>OU565299.1:1095000-2295000 GCA_913789915.3 Sphecodes monilicornis | reverse complement strand
CTGCAACGGGGTTCCTCCTTGTGCGCTCGGTTCGCTACAATGTAACACTACGCATACTAATGCAGTTATGAAACTTTATTACTTTGCGTTATTTCGTTATGATACCTTCGCCGACGCATATGTGAATTTTTTCTGATTAAAACGAGACCAAAAACGATAGAATTTCAGTTATATTTACGTATTTAATAAGCGACGAAAATTTCTTACGTAAAATAGAACAGCGTGTGGAAAGAAAAAGACGTATAGGGTCGTAGCAGTCGACATAGATCAATTGCATACGTGAGGCATGTCCAGAAGTAGCTCGCTTGGAGGCAAATTCGAGGGAGACGCCTACTTCTCTCGCCCGCGCGTCTCGCTCCCTGTGGCGGCCGTAGGCCTCCGAGCTCCTCAGACCCGTGCCTACCGTGGGTCCGAAAGTCGCCCCAACGTACTACACGCGGTACTTACCGCAAGCGGTACGCACGGGTCTGTGGAGCTCGGAGGACTACGGCCGCCACGGGGAGCGAGACGCGCGGTCGAGAAAAGTAGGCGTCTCCGTCGAAAACGCGTTGTGAAGTTTTTCTGATTAAAACGAGACCAAAAACGATAGAATTTCGGTTATATTTACGTATTTAATAAGCGACGAAAATTTCGGACGTAAAATAGAACAGCGTGTGGAAAGAAAAAGACGTATAGGGTCGTAGCAGTCGACATAGATCAATTGCATACGTGAGGCATGTCCAGAAGTAGCTCGCTTGGAGGCAAATTCGAGGGAGACGCCTACTTCTCTCGCCCGCGCGTCTCGCTCCCTGTGGCGACCATAGTGCTTCGAGCTCCTCAGACCCGTGTCTACCGTGGGCCCGAGAGTCGCCCCAACGCGCCACACGCAGTACATACCGCAAGCGGTACGCACGGGTCTGTGGAGCTCGGAGGACTACGGCCGCCACGGGGAGCGAGACGCGCGGTCGGGAAAAGTAGGCGTCTCCCTCGAAAACGCTTTGTGAAGTTTTTCTGATTAAAACGAGACCAAAAAAGATAGAATTTCGGTTATATTTACGTATTTAATAAGCGACGAAAATTTCGGACGTAAAATAGAACAGCGTGTGGAAAGAAAAAGACGTATAGGGTCGTAGTAGTCGACATAGATCAATTGCATACGTGAGGCATGTCCAGAAGTAGCTCGCTTGGAGGCAAATTCGAGGGAGACGCCTACTTCTCTCGCCCGCGCGTCTCGCTCCCTGTGGCGGCCGTAGGCCTCCGAGCTCCTCAGACCCGTGCCTACCGTGGGTCCGAAAGTCGCCCCAACGTACTACACGCGGTACTTACCGCAAGCGGTAGGCACGGGTCTGAGGAGCTTGGAGGACTACGGCCGCCACGGGGAGCGAGTCACGCGGGCGGGAGAAATAGGCGTCTCCCTCGAATTTGCCTCCAAGTGAGCTACTTCTGGACATGTCTGGCCTACGTATTGATTACATTAGTAACGCAAATACATAACTTTCTTATTTCGTATTATTCTCTTTTTACAGGACATTTTTCTGATTAAAATGACTAAAATGTCTAAACACGGCATAATTTGGGTCATATTAACTCTTCATCTGCAACCTTGTTTTTATCGATATCGTTTGCATACTGGGTCGTTTATGATCTCGACTAATTTTTTTACTGTTTTAGGCTTTCAAAAATCTAAGAAATTCTGGAATACGTATTGAAGTCCCTATTTTGATATATAATCGTTTGTACTTCAAATGTTTAAAGTATTAATGAGAAAAATAAATATAGGAAAGACTGGTAGGCTGTAATGCGGTATTACCCACACAAATGTATGAGCTGAGATTTTAAGGAAGGGCGAAGAGGGGGAGAGGACCCCGGATATAAAATTTCAGCGACGGATCTTCATTATTTTTTGGAATATTAATGAAAACCAGTCAAAAAAGATGTTTTTGAGTTCAAACGTTACATATAATTTCTCGTTCTGTACACCTATAATCTATATACAAATAATTATAATGAATTATTAACTCTGTCGATTCTCACATTCGATAATTCGCTCGCTCCAGAAAAACTAATCAGACCAATAGCAATTTGCAATGTAATTTTTTTTTTACTGTCTGGTTCTCGCCACTAGCTACCTCTTCTTTCTCTTCCTGTTTTTCAATCACCCATAGGTCGGTGATCTTTCTATCATTGAAACTGTCTCTTTTTCTTTTCTCCGTTTTCTGCTTCTCTTCTACCTTGTCTCCTATCCCCTTTTCCCTTCCGGACTCTTCCCCCCTTTCGTCGCAAATTCCTTACCTCTCCACCCCTGACTTCCATCTCTCTCCCTTCTATTTTTCCGCTTTACTTCCACAGAAGTTCCAAAAGAGAATAAGGAAAACAGTTTTCTGCCTTACCTTTACCTTTCGCTGCCTTCTTTACCGACCTGTCCTTTTGTCCTTTCTGCCCACGCTGGCTCGCGACTTAACCTAACATCTCTCCGCCTACTCACTATCCCACCAATTCCTCTTCCCTACTGATTAATCTGACACCTTTTTCTCCCGATAAAATACTCACCTTCTAAGCCCTATCCGACCTAATGTCTACCTATTTAGGCAAGTTCTCTCTCTTTATTTTTCACACCGAATTCTCGTACTATCACACACTCTTTTCACACTCATGCACGCCCTCTAACCAAGTCCCAATTTGTAATGTAGTAAGGTTGGTATTGGTCTGATTAGATCTTGTGAGCGAGCGAAGCGAGCGAGCAATTCTGACGGTTTTCACATTTGACAATTTGACACTAAATATCTGAGACTGCGTTATATGTAATATATAAATTATACGTTCACGCTACGGTGAGTGAGCAGTTGGACAAGAACCAAGACGATTCGTCTGTTTTCGTCTTAGAGCGGAATACTGGTACGAGTATTCCCGTTTTTCGTTAATCGCAAAATACAGTTTATCGAGTACAAGATGTTACACTTTAAGCAAAATAAGCAATGTTCAGCGCGCGAGGTGATACAGAGAGTAACGAAAATTTTACACAATTTATCCGCAGATCGCTTCTCTCGTTCAACGATCGATAACGTCTGTTTCGATTCCAAATTACAAACCCCAACCGAAAGTCGGTTCGTGACCGACAAGTGCCAACGCGGTGTTCGGCTTATGGTATGTATTTATTTAGTGATCCCTTTCGGGTTACACGGGCTTCCGCGTCCCATTACATTGTTTTATTTCTTTCGACTTACATCTATCTCTTCTCCTCACATTCATCCTCATTCATCCACTTTCTTTCTCCCCTCCCGTCCCCTGCTAATATTTTTTGTTACCCTCTCATACATACTTCCTTCCTCTTCCTTCCACTCTCTACAATATCCCAAAACATGTTCCCATTCCTCTATCTCCACTCCACATAACCTGCATTTCTTCTTCGCCTCTTTCTCCCAGTATCTCCCTCCTTTCATCTCGTTTCCTAGTCTGACGTTGCCACTCTCTTCCATCTTTCTTCCTTCCAGCCCTTTGTTAAGTATTCCGGTACTTTCTCTTCTCTTATCTCCTTAAACCATTTGTTGTATCTTCCTCCTTTCGCTTTCTCCCAATTTTCATTTTCCTGCATTTCCTCCTCTCTTTTTTCTATCTTATGCCATTCCTCCTCTCTTACTTCTTTTCTCTCGTTTTCCAGATTTTTCCTGTCCCCTCTTTTCTCTATATATTTCTTCCTTTCTTCCTCCCATTTCGATACCTTTCCTCCTCTTCTTGCTCTTGCTTCAATCTCTTTTAGGCACTCTCTAGCTATTTCACTTCCTTTTCCATCCCTTAACTTTTCCTCGAACTTCCATGCCCTATTAGCACTCCTTTTTCTCATTTTCTCTCTTTTCAATTCTTCTCTCACCGTATTCCCCGGTGTCACCCAATCTGCCCCTAAAACCCATCTCAGATACCGTTCTTGTATCGCTTCAACTTTTTTCCTTCCTGCCCATCCCCAGACTTCTGCTCCGTACGCTGCTACCGGCCAAATCAGCGAATCATACAACCAAATTCTTCTCTTCGCATCATTAGCAAAATATCTTTTCCCTATTCCCCATACATTCCTCATCGCTCCCATTGCTTTTCTTACCCTTTCGTCTACTGCGCCTCTTGGCTCCCATTCCTCTTGAATCTGAACCCCAGATAATCTATTTCGTCCACTTCTTCTATCACTTCCCTTCCCCATTTCCACTTCCTTTTTTCCCTTCTCTTCCTACCAAATCTCACTATTTTCGTCTTTTCTCTGTTTACCTCCAATCCCTTCTCTTCTATATATTTTCTAAACTCCTCTATCATTAACACCATTCCCGCCTCTTCCTTCGCCAGCAACACCATACCATCTGCATATCGTAGCGTGAACACCATCTTCCCTCCGATCTCTATTCCTCCTTTCCCTCTTTTTCTCATCCTTTCTTCCACGTCAGCTATCAATAGTATAAACAATTTCGAGCTTAATGGGCAACCTTGCCTTACTCCTCTTCCCAGCCAGAAACTTGGTGTTCGGCTTATTGTCATCTCGTGGCCGGAGACAACGGTTTAGGACACTAGGATTTGAATCTGAGCGTTAGCATATATGTATATATAAATTATGTTAATTATGTTACTTCTACGCTTGTATAGGTAGAATTAAATGTATCGTACGAACAACATTTCATTAATATCTCAAAAACTAATGAAGACCTACCATTGAAAGGGTATAATCGGATAAGATGGTCAAAAGTGCCCTTGAACCGAATTTTATCGACGATGGATCATTCGATAGGGCATCAAGAAAAAACATACTGTGCAAAATTTCAACCCTGTATCTCGATCGGGAGAGTAGTTATGGGGTAAAATCGAAAAATCAGTTTTTGGCCTATTTTCCCTAGTTAATGATGTTTAGAAATTCTGGTAAAAATCTGGCACATGTCAAGAACCCAAATGCATACTCTGCAATTGGTTTCAGGTTTTTAAATTGAAAATCCTGCTTGTAAAAAATCAAAAACCTCAAAATCGAAAAAATGCAGATTCCATATGGAAGTTCTAGAGTGACTAGTGACTAACTTTATATTTTTACAGTACCGATATATTGTTATAGTTATTGTTTATGAATTTTTTCAGATTTTTTGGTTTGGTGCGCCGTTGTTAAAAAAATTAAAACCCGATTTTTTCGCCATTTTTTCCGTGAAAAACTAAGCCAACCTTCAAATTGTAACATTTTATTTATTCTGTAAGCCTATTGGACACTGATAAACCTTGAACATGTCACAGAAATAATTAAAAAATGCAATTAACTTGATTAGTAGTCTTGCTATGTCAGCACATAACATTTGAAAGTATTATCTATGTTTCCAACAGCTGGATTGGGTGAGCGCATTAGGGTCTCTGCACACCCATCCGGGACGGGCCCCGGAGAGTTTTTTTTACATAGCTTTGGTATAGGGAGGGCTCTCCGGGATTTCTGATCCGCTGTGGTTCCGATTCTTTCCTCACGCGACCGAAGAGCCATAATTCTTGCATTTTTGAGCGCGCGTTGACAGTTCTCTCTGTGCATGGCACAAAAAAAATGTTTTCAGGGGCTCCACAGCTCCTTAAAGTAAACTATCTAAACTAACTAGCTAAATCCCGGTCCGGCCCGTCCCGGATGGGTGTGCAGAGACCCTTAGGCGCTCGACTGTGGACATACTTATACTAGGTTCGCGCCTGGCATAAGTCTACTTTTTTTTTATTTAATCAATTCTTTTTTTTCTAACTTTTCTAACTATGCAATAATCAATGGTATTTTTGTAGAATTCTTTTGGAACCAATATTGGAATATTTAGAAAATATTTTAAGGTAAAATACCACAAAAAATAATTTCGGAGCAATCGTTATTTCATCCATTTTTAGTTATGCATCCTCTTTATTCTGGTAGTATTCAACATTTACTGCGGTAAATCTGTACGTGTTTTCAAGTTTTAAATAATCTGTTATAGAGACAAGACATAAATTCAAGTTCTAGAAATTGCCCCATTGTTATTCAATTCCTTTGAGAGTTCTGCTTTTTGTACCTCGTCTTTTATGTGAGACAGCAATTGTGTATGAACCATCCAGATTCGTTAATTAAATATTTCAACCTTCTCTAATATTCATCTATTATTGATCTAAGCAGGTGCTTCGATATCTTTTAAAGTAAAGTTATTGTTCGGCGATTTGCCGGTTGCAGGGACCGTCCAGCGGTGGACGCGGAATGAGAAACCGGAGAGAAGGAGGATGCTCCGGAGGGACAAGAACGAAATTTGCAAGCAATGAAAAGTGAACGGTACAAACGGTTATTTATTTAAAACTACTCAAAAGTACACGGACGCGAAAATAGGCCAAAAACTGATTTTTCGATTTTACCCCACAACTACCCTCCCGATCAAGATACAGGGTTGAAATTTTGCACAGTATGTTTTTTGTTGATGCCCTATCGAATGATCCATCGTCGATAAAATTCGGTTCAAGGGCACTTTTGACCATCTTATCCGGCTATACCCTTTTATATTCACGATTCTCTCCCTCCTCCTTCCAACTCCATAAAATCTTGGCTTATAAGTTTGTGTGCGTCATACCACGGTGTAATTTGGCTGCGAACATAAACTATCTTGGTTGCCCACGGACGGTTAAAGCGGTATCCTCGTCTTCTAGACAGATTTTTTACGAATTTTCTTCAGAAGAACTGTTGAACTTTTTACATTACGAACCCTCAGAGTTCCGTCTCACCACCGTGACTTACGGCACCGCCTGCGCCCCCTTCCAAGCCCAGCGAGTTTTGCAACAACTCGCGTCGGACATAAACTATCTTGGTTGCCCACGGAGGGTTAAAGGGGTATCGTCGTCTTCGAGACAGATTTTTACCAATTTTTACGAATTTTCTTCAGAAGAACTGTTGAACTTTTTACATTAGGATTTTGCACACGTATTTATGAGTATTTGGAATACACAAGTTATTTTTACATAGTAAAAATAATCATAATTACATGAGTTATATATTTTTTTATACAGTATGTCTTCGAATAATAATTCCAACTCCCCATAGATCTCCTTATCGACGCAGATCATTACGGGGCACTCCTCCGTCCCGGCCTACGGCGCGGAGCCGAGGGCTTACCTCGACCGCGCGGGAGACCGCGTTCGGGTGGATCGTGTCAGGCCCCACGAGTGGGCGACAGCGTCACATCGGCGCCACTGCAACGTCCTTGCACTGCCGGGCCGACGACGAATTGAAGTAGCAATTGCAGCTTTTCTGGGAGATGGAGGAAGGGAACCCCACCTCCACCCTCTTCCCCGACGAAATAAGGTGTGAGGAACACTTCAGGAACCACGTCGCACGGCGGGCGGATGTCTCCCTACGCGCTCCGAGCATCCCCTCGACCTCGGCGCGTCCCAGTTCCGCGCCCTCTCCATGCTCCGGGGAGTCGAGCGGCGCCTCCGCCTCGACCGCTCGTTGGAGACGGCGTACCGCGACTTCCTCACGAAATACGAGGCGCTGGACCACATGGAGGAGGCGCGGCACCGTGTCGACGGTCCTGCCGCCGTGTACCTCAACGACCTCCTGCTGCCGGGTCCTAAATTGCAGCGGGACATTTTTACAATATTGCTCCGGTGGCGAATTCCCCGCTCACCCTCAAGGCTGACATCGCCAAGATGTTCCGGCAGATTCGCGTGCACACAGCCGACGCAGACTTGCAGCGGATTCTATGGCGACGCGAAGCGCATCTCGAACCCTCAGAGTTCCGTCTCACCACCGTGACTTACGGCACCGCCTGCGCCACCTTCCTAGCCCAGCGAGTTTTGCAACAACTCGCGTCGGACAAGGGAAACGCGTTTCCCCGAGCACACACCGTACCAAATGAGAATTTTTATATGGACGACGCTCTTTTCGCTGCGGACATCGTGGGCGAGGCGGTGGCATATCGAGACGAGCTGACACAGCTCTTACGGAAAGGGGAGTCGAATTAGAGAAATGGGCCGCCAAGACCCCCTGGTGTTAGCCGGACGCCCTGAGACGCGAGTTAGTTGTATTTAGCGAGATCGGGCCTAGTCATCCTTTTGAATCAAGTAACCTCATACATTCCGCGAGTACGGTATTCTACTATCTTGACATAATTATTTTACCTCTCCGTGTTCCCCGCATCGCCAGTGCGTCATCTAACAGACAGTGGTACTTAGGTAACTACACAACATTGTCCATACACACTCAATTCTTACCGCGACGGTAACAGTTGTAACAGAACCAATTTCCTGTAGTATACAATTTAGTTCAAGGTAATTTTTGAGTAACAAGTGACTTTAACCCACCATTCAGATCCAGTAATTCTTAGTTGACCGTTCCCATATGATACAATCTTACCGCTCGAGTTGTATCAAATAATTTATATTAAAGTTACGAGGCCGTTACTAACATATCTTAGGAGCTACCTGATCTTGTATCAGGAACCCAAAACTGGTATCGAACCTATGCGGCTCCCTGATTTCGCATCAGGTTCGTCCGTATCCTAGCAGCTCCCCGATTTCGCATCAGGTTCGTCTCTGCTTTTATTCAACCTCCCAGCAACTCCCCGATTTCGCATCGGGTTCGTCTGCACGTGTACCTCCTAGTGGCTCCCTGATTTCGCATCGGGTTCGTCCACGAAGTCCCTCAAATACCCTAGCGGCTCCCTGATTTCGCGTCAGGTTCGTCCGTGCACCTTACTAACAATTTAAACCAGATTTCTCTTTAAACCATAAACCGCTCGCCGGCCGCGCGCGCTACCGCACCAGTGTTGGGATATGGTCCATCTTTTCTCGCGCATGCGCGGCCAAAACAGTAACGTATCTATACCATGATGACAAGGTAGTGGAGCCCTAAGACAGTTATATTGGCGGGAAAGTATCAAAACAATCTATTCCAGACAAAAAGACTTCAGGACGTGTCCTACGAGTTACAAAATATACACAAATACACATGTTATACATTCATTTTTCAGAATCAAATCATACCAATTTTTTAAAATTCTGCTGGGTACTCAACTCAAGGTACCCCATTTTATCGAGAATCTTACTTTACTGATGCCAAAATCGCTACGCATGCGCGAGAAAAGATGGACCATATCTCAACACTGTACCGCACGGCCCAGGCTCGTAACACCGGAAAAGGTAGTGAAAAGTCCCCTTCAGCCGATTTTAGCCGAAAATGGCTCGTTCGATAACTAACCAAGAAAGAACGCTTTCCAGTAAACTTCAGCACTATAAATTTTATTTTAGCAAATAAAAGCGTTATCATTTTTATTATCATATATTATACAGTTTTTAAATCGCAGAGTAACACTTGGCTGATTCAAGAAATATTTATAGATTGGTATAACAATCATTTTAAATCGAACGTTAAAAGATACTACTTGGAAAAAGAACGTTTAAGGAAAAGTTATTTTATTATTGTATAATTCTTCAGGGCACAAAATTCCATTGAATCATCCATAAGATGACCACTTCAAGATAGTGTATATACCTCCCAATACCACATCATTTATACAACCAATGAGTCACGGAGTAATTGAGGAAACCAAGACAGGTTTTCAGCATCAAATGATGCAGAATGTATTAAGATGCGTAGGAGGATTAAAAACACTTTATACAAATTGTTAATCTGTAAGATTGCATAGATATGCTACCTTTATCGTGGGATGCGGTAAGCATTGACAACATCAAGAATTCCTGGAAGAAGATAGATCCTGTGACGACAAGGAGGGAAGGAAAAGAAATATTTAAAACAGGTTGTATACAACTGTGAGGCGAATGAAGAGAGATGCTTTACAGATATGGATAAAGAAGACAGAGAAGACAATGAAAATGGAAACAGCGATGAAGTTCAGGGACATCAAAACAATGAAGAAATAAACAATGACGGGGATGAAAATCAGGGAGAAGCTAACAAATTGCAAATATCAGCAGAGCAAGGTGTCAATGTTAATGAAGTACCAAGAGGTAAATTAAAATGTTTCAATTAAAAAAGCCAACGGAATAATATCAAAACATTTTTACTACAAAAACTACAACATCAAGAAGAGGAAAAACTACAGATAAGAATATTATAAGGATCAAAGATAAGCCATTATAAATAATTAGATAAGAAAAAATAGTTCAAATTATGACGTGTTTAGTTTTTCACAAACATGTTAATAAAAGTTCTGTAAAAAAAGAATCAAAAATAAAAGTTTTATATTTGCGTCACTATTGTAATCGATACGTAGACTTTTGATCTATGCCGACTGCTACGACTCTCTGCGTCTCTTTCTTCCCACACGCTGTCCTTTTTTAAGTCCGAAACTTTCATCGCTTATCGAACAAGTACATATACTTAAAATTCTATCTTTCTTGTTCTCATTTTAATCAGAAACATTTCATAAATACGTTGGTAAAGGTGTCGTAACGAAATAACTAACAGCATCTAACGGTAACAAAGTTTCATAATTGTATTAGTATTGTCTCGCCGATATCCTGTCCCGAAAACGTGTTACATTGTAAAGCGACGAAGCGCACAAGGGAAACCCCTTAGTAATGGGGATAAAATTTTAAGTTGTTTTCATCACTTTCGGAGAAGTTGTTTTGATCAATTTCTTCTTAATATTTCTTTACGTGAATCAGTCGAAAAACTTGTAAGCTTGAATAATATTTGTAAACTAGTAACTGTTGTAAGTACGAGATTCGTTCTATTAGAAATTTCAACAAACAAATAACTTTTACAGGCACTGAACATGTATCTATAATTTATTAGTATTATTACGTAGTGTTTACAATTTCCATTCACTCATTTATACATTTTATAATTGCAGTGGTATCCGACAATGGAAAACTGGAATCATTGGTTATTCTTGGGATCGGCACACTGATGTACAATTGTGCATATAACTTCTTTTCTACAACATTTCAAATTTTAAACTAGTCTAATAATATACATTGAATAAAATCCATTTGATACGGTCGTTTAGTTTAAAACACTGTGAAATATTGAACTTCTATTTGATTTTTAAGTACATATATTTATATATTTCCTCAATATTCCTTAAGATGCACAATGCTCCATCCAAGAACTAGTCGGTCGAAGCCAGAAGAGAATAAATTGCAGACGCCATTATCTGGAGTCCAAGCTATCGACGAAACCATCCTTCGATGACCCTGAAACGAATTTAACAAACAATTTAATATTTTTAAAAATAAATTTTGACATGGATTCAAATAATATATTTAACTATGTTTATATTATTATATAAATATTTTAACTAAATGATCACACAGTATTCTATATGTGAAGTTTTATTATTACGTTCAAAGTAGACTATTAAAAGGTGTAAAAATTAGAGTGTACGATTATGGACGTATACTGAAGGACACGTGTACACGGAATCCGTGAACCGTGTATTCACGAATTACGTATCCCTATTCTTAATACACATGTAATTATGCATTCTATTGTACGTGTACACGAATATAGAAACCCGTGAATTTTTGTACACACATCCATTCGGCACGTTGGAGTTCCAATCGAACGTGTCGATTCGAGAAAGAATCGAATTCTTTTCGACTGTTGATGTTAGAAGCGAGACACAAGAGAGACAGCAATAAATTCACATACAACGTTATATCACCGTATATGAAAATACACGAAAACTCGTAAAATTAAAATACGCGAACCAGGGATTGAAACTGTTATGATATCGGTTATGATATGGTAATATTAAGGTATATTATCACATACTTTATAGTCAAAGAATTCTGTAAAAAATTCTTTATTCACCTGTCTACTCGTTCTGGGTAATCTAGCTAATCGTTGACCGTTTAGATCGAACAACCTTATCTGCCTGTCGTCGTGTGGAATTGCAACAATACCAGTACTAGAAACAGCCAAGCGATTTGCAGCACTGTCACCTCGAATTGTAGCTAAAGGGCTTCGTATATTTCGTAGCTCCCATACTTTTACACTTCGATCATCCGAGCCTGATACTATTTTATCCTCCCGCGTAAACACAGCTGATGTTACTGTCCTAAACAAAAATACAATTGATAATATTTTATTACACAACAATACCTTATAATAATTTATAGTACATCCACATTATAGTAGTAGTTCCCCCTGAAAATGAAAAATTTTCAACGCAATGGAAGAAAATTTAAATTTAAATAAATTTTAAAGTAATAATAATTTATTAAAATATATATTATGGTTTTACTTTTGAATATGTGTGTATTTATTTTCCTGTTACTTTTCCTGTAAGTATTCCAGATGTCGTACAGGGTGATCTAGCTGACGTAGAATCAGTTTATGTGCAAAAATTCCGAACCGGCAATACTATTCGCAAGCGGGCTGGTGATAACACGTAGTGTTTGATGATGGAAACTAAAACTTATGCAGAAACCTCTACCGGGGTACCCTGCCAAAGCAATAATCACCCGCACAATTTTAATATGTAATCTAAATCCATAATCACGCCCAACCTCTTTGAACCAGGGATTGAAAACTTTTATGATAACGGTTCCGGTTCTCGAAACAGTTATGAAGAACCGAAATGATGTTATAACTGTTACGAGAATATCGGTTCTGGCTTATATCGGTTACGGTACGGTTCTGGAGAACCGATATTATTTCGGTTCTGTAACTGTTATTTTTCGGTTTCGGGGTCGGTTCCGGTTTCGGTTCTGTCATTCTATTCTGTATTGTGTTCGGCCTTCTATATTTATTATTTAAGTAGTTATTTATTGTTATTTATAATTTAAACAATTTGTAAATCAATAAATTTTTATAATTTGTTTCTATATTCATTATTTGAATTGTTATTTCAATAATTCCGACTCCCCTTAATTCAGCTTAATTCTGTTAAAATGACGTGATTGGTTCAAAAAGATTTGGCGTGGTTAGAATTAATAAGAATGTCACAAATGATTGCTGCTTTTGCAGAACTGTCAGAAAACCCTGTTAGACCGTATAGTATAGTATAGATCGAATTACCAAATACCCAAATATTTATATTATTTGAAATGGGTGAAAGTGTTTAAAGAAAATTTTTGATATACATACTAGGGACCATATCTAAAGTTGGAAAATTGGTCCTCGGGATCACCATGAAAATCATATCGAGGTTTACAATATTGTCTTGAATTTTGTATATCTTGTAACATACTGTTACTCAGTGTTTTCTATATCTTGTAACATACTGTTACTCAGTGTTCACTTTATATGTATTAACAATACATACAGGTAGGTACATAAAATTATTTTCCATCTCTTATTATTTGAAAGATACAATTTGTCCGAATTGTGGAAAAGCGATCAACTTACTCTGTATGCGCCTGGAAAACAGAAACCGAGTGAACAGGCTCCCTGAAGTCCCACAAACGAAAAGTACTGTCTTTGCTTGAAGTGACGCAAAGTCTTTGCGTGTGATGGGTAGAGACGTGATACAGTTCCTGATCGTGACCACATAAAGTGTGTATAATATCTCCAGTTTCTATATCGTAAAGATTTGCTGTTCTATCCCAGGAAGCTGTTACCACCTGCTCTGCATCAGGTAACCAGTCTGCAGCCATCACCACACCTGTATGACCTAACAATTCTCGAACTGGGGTTCTGTAATGTTTTAAGCAAATGTCATGTGTCAATTATGTTGTGCGATTTATTATACGGACTCATTAAAATTTTATTTAATTTGAAGAGGATATGAAAAAGTTTAATTGAATATTTGATCTCATACCATGTAATATTTCTTTCCCTTGCCTATTTTAGGGATCATTGTGCGTAAAGTAATTATAAAATAGTAAAAGCATTTTGGCACTTCTTAAAAAAGATAACTTTAAACATTAAAACATAAATGTAATAATAATTACCTCAGAGTTGGTGGCTCTTCCTGCTCCTCGTTTATAGGAATTACACCACTAACATTTTTATCAGAAGACAATGCTGAAAGGTCTTCATTTGAATTTTGCCTTTTAGGAAAATCCCAATCAACAGCAGCTTGCCATACGTGAGCAGAATTGTCCCCACTGGATGTTAGTGCTAATTCTTTGGTTGGATGAAAGTGCACTGAGTTAACAGAGCCAGAATGTCCTAAAATTTCAATTATAAGCTGTTATGTGCAAACAGGACAACATTTATTGTTAAAAGATGTACAATCTTTAATCTTCAACTTAAACTTGCTGACTAGTCCTATTCAGTTTTGAGATATTCAACTAAAAGTTCATCCCATTGATAAAACATTTAACAGAAAAATATGTACATTATATTATTGTTTCTTATTTGTTAAAATTTTACAAGTTGTAAACCCCCTTGATCTGGTACTGTATTTTGACAAACCTATATATTGTAGAAGACAGCGTCCACTATCCACAGCCCATACTCGAGCAGTATGATCGGCAGAAGCTGTAGCAATAATTTGACCTAACCTCCCAACAGAAACTTCCCAAACACCATCTTTATGGCCAGAATACTCTCTTTGCATACTACATGTCATAGTCGGTGTTTTAAAGCTCGAAACTATTTTACTTGTTTGTGCTTTCAACTTGTTCGAAGTTGTTTTTGTCTTCTGCGTTGAATTCCCTGCCATGGCTGTGGAACACAAAACACATGGAATTCAAAATACAAATAGTAATGGTGCAGTCAAATAGTAATATATTTAAGATATATTATATTATAAAATAATTATTATTCTTACATTTTTGCTTTGAAAGACTTTTTGTATCTGGGAAATCTGCAACATCCCCAAGAGGCAAGCTCCGTTCTCCAGAACCATAACATTCTCTTTCAAGCTTCTCATTAAGAGCATCAACTTTCTCTTGCACTGAACCAAATAATATTACAGAATATAGTAATATTATTGTAACAATTTGTTTAAACTAAAACTGTGACTTGTGCATATAAACATCACAAAAATTTTATCATTATAATAAAGATACATACAACCTAAATTTTCTGTGTAAAGAATTTCAAACTCCTTCTCTATCTGCTGAAATAAATCCAATAATCGACATCGTAAAGCTGGTGGCAGTACGCTGTCGTCTGGATCTATACGGAATGCAGCATAATGGTGTGCATTTGGTTGTAGAGGTGTGGAACCACTTTGCGACTGCAATTCTGTATCTGTACTGCTTTGTACTCTTGGTATAGAAATTCGTTTGATTTTTCCTGAAGATTTATTTCCAGTTGCTATAGATGGTTCTCCTGGCATCTTTTATTCTGGAAGTTTAAAACTTAATTGTAACAATAATATTAATAAAACAAACAAACTAAGAGTACTAAAAATTCTAAAAATGAATTTAAATAATATCTGTTTCAACTATCAGATATTATAATGTAGCTAATTTTGTATGTGCAGCTAATTTTCATTAGTAATATACTAATTGTCTATTGCGCTGTAGATTACATATTAGACTTTTCACTTGGGCTATTTAAGAATGTTCTAACAAAAAAACAGCATATACATATATCCTACAATTATACAGAGTAGTGCATGTAGTGCTAGTTCAATAGTTTTGACATAATTTGTACTCAAGTTTGTAGTTTAGATAGAATCATTTTAGCTTACTATTCTATATGTATACTAAAATATTGACCTGTTCGATGGCAAATCACTTTGAATATTTATTTTACATCACTGTAAAATTATTTTACATTAGAAACACTTGTATAGGTCCCAAGTTTAAGCATAAACAATTTCTAAATTAGAAATTATAGCAAAATGGCTTTCAGATATGAGTTCAGCGTATCAAAGTTTGTAAGAGTCACTCATTTACTAGTTACTGCAATATTAATAATTTTGCTAGTTATGCTACTGCTAATAATAGAATTAAAAAACTGATCACACCAAATCATATCCCCTTCAAAATTATCTAACTCTTATCTAACATATTTTTTAGTAAGGTACTATGATAGGACCATTAATATTCTAAGATATTTTGCAAATATACACAATAAATGTATTATAGTAATATGCACCATTGATAAACTCCTTAATATCAATGGAAAGATATATAAATCTTCATATCTTTGAAAAAGAATATCTTTCTTAGTTTTTCATATGTTCAAGATGTACTTTGTCAAAGATTAAATATTATTCCTTGATCAATACTGACATTATAAAGGTGCACTTAAATCCAGCCTTTACTGTATAGAGTTCTATTCATGCAATTAATATCTACGTATTATTATATATGGCAGGCCTGCACAGTTGGGGCTACTATTAAAGCATGTAATGTGAAATGTCGAATTTCTAATCATTCATAAGTTTATATAATAATTCATCAATTACTACTATAATCTTTTAAAATCAGAATTTTATATGCTTCACAATAACGTAAACAAATGTACAACTTTCGTATACTCAATCAATCAGGTTGTAAATTATTAGAAATTTAGCATTTCATGTTATACAGTCTAATATAAGCAAAAGGAAGTTGTTTCAAGACAGAGTGAGAACCAGAAGAAAAGAACAAACAATATGTCTAACATAATATTAGGTGAAATAAGGATAACAACAATAGTAAAAATACATTTTCATTATAAAACAAGTTTGTACTTATATAATCAGATTATTTTTCTACAGAATCAGTGGTATTAAAAATATAGCTTCCATATCATTAAATTCTATTTATTCTTACTTGTTGACAATTACTCCCTAGAGCAACAAGTTATGCAGGCCAGTTATATGAGGAAAAAAAGATGAAATACTTAACATTAAGGATAATACCAATTGAAAGTACTTAACTATATAAACATCATTCATAATTAACTTATTATTACACTTGGATATATATATATATATATATATATATATATATATATATCCAAGTTATATAATTAATTAATTTATTAATTTCATAATTAATATCTCTTTGTTTCTCTCTGATCTGACGTAAAATCCTCTACAAGTCGAAATGTAAACTTCCTTTAACTTGTATTACTAATAATTGTCTCTTCAACTCAAAGTTTACTTTTGTAGATCAATTTCGTCGTTGTTCTTTAGAAACTGTATACCAATTATTTATAGTCTTTAGAATAATACGTTTCAGCCAATTTGTAAGCAAAAGATTAACCCTCTGATTGCAGAATGCTCAGAAATGAAATATAATGATCGGACATTGCAGAAGTGGGAATAATTATTATGATACATGGTGTATAAGAAACTATTGTAAAAAATACTGTACAAAGAGCATATGAAAATTACAGATGAAAAATAACTAATTAAGTGATGCCTATTATCAAGGTTTTATAAAAATATGAACATCTTCCAATTATTTTATTAAATCCAAGTGAGTATTCTGTACTATTATGTTTGACTTCACACATTGTTCGCAAAAATAAAGCATCACTCATGGGATGTCTACAGCTGATGTACGCAATCGAAGGGTTAATGTAACAACTTAAGAAATTATTCTCTTGATTTTCACACTTTGCTTCGGACCACAAACTCAAGTAATCTTCTTTGAAAAACTCTTTTCTCTAACACTTACCAAATGAAATGAATTTCAAACGAAAGCTTAAGATATAGACATAGACATTGGCTATCCAGAGAAGGTAAAAGTAATTAAAACAATGAAAAGTAGATCAAGAATGAAAGAGGATATCAAATTTGGGATTATCATCACTACTCTTTTGTTAATTGTAAATAATGAAAACAAAATTATACAATAATATATTAAAGTATAATTATATTTTTGCAGCCTACCTTCACCGTTAAAATGTTTTATTGAATACAGTGCACCTGCTTTACAAAATATTGAAACAATTTAATAGAAGAAAATCACAAAGTCTCTGAATATTATGCTATGTATTACGACTGTAAACAGTAAAGTAGATAAAATTAATTTAATACCATCTTTGAGTAAATTACAGGACTATGAGGGTCACATATGTGTGACAGTGAACGTGTTAACGATCATTTTTTAAAATGATTTAAGCAGTGCAGAAAAATAAATAAAAATGTTAGCACCAGAGGACAAGTATTAAAGTTTTTCACTGTCATACATGGTTTCTATAAGTTCAACTACTTTTACTCAAAAACTCAAAAGCCCAAACTTTCTTTTACATTTGAGTTACCAATTAGCATATCAAAATATGTTTTACTATATTTTGAATAAAGAGGAGTGTTCCACATCTGTAAAGCTAATGTTATATTGTTAACATATTTGATGAAAAAATGCAGTGAATTTGTTGTGCTTATATTAGATTAATGTCATAATGACTTCATGATGATATGTTATAAAATATTTCGAAAATTTTATACTTACTTTTACAATAACTAAATCCAATCATCAAATCGAAAATGATATTCGCTTATTTCAATAAAAATTTGATAAAAAGCAGACAATGCTAAGAAAGAATGGTATTTTCATCTGAGGATGATAAACATTGCTTTTATGATAGTTTTATTTGTATTCCATATAATTCGAGCATATAAAGATCACTTTATATATTTCCCGAGTAATAAAAGTATAAGCTGAGAAATATGTCATCGTGTTAACCGATCGACGTACTTACCATGTGTCTTTTTCCTCGCGTCCGTTCTTAAATAAATACATGTCACCACATCAATCTCGATATTTATAGTTAAACATTTTTCATATACTTCAAAAACATTATGAACACTTTAAATGTCAAACATTCCGCACTTACCAAACATAGGTTAATAAATAATGAGGAAAACAAAACCAAACAACTCGCATACGTACAGAGCAATGTATATATAAAGATATCTCCGATTAATCACAAGAAATCAATGTTAACTAAATTCATGGTTTATAGCAGACATTCTACGTCAATCGAAATTTAAAATGTCCAGCTGATTAAGTCGTCATACCTATCTCACCATTACAGCTACGTAACTCTGAAGTTTGTCACTTACTGAAACATAACCTGGCTAAAAGTTATGACAATCAAGTCTCAAGTATTCTTATTTATGTATGATTTACTCATTGTATTTTAAAGAAAAGACCATTTACTGGTTTTAATAAATTCAATTGTGAAATAAAATTGTTGTACATATTACGTATGTATATAGTTAATTATTATAGTGCGTAAATTTAAATGTTATATAAATGCTATGAGACATTGTCTTCGTATCAAATATTAAATGATTTAAATATTCATCTGCTTATAATACACAGTCGAGGAGAAAATTGAGTGGACAAGTAGAGAATATAGGTATCAATGAGGTTTTATCGAATCGACATTACCATTGAATGTTTATATTTTATTTACTACATATCCTTATAAAATATATGTAGATTATTTAGTGACTAATTGACATTAATATTTATATTTTTATATAAACAAACCACATTCAATAGAAATGTTTGCTGGTCATTAAGAAACGAAAACAACAGGCACATAGCGAGGCACTAAGCCATAAAAATGATGTAATATTTGACAGTCATCTTTTCCAAACATTGTGAAATAATGTTTAATAGACTGTTAATATGATTTTTACTAATATTTTCATATACTAACCATAAACTTTTGAGACAGTTGACCTTGTTATTTTACTTATATAATGAACCTTTCGCATCCAATAAACGTTATAAATTCTCCATACGATTCAAATTAGGGCACCACACCAACCATTTGAGCAATTTAATATTTGAATCCTCAATTTTTTATCTACAATCCTGTTGAAAGACAATTCTGTTGAGATCCATTTTTAATGTTGCCTTTTTTAAATTTTCATTTATAATATCAATATACTTTTCTGCTCTCATGATTCCATCAATTTGTAGTAATGTACCAGTTTCATGCTATGAAAAGTTTTTGTATATTTGTATTAATAGCCTTCTATAACGCTTCAAACTTTATAGTTAAATACACTAAAATAGTGTTATTCGATTTTTCCATCAAACTTTAATATAATGGCTTATTGTTGTACCACTCCTTCACAATCAAGTTTGTTAACAAAGTACTAATTGTTAAACATTTGTTTTAAGAAGATAAGTGCGATTACTTCTTACAATAATTATCATTTCTGTTACTTTCAACTCCAATAAATAAGGAAAAGACTATATAGTACTTATAAAGAGTTGTACACTAGTTTTCTCTTTTTTTATTGCATTTATTTCTATCTTCATATAATACATTATTTATTCAAAAAGTTACCAAGAGGTTACTTCTTGGATTCTTGGTAACAATGTACGACGATCCGAGGTAGAATGTCAGTGAGACAATACTAATGCAAAAACAAACTTACTGTGTATTGCACGATAATCAATAATATTAGTTATATTAAATATAATAATAATATTGTGTACCGTAGGTTAGGATAAGGAGGAGGGGAAGGATGATAAAGGAGGCGGATGTATTCGGATTGTAACCCTTAGGGGAACCAATAAAGCTTTTCAATATTGTGTATCGTTTTTTACTAATCCATTAACTCAATAAATTGCGGTGGCAAATTCGTTTCTATTGCTCCATAAGTGACAAATGTAAACAATTCTTCAAAGACCAAGTACTGATTGCGGTGTCAAATTCGCTCCTACTATTCCATAAGCCATAAGTGACTAGTAAACAATTTTATTTTTCGTTTTCTTTTTACAAAACTTTTACCAAGAGATTTATGATTTATATTTATTTATTTTCATGTTTCCTTATATCGGAATGAGTTACAATCACTTATTAAATAAGTAAATGTGATTCAAATAATGTCATATTTAGGTTTATTTATCGGCTCTCCAGGTATCGGCTGCTTTGATCTTCAGTCCCTTTTTCTTTTCTATCCGTTGTTCTTCTTTACGTTTAAGGAACTACAAATAACATAGTAAATACCTACATAATAAGTAGATCTTCTTTAGCCCCAAGGTTTGATCACTCTTGAAACAAAGTACAAAAGAAGCAAGTATGTTTTATAATGTTTGTTTTTCTTCGTTATTTGTTTTATAACATTAACCTTCCGGTACTCGCGCGTATCTCACAGATACACGACTTGCGTCTAATGCATCTAGAGTAGGAGGTAACTTGTGGAGGGGATCGAGCTCTTGATTATGTTTTGTTTAGAGCGTATTACATCGTGTCAGTTGACTCCCGAATCTCAAATTGTGAATTTCGCTGATTCATCCACAGCTGTATCTCACAGATACTCCGCGACGACATTTGTAAGTTTCAACATTTGTTTCATATATAATTGTGATCTATTCAAATGAGACAGTTTACACCAATTTTAATCTACAATGCAATGTACTGTATAAGATTTTCAATTCCAGATTCAGGAAAGGGATATGTATCTGAAATATACCCGCGACTTTTTTGTTTCAAGACCTATCTATCGCGTTTATTTACAGAGAAATGGCCAGCAACGGAAAATATTATTTCAATAATCCAAAAGATTTTGCTGAATTGGAAAAACTGCTTCTTGAAGACGACGATGATGATACTGGGGCACTATTGAAGAAGATATTGATACTGACGCATCTGGACATATAGGAGAGGAAGAAGTTGAAAGTAATGAACATAGTGATGTCGATGAAAGTTCTACATCTGATGATGAAACTGGTGATGGTACCTATGCAACCACTAGAAAAGTCAATAACAAAGAGATAGAAAGATTTGTTTGGAATAAGGTTCCGTTTACTGCAGTGTGAAAGGCCCAGAAACATAACATTGTAACTAAACTACCAGGTGTTATCGGTGAAGCTCGCCATGCGAATACTTGTACAGCTGCATGGAAATGTCTTTTCGATGACCGTATTCTCGATAAAATAGTGCGCCATATGAATCAATATATACAAATTATTGAGTCTCAATTCAGCCGAGCGATCGATGCGCATAAAACCGACATTATAGAATTGAAAGCATTAATAGGTTTACTCTACCTAGCTGGTTTGTACAAAGGCGGTCGGCTGAATTTGAATGATTTGTGGGATACCAATGGAAATGGTATTGAATTATTCAGATTGACCATGAGCTTGGCGCGTTTCAGATTTTTATATCGCTGTATCCAGTTCGATGATTGCGACTCTGGAATCGAAAGAAAGAAAATAGATCGTCTTGCTCCCATAAGGGAAATTTTTGAGATATTTGTTGATAATTGTGTCAAAAGTTACTCACCGGGCGCCTATGTTACCATTGACGGAAAGCTTGAAGCATTCCGTGGAAGGTGCAATTTTATACAGTATATACCTTCAAAGCCAGCAACGTATGGTATCGAAATATTTGCGCTCGCTGACGCGAAAACATTTTACACTAGTAAAATAGAGGTATACGCTGGAGCACAACCAGATGGCATATTATCTGTGAGCAATAAAAGTGTAGATGTCGTGAAACGATTGATTTCACCCATAAGTAACACAGGCAGAAATGTTAGTATGGATAATTGGTTTTCTGATGTGACGTTGATGCAAGAGCTGTCAAAAAACCATAAGCTGTCAATAGTTGGTGTCGCGTCGCGACACTTCAAAGTGCCGACGATAAATTGTAACGCCGTCGAACGGGCCCAACAGCCAAACAAGGCGAAGTCCGCGTCCCGCCTACAATATATACCTTCATGCGAACAAGCATATGGTGAAGATCGAGTTCCACCTAGCTTGTATAAATATCGACATAAACAATAAGGTGAAGATCACGTTCCATCTGCAGTGTGCACACTTATACGAATTAGCGTCAGGTGAAGAACGAGTTCCGCCTGTAACGTCTATATAAATACACGATCATACGAAATGCGATTAAACAAGACTCGGCTTACTCTGAGACAGCGGTCGGCCGCCTTTAGGCAATCGGAGACCCACCGTTACGGGTTTTCGGCATTACATTGTAGCGTAGTTTATGACCCCGAGGAGATATGCGTTCTTTCGAGTCAATGCACGTGGCCGATGGCTCGACGTCATAAAACAGTTGAACGAAGACCTGGTCACGGAGTGGGGAGAGCCGAGGTCCACCGGCAAGAGGGCCGTGCCGAAAAGGTTAGTTACCCCAGAATTTTATAGACGGGCGTATCGTGAATCAAATTCTGTAAATCTCTGTATAACTGCATCACCACGACAAATAGATTAATAAACATACCGTAGTTTCAAAGAGTGTTCTTTATTCGATCACGCGAAGCGAAACCACGGAGCGTGCGGGATCGCTCCGACGTGTAGGAGTTCCTACATACAACAGTTGGCACCCTCAAGAGGAACAAGTGGCAAATTCCATCTCAGTTCAAAAATTTAAAACAACGCGAGATTAATTCGAGTGCCATTGGCTTCCACAAAGGAGGAGCTATAGTATCATATATGCCGAAGAAGAACAAGCATGTGGTGCTCATATCAAGCATGTACTTTGATGCGAAAATTGATGAAAACACTGGCGAGAAAAAGAAACCGGAAATTATAACATTCTACAACAAAACAAAATGGGGTGTCGATGTCGTAAATAAGCTATGTTCTTCATATAATGTAGCTCGCAATACGAAACGATGGCCAATGGTAGTGTTTTTCTCCATGCTGAATGTTGCGGGAATAAACTCGCAGATAATATACATATACTGGCAACCAAAATGGGTGTAAGCATCGTCGGCACTATATTCGATCTTTAGTTAATGATTTAGCAAAAGATCATCTACAACGGAGGTGGACATCTAACACCGGCTTACCGCAAAATATAACTACACGCATCAAAGAAATCTACCGCAAAATATAACTACACGCATCAAAGAAATGATGTTCAAAACAATGCTCTTGAAGTTCCTGACGCGGGAAATGCAAGTACTCGCAAAAGATGCAAGTCGTGTATGGGAGAACAGCGAACTAGATTGACAAAATACAAATGTTGCTCATGTGAAACGTATTTGTGTCTACAACATGCAAAATTTGTTTGCGGTGATCAATGTTTGACAACATCAAATAAAAAACGCAAAGTGTAATGTATTTTTCAATAAAACATAATCCATAATTGGTTTATTTATTTAAATTTATAGAGTAAAAATATGATTCGACACTCTAAACACATAAATTTTCTTTGTTTTTCTGATTAAACATATGTGTATTTGAGAGATACAGTGCGACTATATTTGTCGGGTTGAAGCCGCGAGTACCGGAAGGTTAAAGGCCCAAAATACGGAAAACAAATGAAAAGTATTAATCATTATAAATCGAATGATTGTTTATTAGATAACAACTTGAATGAAGTGTGACCAATATTATTCGCTCGATATTGTACGAATATTATTTAGAGTGACACTGAATTTACGAATGAATCTATATCAGAAGAAAATACTACGTTAAAAGAGATTTGAATAATACTACATGAAAATATAACTGTTAGAGTAATAAATGGTTTCTTATATGCTATATACATTTGCTTTTCTCAACATTTGTACATCTTTCTTAATTGAGCAACTTAAATTGTGCTTCTACTATTTCATGTTGTACTTTGCCAGGATGATATTAACACACTCACATTAGTGTTAGCAAAACCCAAACGTTCCTTCATACTTCTTTTATATGTCTAGGCTTGTAGAATTTTCATTCAGATTCTTACAATCCTTGTTTGATTGTTGTTATTGAAAAATGTAATCCTAACAATTTTACAATATTTTCCCGATGCGATTATCGGAAATCTTTTCGATATTAATAAAGAATTCGATGATCATATGCAGTGCTATAGCGTTTACGATCATGACCTCTTGTATGTTCCAAAATGTTGTGCAGTAGATATCTTCTATAAATCTTTTCTACCCCACTTTTGGAAGCGTTGTACTTTTAAGCTATCACGTGGTTACTTACTTTACTGCAGTATTTAGTTCGAAACAATTGTATCTAGTATACAGTATCTGTTTATGTGGCATTGTGTGAGTCGAACTCTGAAGTGGTCCTGAAAAGTTTAATTTGAACCACTTTGTGGTATTGTGATCAATGCATGATAATTGTGTACATTTCTTGTCTCGCAACAATGTTATAACCAAATGGTGACTCTGTCTCTAACAAATAATCGATATTTTCATTAAATATGATTTGTTTACGCAAAAATACAATTATTCATTTCAATGATTTACTAAATAATCTATGTATTATAAGGATATGTAGTGAATAAAACTGATATTATACAATACTAATGTTAATTCAATAAAATTTCGTTAGTACTTATTTCCACTATTTGTCAACTTACTTTTGTCCTCAGTATATTATTACAATGATTTGTATTTATGTTTAGTGCAATGAATTAACTGTTTCCCGATAAAATTACATTGATGTACAATTTAAAATGTCAGTTGATTGCATTTTTATTTATCGACTACTAAATTAATGTTATAGAAGATGCATTAACAGCTGGTATACATATGAAAAAAGCCACAAAACTCGTCGAATAGCCGTGTGAAGACACTTTTTATTGGCTTAAAGACAATAATAAGGATTAGATACTTCATAAAAGAAGTTTCAAATAAATATATTTTAATTAACATATCTTATTTTACATTCAAACAGTGGATAACATGACATTCATGAATTATCCAATAAGAACGAGCTCAAAAAATGAGACTTTGAGAATTGTTCTTCAATTATTAAATACTACTAAAACTCGAAAGCTTAATGCTATGATTCTCTTTGTCATATAGCCCTGTGCGCTTGTTTCGTTAACTTCTTTAACAAATCAAATTTATCGCCAAACATTTAGCGAACTGAATAAACGGACAAACATATTTCCATTGTTGTAGTCGAAAAGTGTAACGTCAAAGTGTAATTACACTTTCTCGACCCGCTCCCACGCCAATCCATTTAACTGAAATTAACATTTTCTCATTTCAGATTCAAAATAGAATTACAAATATAATCGTGGAATTCAAGAAGCATAGAACAGAGTAAACCATGCAAATCAATAAATAATGTTTCATGAAATATTACCTGGTATTCCAAGATGTTCTTGTATTAATTGTATGTATTTTCTAGCATTCGATGGCAATTTTTCTAATGAACGCACACCTTCTGTTGTCGATAGCCAGCCATCAATACTTTCATAAATTACTTCTACCTTTGCTAAGTCAGAAGTACTGCTTGGAAAATAATCGATTTCTTTCCCATTTAACCGATATCCAACTCCAATTTGAATTTTTGGAAGAGTATCTAGAATATCTAATTTCGTCAAACATATCGACGTATATCTGGAATAAATAGAATAAAGGTATTAATTAACGTTTTTCATTTTTATATTCATGTCTACGTATAAATATAATCTAATATACAGTAGTTTACATAAGTACTCGAATACATGTATTTACAATATTTGTAAGATAGAATGTATACATTAGTTGAATTAAGTAAATTTATCGCTAAACTAAAATCAATTAAAAGTTTTCCATATTTCATTTAGAGTACTTTTGTTAGTGATTGTAGACAAGTTTCAGGTTTGTAGTATGTATATCAAAGCATTTCCTACCCATTCACCATTGCAGTAAATTTGAGGAGAGTTAGGTCCAGCCAACCACACCGTCTTTTTCTGTTTGTGGTCACTCCAAATTCGTGACCTCTCCTCTGCAAAAGATCGCCTGTGGCATCCAAAAGTTCAGTGGGGAATGGCCCATCACCCACTCTTGTAGTATATGCTTTAACAACTCCAACAACATCTCCAATGTAAGAAGGTGGAAGTCCAAGACCTGTGCAAACTCCACCTATACTACAGTTAGAGCTGGTAACATATGGATACGTCCCAAAATCTATGTCCAACATTGCAGCATTTGCACCTTCCACTATAATCTTTTTTCCTTCATGTAATGCTTGGTGTAAATACTGTACAGTTTCTTTTACCAGCGGTCGTATTCTCTCTGCATATCTGCAAACAAAGAAAATGTTATTTTATTACTTTTATTTAAGAAGTTGAAACAAAAGCAATGATTGTTACGTCTTTGAAGTTATAGTCATTAAACACAAGAGCGGAAATTTAGTTTTTGAACTTCTAACATGAAATGAATCCTTATGACTCCAAGAATGTTATAACATGATTAACAACAAAACAAATCAAATCATTGTGCATATATTAATATGTCAACCAAGTGATCTTTTAATTCTAAACTCTTGCAAAAATGCAACATACGACAAATAAAGTAAATGTACCCTAGTAGCACAAAAATATTAGATAAATATCTTTTTCAAATATTGAAAAAATATTTTTTAAGCCACACTTTTTCATATGAAAAATATATTGGATCTGATTATTGTATACATGTACAAGAAATATAAATTGAATTTTTTAAAAATACAAGCTAAATATTCAGAGAATATAAACTGCATATGTAAAAAATATAAGCTAAATATTCAGAAAATTTAAACGAGATATTTAAAAAATATAAAGAAAATATTCAGGGGATATAAACTAGATATTTAAAAAATATAAAGTAAATATTAAAAAAATGTGAATCCAATATTTAACAAATATAAATTCAATATTTAAATAACATTCAATAAAATATTCAAATTTAAGAAAAAGTGAAAACCCTTCCACTCTACATTTATATACCCTGAATATTTTCTTTATAATTTTTTAAATATCTGGCTTATGAATATGAATCTGAATAATTAGCTTATATTTTTTACGGGGAGAGTACGATTTCCGTGGCCCCTCGTTTTGAGGATATATTTGTGTTCTTGGGGTTATTCCAAGTAAAAAATGTATATATAACATAGTGTCAAATCGGCCTGGTTTAGCCGGTAAAGTAGATTTTCTGTTTTTTATAAATTTGCAAATATCTCAGTAACTATGCGAAATATGGCAAAATATCAAGAGACCTTTTTTGTAGAAAATTAAATTCCCAACAATTTACGTCCTATGACATTTTTTTATCAGCTGCGCAGTTTCGGAATATATTTATATTTTTGTGAAGTTGCAGAACAACTGCCTCCCTCCCGAAATGATGGTCGGGGAACGTAAAGGCTCCGTTCACAACTGCTTATACGCGATTCAAGAAATGTCTATGTATTAAAACTCAATTAGCAGTGAATATTATTGACGTTTAGGTTAGGCTAGGCTAGGTTAGATTAGGTCTGGGTTAGGTCTGGGTTATCATTTTAATGTTCTTTATAGGAAATTCAATTTCCTACAAAAAAGGTCTGTATATATTTTGCCATATCTCGCATAGTTTTCGAGATATTTGCAGGTTTATAAAAAACAGGAAATCTAATTTACCGGCTAAACCAGGCCGATTTGACACTATGTTATATATACATTTTTTTCTTGAAATCACCCCAAGAACTCAAATATAACCTCTAAACGAGGGGCCACGGAAATCGTACTCGGGCCTTTTTTACATATGTAGTTCATATTCTCTGAATATTTAGCTTATATTTTTGAAACATTAAATTAATATTTCTTGTACATGTATACAATATTCAGATCCAATATTTTTTTCATATGAAAAAGTGTGGCTTAAAAAATATTTTTTTCTATATTTGAGAAAGATATTTATCTAATATTCTTAGTAGGGAATGTTTATCGTACGAAGGAGAAAACGGTTGAGCGGGCGCGCGCTCGCGATACAAAACAATAACGCGCGAACAACGGCGTTCGTCTCGGTGTCGATCACGGTCGAGTTGCCTCCGTTTGAACTCTTACGCTAATACAATACCGAACATAATTTTTTTAATAAATTTTATTGCTTATATTGCTCGTTATACATATATAATTCTATATTAAAAAATTATAATATAATTTTAACGTTTAATAAAAATAGGTCTGATCTGATTATGAATTATAACATTTCAAAGTTGCGATTTAACTATGCCATTAATGAACTTATGAAATTTATGTAGCTCTCGTTTTATAATTTGATTCGTTTTCCAACTTTTTTGTCTTGGGTGATTACAGGTTTAATATTAATTTATAGTAATAAAATTATATAAGGTAAATAAATAAAAACCATTATCTAAAATAACTCGTTTTCTATTGATTTTATATAAGAAACATCTTAAATGAATTATTTTGCATTTGAAAGGGTTCATCGTGCATATGCAATTTTACATTCTTATACCTTATACTTATTGTCGAAAATATCAATGTGAACTTTTTTTGAAAATTTCGTTTAATTTCGTGGTTCAACGACAATTCAAGGTTACCTTATCATATAAGTTAATGTTAAAAAATTAATTTACATATGCATAATGAGTCTCTTCTAATCTAACATAATTCATTTAAAATACTTTTTGATGCAATCAATATGAAATTAGTTAATAGTGATAATACTTTTTACCGACTTGCTTGGTAAGTACATTAGCTAAGTACACACAAATATATAGAGATGTAGAAGCTAATGTGACCCTCACAATTGAACAATGTACTTTTATTTTAAGATGAAACATTTCATCTACCACAGTGAGCATTGGAAGTGCCTACCCACAAAATAAAGAAAATATCACATAATTGGTTAATGCTGACAATATGAAAACATAAAACACTATTACGTATGCCGATATCCAATAAGTAACATATTTTACGCTGTATTTTTTTGCATTTCAATTAGAAAAATATTCTTGAGATTAAAGACATGATTTGGTTTGTTTTAAAGAGAAGCTGCATTGGCTTACGATACATATAAAATATGGTACTCAAGAGTTTTTAATGCAAATTTTTAACTTTCCAACCAAGAACATTTAAAACTGCTAAAAAATTTGATGACTAGAAATAAAACGAGTTGTCGCAAAGTTGTAAGTTATTGTCAAACACAAGAGGAGTTTATCAAACAATTGGATGTCACCAAGTGGAAAATTTCTAGTGGCTTGCATAAATTGAGAAAAGTTCAGAAGCTATGTTAGGTGATACTATTATTGTAACTACTCCTTGAGCAGAAAAATTTACCATTTCGCAGTTTACTCGTTAGACCTATCATCAGATTATTAACCATTTCATCATCTTCAACACCATTTGGTTGATACAGTATTTCATCGATAATTGTCCACAACACAGGTCTGCGGAGGGACAATTATGCGCGAGGGATATCATTGTTTGAGGTTTGCCGAACGTAGAGAAGGACCATAAGGTAAATATACCTAATCCGAATTTCCAACTTCTTTATTAATTATTATTTTTTTATGGGACTTCGATGACCATATTTGTGGCATTTTTCTAATAAAAATGATACCAAATATGATATAATTCCGATGATATTTACTTGTGTAATCGACGATTAAAGTTTCGGGCGCGAGGAAGGATAGCGTATGGGAAAGAAAGAGACGCGGAGGGTCGCAGTCGGCGGTACAGTTCAAAGGCTCGCGCGTCCTCACAATGTATTACCAAGGACTAACTTTATTATTATTACTTATTTTTTTATGAGACTTTTTCTAATAGATTTGTGACATTGTTCTGATTAAAATGATACCAAACACGATATAATTCGAATCATATACAGGTGTATGGTCATTATGAATAGGTCAGGTATATAACATCGGTGAGGCAACAGTAATGCAATGACGACACTATTTCATTACCATCATATTTGTAATACTTCTCTGATCAAAATTTTTCTGATTATACATACATATCTATTTTTTTAATTAACGATGTAATAAGTTTTGGTGACGAAGTATATCGAACTATATCGTGTTTGGTATCATTTTAATCAGAACAATGTCACAAATCTATTAGAAAAAGTCGCATAAAAAAATAAGTTACAATAAAAAAGTTATTCCTTGGTAATATATTATGAGGACGCGCGAGCCTTTGAACTGTGCCGCCGACTGCGACCCTCCGCGTCTCTTTCTTTCCCATACGCTATCCTTCCTCGCGCCCGAAACTGTAATCGTTGATTACACAAGTAAATATCCTCGGTATTATATCATATTTGGTATCATTTTTATTAGAAAAATGCCACAAATATGGTCATCGAAGTCCCATAAAAAGGTAATGAATAATAAATCAGTTGGAAATTCGGATTAGTGTGGTCTCACCGATATACCCGAGCCGCATGGTGTCATCAGTATTGGGATGCGGTGCATCCTTTCTCGCGCATGCGCGGCGATTTTGGCCTCAGTAAAGTAAGATTCTCGATAAAAAAAGGGTACCTTGAGCACCCAGCAGAATTTTAAAAAATTGGTATGATTTGATTCTGAAAAATGAATGTATAACATGTGTATTTGTGTACATTTTGTAACTCGTAGAACACGTCCTGAAGTCTTTTTGGTCGGAATAGATTGTTTCGATACTTTCCCGCCAATATAACTATCTTAGGGCTCCACTACCTCGTTATCATGATATAGATACGTAACTGTTTTGGCCGCGCATGCGCGAGAAAGGATGCACCGCATCCCAACATTGGGTGTCATATTTCTCGGTGACCGAGGCCTCTCGAGCTTCGTGGCCTCTCGAGCTTCGCGGCCCCTCAAGGGGGTACACCTCGCAGTAGTGAGGATATCTCAGGGACAATTATGTCGGAGACATTTGGGACAATTACCGATGAAACACTGTATATACAGTTTAAAATAATTGATAGCGCATAAGAAAGCACTGATGATTTTGTGACATCAAAACCACGAAGACAGAGTAAACATATAGAAAGTGGAAGATTGTTTTCAAGAATAGAATGTATTTTAATTGTTTGTAAATAAATAACGAATTTATTAAGAAAATGCCGCCAATTAAGTGCATCTAATACAATCTTGTGCTTCCTATTGTAAAATAAATTTTGCATTAAGACCGTATAGGTTGAAATCATGTTGATGTTAGAATCAATGAATATGTATCACTTGAAACGAATAGTTATATTATATTTTGTTATGGATAGGTGGTAAGTTCTGTTTGAAATAAGAAAAGAAAAAATACGCACTCTTTGTACCGTTGAAGCTCGGCTTTCACATCAACCTGAAGCGCGGGAAACATTTTTTGATAGGACGACACCAGCGATTCAAACTTTTGCGAGAACTTATCGAAGTTTCCAAGAAGATCGCCAATTCTAATTCCGTTTCTGGCTGCTTTGCTCGAGTACGTTGGTCCAATTCCTTTCTTAGTAGTGCCAAGTGATTGCGTACCTTTTTCCAATTCTTGGAGGCCATCGACTTGCTGATGCAAATCAAACACCATGTGCGCACGATCGGAAATCACTAATCTTTCTTGCCAGTTTTTCAAACCTTTCCCTTCGTTGCTTTCTAATTCTTCAAAGAGTCCTGGGAGATGTATCACTACTCCATTTCCTGAAAGACATCCATTGCACTATATAATTATCATCTATTGCAAAATGTGTGCACATTTAGGGAATTATTAATTATTAAAATAAGTTTAGTATTTACTTTTTTATACATTAAAGTAAATTCTTCTGATGGATACTAACGGCGAAGTTACATTTGTTTGTTTTAATTAATTCCGTCAATTATTTTCATTATTTTGGTTATGTATGCAATATTCAAAAAGCTGGAAGTAGACAATAACTCAACAATATTCAAAAAGCTGGAAGTAGACCTTTAGAGGTTTTTCAATGACTATTGAACCATTCGAAAGATGACCGAGAAAAACCCCTCTGAGTAAAATTTCAGCCCCCTAGCTTGCCCGTGAGGGCAGTTACAGGGTAAATTAGATTCTCGCTTTTCCACGCATTTTCCGCTCTTTGATGCTTTATAACAGGGTTTGACTTTATTTGCTCGCGAGGACCGTTTTCCGAGGGCTACGCCTCCTCGACCCGGCCGCGCGTCTCGCTCCCCGTGGTCGCCTACGTGCTCGGACGGGCTCAGGCGCGATCATAACAGACAGATGAACGTGGCGCATAAGGGGCGACACTCGTTTCAATAGATTTCCACATTACCATCGAGGTACTATTGTCAATGCGTTTTTTTTATTAGTGGTATCCCCTTTAGACCTATTCCACTATGTCACACGATAATATCGGACAATAACTGTAGAAAATTAATTAAAAAAATAAATTTTAAAAATAGTTTTTAATTCTATTGTTTAAATTTTAATACGGTCCGGAACAACTTGATCTTCGTGCACGTTTAGACGTGCTTGGCAAATTGTTAAGGTCTATGGAAAGTTCGGACGTGGATATTCGCATCGCCGACGCAAGCGAAGAATCATTTAAACGTGTACGGTGATCCGATTTAATATAGCGCATTGTTGAAAATGAGCTTTCGCACAAATAAGTTGATCCAAACATTGAGAATATTCGGGTCGCAAAATTTCGAAGAATAGGGTACTTTGATTCTTCCAGCGTTTTGAAGAATTCGGCTCGTTTTTCTTCCCACGTTTTCAGAGAGATGTCGTGCTGAAGATCGCACAGTTCTCGTTGAAACTCGAGGGCTTGATCTGCAATTTTGACAGTGAGGGGATTTTCGAAGAGAATTAGATCATTTCTAAACGAGTCGAAGTCGCTGAAATTATCGTGTGACATAGTGGAATAGGCCTACAGGGGATATCACTAATAAAAAAAACGCATTGACAATAGTACCTCGATGGTAATGTGGAAACCTATTGAAACGAGTGTCGCCCCTTATGCGCCACGTTCATCTGTCTGTTATGATCGCGCCTGAGCCCGTCCGAGCACGTAGGCGACCACGGGGAGCGAGACGCGCGGCCGGGTCGAGGAAGCGTAGCCCTCGGAAAACGGTCCTCGCGAGCACATAAAGTCAAACCCTGTTATAAAGCATCGAAGAGCGGAAAATGCGTGGAAAAGCGAGAATCTAATTTACCCTGTAACTGCCCTCACGGGCAAGCTAGGGGGCTGAAATTTTACTCAGAGGGGTTTTTCTCGGTCAGCTTTCGAATGGTTCAATAGTCATTGAAAAACCTCTAAGGGCACTTTTGACCATCTTATTCGGCTAGGCACTTTGGTTGTTGGCAATAGAGCAGGCTTTAACCCTTTTAGTGTCAGGCGAAAAAGAGGTGCCTATGAGAGAATAACCGGCCAAATTTCACGGTTTTACTAGGGTTTGGGAAAATGGTCATAAAAACCAAACAAGAAACAATATTTACATGATTCAAAAAGCAGTATATTAACGACGAAATAGAGAACAAAACAATGACGCTAGTTTTTCTATATTCATTGAAAATTATATAAATAACAAAGGTATAAAAGATCATAAAGAAAGTAAAAGTCCAGTTCTCTCTTACAAAACGTATTTGCACATACAAAAAGTCATCTTTTCATCATAATTTTATATAGACCATTTATTACAAAGTATATACTTTGCATTTCCGATATATTTTGTAACAAGATAAATAATATTACATAACAAACAAAAAATAACTCGAAGGTACATGGTAAGCGCCGGACGGATTAGCTCTTCCGAAATACGTAATTGTTATAGGTAATATAACATTGCTGAAACAAGATTATGTTGTCATAAATACATTTGTGATATAATTTTGCACAATACTTCATTAGAATGACGCTTTCAGACTGTCACTGGGACAAAACGAAATATACTGCTCACGACAACGATCGAAGAAAAACTAACTGATCCTACCAGTGCCGCCAGATCAGGGGAAGGTGACTCTGAAAAGTTACCCTCTCTCCGATTACCGGGTTAAGCACGCATGCGCGACGGGAACGCAACAGGAATTGAGTGGGGAGCGAATAATGACACGTTGCGCGTGCGCAATGGGGACACAAGACGCAACACGGGTGAGTGGACAAATGACAGGACATATCGCAGATTATAGGTTATTGTCGCGTATCGTATCTATTACCTACTAAATGAAATCTGAAATGGCTTCACTGATGCTACCGCTACCGTTATGTGTCGCCTCAGTCGCGCGCGGCACGTCACGTGACCAGTCTAGGGTCTTAGTGGGGGTCATTGGAGCGTGCTCATGGTGGTGGAATGGGATGGAGGAAGGAGCGTCGTAGGGGCGGAAACGACATCGAAATGGATTACGTCTGGCGGCACTGGATCCTACGTCTCGCTGCGGCAATGCGATCTTATTTCGTGAGAGTCTTCAAAAACAGTTGTTTATAAAACGCTGTCGACATGTTCCGATAAGGGCCCAACGCCACGGCGATTCGCGCCGCACAGTGGGGTATTTGGCCTGTTTAGCGCGCCAAAAGTCAAAATTTTTAGTTCGTTCAAAATGACTGAAACTTTTTTCTCGTGTACCTGAATATATATGCGAGTAATATACAATAATATTTTTCTATAAACAGTATTATTTAGTAACATATAGACACTTGAAAGTGACATATTCTCGTGACCAAGAGAAGGGTCGAAAAACATGTGTTCAAGAAATGATTCTTCTCACAAGTTTGGTGTATGGAATCGGGATAAAAACATTTGTAGGATGTAAAGGAAGGTATATAAAGTAATTTTATAGCTTTTTGTTCTAAACGCTTCGGTGGTTTTTATGGAATAAACAATCGAAAATGGTACAATTTTTTTTCAGAAAGTTAAAATGTATTATGTAATAACTTTTTTTCTCCGCAAAACGCCTCTCTAATTTTTTTTTGAGGTTATTCAGTAGACATTGCTTTACAGAATCCTGAAGAGTTTAGGTGCATCATAGTGCCACACATGGAGATATTTAACTTTTTGTGCGATACATATCAGTATGGCATGAATCGACCGTATAACATATGACTGATAATGATGAAATAATTGATCTGTAGGATATAGATACTTGGAGATAAATGAAGGAGAATGAATGTCATTATTGCTAAAATATTTAGTTTATATTATTGGAAAAATGTAATCGTGGTTAAACAATCGAGTGTCAGTCTTTCTTTGAATACTGTGGTGAGCATGAGCAAGCATCCTTGCTAGTAATTGTTATTGAGTTCTGATCCTCTCATAACAAGCAATAGAAAATTGCATAAAAAAGCGAAAAAGAAATTATCACCAGAGGTTATAGATATGCTTGTACCCTCCGCTGAAATTAATTACGACAGTAGTGACTCATCTAATACATCCATACAGTCCGAAGATTCGAATTTAGAATATTCGTTATAATTTATATTATAAATATTGTATAGTTGTTGTAATATTGTATATTGTATATTGTATAGTTGTGTTTCGTTGTCAATAAACTATGATTTTGATATTTAGACTTTGTGTTTAAATTTTTACCACGGCTACGCGTGAAATTTGTTTGTAATAGCAATTTCTCTAAATCTGACAAAATAAAAGTTTAACAGTATTAATAAACGTATAAATTGCAATACAAAAAACATTTAAAAAATTTGTTTAAAAGAAAAAAACAAGATCGCTTCTATTTTTTAAACATTAAACTGTATTTTTGATTTGATAATGTTGTAGCTGGTATTAAGACGAATTCAACGATATATAATATTATGACATTCACATTATTAATAACGTCGTAATAGTTTTGGCGCGCTGAACTGGTCAAATACCCCACTGTGCGCCGCAGGTCGGATGCAGTGATGGCATATGGTCTCGGTTTTTTCGCGCATGCGCGACTAAATGCAGGAATGTATGTACGTCTTAGGTTTGTTGGGAAAGTAGGGGAGAACTGTTATGGGCGGGAAATCGGACAGAAGAGTGCAAGATATATTTATATATTATATGTACATACACATAAAATTTTAATATAACATACGCATGTTGAACATTTATATTTGAAAATCGAAAAAAAATTTGCAAAACTATGCGGTGTGACCAAGGTACCCCATTTTAGCCCAACTTTGTACTTTACTGACGCTAAAATCGTCGCGCATGCGCGAGAAAACCGAGATCATATACCATCACTGGTCGGATGTCGCCTGAGCGGCGACCATCGGTGTTTATGTTAGATTTCGTTAGCTCCAAGCGATAGGAAAAAGTCGTCCACAAAGAGTTAAAACGAAAAACTATTTTTTTATCATTCTCTCGTAATGAAATTAGATTTATTAAATTTATTTTGAGATAGAGTTCTCCCGCAATGCGAATAGTAAAGCGCTATAAGTCGCGAGCCGATATATCGGCTCTGGCACTAAAAGGGTTAAGCTTTCTTCTCATGTAAATCTTAAATATGCGGAAATGAATATTTATATTTTTAATGACAGTGATTTCTCGACATACTAAATAAATAGTTATAGAGGATCTCATAAGAAGAAACAGATAAAGCACTTCCACTAAGACTAAAATATTTATTGATATCAGATGGAAGCACAATTTCAACTAGTGAAGAAGAATCCAGCTTTACAAGTGACGATATACATTTATTTTTAATTTAAATTAATTTTAATTTATTTTATTTTACCTTATTTTGTTATTTTTCAATCAATATTAATATAGTTTTTGTTAAAAAAATGTATTACTAAATAATAATTGATAAATATTGTAAACATGTAAAAATAAGTATATTCGAGAATTAATTTGTACACCTAATATTATAAAGACACACGATAAACATTAAAAGATGGTTTTGCCCAGCTAGTATCTACCACAAATCGCAACAGCGTGCGTCGCGTCGTAATACAAATAATATAACAGAATGAACAGATGATTGTCATAAAAAACGGAGTACATGTCATGAGACATGAGTGGCGATGAAGTCATCGAAAGAATTGAAGATAATGTAAACGAAGGTCACGATGAAGTGGATGATATTCGAACTAATGTTTGCACATGTCTAAACCATTCAGTGTCCCAGATATGGTTAGATAATTGCATAAAACAGAAGAAATCTCATATAAATATGTACGCTACACAAATTTAGATAATTTATGTTCAATAATACGGAGAAAAATTGGACGTGTAAAAAGTTTTACCATAAGTAATATTTTATTCCATGTTTTTTTATAGAATAAAAAGAATACGTGGCGTTATGAACAACGTTCTGGCTTCCCAAGGAAACCAAACCAATCGTGTTGTTATTATTACTTTGGCTAATACAAATTTTTCCGCGCAATAAGTATTGCACCGTATTAGAATTTTTGGAATCGACGGCCACAAAAGAAACTTTATCAACAACTAATATTTACCTTCGTAATCAGAACTGTAAATACCAGAGATTACTCTATCGTAGTTTGTTTACCAAAAAATGTAAACAATTTAAAACTAGCTTTAACATCCCACTATTTATCAACACGAACTTTATGAAAAATTGCGAAAAAGTTTCTAGTCAGCCAAGCACTTGTACGGAAAATATGAAGACGGTATTGTAATAAAGTTTATGTACCTTGTCAACAGAGAGACATTACGACAACACCTTTCCCGCTACTACCTGAATCTTCCTCTGTTTGTATACAGGGTGTCCCAAAAATGTTTCGCTTCCTTCAAAAGGGGAGGTTCCTGAGGCCATTTGAAGCGACATTTTCCTGTGCAAAAATGACCGTATCGGCTTTGTTAAGGAGTTACTAACGAAAAATACGGACCAATCAGAGCGCGACCTAGAGGCGTATTGGCAGAGACGGCCGCGCGCGACAGAAGTCGAGCGATGGTGACACACCGCGGTCGAAAGCAAGGAACAAACAAGAGAAGAAAATTTTTCGAGTCCTATGTCGGATAGTTCAAATTTGAATATGTTGTAGTCTTTAGTAATCTATGAACGAATCTCGAGGGATTTTTCGAAATCTTAAAAAATGTTGGTTTTACAGACGTGTAAAGAACTTTTTTTTCATTAAATTATAACACTAGAACTAACGTACCGAGGAAAATGAGTTTTTAGGAGCTTATAGTGAACACAGGAGAGTATCTATTGAAAATATTTCGATTTGGAAGAAATGGTTTTTTCACCATTTATTTTGCAAATGTTTTAAACAAATGCAATTTTCCTATAGTTGGGCCTGTTTTAAAAATTCGAAAAAAACGAGGTGACAGCTCCAAGTCTCCTCTTTACGGACCTATTTTTGAAAAGACAGGCGCTTTAAAATTGACGGAATTAAAATTATTTAAAGCGAACGCCGCGAAGGCGCGCGGCACGAACAGCACCGCACACTCTAACACCGTCAATACTGAGAAAGCCTTGCTTACCTTGGTTCTCATGTAGAGCCCCAGCGAGGTGAAAATGATTTCTGTATTCACAAATTATTCAGTCTGCAACATTGAACCTGCCTACTCGTAAAATTCACAAGAGCATTTTAATTATTCGCTCTATGAAATTATCGAGCAGAAGGGGTCAATGTCCATCCACTGTACAATCCGGCCCACATTGTTAATTTATTCACGATCACAGTAAAACTACTCACATATATCCATTGGGTCCACAAACGTTGAATGAAATCCACACAAATGATTCACAGAAGTCCACATATCACGTACAACTAGTTCACATTTGATGCACGTAAATCGACTGTTTCGACTGCCCGTGCACGAAAAACCGTCCGTCCGTGCTCGCGATCGTAGGAAGACTAGTTCAAAACAGCTGACGAGGTTAACGGCCTTTCAACAGCACACTGCCGATTTTCATTTCAGCAACTGTTCGATGGAACCGTGTTTTCAAATGGAATAGGAAGAGTAATTAACCGCCCCCAAATCGGGGGTCATTCAGGTACGCTTCTACCCCCGAGCGTGGCCATAAACCAGCGCCTTGAGTCGAAGCTCGACCTTGACTCGACTTCTGGTTACCAAATGTGTACAATAGGTCAATAAAATGCTAAAGGTTTTAACGAAGAGTAACGGCTTTTTGAGAATATTACTACTACCCTTTCTTACACCGGTATACGGAATACCGGTATTTTGTGCTACTTTGCAATTTCGTGAAAGCGGTATTTGCTAAGGAAAAATACTGGTATTTTCGGTATTAGCTATAAATAATAAATCTTAGGGCATCTACTCTTATTTGAAATTTACAAATTAATTTTTATGATAACGAATTCGATTTAATATCAAAAACTGTATCAGCTCTGCTTCCAATAAAGCTGGTTGTGGAAGCATTATGTCGGAAGGATTCCAACTTATTAACAGCGAATGCAACAATAAATTTTATGTTGCAATCACTTAAAGATCAGGACACGCCACTGTCTGAAGAATTATAACAGTGCATTGAAAATTCGTATACAGGAAAGATATAATGAACTAGAAAATATTTTAAGGTATTTATATAATTATAACGACTTTATCAAGAAAACGAAAAGGAAGAAAAGAAGCTAACAAGGTCAAATTTAATTAAGTTCGTCGTTAATTTCCGCAAAAACATTTATAAAAAGCAAACACAAACCTATCCAGAAGAATTCGTTGAAGATGATGATGATGTTAATATCGAAAAAGAATTGTCTCTCGAGAAGAAATTACAATTAGCTATAAATAAAAAAATTTTCCACGAACAATAATACAAAAAATAGATATATCCAAAACCGTCAGACGAGAGACCGAGTTGTTAGAAGATGAAGGACATCGCGGCAAATATTCAGAGAAAGTATATCGCTCATTATTAACAGTACCACTAACCAGCGTGAATGCGGAAAGAGCATTTTCAACTGCAGGTAATTCAACTGCGGGCTCCTTCGATGCCCCATCTGCCCTGCACGTTTTCCAAAACAACAGACACTAATAACACCGACTTACCCGTAGTAGCAATATTCCCAAAAAGCCGTTACTCTTCGTTAAAACTTTTAGCATTTTATTGACGTATTGTACACATTTGGCAACCTTAAGTCGAGCCATCGTCAAGGTCGAGCTTCGACACAAGGCGCTGGTTTATGGCCACGCTCGGGGGTAGAAGCGTACCTGAATGACCCCCGATTTGGGGGCGGTCAATTACTCTTCCTATTCCATTTGAAAACACGGTTCCATCGAACAGTTGCTGAAATGAAAAGCGGCAGTGTGCTGTTGAAAAGCCGTTAACCTCGTCAGCTGTCCTAAACTAGTCTTCCTACGATCGCGAGCACGGACGGACGGTTTTTCGTGCACGGGCAGTCGAAACAGTCGATTTACGTGCATCAAATGTGAACTAGTTGTGCGTGATATGTGGACTTCTGTGAATCATTTGAGTGGATTTCATTCAACGTTTGTGGACCCAATGGATATATGTGAGTAGTTTTACTGTGATCGTGAATAAATTAACAATGTGGAACGGATTGTACAGTGAATGGACACTGATCCCTTCTGCTCGATAATTTCATAGAGCGAATAATTAAAATGCTCTTGTGAATTTTACGAGTAGGCAGGTTCAATATTGCACACCGAATAATTTGTGAATACAGGAATCATTTTCACCTCGCTGGGGCTCTACATGAGAACCAAGGTAAGCAAGGCTATCATAGTATTGATGGTGTTAGAGTGTGTGGTGCTGTTCGTGCCGCGCGCCTTCGCGGCGTTCGCTTTAAATAATTTTAATTCCGTCAATTTTAAAGCGCCTGCCTTTTCAAAAATAGGTCCGTAAAGAGGAGACTTGGAGCTGTCACCTCGTTTTTTTCGAAATTTTAAAACAGTCCCGGCTATAGGAAAATTGCATTTGTTTAAAACATTTGCAAAATAAATGGTGAAGAACCATTTCTTCCAAATCGAAATATTTTCAATAGATACTCTTCTGTGTTCACTATTAGCTCCTAAAAACTCATTTTCCTCGGTACGTTAGTTCTAGTGTTATAATTTAATGAAAAAAAGTTCTTTACACGTCTGTAACACCAACATTTTTTAAGATTTCAAAAAATCCTTCGAGATTCGTTCATAGGTTACTAAAGACTACAACATATTCAAATTTGAACTATCCGACATAGGACTCGAAAAATTTTCTTCTCTTGTTTGTTCCTTGCTTTCGACCGCGGTGTATCACCATCGCTCGACTTCTGTCGCGCGCGGCCGTCTCTGCCAATACGCCTCTAGGTCGCGCTCTGATTGGTCCGTGTTTTTCGTTAATAATTCCTTAACAAAGCCGAAACGGCCATTTTTGCAAACGAAAATGTCGCTTTAAATGGCCTCAGGAACCTCCCCTTTGAAGGAAGCGAGACATTTTTGGGACACCCTGTATAGATCCTATAGATCCTAACTAACTTAATAACTGTCGTTTTTAGCAAGTTTGCTTTGTATAACATCATTATGCTCTATCGCAATCCTTTTACACACTCAGCACGAGGTATATACGTGTTATACACAGTGGACTTTTGTCGAAAAGCTATGACTTCACCGATTTAGAGTTGGTTCGATTTAGGGTCGCAAGGTGGCGAAGAGGGCCGGCCGTGAGGCAGGCACGACCATACATGAAAAAATCCATGCGAAATGCGGAACATTGCAAATTACAAGCGTAGTTGTGCCAGACTAACGGAGATATTTTATATTGTCCTGTATATTTTAATTACTGTTCGGTGATAGCTTGTTCCAGAATAATGTGTACTTGTAACCTAAGTTTAATTAATGTTTTTTGCGGATATCTCGGAAACTAAGACCGGGCGACGGGTATATGTATAATATTACATAAATATGTATTTATTTATCCTAAATTACTAAAAATTTCTTTTTTCCCTGTATAGGGCAAAGTTCCTCAGAATGTTGACCTTGACAACATATATCAAGGTCGGTCGGTTGGACGTGGGTCACCTAAACGTAATATTTACCCATTTTTGAAATGAATTGTTTGAATGATACTTAAGTCTGGATGTAAGTAGTCAATGTTTTTGTTGGATGTCTACTTATTTGTAGTCTTAGTGTTAGTAATATTTTTTTGTCTGTGTTGAACTATGACATAACAAAAAGAAATCAGCAACGCCTTCTCTATTTTGTTAAATAAAAAACCTGAAACCCGGTATTTTACCAGACACAGTAGTTTTAGTGTGAAATTAGACCTGTCCTTACCTATGAGCGACGTACACTCAGGATTGATAATCCCACTGGGCAAGAGGTGGAAGTGGAATTCTGAACCATCTACTACGACGGTGTGTCCAGCATTGCTTCCTCCCTGAAAAATCGAAAAAAATTCTTATCTTCCCGTACATGAATTCTTTATACAATGTTGTTTAATCCTCAATTGAACTATTGAGGTCCTTGCGGCCCCATTCAAATTTATATTAATAATGATGTACTGTTTAATTATGGATATTTGTTTTATACAGGGTGTCCCAGAAATAGTATAGGAAAAAGAAAGGAGTGAAGAAAAATACGGATCAATCAGAGCGCGGCTAAAGCGATCGAATTCCGTTTCGGACATTGGTAACGCCACATCCAGCGTGTCTTCTCGCCGAGCCGCGCTCTGATCGGTATGTGTTTTTCTTTAACACTAAGTTTACGGAGCACTAAAATTGATTATGTTACATTGCTTTATAAAAATAATAAAATTGTATTTACTTAGATCTTCAGCGATTTTTATTGTAATATGTACACAAAAAAATAAATCTATTTAATAATTCCTCACGAATGCCTCCTTACACTCTTAATAATCGTAAATTAAAATTTTTAGAATCCGTCATTTTGACGGGCCCCGTAAATCTAGTGTTAACAACTCGAAAACAAAGAGTGCTAGCTCGAATTTGCAAGGGAAAAATGTGCTTAGAACCACCGCAGGAATCACTTCTTTCTTTTCCGACACTCTTTCTGCAACATCCTGTACATATATTACTTTACTTATCACCATAAATCTAACTTAATCCACACATTTTGCTCATTCACTCGTTTCTATTCTTTTTCTCACATGTCATCTATTCTAATTACTAGACAGCAGATTTTATGCATTTATGACGTAGGTGTAATTTAAAACAGTAAAAACAATAGAAGAATTTAAAAATACTATTATATTATTTTCAACCTATTGAACATATTATATTAAGAAAGAAAATCAATTTCTATTTCACTCCACTTTGTTTTTATTGTGGTAGAAAAATTTTATTTTGCTTAAAGATCTGATGTCTACTAATTACTTTATCCACTATCTGTTGCACATTTTTCTATTCCTTGGTTTTACCCATTTTTCCTTCTTTCATGTTCCTTCATAACCTTTCCAGCCATTCTATGATTCCTTTGTTCTGCTTTGTGAAATTAATATAATAATAATATAACTATTTGCGGATTTAGATGAAATTTTACTATTTCACTACGTTTCTATATACCATTTGGATTAAGATGAATATTAAGTATCATTTAATTGATTCATTACATTTTAAAATACGTTTCGAAGATCCATTTATTGGTTAAAAGGACTTTCTGCTTTTTTATTTTCAAAAAACCGATTTATTTTTATTTCTTTAAGTATAAATGTTGTAGAATGTGTTCCAAAGGATTTGTTTAAATTCGTAAAAATAACAAATATAGACGTTTAAAGCGATAGTTGAATACTTAAGCTTACACTGATAGTTGAATATTTAAACGCGTTTTTCTCTAAACCACTTTTTTCGAAACTGTTGCCACGATACCTCAAGTTCTAGTTGACCAATTTATTTAACATTGTGAGAGGGTCTTCTGCGCATACCCTGTTTTCTCGCGAACCAAACATTTTTAAAATCAGTCGTTTTGTTTCTTACTATTTTAACCTGCTAAGGTCGGAAAAATATTAAAATGCCGCCATTTTGTACATAACCACGATTTTTAATTTATTTTATATATTACATATGTATGCAACTACAGTTATGTAATTTTTATTGTTTATACCTAAAAAAATTACTTATATTCGCCAACTATCCATAAGTACGTGTGCAAAATCAGAATGCCCCCTTAATCTCTTGCGTTGGCAAACCGGTTACTCGTTTCTACGTTTCCTTCAAAAATCTTTTCCATTTTGGTAAAAACACTGCATAGTTGCATCAGATCTCCAATCTTTATGTATTTTTGCGTTAGCTTATATTTTTACAGTAGATGATAAGAATATATAGAATATTTTTGTACTATGGAATATAAATTCATGTATAATCTTATACACATCAAGAATCTTTTTAGTTTTCAGGTTTAACACTAGGTTTATGGAGCACTAAAATTGATTATTTCACATTGCTTTATAAAAATAAAAAAAATTGTATTTACTTAGATCTTCAGCGATTTTTATTTGTAACATGTACACAAAAAATAAATCTATTTAATAATTCCTCACGAATACCTCCTTACACTCTTAATAATCGTAAATTAAACATTTTTGAATCCGTCATTTTGACGGGCCACGTAAATCTAGTGTTAAGAAATATTACTGTTTATTGCCTCAAAATGATCCTTTATTTCAATTTTTAACATATACTTATTATTCTCTCTTATAAAGTATTGACATTGGAAATTGCTGCACTCCAAAATAATGAATTTATTTAATCCGTATAATATTCTATTATTAATAGACTGGATTTTTAAGCAAAATAACAATGTGATGCACCGATTGCGGGAAGCAAGAGTTAAATAAAAATTAATAACTTGGATACATTGGAAATAACATAACGATGCTCGTAAATTTTACTTATAACTTTAATTATAATTATTTTAATTATTAAGTTATTATTGTTATTAATTATTAAATTTAATCGTTTTGATGTCTTCGCGATTCATATTATAATTACATACATTTTTGATTTATTAATTAATTACGAACAATGTAATAAGAGTTATCTTGGACACTTATTTTCATCAACAAACAGTTATCATCATCTATAATAAGCATTATTAATACAGAATGCGACCAAAAGTCTATAATACGCCTGAATAATTGCAAAAAGATTTTTAGCTCTACATTATTTAGTTTTTCTATAATAAATTCTTAAAGATCACGTACTTTTCCGAGATTTGCTGGCAGGTTACCCTTAAGGGAAATAAGTTGAAAAATTAATTTGACACGAAATTTTCCACAGATTTGTGGTTTGGGTTATACAGTATTTCATCGATAATTGTCCACAACACGGGTCTGCGGAGGGACAATTATGCGCGAGGGATATCATTGTTTGAGGTTTGCCGAACGTAGAGAAGGACAGCCGAGCTCGAGAGGCCTCGGTCACCGAGAAATGTAAACATGCCTAATCCGAATTTCCAAATTCTTTATTAATCATTATTTTTTTATGGGACTTCGATGACCATATTTGTGGCATTTTTCTAATAAAAATGTTACCAAATATGACATAATTGCGATGATATTTACTTGTGTAATCGACGATTAAAGTTTACTCTGTTTGTCTGTCACCAAAACTTACTCCATCGTCAATTAAAAAAATAGATATGTATGTATAATCAGAAAAATTTTGATCAGAGAAATGTTACAAATATGATGGTAAAAGTCTCCTAAAAGATTAATTAAAAATGAAAAAGTGTCATTGCATTAATGTTGCCTCGCCGATGTTATGTACCTGACCTATACATACTGACCATACACCTGTATATGATCCGAATTATATCGTGTTTGGTATCATTTTAATCAGAACAATGTCACAAATCTATTAGAAAAAGTCTCATAAAAAAATAAATAATAATAAAAAAGTTATTCCTTGGTAATACATTGTGAGGACGCGCGAGCCTTTGAACTGTGCCGCCGACTGCGACTCTCCGCGTCTCTTTCTTTCCCATACGCTATCCTTCATCGCGCCCGAAACTTTAATCGTCTATTACACAAGTAAATATCATCGGAATTATATCATATTTGGTATCATTTTTATTAGAAAAATGCCACAAATATAGTCATCGAAGTCCCATAAAAAGATAATGAATAATGAAGAAGTTGGAAATTCGGATTAGTGTGGTCTCACCGATATACCCGAGCCGCATGGTGTCATACTTCTCGGCGACCGAGGCCTCTGGAGCTTCACGGCCCCTCAAGGGGGTACACCCTGCGCTAGTGGGGATATCTCAGGGACAATTATGTCGGAGACATTTGGGACAATTACCGATGAAATACTGTACACTTTAATATTATGAACACTGAGTAAATATGAAATATAAGCTCACATATTGTTGCACACATTGGCTATCATTTTACATTTACACTTTGCAAAATTATCTAAAATTCAATGTAGTATTAGAGTGTGGAATAAGTTTGCTTGCACATATGTGTAGGGATGGAAGTGCGTAAGCGACGAACGCGACGACCACCTCCTGCTAAAAGGGTCGGTCGATCGGTCGCACGAAGTATGTTTAACACTAGGTTCGCGGAGCACTAAAATTGATTATTTTACATTGCTTTATAAAAATAATAAAATTGTATTTACTTAGATCTTCAGCGATTTTTATTGTAATATGTGTAGGATCTTAGGAAAAATGAGTAATTCCGCGCCGGGAATCGAACCCGGGACCCTCGCGGTTGTAGCTGATCAACTCTTACACATACCCACGAAACCCTCCTACTTTTCCTAATCTCCATACAGTATTTGGTCTGGGAGGTCCTGATCCCACACTCGGCCATCCTGCTCCGGCATTCGCCCTCGAATGTCCGTCGCAGCGCCATCGTCTTTTTGGCCTCAGCGCCATCAACACAACTCGTCACCAACTTCGTCACTTTTCGGGAACACCATCCTACTGCTCTCTCTAGCAGTTTTCCCTGGATGTGTCCCTTACTTCGCTTCGTCGTCCTTTCGCACGCGTGCGACCGTCTTCGCAACGCTTGCTTACTCGTTCGTCGTCTGTCACCATACGGGAATCGGTGTTCACCCCATCCCGGACGAGCCCCCAAATGTAGGATCTTAGGAAAAATGAGGAATTCCGCGCCGGGAATCGAACCCGGGACCCTCGCGGTTGTAGCTAATCAACTCTTACACATACCCACGAAACCCTCCTACTTTTCCTAATCTCCATACAGTATTTGGTCTGGGAGGTCCTGATCCCACACTCGGCCATCCTGCTCCGGCATTCGCCCTCGAATGTCCGTCGCAGCGCCATCGTCTTTTTGGCCTCAGCGCCATCAACACAACTCGTCACCAACTTCGTCACTTTTCGGGAACACCATCCTACTGCTCTCTCTAGCAGTTTTCCCTGGATGTGTCCCTTACTTCGCTTCGTCGTCCTTTCGCACGCGTGCGACCGTCTTCGCAACGCTTGCTTACTCGTTCGTCGTCTGTCACCATACGGGAATCGGTGTTCACCCCATCCCGGACGAGCCCCCAAATGTAGGATCTTAGGAAAAATGAGGAATTCCGCGCCGGGAATCGAACCCGGGACCCTCGCGGTTGTAGCTGATCAACTCTTACACATACCCACGGAACCCTCCTACTTTTCCTAATCTCCTTACAGTATTTGGTCTGGGAGGTCCTGATCCCACATATGTACAGAAAAAAATAAATCTATTTAATAATTCCTCACGAACGCCTCCTTAAACTCTTAATAATCGTAAATTAAAAATGTTTAAATCCGTCATTTTGATGGGCCCCGTAAGTCTAGTGTTAAGGTTTGGTCTTAGGGTATGAATGCGTGACTGTTTCAGAGTATGACCGGTATCGTGCGGCGACAGGGTGGCGCCGATATGTTTAGGAAAGTGCGATTGGAAGACAGGATGATCTGGAGTGGCTGAAGAGGTGTGAAGGAAGAATGTTTGGTACCGAGAGAACGAACTGTATACGCGATTGCAAGAATGCTAGCCATGGATGCAAGGGACAGGGTGCAAGTGAGAAGGGATGTGTGGGATGAGAAGGAGAGAATGATGAGGGATGAATGATAAAAGTGCGTGGGAGTTGGGCGCGGGGCAGTGTTGTAAAAGTGGGCGAGTCGAAGAGAGAACACGCGTCAGAGTCTGTTGCGGCGATCTTCTAGAACTTTATCGAATTACATTTTATCTTTTATATCCAATTAATTTTAATAAACCTTAATAAGTAAAAGCGAGTCGTAGTGTACATTCACACGGTCCAATCCTATATATGTATGGGTATAAATGTTAGTTGAATATTTTTTTTTAAGCTTACTACGGTAAACAAACATAAACATGCTCATTAAAAACACATGTCACCCATTTATTGAGACAGTGAGGTAACTGAAAAATCGCGATTTTAGTATGATAACGGAAAAGCAGTAAAAAATTTTATTACCACATTTTATTACCAATATAGAAACAAATTTGGGAATTCAAAATTTTATATTAATAAAATGCAAAAACATATTTTTCAGAGATAGTATTATGGATTTAGGTAAAAAATACAATATTTTAGATTCGTTATGTGATACACATATTTTTTCTTAACACAGAACCTATCACCATCGGTCAAATGACCGACTCTACATTTATAACGATGCTTTCATAGGAAATGATTGAATAAATATTTTTCGCAGAAAACATACTATAATAAGAACCGCACAAAGTCTAAATAAATTCAATCCTGTCATTTTTATAAGGCAAACATATACCAATTACTTTAAAGCTCGTTAGGTTTAATGTTAAATAAAAAAATGTGTTTCTCATCTCAAGAATTTAAATAAATCGATAATAAAATAATAATGTTCTTAAATTTTTTAAGGCTTTAGTGCACTACAAAAGTTGCGCGCACATTTGTGTTATAAGTGCAACACATTCCTAGTCCAATTTGAAGCAACAACGTACAAAATGTGCTCAAGTATGAAGTGATGCAATAAATGTTTCCATTACTGTATTTGCAATCATGTAAATGCCCCACCTCAAAATCTTTATTCAATAGTCATTGAAAAACCGCTGATTCGATGCATTATTTATGTATTCTTTTTCTATTTTGCATCAATTATACATTTTTATCATTATTGAGGTTATCTCTTCCTTGAACGTGTTTTTTCGATATGATGCGAAAACCATTCAATCGATTTACTTGAAATTGTATAGAGATACAATTAATAAAATCCTATAAAGCAGCTAAAGCGTTTGTTCTTCAGTTGTTAATAAGATGATGATTTTTTAAGAAAAATTAACTTTTCTTTTGAAACTCACCGTCTTCACATTATCAGATATTTAAAAAAATAGCTGAGATACAAAACAATTACTATTACATTTAAAGGTATAACTTCTATTCTTTTTATTGAAGATATGACCTAAACCCGCATTTAGGAAATACTATATTTTTGGTTTAACAGCGTTTTGGAGAACTCTTTTTTTTGAAGTTTTTTTTATACAATCTTATAGATTTCGACGAGAAAACACCAAAAATGAAAATCTTATTGTGCGGAGTTCATTGGTTAAAAAGTTATACGCGTATAAAGTTGAACACTTTTAAGCCTTTCTGACAGGTTAAAGAGACGCCATATTGATATATTTGCTAGGCGATAAACATAAAATGGGCTAAATACTTCCGAACGGCTTTATAATATCTTTTAAGAAACGCAATAATTACCTTATTTTTACCGTTCTACTTCCTCCCTCTTTAATAAAATCTTCCTAACAGTTCTCGTAATATAAAATATGCGTAGTTTATGTTTATGATGTATAGCCCATGTCAGGCATGTAAAGAAGTAGCTCACTTGGAGGCAAATTCGAGGAAGACGCCTACTTCTCTCAAAGCGCCACACGCGGTACATATTTAAAGCGGTAGGCGCGGGTCTGAGGAGCTCGGAGGACTACGGCCGCTACGTGGAGCCAGACGCGCGGGCGGGGGAAATAGGCGTCTCCCTCGAATTTGCCTCCAAGTAAGCTACTTCTGGACTGCTAAAACTGCTCATCTTTACACGCGTATAACTTATAAACCAGTGAATTCCTAACAACCATACACACATTTTCTGAATGTCTTCATTGATATCTACAGGAAATATATTGTTATTTTGTTATTAAGGACTTTTATTTTCTTGCATTTCTAGATATTCGCACTTGCAAATAATAAATCTTAAAACTTACGATTAATATTCTCGCGTCATAAAATATGCGAAGTGGATGGGTATTAAACTAAACTTTTCTTTTAAGAACATGTCCTATGGTTTATTAATATCATGAGGACATACTCATGATACCCAAACAAACTATTAACTATATGTAAGTGAACATAACAATCACGCACGCGGTTCGCTCATCGCACACATTCGACACACACACGCGCATACCAACCTGCGCAGCATCATAGCGCGGGGAAACAGGAAAAGAACGAGAACTTTACGAACGCCTGAACTAGCATGCTGGGAGGAGCAAACCTCACTTCAATATGACGCGCCAATTCTGGGCTTAAATATGTGATAAATTATTCTACAAATCTAAATTAAAAATGGCTTTATAATATCTTTTAAGAAACGCAATAATTACCTTATTTTTACCGTTCTACTTCCTCCCTCTTTAATAAAATCTTCCTAACAGTTCTCGTAATATAAAATATTTGCGTAGTTTATGTTTATGATGTATAGTCTATGTCAGGCATGTCCAGAAGTAGCTCACTTGGAGGCAAATTCGAGGAGGACGCCTACTTCTCTCAAAGCGCCACACGCGGTACATATTGCAAGCGGTAGGCACGGGTCTGAGGAGCTCGGAGGACTACGGCCGCTACGTGGAGCGAGACGCGCGGGCGGGAGAAGTAGGCGTCTCCCTCGAATTTGCCTCCAAGTGAGCTACTTCTGGACATGCCTGGCTTATTGAATCAAAGATAAGTGCTGTCAAGGACAAGAACATACAGACAGGTCTGATCAAAAAATTCCAGGACTTATTCTTTATAAATTTTTTTTAACATTCGTACAAGTTATTCAACATTGTCCCCTTCTAAGTACTCCCCATAGGAAACTATACATTTTTCCCACCGCTGTTTCCATTGCTGGAAGCATCGGGAAAACACCTCTTCTGGAATGCTGTTTAATTCCATCAGCGATTTTTCTTGTATTTCGTCAATCATGAGAAATCTCTTTCCTTTCGGCAGATACTTAAGCTTTGGAAACAGGAAAAAGTCGGCAGGGGCCAGATCGGGTGAGTAGGAGGGCTGGAGTAAGACTGTCATGCCTATGGCGGCTGAAAAGTGTGTGAGAGGAGGAAAAAGGAGAAGGAGGCGTTTTGTCCTAGGCCCGCTAGAGGACTCGTCAGTAAGGCTATCTAGCGGACCCGTGCCTTAGACGCGGGATGTCGTAAGGACAGTTTAGGACGGTATATATACAAACAGAGGAAGATTAAGGTAGTAGCGGGAAAGGTGTTGTCGTAATGTCCCTCTGTTGACGAGTATAGGAAGTAGCCGACACAAATTGATTTTAACTCACCATACGGATCCAGTAAATCTTAGTTGACCGTTCCCACGTGATACAATCTTACCACTCGGGTTGTATCAATTAATTTATAATATTAAAGTTACGAGGCCGTTACTAACATATCCTAGGAGCTACCTGATCTTGTATCAGGAACCCAAACTGTTATCCAACCTATGCGGCTCCCTGATTTCGCATCAGGTTCGTCCGTATCCTAGGGTGCGTTCCGTTTCACGCATTATGAGTATGGATCGCATAGAGAACCGTTCCGTTTCATTCAATGCGCGCATCAGAGCGCACAGAATTCCCCAGATTCTCACTCCTCCTCGCGCATTAACCGTGCATCGGCTACCACAGCTCAGAAGTGAAGCGTTTGATGCGGAGTCGGTGCATTAGCGCTATATTCGAAAAGGTTTGAGAAGCTATTGCAGAGAAAGCATTGAGAAGCTATGGGAAAAATGTTCTTTGTACCGAAAATGTTCTTTGAATACTGTTCTAGTGTAACCAGGGATAACTCGCTCAACATAATCTTCTATTTTTTCTGTTAAAACAACCTCTCCTCGCGTTTCGCCAACCATTAATATAGAATAAATTAATTCCAAATCAAAATTTACAGAAATTTCTTCCAGTTCATCTTCGCTGTCACTCATAACGGTAGTATCACTTAAATCACTATAATTGTTCAATTCTTCTCTTTCAATGTTTTTATTTAACAAAAATAACGTTAATGCAGATAACGTTTTGTCATCCATGTAAGCGGCCATTTTTGATTCGCATCAAATGCATGGAGAGCGTTCCGTTTCCAAGCGCGCATCATCACGCATCATGCGCATTAACGAAACGGAGCGGTATCAATGCGCGCATCACATTGCATGCGATCCATGCGCTAGCAGCTCCCCGATTTCGCATCGGGTTCGTCTGCGCGTGTACCTCCTAGTGGCTCCCCGGTTTCGCATCGGGTTCGTCCACGAAGTCTCTCAAACATCCTAGCGGCTCCCTGATTTCGCATCAGGTTCGTCCGAGCAGCTTACTAACAATTAAAACCATATCCCCCTTTAAACCACAAACCGCTCGCCGGCCACGCGCGCTACCGCTCGGCCCAGGCTCGTAACAATTATAAGTGGAGAACAAACTTCTAGGAGGTATGTCAACAGGGAGTATCCGGTTAAGTCAATACCTTTACCACAAGGGTACTTATAAGGTGAGCGCGGTTTAATAAATTATGCTCTATTTCTTCTGTTCTGTATAAAAAAAATACGAAAAATTTCATGGATATTCTGTTTGCTGTCACACACGAGTGTGATTTTTTTACTGCAAAATCGATTTGTAGAAAATACCGGGAACTTAAAATTGATGATTTTATATTGAAGTTATCAGATGACCACATTTATGTGATCAAACGTGGTGTTCAGCCGACAAGAACCGACTGAATTGTTTAGATAGTTAAGCCTCACTCTCTTTTCATCCGTCACGTACGATAGCCAGTTCATTCACCAAAAACTCCTTGCAGTAAAACAGTTACCTTAAAACGATATAACAGCTAATAAATCCAAGAAGCCATATTGCCATTAAGACCTTAAGTTTATGAATATTGTCGCATCTGCCCAGCAGATTAACTTCCAATACCGAATTCTTTAGTTTCCGCTTGCCATTGTTAAAAGTCAAGGGGCTTCTCAGGTTTATTACCTGTTACGGTCAAGCCCTCGAGACTCGAGACCCGCGAACGCAAGGCGACGCGAAGGCTAACCGTAGCGCACCCGAACATGCTACCCCTACTTGTGACCGATCAACGAGGGCGGTCTTCGAGGACGGCCACTTTCACCATTTCCATAGATTTCACATAACCAATTAGAAAACTACTTCATTTCCCATTACCATCTTCATTGAAAATATCACCCACCAATCAGTACACTTTCAACATAGCACACGCCCACGCCGATACTTTAAAAACACACGACACACAGCTCTCAGCGTCATTTTTCGCAAACAACAGCCTCTTTTAACACAGTCTCATCGTTTCATTTTAACACCATCTATTTTGATTAATTATTGTTAAAATATATTAAAGTTTTTACTCGTGTTACAAAATCAGTGTTTACTACTTTACTATCCCTATAACTAGACCAGATCGTAGGGAATTCGTTTCAAATACGCGTTGTCAGGAAAACCTGAGTCGAGGATTTACGACCTTCGGCGACGTCGAGTCTTGAACGGCATCACAGCGCGATACAAACGAACACGTGGATTAGGCAAACATGATTGAAAAATTGCAAAAAAAAACCAAAAATTCTGAAAAAAATGTATATTTAGAAGTTGTAGAGATACCAGTTGTATATATGTAGATTCAGTAGTGAGCTATTGTCGAAAGGAATGTTCTAAATTGTTTCACATTTTTTTATTAATATGCATCTCAGTTAATAAAATAAAAAATCGATTTTCTTTCAAAGTTTCTTTACGTTTCTGTAAGTATACATATTATGCAATATTGAATACTTCTATATTTAGATAAACAATGTGCATAAATAAAAATTCAATTCAAAATCATAGAATTTTGGAACACTTAATTTCAAGCGTTAAATTCAAATATACATACCCAAAAACGTTAAAAACCCAAATATGTGTTGAATAGTGTACGTTTCGAAAAATGTTTCATACTCCTATGTTATTTTCATTGAAATCTCTTGACTTAACTTATCTAAATCTAGCTTTGTACGACTTCATAAACGATAAAATTTAAAAAAACAACTTTCAAGGACACAGACATATCTTTCAGGTACAAAACACACAAATATATTAGGTCATTCAATATATCGTTTAGCAATAACTTCAAATATAAAATAATAGTACCTGTACATTTGCTTTGAATCATCGGTGTACGAAATTTGATAGAAAAAATACGAGGAATTTTTTAATTTCGTGAGTTGTATGAGTAAAATTGTCACTATTTTTTTGTTGTTGTCATAGTTGACTTGTCCCTGACGTATATTTATATTAGTAGCCATATTGGATGCTTACTTTAATATTGGCTGTTGAAAAGGTTACAACATGTTTTCGTGTGTGATGTTTTGGAATCAATTTTTTTATTCCATTTTCAACAAATTTGGTGGGTTTTGAATTAGAAATCCGGTATTCATCATCGAGCATTTTTGGTTAATCCGACTTTAGAGGATCGAAAACGTAAAGAAACGCCATTCCCAAATTTGAAAACCGTCTTTGACACTCTCTTGCAGTCAAAACATGTTCTCCATGTTGTATGTACATCACAAATATTTTTAACATATTTAACTGTATTTAAAAACACTCGTCCTTTGACTTCTATAGAAAATAAAGAGGATAATTTTTAAAGGCATGAGGACAAGTTTTTCTAAAAAGATCGCCTAAACAAAATACAGTCGTTTATATGTATAATGTATACAGGAAGCGCGATAAAAAATGTCACAATGTACGGGTTTGGAACAAAAATCAAAAAAATAATTTAAATTTAGAGTTACTTAAAATATCTTCAATGCTTATTTCAGTATATAACCACACACGACGGCATTTAAATAAATAATGTAGGAATAGAAGGTTTTAAATGTATCCATCCGTTTATTGAGAGGCAACGAGACGATAAAAACAATATAATACGTGTTCGTAAGCCGTTTGCTGTAGCTGTTTGCCATTTGCCGTATCATATGCACCGTTTATTTTGAAAGTGGTGTATGTCCATTTTTAAAAGATGAGATATCACGTAATTTGTGTTTAATTGAGTGTCAACTTTTCATTTATAACTAGTTAATATTTAAATCTTGTCCACAGCATGCCGCGCTGTGCGACGCGAAGTATGGAATGATCGAACGTAAGTGAGGAAAAGAGAAAGAATCAAATTGCTATCAAATGCTATTAACCTTGAATAACCGTAGCAGACCCACGTGTCCTAGATTAACGAACACGGTTCAAACAGAGCCGAAATTATGGTTGAAAATTGGTATATAGAGTTCTCTTTAAAATGAACGATTTTCCAAACAATGACATAACATAGATGCTAAGTACGTGGAAAAGTTAAAATTGTCCGTATATTCTTACGATCCACTTCGATTAATATGTTTCGGATTTTATCAACGATGTAGAATTGTACTTTCATGAGCTACTCTTTTTCTAATCGTGCGTGATAGAAAAATATACAAGGCGTTTGGTAATCGGCTATAGAACCGAGATAGCTTTATATCAGGAAACTAAAGATAATCTAGAACGTCGTAAAATCTCGATAAAGACACAGAGTAATTCAGCTAAGAGTGTCATATAAATTATTTGTAAACTATTTGGTATATGAAAAAATGGTTGAAACAAATGTTGTATGCTTTTAAGAGTAGCGTACAATGTCATAATTAGTTTTTTCTGTTTTGCTATTTTATAGAGATATAAATGTCACCTTTAGTTTCTTTATTGTAAAAGGCAAATTTGAACCTTGTAGATGAAGAACGAATTAGCTCTGAATAAAAACTTATAAGAGTATATGGACTAAAAACTAATAGTTACTGAGATGTTCTCTGTAAATGATTTTGAATGCAAGTAATGTTCAAAATGTTCTCCGTGCAATCAATTAATACATTTGTATAATAAATCGATCAGTGTAAGTGATACACATCGAAGTGTTCTCTAGTGCCTACCACCGAATTTGCAAACCTGATTTTAATAGGAGTGAGAACTGTTTAAATAATGTTGAGGTATCAATGCAGCTATTTGCAAACAATATAATTTCAATTGTACGTTATATACAAATGAAAACACTATAATTACAGCTATCGGTCATTCAATGACTGTAAAATACACCTTCCCGTTCTCCAAAAAATTAATTTGAAGTTGAATTTGTGTTGAGTTTGTGCGGAATATTTCGGGCCGTCTTAAAAAGATTGGTGTGTCATTTTTCGGCGATCTCTAACCGCTTGTCGTCTAGTTTATCACCCAAAATTATGTAAATTAAAGGGCATAGTGGTAGACTGTTACTAGTAGCACAAAATATTGCATACATATTCATACAATATTAAAAAGAGATTCAATCTTTTTTTAATATTCAAATATACATACAATATTTATTCTATATTAAGAAACAAATATATTTTTTTAAATATGCAGGAAATATCTATTTCATGTTACGAGAAAAATATTTTTTTCTAAATATTAAATGAATCTTTTTTCATATTAGAAATAGAATATGTTTTTCCTAATATACAGATAATATTTATTTCATCTTATGAAACAAATATTTTCTTCTTATTATAAAAAGAATCTTTATTTCATATTAGAAATAGAATATTTTTTTCCTAATATACAGATAATATTTATTTCATATTATGGAAAAAATAAATTTCTTCTTATTATAAAATGAATCTTTATTTCATATTAGAAATAGAATTTTTTTTAGCTAATATACAGATAATATTCATTTCATATTATGGAAAAAATATTTTCTTCTTCTTATGAAATGAATCTTTATTTCATGTTAGAAATGGAATATTTTTTTTAAACATGCAGGAAATATCTATTTCATGTTATGAGAAAAATATTTTTTTCAAAATATTAAATGAATCTTTTTTCATATTAGAAATAGAATATGTTTTTCCTAATATACAGATAATATTTATTTCATATTATGAAACAAATATTTTCTTCTTATTATAAAATGAATCTTTGTTTCATATTAGAAATAGAATTTTTTTTCCTAATATACAGATAACATTTATTTCATATTATGGAAAAAATATTTTCTTATTATTATAGAATGAATCTTTATTTCATATTAGAAATAGAATTTTTTTTCCTAATATACAGATAATATTTATTTCATTTTATGGAAAAAATATTTTCTTCTTCTTATAAAATGAATCTTTATTTCATATTAGAAATGGAATATTTTTTTTAAACATGCAGGAAATATCTATTTCATGTTACGAGAAAAATATTTTTTTCTAAATATTAAATGAATCTTTATTTCATATTAGAAATAGAATATTTTTTTCCTAATATACAGATAATATTTGTTTCATATTATGTAAAAAATATTTTCTTCTTATGACATAAGTAACTTCCTTAATGAATCAGAACGAACTGAACACTTTCGGAATTATGTTTTTGAAATGTTATACTTTGCAGTACGATAAACCGAGATTTTTTTACTCGTCATAGAAGGGAGATCCCAAACTTCGAAACAAGCTGTATAATCATCCAGGATTATGAAATTACATGTTTAAAAGTTGAATGGGTTTCCTCTTACTCCCTGAAACAGATCTTAGACAAATCCCTTGTTCTATTTAGTCGCAAAGAAAAAATTAACTTGATGGATCCTATAGTTCCGAGTAAAACAGTCTGCAACACATTATTTGGATCACCCTGTATATTATTATGTTCGAAGAATATAACCGGAAAGAAATGTGATGACTCACTTCAATATCAAATTTTTGTGAAATATCACTCGAACTACGACGATTACCGTATCTTTGGAACACCCTTGACCTACACCACGTAACAATGCCATCTACGTTAAAAAAAAGAGGATTTCCTCTTCCCGTATAAGAAATCTTTATTAACACTAGTTTTACGGAACACTAAAATTGTTTATTTTACATTGCTTTATAAAAATAATAAAATTGTATTTACTTAGATCTTCAGCGATTTTTATTGTAATATGTACACAAAAAGATATATCTATTTAATTATTCCTCACGAATGCATTCTTACACTCTTAATAATCGAAAATTAAAAATGTTTGAATCCGTCATTTTGACGGGCCCCGTCAATCTAGTGTTAAACAATCAAGAATCGTTATTAAACAGATAATTGAACCGTACGAACAGAGAGTTTCGTTTAAGCGATAAACGTGTAGTACATTTAAAATAATAATAAACGCGTTACCTTTTTACTTATGTATGTAACATGATCAGAGCTGGATAAAATAGTACTTTAAATAGTAAATAATATATAATCCTATTTATTTTAAAGTATGCGTACAACTATGAAAATAAAATATTTGATTTGATATAATAAGTATTTAAAATTATATTTGAAGAATATTGAAAATATTCGGATTGAGACTTAAAATATTTTCTTCATTTTAAATATTGCAGTACATTTATGAGTATAAATTGTTTCCGAATGGCAAGATACAATGCATGTTTATATTGTTTATCAACAATAACATACTGTTATGGTAACAGAATAATGGTTAAATTTTTGCTCAGCGAACAAAAAATGTTTAACTTCTCTGAATAAAATATTACACAATATCACCAAAAAATGATAAAACTCGAAGTCCTGATGCGCGGAATCAAAATTCAGGAGTTCACTTGTTCAAAAGTTATACACGACTAAAGTCTTTCGATTTCAAACGCGTTTGACAGGTTAAAACCCTGTCATATTGGTTTTCGGATATAGGAACGGGTACGCGTGGTTGTCCCCCCCCCCCCCTTTCACTCACTGAACCTAATCCCAACTCACTCTCAATTTTTCAAAAGTTTTCTTTTTATTATTAACGAACAATAGCTATAGACCCACTCAGGTCTATTAGCCGTAATACATACATACAGTATTTCATCGATAATTGTCCACAACGCGGGTCTGCGGAGGGACAATTATGCGCGAGGGATATCATTGTTTGAGGTTTGCCGAACGTAGAGAAGGACAGCCGAGCTCGAGAGACTTCGGTCACCGAGAAATGTAAACATACCTAATCCTCGCGAGCCTTTGAACTATGCCGCCGACTGCGACTCTCCGCGTCTCTTTCTTTCCCATGCGCTATCCTTCCTCGCGCCCGAAACTTTAATCGTCTATTACACAAGTACGTATCATCGGAATTATATTATATTTGGTATCATTTTTATTTAAAAAATGCCACAAATATGGTCATCGAAGTCCCATAAAAAAATAATGAATTGTAGCGGCACACGGTCGGCAACCGTAATAACCATTCGAACAGTCCGCTTGCAGATGTCAAGGTTTAGGAGAGAAAAATCTTCCCTGATATTTGCAAGCCCGGAAATGATTTTATTCTTTTATTGCTTTCACGTGCACAGCAGACTTCGCTGATGAAAACGTCGCCAGCCGTGTACCGTTACGGGACTTCCCGACCGCGCGGCCAGCGCGGTCGAGGAAAGTCCCAAAACATAGGAGCCACCTAAATTGGCGACAAGGAGTCCCTTTCCCCCGCCGATCAGGGCGGTGTTTTAAAGGAAAAAGTAACTCCACCCTCGCGCCTTCAGGGAGCAAGCTCCACCCGCGCGTTCTCGGAAAAGGCGTTACCTTCTTCCGAGACTTTGTATATATACCAAAGGAAAAACGCAAAACAGACATTCACGTACATCCAATTCACGTACATCCACACTCTGTCACTCATCACGCTGTCAACCTCTTGCATTCAAATAAAAGTATCAGTCCAGATATTGCAATAATCATTTTCACTTGTAACCTCTCCATCCGTTACAGAATAATAAAGAAGTTGGACATTCGGATTAGTGTGGTCTCACCGATATACCCGAGCCGCATGGTGTCATATTTCTCGGCGACCGAGGCCTCTCGAGCTTCACGGCCCCTCAAGGGGGTACTCCCCCGCACTAGTGGGGATATCTCAGGGACAATTATGTCGGAGACATTTGGGACAATTACCGATGAAATACTGTATATCAGTCAATGTTTGTACTACGTCATGTATAAAAAGTAAAAACATAGTACTATAAACTATAACGTATAGTACATATAGTACATAATACTATAAATGCCTTCTTATTGCTAGTACAGCAATTAAAACTATCTGTAATATTAAATTGCACTCGTTATATCACAGTCCATATAATCTGAAATATCTATGAATTAGTCCTGAAATACCTATGAATTAGTGATAGCCGAGTACATGTACTTATAAGATACATCTATTTATAAGATATAGAAGACTATTCTATTAATGATATTTCTAAGGGTAATAGTTATATAAATAGTTATATGAGTGGTAATACTATTGCTTAATATAGTATAAATAGTTATCCTCGGGTGACATTTCTGCCTTTCTCAAAAGTTACTCCTACGTATGTGGGACTACTCGCCTACACACAGTGTGACGAGTATATGGGCATTCGGGACAAAATTCATTATTTCTAAACTAATCAATTTTGGATGTGAGACCTCGAATACCTTTTCAAAGAGGATACAAAGACGCTTTGATTGATGAAAACAAAAATACATTTTCATTAAAAAAATTCAGGTGACCTTAATTTTTTATTAAATAAAAAGTTTTTTGCCAATTTGTTCAATTGTAATTTGTTGTCACATGATTCCTGATTAACTTTTTTTCAAAAATATTTTTATCAGTTTATCAAAAATACGTGAAAAATTGAAAGGGTTACAGAAATGGGTTGTAGGGACGAAATATAAAAAATTAACATTTGTTTGATATATTTTTTTTAAATCAATCATATTATATACTTATATGTAAATCAAAATATAAATCAGTCTTTGTATCCGATGAGTCAAGACGTGATTCGTCCATTATTAAATACTGTTTTATGTTCGTTAAATCATGTTTTTTAACTGTCATGTATTTTTGTTTATAGTACGATACTGTTGAGTCCGATTCTATAAGAACTCGGTTTAACAAATCCCAATAGACATTGTTTATACAATGTAAGGATCGGGCGTCTATTTATATTCATGCAGAGAGTGCTTTCATAACGTTTTCGACTAATTTTCCATTTTGTGCAAATTCGTGGAATTAAAATTGACGTGAATGTGAAGTTTAATATGTCCCCAATTAATGTACCAAAAATCACAGAGGTACTTTCCGGTACTTTTTTTAAAACTCAAGTCAAAGTTGATAAACATTTAATATAAAATATTAAGACAAATTCTTAATATTGTAAAAAAGTTAGCCTGCAATCCGGAAGATCTTATGATACTAAACATAATTGATGAAAATCAAATTAATCAGACAAACATTTATGAAATGGCATGTGTTTAAAGACATTGTACTGTCTACATTGTACCAAAAAGTGGAATAAACTTCAAGCATAATTATTAACAAGAAATTAGAAAATTTAATAAATATTATAAATAGTATTAAAATCTACGTTCTTTTATGAATACTTTAAGATATAGTAAACTATATATTTTAGACTTCAGTTTTTCAACTTTTGTCCATTGCTCGTCACACTGTGCTACAGGAGAACTACGGACTATAGAAAAGTAAGTACCTACACGAGTTGCATTTTTGACGTTCACAGCTCGACGGTCGAGCGAAGAGAGAGCTTTACCACGGCAGTGATGGGAATGTTGACGCTTTTCACGCGCATGCGCTAGTTTCGGCAGCACCGAAGCTACGTCCGAAGTTTGTGGGGTACTATTGGGGCGAAAGTAGTGGGTTTGTTATTATATATTTCGTTTAAAGTTATTTTAGTACCCTTTCCTTTCTTATTCCCGAGATGATGGAGAAGAGTAAGTTATATTATATTGTACATAGATACATATATATTATATATTTATATATTATATATTCTATGTACGTATGTATATATTACATTTTAATACATATATATATATATATATATATATATATATATATACGTACACATGTTGTACATTCATTTTTCAAAATCAAATCATAACAAATTTTGCGAAATTAGCGGGGCGACCAAGGTACCCGATTTTTGTGCTTGACTGAGGCTAAAATCGCCGCGCATGCGCGTGAAAAGCGCCAACATTCCCATCACTGTACCACGGGAACGGGAGACTACAGCGCCACCGCGTGTCAGTGATGAGATATTGTGTGGTTTTTTGGCGCATGCGCGTCCAAAACAGTAACGTATCTATATTGTGGCGAAAGTAGGGGGAAAGTGTCAGAAGAGTCGAAAATATTACGACGATACGAGTGAGCTGCGAATTTGAGGTAAGTTATTATTAACACACATTTTACACATTCATTTTTCAAAATCAATACATAACAAATTTTTCTAAATTATGCGGGGTGACCAAGGTACCTCATTTTAGCCCAATTTTCAACTCTACTGACACTACAATCTACACGATATCTCATCACTGCAGGCGTGTCCACTGTAATCCCACTTCAATACTGTCAGGGGGTGGGGAAACCGAGTCTCCACACCTACGCGCATGCGCTGCCATCTAGCGGATCCGGTGAGCGTCATCCCTTCCAATGCACGAAAAAGAATGTGTCGATAAAACTCGGTGTCGGTGAAATCGTGTTCGACGAAATCATTGTCGTTGATTTCAACGTGTCAATGTATAAACACAATAAACAACTACAAATAAATAAGACAACACTATATTATTGTATCAGTACAGTAATTCCTCGATCCAAGTCCTTTTTCGAATCCCTGCCGGGACTTAGATCGCGAGGGGACACTATTCTTTTAAGACCGCGTCAGCGGCCGCGACTATCTTCTCTTTCTTTTCCATACGCTTTCTTTCTTTGCGTCCGAAACTTTTATCGTTCATTACATAAGTAAATAATATCAGAATTATATTACATTTGGTATCATTATCATCAGAAAAATGCCACGAATATGTTGGTTGGATTTTTCAAAGTATTAAAACGAAGCAAGAAAACCCATTCAACTTTATCAGGAATTTGTTATATATATATGTGTTTCATGTGTGAGACAAAACAGAGCAAGGTTCCCTGTTTTGTATGTCGCGCTCTTTTAGAGGTCTGTGAAGGGCGGCCTGGCGCCATCTATTCCGGGCGATAGAGTTGTTCGCGCGTGCTCTTGGTGTATGCCAGTGGTGGATACGAGTGGAGCCCCTCAATCGCCTGTTTCTCCCACCAACCTTCCTTTCATGTAGCGCGCACACAGTGATGGTGTATGGTCTCGGTTTTTTTCGCGCATGCGCGACTAAATGCAGGAACGTACCGTACGTCTCATGTTTGTGGGGAAATTAGGGGAGAACTGTTATTGGCGGGAAACCGGACAGAAGAGTGCAAGACGACACGACGAGACGACCGTACTTCAAAATTTTTTTGGTAAGTTAATGTTAATATATTCGATTTCATAATGGCAACTAGTATTGGAGAAGGAACTACTTGCCAATTCATATTTGAAAATCGAAAAAAAATTTGCGAAACTATGCGGGGTGACTAAGGTACCCTATTTTAGCCCAACTTTGTACTTTACTGACGCTAAAATCGTCGCGCATGCGCAAGAAAACCGAGACCATATACCATCACTGCGCGCACGTTCGTTGCGTACGCTGATGTCTCGTGTCTTCGTTGCCCCATTGTACCGCGCTTGCTGGAAGGGGACAGAGGGCGCTACGGTGTGGACGGTTTTGCCTCAATTGAGGCAAAATTTCCCATCCCTGGTGTATGCAATGCGTGCGTCTGGCAATAGTAGCGTGTACCTATCGTAATCCATTAAAATCCTTTCAATACAGCAAAGTATGCGTTTAATAAGCCAATTCCATAACAGGAATACCTTTTACCACCACTGTCTAAAACCTGGTTTTAATGTCTTTTGTTACGTACAGAGAATTATCTCTGCTTTATTTCAACCAGAGTTTTCTAACCGCTTTCCTGAGAACGGAAATGCCCTGTTCCACCCTTTGCTCACAGAAACAATGACTATGCTCCAGCTGGATGCAGCCGGCACAAAGCATAATTCAGTACAGGGACAGTTGCACAAAATCTTGAGAGCATCCCCACTTAGATTTTACGGTATATAAACCCTCGAATTTTAACCCTCAGGGGCAGTGCTTAAAGTACAAACGGGCTATACACGTCGTTACGCTGAATCTCGTTTTGGAGTTGGTTGTATTTAGTGAGATCGGGCCTAGTCACCCTTTCGAATCAAGTAACCTTATAGATTCCGCGAGTACGGTATTAATCTATCTTGGCATAATTATTCAACCTCTCTGTGTTCCCCGCATCGCCAGTGCATCATCCAACAGGCAGTAGTACTTAGGTAACTACACAACATTTTCTTACACACTAAATTCTTATCGCGACACTAACAATTGTAACAGAGCCACTTTCCTGTAATATACAATTTAGTTCAAGGTAATTTTGAGTAATAATTGATTTTAACCCACCATTCGGATCCAGTAATTCTTAGTTGACCGTTCCCACATGATACAACCTTACTGCTCGGGTTGTATAAATTAATTTATAATATTAAAGTTACGAGGCCGTTACTAACATATCCTAGGAGCTACCTGATCTTGTATCAGGAACCCAAACTGTTATCCAACCTATGCGGCTCCCTGATTTCGCATCATGTTCGTCCGTATCCTAGCAGCTTCCCGATTTCGCATCGGGTTCGTCCACGAAGTTTCTCAAACATCCCAGCGGTTCCCTGATTTCGCATCAGGTTCGTCCGTGCACCTTACTAACAATTAAATCCATATTCCTCTTTAAACCATAAACCGCTTGCCGACCACGCGCGCTACCGCTCGGCCCAGGCACGTAACACTTTCAATAACATCGACGATAGAAACTCTTCGACTTTAGATCAAATAATGAATTGAACATAACCGCATATCTTATAAAATGATTCAATACTTTTATTAGACTAAAATATTTGTAGGATCTCAGGAAAAAGGAAGGGCACCGCGCCGGGAAACGAACCCGGGCCCTCGTGTTGGTAGCCGATCGACTAACGCGCTCACCCACGCAACCCTCCCCCTTCTTCCTAATTTCCTACGGTATTTGTGGTCTGGGGGTTCCTAATCCCACATATTTTATTTTGAGTTTCAGATTGCTAAAATGGAAATACTTTAATTTATGATTCAGATTCTTGAAATAATTTAAATACCATTCTTTTTTAAATAAATTAAACCTAAAATATTACATAGTATTTGAAATATTTATGTCGCTAAATATTGCCCACCACTGAACATGATTAATAATTTAAAGGATAAAAATTATCTGGTGGACAAAATTTCCAAAATATTAGTAAGAATCTGTTGCGTTTTATATAATTATTTACAAAAAATGTAGGTGGTTATCCAAAAGCAACTATTTCGTGGGAAGGTCGAGCCAACTAAAGGCGCGAATCGTATTCTGAAGTAACAGCAAGGTACAGTTAACGGTAGAAGATAAGAAACCGTAAAATGTAAATAAAAACTGCTATTTACCAGCATTCACTTTGAGCTTTGCAAAACAACGGATTCATTGGCGTAGAAAATGAGAAAACGTGATTTTTTTCCAACAAAAAACTTTTTAATGAGATGGCGGGCATGGCGGAACAAGCTATCAGTAAACAGTACAAATGAAAAATATATACACAGTTTTTAAAGAAATATTGCTTGTCTTATAGTTTAGTCGTAGATAAAAATTGATGCTTTCACTTTTATTTGTTTCATTGGTTATGATTTTTATAATCATTAATTACTGTCTAACGGTAGATAACTCCACGTGATGTAAATAGAATAGTATATACACAGATTTGTATGATTTGATGTGTATAGTGCCGTATAGTACAATCATGGAGTGTATGAAATTGTATTTTCGCAAGCATGATTTGTTTTACAATTCGTAAAATTTGGAAACATTATGTGAGATATCAAGTTAAAGAGAATTGCAACTAGGTCATAAATGTTGCACAGTAAAATTGAAAATCAAAGTATATTAAGTGCCAAAAGGAATTCAGCTCGGGAGGAAATTGAAATCTAATTATGAGACTGTGAATAATAAACCCAATCAATAGTAAAACATAAAATATTAATTGCAAACATTTTTAAGAAGAATTTAAAAACACTGTTACAAATTAATAGGAAAAGAAATAAATTTTTAAGAGAAAACAACTGGACTCTTGTTTCTTGCAATTGTTTCAATGTTGCACCTAAAATGTACGTTTCCACAAAAATACTCCCTAATAAAGCGTCACGAAACGGATTACAAAGCTACTATTATTAAATCTGTTGAAATAAACAATGATTTATGCGTTAGCATTTTACTCGAAGAATATAACATGGCCAAGATCTAGAATTTAAATTGCTCGTACAGAACTTTTATTTAAGACATTGAATGTCCTAATCGATGTCCCAACACACTATTGCATGTTGTGAAGGACAAAGGAGAAAATGCGGAATATTGAACAAACAGGCGAGGCAAGAGGTTACGAGGAGTCTATCTATGCAATCAGGTTCTCTTGCTAATTCTTGTCAGTCACAACACCAATTTTGCATGTCATTTTGGTTTGCCAACCGCGAATTTGGAAGTCGTTTTCTTCCATCACCCTCAGTTTTACGAAAAGGGCATAACCTGAAAAGCTGGTCAAAAAAGCCCTTGGACTAATTTAACTCTTTGCGGCACAGGATTTCAGATAATAAAATAGACCCATGTTGCATAGAAATTTTATTGCATTTTAAATGAAACAAAATTGGTATATTTTTATTAATAAAGGTATCACATAATGTAAAAACATAAAAAAATACTAATAGTTTAATTAAATTTGTTGTTATAGGGTGGGACTCAAATAGTCCACCACCACAAATTTAAGCTTTAGTTTTTATTATAAAGTTCTTCAGTTGCTTATATGGAACTAATTTTTATAAAAATTAACTTACTTCTACAATTTTTCACATAAAATCAGGAAAGAAAGATTGTCGCAATAAATCTTCCGCTTGCAACAATTGATGAACATGTATTCGCATGTTGAATGTTGCCAACACAAGTGAATACATTTGTAAAATTTGTTGAAGATACTACCAACTACTTTACGTAAACAAAACGAAATATAAACCTGTGCGCATGCAGCTATTGCAATATTTCGAGGTGGGACTAAAAATGTCCCACCATGCATTACGGTGCATCAAAAAGGTGGGACACTTTTAATCCCAGCGTGCCCCAAAGAGTTAAACGGTCTATGAGCAATTTGATATGGTGTGTAAAATTTTCTCGAGCAGGAGGGTAGTTACAGGGTAAAATGGGAAAGTTATATAGTGTTTGGCCTATTTTTCTTATTTAGCCAAATACGAAAATTCAGGAAAAACTGTACGGATTTCAAATGGCCAGATACGCAGAGTGTCTCGCGTGATTTTGCCATTTGATTTATGTTACAATTACATGTTGCGAAAATATTTTGAGTGTTTTTTGAATGGATTTGAGGGGGTAAAATAATGTTATTATTACTGTCATGTGAAGATCAACCTTGTTCTTTTTTTAAAATAGAATCATTTAATGCACTCATCGATACAGCTCGACATTTTCTGTAAAAAAGTATCAACCTATGCATGTCGGAAAATCATTATATTAAGAAATATCTTCTTTTAAATGGTCCTTCAATCACAGAAGCTGATATGAAGCAAAGTATTATCGCTGAATGTGAAAAATTCGCAAATTGTGCGATACAGTTATTAATGTACAGCAGTTTAACTAATGCGTCGATTTCAAAGGAGCCGTCAAGTAAATTGTCATTACTAGACTACGGATCTTTATGTAAAATAAAAATTTTCTGCGTCAATTGTAAGATGCCGAATCTAAACAAAAATGTATTTTTGTTTTTAATCATCTTAAAATGTCGAAAATAATATAACAATATCTTCAAATTCTCGTAATGTCTTTTACTTTGTGACGTTGCAGATTTTGCGACATCACTTTTCCGTTATTCTTTGCGGCCGAAACAGCAGTTCGAATGGACCGGACCGCCATCTAGCGTACCGAACCGACAGTCACAAATTTCGAGAGTGCTCCCCGAGGAAATTCTAATTCAAACCGCGCGCGCCGAGTACGGCAAGTTTCAGGCAGTGATGGGAATGTTGGCGCTCTTCACGCGCATGCGCGAGTTTCGGCAGCACCGAGCTACGTCCGAAGTTTGTGGGGTACTATTAGGGTGAAAGTAGTGGGTTTGTTATTATATATTTCATTTAAAGTTATTTTAGTACCCTTCCCTTCCTTATATTATTTATATATTATATATTCTATGTACGTATGTATATATTACAGTTTAATACATACATAAATATTATATATTCTATGTACGTATGTATATATTACATTTTAATACATACATATATATACGTACACATGTTGTACATTCATTTTTCAAAATCAAATCATAATCAATTTTGCGAAATTAGTGGGGCGACCAAGGTACCCGATTTTCGTGCTTGACTGAGGTTAAAATCGCCGCGCATGCGCGTGAAAAGCGCCAACATTCCCATCACTGGTTTCAGGACGTGTCCCGTGCACCACCAGCCCTCTCAGGATGGCTAAGCGGTTCGTGGGATCTCTCCTCGCGATTTTGCTGGCCACCCAAAACGTCCAGTGCACTGGTTATCATCCCGTAGGAAGGGGTTCCATGAGCGTGGGTGGTGTGTAAGCGCCCTGGGACTGTCTTGGACGCCCCGGTCGCCACATGGCGATCGTTATGGAAAATCCGGATGTTGTCTAGGGCCAGGAGCCATCCGTGGGAGACCCATAAATTAAATATTTCGCGTGCGAGACCGACTAATTACAACGTCACAACCTTTATATAAGACCTATTTATTTTTTGTATTATGGCGGCTGAAAGGTGTGTGAGAGGAGGAAAAAGGAGAAGGAAGCGTTTCGTCCTAGGCTCGCTAGAGGACTCATAAGTAAAGCTATCTAGCGGACCCGTGCCTTAGACGCGGGATGTCGCAAGGACAGTTTAGGACGGTATATATACAAACAGAGGAAGATTCAGGTAGTAGCGGGAAAGGTGTTGTCGTAATGTCCCTCTGTTGACGAGCATATGAAGTAGCCGCCACAGTATAAATTTTGTATAAAATTGTAAATAAGCGATATATAAATCAAGGTATTTCTTATAATAATGATTTTTTGACATTGTTTAATTTGTATTGCATTGTTTCCCATATTGTTTAATACTTTTTATAGAGAATGCCCAGCCGTCGCGATTAGTGCATTAAAAAATACATGAGTCTATTTCAAAAAATAAGGTTAACCTACACATGACTTTTATGCGTCCGCCTACAAACAGATTAATAATATCATAACATGCCCCTGTCGAAGCCATTAAAAAATCACTCAAAATATTTTTACTACGTGTCATAATAGCAACGTAACTCAAATGTCAAAATCAGGCGGAACAGCCTGTATATACTAAAATTAATGCGGATTTTAAGTTGAAAATTCTGTTTGTGAAAGATCAAAGAACTCAAAAAAATCAGAAAATGCAGATTTTGTATTGCAGTTTAAGAACGACGTCATTTATATTTTTACAGTATCAGTGTATACTAGTGTATAGTTATGTTGCAAGTATTGTTCATGAAATGTTTCAGATTTTTTAGTTGAGATGCTCCATGGTAAAAAAAGATAAAAGTCGCCTCTTTCGATGTTTCTCCCGCGAAAAACGAATGTAAAATTATAGTTTTTACATTTTGTGTATTCTGTAAGTGTATTAGTACCGTTGAACATTTATCAATTCATAAAAACAAATACACAGCATAATCAACATAGTCTGTGAATCCTACGTCGTGCACGTTAAAGCGATAGCAGTATGTAACGCTGCTTACAATAACAAAGTCGACGCAGTGGTAGGAGTCCGACTATGAAATCGCTGAGTACTTTTGACCTTGGTTCACGCTCAACAAGAAATAGTAAGTAGTTTAATATATATTAACAAAAAAACATCATCTATAAATCTTTACGAAATTTATAAATTTTACAAAAAGATAAACAATGTTTGAATGTAAGAGTTTTTCGTACCTGCATTCGTAATCAAGACATTTAATAAAATATGAAAGTGATAATTATTAAAAATTATTAAAAAAATACATGGCGAACAACATTTTTCTATATTCTACATGTATCCTAGATTTTATTTCAACCGGCGTCTTCGAAGTGTACGATGTCCCTTGTATAATATATTATTATTAAATATCGGCTTAAACGTATATAATCTTCCAGAACTTCTATTAATCGAGTGTAAAACAACTGTTCAAAAAGAACTCTTACAAAAAGCTAAAGTGTTACTGTGCCAAGGTAATTTGGTAAAGAAATTAATTAGAAGTGTTCGTTAAATAACTTTTATTTTAAGAAGTCAGCAATTTTATTCGACCTTGGTCGAACAAAAACATCGGGTTCTTGAAAAATGTGCTCGTCTCTATAATTACTCGCAGCACCGTACGTTGTTAGGCAACGGATGGAGTGGCGTTCTTCCGGTTACATTAACTAAAACGCTTTATTTTCGGATATTGCAAAGTCCGGACGGCGTTAACTACGTCCAAAGCTATTTTACAGTGGTTTCGTTAGTCATGGTTGCGTGACGAACAGTTGCTAGTCAGTCGAGCAAACAGAAGCAATGGCAGATTATTACTCGAATAATATATTTGAAAAATTATTATTTAAGTAATATACAATTTTATTTGCCAAATGTTATTTTGAATTAATTCGTTCATTTACATAGCAAAATAGTTTTTCTCCAGTTTATTCCAGTGTTTGTATTGTATACAGTTTGCATATAGATCTTGTGTCAGATTGTTTCACTCCATTTAGAAATGAGCCGCACGAGGTTTCTCTCCCCTCTACTAGTGACCCCATCATACTCTCTGACTCCTACATATTACTCACGACCGCTAAAATGATACTTGGAAGGAATGCGAAAGGAATTCGCAAAGAAACCGTCTGATTGGTCAGGCGCACACAGTTGAGTCGCAGGCTTCTCGCTACATATTCGTTGAGAATATGTGCCGTCTCGAGTACCGGTTTGGCTGTCGTGAGCAATACTCCGGTGTGAAGTGAGGAGAGGGGAAAGAAATAGCATAGTAAGTAAGTCTCATACGTATGTATATGTAAAACTTCCCACCAGCGAACGCGACAAAGGTGCGCACTGCATTAAATAATGGTGGAAGCAGGCGTTTGAGAGGCCCCTACGCTGCCCAGGCATTGATGCCAGATCGCTTAATCGAGGGGAATACAGTTTACCATCTCTCTGATGACCAGAGTAATATGTGACCACGGACTTAAGGACTGTGCATTATGCTGTGGGGGTGAGGCGAAAGACGGAAGGGGTATCAACTTGTCGGCCATCTTGGATGGCAAACACTGTGGTGCGCTCTATAGTCAGTGTTGGGATATGGTGCAAGATTTCACGCGCATGCGCGGCGATTTCAGCCTCAGTAAAGTAAGATTCTCGATAAAATGGGGTACCTTGAGCACCCAGCAGAATTTTAAAAAATTGGTATGATTTGATTCTGAAAAATGAGTGTATAACATGTGTATTTGTGTATATTTTGTAACTCGTAGTATATATAGATACGTAGTATATATATATAGTATATATATATATAGTATATATAGATACATTACTGTTTTGGCCACGCATGCGCGTGAAATCTTGCACCATATCCCAACGCTATCTATAGGCAACTTTAAATACTAGTTGCGCGAATTTGCAATGCAATCATGCGGGAAGTAGACACACATAATTTATTTATAAATTTATATTGGAGCCGAATGTGTAATATTTTATATATATACAGATATATATACAAATACACTTGTTATGCATTCATTTTTCAGAATCAAATCATATCAATGTTCCTGCAACGTTATATAGATAGCAACACTAGTTTTGCCATCCAACATGGCCGCAGTCTACCATCCCTCCCCGCTCGCGGCACAACGATATCCAGGAATACATGTCATATTAGTGTCCGTGGGTACCCGATTGCGGTCATTTAATATTTTTTCATATATTGAGCAATATAAAAGGAATTTAGCAAAGCTTTTTTTTAATTCGTAAATTATATTGCATTGCTGATTGTAAAGGACGCAGTCTTGTTCGACCAGGACTTGGAATTTTAGCTTTGATTGCTCGTGAATGAGCGAGAAGAAATTTGGAAGTGAATGGATGGGTGTGAGCGAATGGAAACTGTATGGATATTGACGAATGAATTTGGACTGGAATGAATGGAAAAGAATGAAATTGTAATTATCTGGATTCACAATAAATTAACTGTATTTTGCACTGATGTAACAGAATTGTCAAAATTGTGAACAATGTAATATGTAACAGAGAAATACAAAGGATGAAAAAGCAAGATAGAAATACTTTCGTTTGACGCGTGCACAGCTGTTCATTTGGATAGACAGAGAGAGCTCCGGTCGCGTTCTCTCTCTCCTTTTATTTCGCTCGCTCCTTCTGGAATATTCGTCACGCTTCAGTGGTTCCGGTTGAGTGTTGTAGAGCATTCCAGAAGGATCGAGAGAGATCGCTGACCAATCACGCGGTCGATCGCTTGCCCGCGCGAGGTTTTCCACGCCGCTGATAGGCTGCGATTCGCGCGGTGCCGGAAGGGCACTGTGGCGCTCGAGCGCGCCAATTTACTGCCTATCAACTATTTTGGCGGGATCGCGCGCTGACAACAAGTTCATCATGGCGCTCGGGCGCGCCAATCTCGAACACTGATACTAAAATTAATCAAGTATGAAACAATACGCACATCTCATGCAGAATCAAAGCTGTTGGATGGTCTTTGTAAATAATAAAATGTTCACGGCAGAAAAAATTGAATGCGATACCTAACTCGCTTGACAGTACATGCTACTACCAATCAGTGATGGGAATGTTGGCGCTTTTCACGCGTTTCGGCAGCACCGAAACTACGCCCGAAGTTTGTGGGGTACTATTGGGGCGAAAGTAGTGGGATTGTTATTATATATTTGGTTTAAAGTTATTTTAGTACCCTTCCCTTCCTTATTCCCAAGATAATGAAGAAGAGTAAGTTATATTATATTGTACATAAATACATAAATATTATATATGTATATATTATATATTCTATGTACGTATGTATATATTACATTTTAATACATATATATATATATATATATATATATACATATATATATAAACATATATATACATATACAGGGTGAGTCACCTAACGTTTGTACCTCAAATATCTTTGTTGTTTCTAAAGATACGTAAAATATCGTAAGGACAAAGTTGAATGGTACAATGGGGCTGACACGATGCAAAAAAAAAATTTTGTTTTTATGTCATTTTTTTAGAGATATCAAGGTCACCTTGACTTTTTTAAATATATATATATATACATATATATATATATACACATATATATACGTACACATGTTGTACATTCATTTTTCAAAATCAAATCATAATAAATTTTGCGAAATTAGCGGGGCGACCAAGGTACCCGATTTTCGTGCATGACTGAGGCTAAAATCGCCGCGCATGCGCGTGAAAAGCGCCAACATTCCCATCACTGCTACCAATACGCAACTGTTCTTGTGCATAGATAGTCGTGCTTTCGACCGTCATTTGATTTCATTTTAGTAGAAGAACAAAAATATTAAAATGTCTGGGACAATCCGCCTGTTCCCTATAAATATTACATTTCTCTGACAGGTGACAGACAAGGTGACTATTCGACTAATCTGTTAAAATATAGAGTTCAGAATTATCAAGTATTATGACGGGCAATAATGAGCGAATAATATGTTGTACTTGTGCTAAAATCAAACAAGGAATTATTTGTTTTACAGAATGAAATAACTCTGCTAAATTAAAAATTAAAAGAAACGAAAGGGTATGAACCGTTCTAAAGCAATAACTCCTCAAGGACAGCGAGGAATATTAACACTAAATTTACGGGACCTGTCAAAATGACGGATTCAAAAATTTTTAATTTACGATTATTAAGAGTGTAAGGAGGTATTCGTGAGGAATGATTAAATAGATATATTTTTTGTGTACATATTACAATAAAAATCGCTGAAGATCTAAGTAAATACAATTTTATTATTTTTACGAAGCAATGTAAAATAATCAATTTTAGTGCTCCATAAACCTAGTATTAAGAAAAGTTCTAAATTTAAACATCAGTTTTCAAGATTCAAAAAAAGCAGTTATTAGAAATGTTCTATGTGTGACCCAGTATATGTAGAACAAGGTGGTTCGAAGCCCACCTTTATAAACTGTAGGTCCTTCACGCACACGTCCATACACACACACACACACACCCATCGTACACTCACCGATTACGGTATCAAATCTCATTGTTCCACCCCCGTCGCTAATAACCTTGGCAGTTGAAGCGACGTTAAATAACAAAAAAAAAAGAAAAAAATAAAAAGTTGCGTATCTACTTCAACAAATACACAGAAGAAACAATAAGAAGAATTTTTGGTAATTGTGCATAAAAGGTTACACCACAAAGATTTTTATAAAATTTAAATATATTGTAAAACTCAACATTTTTAACAACTTTTTTTTATACATGTAACCGCCGCTCGGCCTTAGTTTCTGAGATATTCGAGGAAAAGTACAGCTACTACTACACTGAATACATATTGTCTATTTGTGATCGTCGTAGCGTGTGTACGCGTGAGCATGGTGCGACCTTTCGTCATCTGTTTCTACAGATATATCACGACGATCGGCAAACGATCTACATATATACCGTGTGAACTTTTTCAAACAAATCATGTTGAAGATTTGGTTTCTTACCACTAGTTAAAATGACTGGTTTCTAAATCTTTCTTTTACAAGCACTGAAATTATACAAACATTTGGTAATTGCACATAAAAGGTTACACCTTATCGACTTTGATGATTTTTTAATATGTTGTCAAGATCAAGATTTTGAACAACTTTTCCCTATATCCATTCCCTAAAAAATACTGCTACTACACAACGGGACAAAAAAATAGCACATCTTATATTTATTCTCGGTTGGTACTATAAACTGAAGGAAACGAATATTTGACTATGCCAACGTCTTTGATAATGCCTGTATTTATAATGTACTGAATATCATTCGCAATATTAACTTCAATAGAATGCCAGGAATGAAAGCATAAATATTGTGGTCCGCAAGCGGGACAAAAAGATAGCACATCTTATATTTCGACCGTTTATTTTGAAAGTGGTGTAAGTCCATTTAAAAAAGGAATGAGATATCACGTAATTTGTGTTTAATTTAGTGTAAACTTTTTATTTACAACTAGTTAATATTTAAATCTTAAAAAATGCCAATGCTTTGTTCAATTTAAAATTGACCAATAAAAGAAATTGCGTAGCCATTGATTATGAAAGTGGTGTAAATCCAATTTCCATAGACAGGTGACGGGATCAGTGGTTACATTTGTTTTATTTCACGTGTCGAAAGTAACCTATTATAGGTTACTTACTTTACTTTCCTCGAAAAATGGGTAATTTCATATTAACATCAGACAGTGATTCAGGTATGAAGAAATAATAAATTAATATTATTTTATTACAATCGAAAACATTTATTTTATTTAATTTTAAATAAATTCACACAAAAATAAAACCCATGAATATAAACAAAAGAATGCTCTTAGAATCGGAGGATGAAGACAATTCCACTAAGAAAAACAAATTAGTGAAACGTAAAAAGAGAAGAAGTAGAATCTTCATCGGATGAGGATATTGTTTATGAAAACTTTGATACTGCAAAACAAAATAAAGGAAAATATACGCAACGAGTATACAAAATTAAGCGGAATGCCGGATAAGAGTATTATACAAAAAAACCTGTATATCGATGCCAGACCTATTACATACGAATAATATAGGGATGTGGAGCAGTTATTACCTTATACATATACCTCCTATGCATCATGAATGTTTCAAAACACTGTCACATAAAGAGCATAAATAAATTTAATAATAGCAATATCTTATGTTAAGTTTAACAATATATAAATATAATAAACGTTCAAAATAAAAGGTACTGCTTCTATTTTATTTCTTGTTATTATTTATAAACAAAATTGGATTAATATAAAATATATTTCAAGTGATATTTGATTTTTCAAAATTGAAATTAACTGATTTTTACAATTGACTAATTATGAAAGTGGTGTAAGTCCGTTTGTAGACTGTAAATACACATTATTTTAGTTAAATTCGCCTAAAAGAAATTTATATAATCAAATTACATATTGATAAATTTGTAGAAACATTACAAAACTTGACATAATTAACCTATATTTTTTAATTGACAGATATGCTAACCTTTAATTTTCTCGAAACAAAAGAAAATGGACTTGTACCACGTTCAAAATAAACGGTCCATTTATTCTCGGTTGGTACTATAAACTGAAGGAAGCGAATATTTGACTATGCTAACGTCTTTGATAATGCCTGTATTTATAATGTACTGAATATCATTCGCAATATTAACTTCAATAGAATTCCAGGAATGAAAGCATAAATATTGTGGTCCGCAAGCGGGACAAAATGATGGCACAAGTAACCGATTTACGATTCTCAGTTGTGTACAAGACACAAGATACTGAAGAGCAAACATTGAAATGCAAATCGTAATTAACACAATGTGTACTACGTTTCTTCGTGGTGATTTGATAAAAAAGACATAGTAAAATGTTAAAAATGGATCGTGGAAAGAAACTAAATGAATGTGAAATACATAAGATATTGAAGTTAAAGGAAGAACAATGTTCAATTACACAGATATCAAAAGTTGTAAATAAAAGTCGAAAAGTTATTATAAACTTATTATAAAATCGTGAAAAATACAGAAAGAAGAAGAATTCTGAGCGCCCACAAAGTTGAACTGCGAAAAACGTGCAATATTGAGAACAGCATCAATATCAAAGATTACTGCGAGACCAGTCGCTAAAACTGTTTTTACAAAACATTCTGAGCAGAGTCTAATAAAGATGTATGTTATTAATTTCCTTTAAACCGAAATATAATTCTATTTTGTTGTTGTTAATTGGAGAACATATAGTCATGCAATAGATTTACATTTTCTCCTTCTTCTAAGAAATTGTGAACTACAAAGAAATTCTAATTACTAAAACCGTAAAATAAATCATAAGGCAAGGGGTTAAAGAAGGAGTATAAAGCGTTGCGCTTACAATTTGCCGAAAAGCCTATACATACATACAATACACAGTCGGTCACAAAAAGATTCGGACACTTTTAAAAAGATGATAACTTTTTTAAGATTGGACCAAACGATCGAATTGCGATAGCGAAGCGATGAAATTTTCCGAATATATATAATTAACACTGATCTACAAAATGTATTGTTTAAATTTTCAATGTAGGCCCACATAAAAGAGTTGTAAAAACAACTTTTACCGTTTCCTCCGCAATTCCGACCAATTGCAGTTTTTTTCAAGAAAATTTTTTCTTGTCACATAATAAATTGATCCTCCTAACGTCTCAAAAAAATTTAAGTCATTTGTTCCAATCTTTAAAAAGTTATCGTTTTTAAAAGTGTCTAAATCTTTTTGTGACCGATTGTAAATATAGGAATAATGTGGCAGAGAGACATATTTACCGATGAAAAAAGGTAATTCGGATGAACCAGATAGCCTAGGTTATTAAAATCATGACATGAGAAAATAACAGCAATTTTTAAGCCGTCTTAAAAGGGGAGGCTGTAGCGGATTATTTGGGCCGGTATTGTAGATTGGGGTGAAAAAGAAATAAAATGTATAAAAGGACGAATGTATAGTGAACGGCACATTGCAACGATAAAAGAACAACTACACGCATATGATGTAAGAAATACAGCAAATAAATACATTTTACGATAATGCCGCACTCTTTTAACACTATGTTTACGGGCGTTCCTTATATACCTATCTCTACGAGCACCCGTCAAATTGACGGGTAAAGTCTGAATTGAACAATAGTAGGCTTCACGTTTAAATAAATAATTAATAAGTAAAAAGTCTTTTTTTTTAAACTATCACGGAAATGGGAACAATAATATTAACGATATAGGGTATCCTTCTAACTCTCCACTTTCAATATACTCAGAACTTGCACTGTCAGCTTCGCTTTGGTGTAATTCAGGGTTTGACTTTATTTGCTCGCGAGGACCGTTTTCCGAGGGCTACGCCTCCTCGACCCGGCCGCGCGTCTCGCTCCCCGCGGTCGCCTACGTGCTCGGACGGGCTCAGGCGCGATCATAACAGACAGATGAACGTGGCGCATAAGGGGCGACACTCGTTTCAATAGGTTTCCACATTACCATCGAGGTACTATTGTCAATGCGTCTTTATTATTAGTGGTATCCCCTGTAGGCCTATTCCACTATGTCATGCGATAATTTCGGACAATAGCTGTAGAAAATTAATTAAAAAAATAAATTCATAAGATAAATTTTAAAAATAGTTATTAATTCTATTGTTTAAATTTTAATACGATCCGGAACAACTTGATCTTCGTGCACGTTTAGACGTGCTTGGCAAATTGTTAAGGTCTATGGAAAGTTTGGACGTGGATATTTGCATCGCCGACGCAAGCGAAGAATCATTTAAACGTGTACGGTGATCCGATTTAATATAGCGCATTGTTGAAAATGAGCTTTCGCATAAATAAGTTGATCCAAACATTGAGAATATTCGGGTCGCAAAATTTCGAAGAATAGGATACTTTAATTCTTCCAGCGTTTTGAAGAATTCGGCTCGTTTTTCTTCCCACGTTTTCAGAGAGATGTCGTGCTGAAGATCGCACAGTTCTCGTTGAAACTCGAGGGCTTGATCTGCAATTTTGACAGTGAGGGGATTCTCGAAGAGAATTAGATCATTTCTAAACGAGTCGAAGTCGCTGAAATTATCGTGTGACATAGTGGAATAGGCCTACAGGGGATACCACTAATAAAAAAAACGCATTTACAATAGTACCTCGATGGTAATGTGGAAACCTATTGAAACGAGTGTCGCCCCGTATGCGCCACGTTCATCTGTCTGTTATGATCGCGCCTGAGCCCGTCCGAGCACGTAGGCGACCACGGGGAGCGAGACGCGCGGCCGGGTCGAGGAGGCGTAGCCCTCGGAAAACGGTCCTCGCGAGCAACTAAAGTCAAACCCTGGTCTAATTCATACTGATCTTCTTCGGAGGTATCCTCAGAACAATCGTCAGAGATGTTGTCAATTTTGTTCAATATTTTATTATATCTCCTGGATTTACTCATGACTGCTAGAAAAGGGGGATTGGTCAAAATAAAAAAATACTGTGCCCAAATTCAATTACCCTATTGTAAATACTTACAATAAGCGGAGACTGTCTACAATAAATGAAACTTTTGCACACTGTCTTTGAAAAACGTTCTTACACTGTCACTGCAGCAATCATATTGAAGATCGCTCTTGCTTTAGAGGTCTCATCGGCAATAGGCATAAGCGATTTCGTTGAAGACCCAGATAAACACTCAGGCCATACAATCCGCTTTAGTTTACATTATCGAAGCGCGATTGCTATAACGAATTGGAGGAGGAGAAAATAAAGACTTTACTTTTCTTCTTATATTTATTATTTGACGAACGAAGCAAACATATAAGGATTGTTTATGAAATAAGCTAGCCCGTCAATTTGACGGGTTTCGTAGAGATAGGTATACTACATAGAAATTTCAAAGATTAGAAAGCTTTAGGAAAAACTAATTGTGTGTATATATTCTTTGGATGAAGTGATGAATTTACGATGCAAAATGGTTCAAATTAATGCTATGGTTTTTGGGGTATTTCATTTCAAAATTTGAAATCCGTCAAATTGACGGGTCCCGTACATCTAGTGTTAAGTTTTTTTGCCAAGTGTGCTGTCATTTTGTCACTCTATATTTCGTTAATAATTTCATTTCTTTTAATAAAAATAGATAGATTATAAATAGATGACATTCGTAAATGTCAAGAGAGGCACTCTGAAAACGTGTATAAAAAAATTGAATTTGTAATCTTCAACAGACTACAGAAATTTCATTCGTTTCGAAGTGTGCTACATTTTGTCTTGGAGTGTACAATACATTGAATTTGCCTACCCGTGCACGTTCGTAGTGTGCGTATGCATGAGCACGGTACGACCACTCGTCAAGTGTTTCTACAGATATATTACGACGTTTGGCAAACGATCTATATACCGCGTGAACTTGTAAAATAAATGATGTTGAATTTTTGGTTTCTTAAACCAGACCTATATAGTCAGATGGCTTGGGTTAGGTTTGCATTATTTTTGGAATCATTATGAGTTATTTAAAAAAAAAAACTATTATTTTACACAAGCGTTGCAGAAACCCATCCCATAAGTAAACTTTAGATTTTCAAACCGAACCCAAACTGTATAAACTCAAACCAAACCAAAACCTAGTGACCAGGTTAACTTTATGAAACTAAGCTTTCATCATCATTTATTTTAAAAAGTTCACGCGGTATGTAAATCGTTATACATATCTGTAGAAACAGTTGACAAGCGATCGCAGTATGCTGACGACTACGCGTGCCACAAACGTGCATGCCAAAGTAAGCAAAATTCAATCCCTAGTAGCATTTATGGTTGGCATTTCGTTGGGCCTACGTTGCAGTATTCGTTGGCCAGCCGTTAGAAATGTCGCTATTTTTTTCGTTGGGCCAACGATCGCGGCCAACGTAGGGCCAACGATCATACCCAACATGGAGCCTACGTCGCTATAATACGTTTATTCTGATCTTCTCTTTTACGGTTGTTTTCACAGAATATAATAAATAATACTTGAACAATGTATCTCCACGGTAAAAAGTGGAACGAAGAAAAAAAATGTCGTACCCTCGTCGGACTTAAACCTGGATCCTCTGCGTAGTAAGTTTATTTCGTGATTGCATATGCTATGATTTGGGTTACTAGATACGTCGACAAATGTAAATTATAATACATAATACTAAATACTAAGACCTCCGCATACTGTCGTTCTAAAAGCGAATGCAACACCCGTACCTTCCCCTTGTCAAATGGAGAAACTTAAAGAAATAAATAAACTCCAAGGCTGCACACAATAAAACTTTGGTGCATCAACTATCGCGCAAAAATAACAAATTCTGAGTATATTTAGAAATATGAAAAAAAATGAATTTGGAATATAACATGTTTTTGGTTGCAGCAACATTACATTTCTGGTGTCTGTTAGACGACATATTTCAATGTTGGCAGATTTTCGTTGGGCCAATGTAGTATCACCGTCGTAAATCTCACGTTATTTAACCGACCATAATATCTGTAGGCCCAACGTTGGATATTCGTTGGCAAATTCACGTCATTTTTCGTCGTCGGCCCTACGTTAGGGATCTGTAGGCAAAACCACTAACCATATCCCAACTAACTCCCAATCGTTGGCCACCGTTGGCCAACCATAAATGCTACTAGGGATGTATGTAGCTGCAGCTTTTTGCGTATGAGAAACTAAGGTCGAGCGGCGGTTACCGGTTACATGTGCAGAAAGAAGAATTTCAATTTTATCAAAATCGGTGAGGGGTAATCTTCTATGCACAATTACCGAATTTTTATAATATAAGAAACAGAATAAGATAAGAAAAAGTTTAATTTGAATGCACCTGATAATAAGTGAAGTCCTATTAGTTTGAAGTAAGTAGCCTGAAATACTAGTAGTTTCATTAGTAGTTTATACAATTTTGAAAACGGAACGTGATTTCTCATTTCTATCAAACTCAATTCGTAGATCAAAATATCACATTTTCGTGAGGAGTATTAGATTTTCTCCTTCCTGTTTTAGTACAGTCATTTGGTTCGAAAAACAGAAGTTACCTGGAAAGTTTTCCGGGAGTTTTGACAATTTTCCAAGTTCCTTTTAATACGAAAAACACGTGTTGGTATAGATGAATAATAGTTTGCGGCGCTCGTACGCCAAAACTATTGATTTTACAAAAAAATTGTTATTACATAAATTGTAGGAAATTTTCTCTAGTTTAATTTTGTATATAAATGTTTCTATCGTAAAATGAGTCGGAAAGGAGATATTGTCCAAAAACCGCTATTAGGCGCCATTTTTCCAATATGGCGGCGCGAGCGGCAAAGATACGAGGTGGCAAAGTTGAAATTCGGAAAGAGCACATCGAAATCTATAAAATTACCCATTTTCAAAACTCCCGAAAAACTTTCCAGGTAAAACTACCAAATGACTGTATTATTTAGTTTTTTGCATAAACTGAAGATCTGAAAAAATTGGCAGATTTTAGGTGACTGTTTCACTTCAACCACTGTTTGAACATGTTGCCGTATTAATGGTCTAATATGAAACTGTATCGTCTTATTCAGGAGAGTTCACAGAATACTATGTATGTACTACGCAAGTTAGAACTGTTACTGTTAAAGCACGATGACGTCTTCAAAGTTGCAAATTAATGTTTTTTTTTTAAATAAATTTTTTTCAAAAGTTATATATGAGATTTAAAAAATGTCCACATTATTATTTAGCTCACAAAAATGTATTAGAAAAGAGTTAAACAAATGGTATTATCCTTCACAATGTATTACCGCCAAGTAACATAGGAAATATCATTAGGCATATTAAGCTTGTCTCATGGAATTACATGGAATTACTATGCCTCGTGTTAATATTTGCAATAGTCTTAAAGGCATGTGTTACCGCATCACAGAACTGTTGCGAAATGAAATTCATAAATTTTGTTCCAACGTGTAATAGTACTGTGTTAATGTATTTATAGAGTCTGTTCTTCTAACGTAATTTGAATTTTGTACAACTTGATTCATTTCAAATACTTATCGTGAAAAAAAAATTCTTTTTCGTAGTATCGAAAAGATTGTATACAGAACTCTAAAATTGATTAGATAGAATTTAATGTATAAAATATGCACTTTTCATTTCAATATATTGCATTTAGTAATTTTGGAAAAATTATACGCGTATAATTAGACAGATTTATGCTGTAATATTAAACACGCAAAGCCTTCGCCGTTTAAAGTACCGTTCTAAATGAAATTAAAATAGAATATGTAACATATCTTTTGCATATTTATTTATTAATCACTTTGAAATTATGGCCGAGACACATTACGTCATTTAACGAAAATATTGTTCGTACGCTGCAACGATACTATGATATGGACAATGATTTTTATAAAAACTGAATAGATATATACTTTACTTTCATTGTTTATTATCTCTGACGATTTTTTTACATGTATCTACTCAGCTTTTTAATTATTCCTTGTTTTGAACACTACTAGTTCTCTTCAAGGCAAATTTCTACCGTCCGTCCATCAGGAGCAGTCATGGGAATGTTGGCGCTTTTCACGCGCATGCGCGGCGATTTTAGCCTCAGTGTGTGTGTGTATTAAAATGTAATATACTGGGTGGTCATTTTATCTGAAGACATTGAAATATCTCGAGAACTATGCTTCGGATCAAAACAAGTAGGTAATAAAAGTTGTTCGTCGCGAAGGGGGACATCCAATGATACCAAACTCGACGCCCCACCGCCACCCCCTACCGTTTACGGTCGCATCATGCATACGCACGGCGCGGGCGTGCACGCATAAGCAAAATTCAATGTAGTAGTAGCTGCAGTTTTTCGCAAATATCTCAAAAACTAAGGCTGAGTGACGGTTACATGTATAGGAAAAAGTTGTTCAGAATGTTGAGTTTTACAACGTATTTAAATTTTATCAAAATCGATGACGTGGGACCTTTTATGCACAATTACCATTTTTTTCACCGGAAAGTTTTTGTTCTTTAAATTATTAATCGTATTAACTTCGGTTTCTTTTAACAATTTTCCTAGCGATATTTATGTAAATAAGAAATGTGACGCATTTTCTATTATTTTGAACAGCAAATTTTTAACCCTCCACCGACATAAGAATTCATTAGACAATAGACATTTATAACAAAAGTGAATTGAAAAAGAGAAAGAAATAAATGTCTATATGTATAGCTTCTGTACTTTGCAAGTTAGGCAGACAATTTTTATTTTGCATAAAAATCCGCAGTTTGTCCATAATTTGCCGTAGCATATTTGTTTTCATTATAAAAATATTTGAACATTTGGTTAATGTTATCACTTGTACGTTAAATTGGGCACTATAATAACACAGACCTCAACATTGTGGAATTTTTTTAAACCTCAATTCAATAAGAAATCAGGTGATGGATGAAATATTCATTATACAAACCATGATAGCAAAAACTTACATTGCCAAAGAGATAGATTGGCTTATACATAGTTTTGTCGTGATTAATAGGAATTGTTATCAGCTATTCTTATCTAGCCTTGTAATTCCACGAAATGAAGTACCCCTACCAATTGCACTCGATACGTGGAAAACCAAAAAAAAACAACAAAATTACCTCCAACTTACTAGTTTTCCCTTCCAACAGTTCGCGAAGCTTTCTCGTGCATAAATGTGGTCATTTGCATTAATGCTGTGATATTTGTTTGAAAATATACTGTATATTAAATATGTAATTAATTAATAATTTGAATAAAATATATATGGACCATAATCATTTTTTATATGTATAGAACGAACTATTAGAAGAGTCACTTTTAAAATACGATCGCGGCCATGCTTGCTTTATTGGGGGGGGGGGGGGGGCACCGTTCGAGCGCGATAGAGGAGAAGGCGAACTGTGTATTGGAAGAAAGTGCTGTAGTAACATGTCACCTTTTAGTTTCGTTACTCTTTAGGCAGTTACTCTATGGAAACAGAACGAACTGCAGTAACAAATGTGAACATAGCACCAGAATATTGTCGCGGAGTGTTTAATTATACGGGGTGTTACAGAAAAAGTGTAAGAAGGTGAGGTGATTCTATGTACGTAGGTACTTACATATATGAATCATTTAACATTACCTACGAGAGTCACGTATGCGTGACTCTTAATGCCAACGCTCTTCAACGCATGTTGACGATATCATGGGTGACGTATTTGACTATGTATTGCGGAACTGAGACGTTTATTTCAAGTTTTACGGGATGCGTCAAGACGTCGCGCTCTAATATTTTTAATTTACGATTATTGAGACTGTAATGAGGAACTATACAACAAATTTATTTCTTTAGGTATGTATTATAAAGGGTATAGCCGGATAAGATGGTCAAAACTGCCCTTGAGTCGAATGATATCGCGGATGGGTCATTCAATAGGGCATAAAAAAAAACATACTGTGTAAAATTTTAACACTATATCTCGATCTGGAGGATAGTTATGGGGTAAAATTGAAAAATCAGTTTTTGGCCTATTTTCCCTAGTTAACAATGTTTAGAAATTCTGAAAAAAAATCTGAGACATGTCAAGCACCCGAATACAAACTCTGCAATTCGTTTTAGATTTTTAAATTGAAAATCCTGCTTGTAAAACATCCCCTCCCGATCGAGATATAGGGTTTAAATTTTACACAGTATGTTTTTTCTTGATGCTCTGTCGAATGACCCATCCGCGATATCATTCGGCTCAAGGGCAGTTTTAACCATCTTATCCGGCTATACCCTTTGAATAGACACATTCTCGTTATTTTTATAAAGTAATGTAAAATAGTCACTTAGGAGATAAAAGGAGTCTTTCATCTACCATGATAGGTACAGTATTTTTCATTTGGAATTAGTCTTTCAGCAAGTTCCGATCTCGTTATGTAGTGAGATTCTTTGAAAAATATTTTACGGTATAATTGAAAATTTTAAATACCTAAATACCACATATTCAATAAATATCGAAACTTTAATAAAACCATTTAATCGTAATAAAAAGGAAACATTATTACATAATTCCGCACATATTGATAGTTTTAATGTGGGCTATACAATAATGCGTGGCAAGAAGCGTCTGCGGTTAACGTATGCAAGTTCGCGACGAAAATGTCCGCAGGTATTTAAGGTGTTAAAATATTGCCTGTTTCAGTCGTATGAACGATCAGAGATATTAACGATTGTTATTAATTATGTGATAATGAAGTTTGCATCTTACACTGTAATTTAATTCATTTTAAGGAGAACACGGTTAGTTTTTTCCATAGTGTTTTCAAAGATTTGAAGATCATAGTTACCTTTTGAATGAAACGGTTTTTTTCGCAAACTCTTTTAGAGCATAAAAATCAAAGTCATTGACCTGTTTAACCATACGGTTTCGTTCATTGCATCTCGAGATATTTTGAATCAACATTGGTTTGCTTAAATTTGTTTATCGTGATAGAAAATGCGTGTAATGGAGGCTGAAATCAAGTTGGATATCAATCTTTGTATACTCACACCACATCTATCAAACATTGTCGGCTTTCGCCGTAAACGAATATGTACCATATAAATTTTCCTTTGCACATTGTATTTCGTTATAATAGCTTTGAAGATTCCGTTATAAGACTATGTATAAGAATACTGAAGACAAAACATTAATAATATTCGAACCGATAAAGTTCAAAGAATGCTGAAGACAAAACATTAATATTATTGGAACCGATAAAGTTCAATCAATGCTCTCAATAATGCTTATCATGACATAAATGTACGTACGTTTCAGTAAATCAATGAAATAATAATTTCTTGTCTTATATAATCCCAGATACAAATTCCTACCATTTGTCCTGCACTTCGATGATGCTATAAGGCAATAGTATGACCAATAAAACAAAGGTACAGTATTTCATTGATAATTGTCCACAACACGGGTCTGCGGAGGGACAATTATGCGCGAGGGATATCATTGTTTGAGGTTTGCCGAACGTAAAGAAGGACAGCCGAGCTCGAGAGACCTCGGTCACCGAGAAATGTAAACATACCTAATCCGAATTTCCAACTTCTTTATTAATCATTATTTTTTTATGGGACTTCGAGGACCATATTTGTGGCATTTTTCTAATAAAAATGATACCAAATATGATATAATTCCGATGATATTTACTTGTGTAATCGACGATTAAAGTTTCGGCCGCGAGGAACGATAGCGTATGGGAAAGAAAGAGACGCGGAGAGTCGCAGTCGGCGGCACAGTTCAAAGTCTCGCGCGTCCTCACAATTTATTACCAAGGAATAACTTTTTTATTATTACTTATTTATTTATGAGACTTTTGCTAATAGATTTATGACATTGTTCTGATTAAAATGATACCGAACACGATATAATTCGGACCATATACAGGTGTATGGTCATTATGTATAGGTCAGGTACATAACATCGGTGAGGCAACAGTAATGCACTGACGACACTTTTTCATTTTTAATTAATCATTTAGGAGACTTTTACCATCATATATGTAATATTTCTCTGAAAATAATTGCATTTAATAATCGCAGACAGTGCTGTCGAGCATTAGAAGTGGTATTATCGGATAAATAAGTAATAAATATTAAGTTTCTGCTTTCTACTAAGGATCTCGATAAGAACGATTGAATTTGATCGTTTCTTGTAGATTGTATTTATTCTTCCTTTTTATTCTATAATTATTACAGAATATTTTTTCTTTAAGAATAATTATTTTATAAATATCCCATTAATTAAATTAAGTGTAAATTCTGATATTTTATAAATTCCTACATCTACAGGCTATCGATTATAAAACAGTGATTCCAATGCTGAACAATAAGCAAAATAAGTAGGCGATAAGAGTTTAATGAAATTATACAATAATATGTAATTATTTTCCAAGAAATCACAGAATGGATAATGACATTCTTCATTTATTTATTACCTAAGGTATTACATCCATTTACCTCTACGCCACTCATGCAGTCGTGTGCAGTTGATGAGCAAATGTCCTAGATATTCTAGAGATTCAATGTTCACAAATATGGTCATCGAAGTCCCATAAAAAAATAATGAATAATAAAGAAGTTGGAAATTCGGATTAGTGTGGCCTGACCGATATACCCGAGCCGCATGGTGTCATATTCCTCGGCGACCGAGGCCTCTCGAGCTTCACGGACCCTCAAGGGGGTACACCCCGCACTAGTGGGGATATCTCAGGGACAATTCTGTCGAAGACATTTGGGACAATTACCGGTGAAACACTGTATTTTTCTAAAAATAACAATACTCCATCGTCCATTAAAAAAATAGATATGTATGTATAATCAGAAAAATTTTGCTCAGAGAAATATTACAAATATGATGGTAAAAGTCTGCTAAAAGATTAATTAAAAATGAAAAAGTGTCGTCAGTGCATTACTGTTGCCTCACCGATGTTATGTACCTGACCTATACATAATGACCATACACCTGTATATGGTCCGAATTATATCGCATTTGGTATCATTTTAATCAGAACAATGTCATAAATCTATTAGCAAAAGTCTCATAAATAAATAAGTAATAATAAAAAAGTTATTCCTTGGTAATACATTGTGAGGACGCGCGAGCCTTTGAACTGTGTCGCCGACTGCGACTATCCGCGTCTCTTTCTTTCCCATACGTTATCCTTCCTCGCGCCCGAAACTTTAATCGTCTATTACACAAGTAAATATCATCGGAATAATATCATATTTGGTATGATTTTTATTAGAAAAATGCCACAAATATGGTCATCGAAGTCCCATAAAAAAATAATGAATAATAAAGAAGTTGGAAATTCGGATTAGTTATGTTTACATTTCTCAGTGACCGAGGCCTCTCGAGCTCGGCCGTCCTTCTCTACGTTCGGTAAACGTCAAACAATAATATCCCTCGCGTATAAATGACCCTACACAGACCCGTGTTGGGGACTTTTATCGATTACATACTGTACTATCTCATTTCCACTACTTTTTAGTATTAAAAGTAATGTATAGTTACATGTATATGTATAAGTATCAAAGAAATGTAATAGTTCAGAAGTGTTTGAGAAATCCAAAACTTGATTATAATAAGTATGAATTCAGAGTACATTGATTATTATTAAAACCAGTATGACAAAAACATTTCTATCGCATTCTCTCTTTAAATCGAGCTGCGATAGATTTTTAATATTTATTGTTAGTACAAACCGTAACAAATGCAATAATTACAATTGTAAAAAGGAGCACAATAAGGAGTACATACCAATTAATATTATGACTGTCACGATTTCAAAATATATTTGATAAATATTATAGTTCTATAAAAAAAAAAGAAAGTAAAATCAACATTTAAAAAAAAACTCTAATTAATAAATATTGTACACACTCAAATACAATTTAACTTCCATTTAAAATAATTTTTTATAAAAACTAAGAAAACTTTATAGAGTTGCAAATTCAATTTGTCTTTTTAAAGCACACAGAATAAAATATTATTACTAGACTGCGGATTTGATGTATTTACAGCAAAAATGAATATAGTAAAAAAAAATAAAGTTTGGTTTCTACGTTTTGCAATTAATGCAAACAATTTTTATTTTGCATACAAATCCGCAGTCTAATTATTACTATCGAAATCAGTTCAACAAATTGGCCGCGTAAAAACAACTAACAGAATATATATAGATTACATCATCAAAAACAATATTAAATTAAAGACTACACATTCGATTACAAAATTGTAGAAACACAGTAAAAATGACAGCTGTCAAGTGAGCGAGCAATAAAAATAGAAAGTGATTGCGCAGGGATACGTTAACGTTAAAACATGTGAGAATAGAATCCGTTTGAATAATCACGTGCTAACGAATTGTGGGTATCGAGAGGGGAGCGACGCACGGAGATAGTAAATAGGAGGGAAGAGCGGGCGCGAGCGAGAAGGAAGAGGAAATGCTTCGCTCGCGGTTTTAAAATATACGATAAAATGAAAGAAAAGCATGTTAACAATCCCGGATAAAATAGGCTGGCTCCTCGGAGCATCGGGAGCGTCGGTGGATTGCGATTGGAACGTGACAATTCGCGTGTGAACTCGCGTTAAAAAGAAAAAAGCCAGGCTACAATGGAAAAGATGGCGGACTCACCTGACACCTGCAGACGACGTCAGCATCCATTGCGAGCATATCAACGACCTTGCCTTTACCCTCGTCGCCCCATTGCGCCCCAAGGACAACAGTGACTTTCGCCGTGGCATTCGACAGTCGCTGTTTTTTTCGCGGCGAGCCGAGAACGCCGTCGCCATTCGCTTGTTGTTGGACGGAACGCTGCATCTTCGAATGCCGAGAGTGTTCGTAAATTTTCGAGGAATTGAACGGACAGCACGCGCATGTGCAACAGACTGGATTCGTCGCGCAACTGTTCCTACATAACTGCTATAGAATCGCTCGACCGTCTCGTAAGTACTTCTCGCTCGAGGCTGGCGACATCTGATGGAAAAATTTCAAGGTAACGTCACGGAGCGTTCTTACAGACGCGAAACTCGAGTTTTTCGAGAACCGAACGCATGCATCCGTAAATGGGTCCGATGTGAATGTAGCTTCCGTACTCTGGTACTGCGTATATAGCATGAAGTAATACTTCATGGTATATAGTCAAGTGCGCATGTGTACACTGCGTGTCTGTTAACTGTAGAGTTCACATGGATTGTCATGTGATTTACCAGTGTCTACTTACCCTAATGCGCATAAATGTCCTAGATTTCAGACAACTGTTTGTTCTAATAAAATGGAGGTTTGTACAAAAAGTTATCGATTTGTTGGGCTTTAATATAAACAAAAAAGAGGAATATTTACAGCATTACCGATTTTTTATTTTAATAAAGATACCATGCAAAATTATGATCAAAATGGTGTTTTTTAATAAGATGTTCGATGTCTACTACTAAGTATTAAATCAATAAATAAATGAGTGCATTTGTTTAGATAGATCTATTCAGACTAATTAGTGAAAATAAGTGTCAATGTAATTTTATCTAATGATCGAACTGACCTGATTCATAGCATGTTACGAACATTTACTGAATCGTCAAGTGGTCATGTGAAAGACGTCAAGTATTATTTATAAACATTGTGATTTTTTGCTTATAGGATATAGAGTATTTTCTGTTACTACATTCGTTATATCTCACAAACAAATATGCACTTTTTTCGTTGCTTTTCGGTGTACAATCGGCTCTCAAGCTGGGTCTCCATGTTCTGTAAAACCCTGTATAGCAAAAGTCCTGATATAGTAATGTACGGTTGTTACTACTCGTTTTTCGTTTACAACATTTTCTTCACGCTTGGTTTCTTATCACTCAGCTTATATACCCTTATCGTACATACATTCGATTTACCTAGTAAATAATTGAAATTAATAAGTACATTTCCATTACTATAATACGTGTTGTAATACAATACACGTTGAGCAAATAGTATTATTTCTTGTAACATTGGTGTGGCACTTTAATACAAATTGACAGAATTTCGATTACTCACGAGTACATTAAACTCATAAGTAAAAGAAATGAAGATTTAAGTTGAAAGATTTATCTTTCAACAGGATAATCATCCAAAACATATTACCAAAAAATGTAAAATCTTTGTTAAGGATACAAATACTAAATCGCTTGAATGGTCAGTACAAAGTGTGGACAGAATTTATATGTATTTTATAATGGTTTATAAATGAAGTAACTAAATTGACTGTTTCTGTGTGCATGTATGATGTCAAGGTCATCTATTTAATTAGAGGATACGAACGTAAAATTTCAAGAAGAGATTTGCTTTTGATACACTCATAATCTCAGTTGAATGAAACGACATCTAGTGTGAAAAATGAAAGATAACGTAAATATAAAAATGATGAAGCTCGTGAATTCATTCATAGACACCATGGATATAGAAACAATTCCTCTCTGATAGAAATACAGGGATAAAGTATGAGCTAGCATTATAGGCAAGAGGGGTGTTCAGAATTGCGGAGGAGGCAGGGGCAAATTTACGCCTAAATTTGATTGGTGGCATTTCTGCGCATACTCTCTACCGCCAAGTATGAAAAATGTTTACAGATTGCTTACCTATATTTGACAAGTTGAAACTGGAATAGTGATAGTTAACCGTTTGTTCTATAATAACGTATGACACTCGTGATACGAATTATGTCCCAAATATTGTAATGAACGTTGTTAAATAATTAAAAGTGAAGAAATAACGGCAAATCTTCTACATTTTTGATTTTATGCAATTAGTAGTTACATATTTCATGTTCTAATGTACAATTTTCAATAATTCATAAATCTGTAGTCTGAACAAAATTGTAGGGCGAGGGATTAAAGAAAACTAAAATTAGAGGATATAGAAGAGAAATTAAAATGTGTAACACGAATTAAAGAACATACTAATTTTAAATAGTTTGTTACTTATATTTTAAAATCATTATTTTTATAAAATGAAGACGTGTTATACATCTAATAATTAATAAGGATAACATAAATGTTATATATTTTTTCTTATAATATAATAAAAAATAGGGTACAATAAGCTTTTACACATAATAGGCTTATATGTAATGTATATCTTTATTTCAGCGTTTGGCTAAGAAATGGATTCGGTTTTACAACATAATAGGCTTATACCAGGCCTCGGAATTAACTGAACTTGTATCAATTCTTGTATTGTATCAATAGATTTCCACATCACGTATGAGGTACTATCGTTGGCGCGTTTATTTTTTGTTAGTGGTATCCCCTGTAGGCCTATTCCACTGTCTCGCGTTAATAATTTGTAAAATCGCGGAAAATTTACTATTCGCTAAATATTTAACATTTCTGCCTGATCAGGGTTTAATAATTGCTTACTTTTTAAGTCCTCTATAATGTTCTTTAGTTTAACAATTTGTTGTGCTTTCCTCTGTAACTGTCGCCGCATTTCGGAAAGTTTATTCCGTGAATCTGCTTCCACAAATTTTATTCCTTCTCTTAATCTCAGCTTCTCTGTAGAATTGTATACGAATCTGGGCGATGCCATTGTTCCCTTGTCTTCTTTATTAGATATGGACGGTTCTGGTGATAATGGACAGTTATCAAATGACTTGGAAATACCAGCTATACTTTGAGCCTCTTCAGTTTTAGGAGTCAAACCTTGTGCTGTAATAATAACAAATATTGTTAGTTTAGAAGTAACACTTTTCCATTATTTTGTGCAGCCGAAACGGCATTTCGAATGGACCGGACCGCCATCTAGCGTACCGAATCGACAGTCGTGAATTTCGAGAGCGCTCCCCGACGAAATTCCGCGTTAATCACCGATCGGCGGCTAATTCAAACCGCGCGCGCCGAGTACGGCAAGTTTCAGGACGTGCCCCGTGCACCACCAGCCCTCTCAGGAAGCCTAAGGCGGCTCCCTTCATGGGATCTCTCCTCGTGAGTTGCTGGTCACCCAAAACGTCCAGTCCACTGGTGAAGAAAAGGATCGCCGACACACACGGGCCGAACAACCCGGAGACGGCTCAAGCCTAAAACCCCCCCAACATCGGACTTTCCTCCTGAGGAACTCCACCTAAAAGGCCTTGAAGTCGTCTCATCCCGCAGGAAGGGGTTCCATACGCGTGGGTGGTGCGGAAGCGTCCTGGGTTTGTCTTGGACACCCCGGTCGCCACACGGCGATCGTTATGGCAAATCCGGATGTTGCCTAGGGCCAGGGGCCATCCGTGGGAGACCCACAAAACTAAAGATTTTGCGTGCGAGACCGACCAATTAGGCATTCCGAATAATGAGTAGGGTGGGGATCGCCGGGTAGATCCTCGTTGCCGAAATCGCGAAGGATCACTGTCGTGTCGCCTATCGTAACGTGTAATTAGTAAAGTGTATAGCATCTCGTGCACCATCCTACCGAGCCAGTATATACCAGCTCCCGAAGACGGTAAGTCGACCAGTGATCCTTCCCTTTTTTATTTCGTGAATGTGGGTTTTTTTTGATAATTTCGCGTAAGGACGATCCGCTTCTCGTATCGTCCTCGCGTTCGTGCGGGTCGAGGCGCATCTCGCCTCGTGTTCGCTGCTCACGCCATTTGCCGGCGTTGTGAGCCTGAAATTTCGTCTCGTAAAGGAAGTTTTCCTCGGAGGAGTCGCGTCGGAAAAGTGAGTGGAATTTTCGGGGCGTTAGGATAAACCGTCTATCGATCTCGGTCGCGTAAAATCGCGACGGCGGGTATAGCGTGCTCGCGCGAGCGAGCGAGAACAAAGACCGCGTGCCGTTTCACGCTCTCTCCGTTCCGTTCCGGGAATCGACACGACAGTCAACTGTAATTGCGCCGTTCATCTGCGTTCGCGAGCAATAATATCGATTTCATCGATCGCAATACCGACCTACCGTATCCTCGCGATATTTAAAGGATTGACAAACCCGTGCTGCGAACGTTCACCAATTCGCTAAACTTGTATGAAGAGCGCGGGCTCTGGGGTCGCGGCCACGTTGCCGCCAAAATTGTAATTCACTGACACCGATTAGATTAATCTCGAGACAAATCGAATTGTCATTTCTTGATCTGCGAGATCCGCTCTGCCGTAAGGGCCGTCCCCGTCCTTCCTGCGTCCGAACCTCTGACTCTTCGCGAATCGCGTAACGTAGCTCGAAACTCAGTAACGAAAATTCTCGATTCGCTTCTCTAAGTATAGAAAACCGTCTAGCTTCACGTGGTATCTTTCCGATACCTGGCGCCTGAACATCGGTCATTCGTATCGCTATCCAGTTTTCGAATCGCGTTTTGTGCCGGGAGGACCTCGTCCGTACGGCCGGCCGTGGCCCGGTCTCAGCGCCTGTAAAATCCCGGAGTTGCATCTCGTTTCGTCCGCGGAAAACGCGCCGGAAAAGAAGCAACGTCACAAACTATAATATCAATTTGTGACAATGAATGTATTTATCAAAACTAATTTTTCTTCAAACATATACATACTTGTGTTAGGTGATAATGTTGTGTTCATATTATTTTGAAATAATTCAGTGCAAGAAGTCGCTTCTTCTTTAAGCGTTTTCTGAAATAAAATAAACACATATAAATAGAAATAAAACATTGTTCAATATGTTTGGTATACTCATAAAAATTAAAAATACTCATTATTATACATACACGTGGTAATGCATTTGGTCTCAATCGCACATAAGAACCATTTGTGTAGAAACTTGTTTCTTCAAAGTCCATCTAGCAAATACTAGCTCTTTTTGGAATTCCTGACGCTCTGATACCTAAAATGTCTAACCATAAACTACGAGCATCAGAATCTTTTGGAAAACTGCAAACAGAATCAAAGTTTGAAATAAAATATTCTAAGATTATAATTATATTAACTATAATAAAACAATCGTCATACCAATCAAATGTAACTTTCACATTACTCCTTCTTTTCCAATTTTTAAAATCAGATCGGTTGTTACACGAGGACACAAAACACCTCATTTTAATAGCTTCTTTTAACACTGTTGAAGTATTTAATACTAAATAGTTTTTTTAATACTGAAACACGACACTGAAATGAAACGGTATGAGACGCTTGGTGACGCCTGGAGATGCTCACCAATGCTCACAGACGCTTGGAAAGGTTATGTGACGCTGTGTCAATGCGTGGCGCTGCATACATAATGACGTACTGCGCTTGCGCCGCATACAGCCAATGAAAATTAGGCGTAAATCTACCTCGTCCCCGTCTCTAAACTTGCCAACCCCGCAACGACATGCTTCATCCCTGTAATCCGATATATATGGAGTAGACCAATCACCTAATCAGACAGGATATGAGAGTGCTCACGCCATAGGGTTTGGCCGTGCCCGGTACAGTGCTGCCCCCTAGTCTAAATTTAGCCTGGATCAGCTCCTACTTCATTTTCTGCTTGGACAAGACGTAGATATAGGAATACATTTAGACCATATATACTAATAGACCCGGCATAGGTATAGTATGTGTACAGGAAAGCCGAGAGTTCGGTGAGGCAAAGACCACGGAAAGTGTGACTCATAAAATAAGTCTTTAGATAATTTCAAAATGGCTGACATAGCAGACCGCTATGTCCTTACTAATAAAATTAGTAGTATTTAAGTATTGTAACTTGAGATTGTATCATATTGGGAAATGTACAGTAGAGCATAAGAAAATATGCAGTAAGTTAACAAAAGCAATTTTATTTTGTAATCAATAAATGTAATAACCTATATTGAACGTTATTTCTTCCTTTAATAATTGTAATAGAGCAGAAATCATATATTGACATTTTCAATTTTTAAAATATTATATGCGAAAGTTGTTAATTATCAGAATCAAATATCGGTTACTAAAATAGTTAATATATAATACTATTATTACTTCATACTTCATTGTAATACCTTAACAAAACATATAGAATAAACATTTTTATCTTAAATATATTTTATATATTGATTATTTCATGATAAAATGCCGAATTCTTTGAAATTATTCTTTCCATGGCGCACCCGCTGACCCCCCTCACCACCCATATAAGTCAAGCGTAGGCACTGTCGATGAGCATAGCTTATACATCTTTTGAAAAGGTGAGTCACACTTTCTAATCATCTTTGCCTCAGGGAAAATTATCTGTGCCGTGTCTATAGGTTTATATGGTCTAAGGGAATACACATAAGAATGTATTCCTATATCTATGGGACTGTGACAAAGAGGGAGATATGTCACTCGCAGGAGAGACAAAGACAGATAGATAACCAAGCAGCTTGATTTTCGATGACTTTACTCCCAAATTCTGAAGCGAAGAAGCAATCTTTCTCACGGGACTTTTTTTAAGAAATTCGTTGTTCTATTCCACGTCCCCGTACAGAGCCCTTTTTGGAAAAACTGCACAGAAAAAAATTTATTCTATGAAAACGTACACGTTTATTTTTTATAAAGTTTCAAGAGCCAAATTGCCAAAAAAGGCTCTGTACGGGGACGCGGAGTAGAACAAAGAATTTTTTTAAAAAAGTCCCGTGAGAAAATATTGCTTCTTCGCTTCAAAATTTGGGAGTAAAGTCATCGTTATAAAATTAGGGATTTATATACAAAATGGCTGACTTTCGCGCCCACCGCAACGCTGTTGTCGTCTCCTCTGCTGTTGTGTCGATTGTCTAAAAACGCTTTTCAGCATGGTTCGGTAGCGTAGTAAGAATAACGAGCCCCCGCGCTGGTACATACAATTACTAAAATAATTTTTATCAGTATAACCTTTTTATGAATGGATCAAACGACTTCAGTTTTTCTGTAAGGCTAGAAGGATTAGTTTAGTAATTGACGTTTAACAATAAACATGTTGAAAAAATGCATTTGGTCGGAATTATGAAAAAATATAATAAGTGATTATTACAACTTTTTTATCTGGGCCAATAACGAAAATTTAAAAAAAGGTGTTTTGTAAATCCATGTAAGTTATATACATGCTGCAAATTTCGTCGAAATTGGTTTATTCTTGTCAATGTCCTTTCACTGCACGATCCTGCCCACATTGTTAAATTATTCACGATCATAGTAAAACTATTCACATATATCCATTGGGTCCACAGACGTTGAATGAAATCCACACAAATGATTCACAGAAGTCCACATATCACGCACAACTAGTTCACATTTGATGCACCTAAATCGACTGTTTCGACTGCCCGTGCACGAAAAACTGTGCGTCCATGCTGGCGATCGTAGGAAGACTAGTTTAGGACAGCTGACGAGGTTAACGGCCTCTCAACACCACGACCTGCACGCTCTGCACGTTTTCCAAAATATGTCATCGTCGAGTTATTTATTTCCGCATCCTTCGTTCAAGTGAAGGCGCTTTCCTCGTTTATTAACTGCTACATTCGCGTTCATCGTTTATGGCTATCAATGGAATTTTCATGGAACCGTGTTTCCAAATGGAATGGAAAGAGTGAATGACCGCCGCTGGTTTACGAGTAGGACACCCCTTTGGAACACGCGGATTCCTCGCTCGGAGGTACAAGCATCCATCGATGACAATAAACAAGGCGAGGGAAGCGCCTTGACTTGAACGAAGGATGCGGAAATAAAGAACTCGACGATGGCTTGATTTATGGTTACCAAATGTGTGCAGTAGGTCAATAAAATGCTAAACGTTTTAACGAAGAAGTCAAGCCGCTTTCCTCGTTTATTACCTGCTACGACAACACCTCTCTGGAACACGCGGATCCTCCGCGTGCGTCACTCGGGGGTACAAGTGTACCTGCCCCCATAAACTGACCGTACCCCAGTGACGCACGCGGAGGATCCGCGTGTTCCAGAGAGGTGTTGTCGTAGCAGGTAATAAACGAGGAAAGCGGCTTGACTTCTTCGTTAAAACGTTTAGCATTTTATTGACCTACTGTACACATTTGGCAACCAGAAGTCAAGGCGCTTTCCTGGTTTATTACCTGCTGGGACACGCGGATCCCCCAGACTCTCTGTTTAGGGGCGGTCGTGGTGTGGAGAGGCCGTTAACCTCGTCAGCTGTCCTAAACTAGTCTTCCTACAATCGCCAGCATGGACGGACGGTTTTTCGTGCACGGGCAGGCGAAACAGTCCATTTATATATATGTGAATAGTTTTACTGTGATCGTGAATAAATTAACAATGTGGGCCGGATCGTGCAGTGAAAAGACATTGACCCCTTCTGCTCGATAATTTCATAGAGCGAATAATTATAATGCTCTTATGAATTTAACGAGAGGCAGGTTCAGTGTTGCACACAGAATAATTTGTGAATACAGGAATCATTTTCACCTCGCTGGGGCACTACAGGAGATCCAAGGTAAGCAAAGTTTTCTCAGTATTGACGGTGTTAGAGTGTGCGGTGCTGTTCGTGCCGCGCGCCTCCGTAATATCGCGGTGCAGTGTTCGCTTTAAATAATTTTAATTCCGTCAATTTTAAAGCGCCTGCCTTTTAAAAAACAGGTCCGTAAAGAGGAGACTGGAAGCTGTCGCCACGTTTTTTTCGAATTTTTAAAACAGTCCCGGCTATAGGAAAATTGCATTTGTTTAAAACATTTGCAAAATAAATAGTGAAAAAACCATTTCTCCCAAATCGAAATATTTTCAATAGCTGCTAAAAACTCATATTCCTCGGTACGTTAGTTCTAGTGTTATAATTTAATGAAAAAAAGTTCTTTACACGTCTGTAAAACCAACATTTTTCAAGATTTCGAAAAATCCTTCGAGATTCGTGCATAGGTTACTAAAGACTACAACATATTCAAATTTGAACTATCCGACATAGGACTCGAAAAATTTTCTTCTCTTGTTTGTTCCTAGCTTTCGACCGCGGTGTATCACCATCGCTCGACTTCTGTCGCGCGCGGCCATCTCTGCCAATACGCCTCTAGGTCTCGCTCTGATTCATCCGTGTTTTTCGTTAATAAGTACTTAACAAAGCCGAAACTCATGTTGGAGCGGATAAAATGTGGAAGTTTAAAATTTACGTGTTTCAGCAAAGATTACGCGTTGTTTACGTCGGGTTGACCTTCACAAATTGCAATAAATGTTTGAAATATTTTTCATAGTAAACAGCGTATGTTTATGCCAGAGTATGTATCATTGAGATCGTTAACAGAAGGTTAATCGGTTAGAATAAGTACGTTGTTCCTTCTGCATTATTCGAATTCGAAACGTGAAAGTGATAACAATGCGTTATACTGTACAGGAACGAATCGATATGGTTTTCACTTATGGCGAGAGCCACCAATCTGTGAGGCAAGCAGTACATTTGTATCGTGAAAAATTTGTGAATCGTATTTGTCCTTTGTGGTAAAACAGTTTAAAAATACTGGTAGTGTAAGTTCTAAAAATCGTAATAAACAATTGGACTGACACCATTGGACTTTTATCTATGGGGCAAGATAAAATGTATTGTGTACGAAAATAAACCTACAACGCCAGAGGATATACGGCAAAGGATTACTGCATCATGTGCTTCAATTACGTCTCAGGAAATCGACAATGCCTACAAATCATTCAATGTAAGATTGCAATATTGCATAAATGAGGATGGTCAACATTTCGAATATTTATTATGATATGTAAAGGTCAACCCACCGTAAACAACGCGTAATCTTTGCTGAAACACGTAAGTTTTAAACTTCCACATTTTACCCGCTCCAACATGATTATTCTTGCTCAAGGTCATTTCAAGGTCAAAAAGGTGGTATCCACTAAATTCTGTTTTTTATTGTCTATCATGCTATCGTAAAAAAATATACTATTCCATTTAAAAAAACATCGGTAACCTTGAAATTTCATTAAAAAACACGACATAAAAAATTTTTTTCTTTACCAATATATTTCCCCCCTGCAATAGTGTCACTTTGTCCTCTGAAGTTATCTGGTAGGACTGTAAATACGACAGATATTTAGGTGTTCCCATTTATGTGGGACACCCTGTATATATAATCACAGGAAGCGTTTTTTCCACGTTTGAAATGAATATATAGGTCGAGTAGTTGATCGCGCGCCTCAACTTCTACTCACATTTTACTTTATAACTCAAAAACGAAAATTACCCCAAGGTGTAACAAACACCATTCGAAAGGGCATGAAATGTATTATTAATACAGCGTTTGTGGTTAAAATCAGGCGATACTTTTTTTGGGAGTTGCAATTTTTATGAATTTTTTACACCTTGAAAAACACGAAAAACAAGAAAAAATTATGTACGTTGTCCTTTTTGGCAATTTGGCTCTTGAAACATGATAAAAATACGTTTTCAGGGAAGAATTTTTTTTTGCAATATTTCCGAAAAAGCAATTGGTAAGTCGATCGGTATACTTCTCCAGAATACGAAAATGATAATCATTACTTGACTTTTTCTAAATTAAGCAAGAAAATAGCGAAAAACTGTTTCGTAGTTTACGTCTCAGCCGGTAGAGTCCACTAGTTTACCTCCTGCGCACCCTTAACATATGAAAAAGAAGACACTTTTTAAACATTTTTTATTTCAATCCGCAATGAAAATTTAAAATATGTGTCTTTACATCTATTTTAATGATACACGTGCTGAAAATTTCATCGAAATCGGTTGACGCAGAAGAGAACAACACGCCTTTAAAACAGGGATTGAAAACTGTTATGAAAACCGAAATGATATTATAACTGTTACGAAAATATCGGTTCTGGTTTATATCGGTTACGGTTCCGGTTTCGGTTGTCATTTTGTATTCTGTATTGTGTTCGGCCGTATATATTTATTATTTAAGTACTTATTTATTGTTATTTATAATTTAAATAACAAATCATGGGCTTTATATACCCCGAAATTGTCTAGAAATTTGGGTGGGAGTAGGCGTGCATCTGGGTGGAAATTCCTGAGAATTTCCCAGATGCAGCACCCCCGTGGGAGAGTTGGTTTTTTAGATAAACTAGCGGACCACTGCAGAGCAACATGTGGTTTCAAGAAGGCTCAAAAAATCACGTAGATGAATTTTCCGTACGTAACAATACAAAAGAATACCTTAACAACTACCTTATAGACTACTCCATACCGCGGACCCCCTCTTCCGGCCTATCACCACTCATCATATACCTTCCAGCCTCATTTTCCCTCTCCTCCTCACTCGTTCTTCTACCATTCTCCCTTTTCCTCCACACCTCCAACCTCCTCAACCACTCTTCCCCTCTCCCCTCCTCATCCAACACTTCCCTCACCATCTCCTGCCATCCTCTCCCCTCATCCGTCCTCATACACACTTACCACGCATGCTCCCAAGACTCCTCCTCCCATCCACACACTCTACATTTTTTTTTCTCCTCACCCAGACAGTACTTCCCACCTCTCATCCCATTTCTCAATCTGAATTTGGTCACCCTCTACCATCTGCTATCCCCCCCACTCTTTCTTTAGATATCCCGGCAACCGCTCTCCCTTCACCATACCGTACCACCTATTATATCTCGATTTTCCTATCCTTTTCCACCTCTCTTCCTCCTGCCTTTTCTTCTGCTTTCTATCATCTTCTCTTCGCTCCCTGTCCCTCCCTCCTCTAATATTTCATCTACCTTCTCCGCTGTCCACCCCATCTGCTCTAACCAATCTCTCTCTCCTTCTTCCAGCCTACCCCTATTTCCACCTTGCTAGCCCTTCTCCTCATCTCTTCCCAACAGATGCGTGCCAACTCTCCCCCTTTGCCCCCACCCAACTTCTTCTCATATCCCCACGCCCTCAGCCCTGCCTTCCCCCGCAACAGCTCCCTTTGACATTCCTCCCTCACCATTTACCCTGGCGTACATCTCTCCAACCCTAACACCCACTTTAAATACCTTTCCTGTAACCTTTCCATACCTTCCCTCTCTTTCCACCCCATATTTCCACTCCATAGTTCATCACATTAAACATGGAAAATAGTTTTTTTTCAAAGTCATGTTTCTCAAAAACTGTGCGTGTAAGAGAAAAAGTAAGGATTAGGAATCAGCGCGGAAAACTCTATAAGAACCACCCAACAGTTATTGCGAAACATAAAAAAAGTTGAAATTTGTTGGACAGTGTAATCTTATTCCTCCAGGCCGTCGCCGTCGATATAATTGTTTTAAAAAATTCCAAAACAGATATTTTAAAAACCCTTAAAGACGTCTCAAAAACGTCTTAAAGACGTCTTACAGACGGCTTAAAAACGCCTTAAAGATGTCTTAAAGACGTTAAAAGTTCGTCTTAGCGACGTCTTTAAGATGTACCGTTTTGTAACAAACGACCTTCCAGCGACGTTTCAGCGACGTTCCAGCGACCGTCGAGTGACTTTCGAGACGTCTTTAAGACGTCTGAATGTCTTGCGTCAGGCGTCTTAAAGACGTCTTTGAGACGTCTTTGTGCTATCTGGGTTTGTTGGTTTCCTTAATGATTTAAAAAGAGGATTAATTCAATGTCAATAATATATTTCTTCGTTTTATGCATTCAGATTTTTTTATGTACAATACAATTACATATTATAATAATATTCGTAGAGTTTACAGAAAAGTATAAAAAATATTAACAATGGCGCGAATGAATAAAATAAAATTCATTATATTGTGTTAAAATAACCAAAGAAAACGTTTTAAGAAATAAAATAATTTTATTACAATTTATAGTGGTAGTATTTTCAGAAATGATATAACAAAGATTTGACAAAAAGTTTGTCAAATAAATTTTTTGGTAATATATTTTATTGTACTTTTTCAGACGTTATTGTAATCATTTTTGTGCATTGTTGCCTCGTGTCATTGGTTTCATTATTTATATCAATTGTTCGATTTATGTACAACATGAATATAAATATGTATATATAATACAGGGTGTTCTGCTTAGAACTGGTCAATATTTTCTAAATATTTTCTCTTTCACTGTAATAATAAGGATAATATTTTCTATCTAATTTAAATGGTTTCCGGAGAAGAATCAAATAGCGAAGAATTTTTTTTATAAACGTTATTTTCTAATGTTTTCTCTCGAGGTTACTCATGTTTTTCACTCATATGCATATAATTTTTCCTACTGTATGTTATAGTCGGGATTATTATGCATTCATCCATGAATAATAACATAGCTTCGAAATGTCCTAAGACTTGACAATTTTATAATTATTGTAGAACTTGTAATTGCAAATAAACACGTAAGACAATTAGTTATGAAATAAGTTGGAGCAATATCATCACTAGACAATAGACATAAATAAATTGTCTTCTGTTGTCACTGATCTTCAAAATTACGCTGAAACAAGTGATTAAGGAATTTATAGTCCACGGTCATTTGAAGGTTAAGCTTTTATACATTACGTGCATATACATAAGTAAAAATCAGGCTTCCTCGAAATTATTCTTTAATTGAATAAAACTTTTATTTACAATGAATTACTGCGTTACCTTATTGAAGGAGACCTATTGTAATAACATATTATGATAGGTATATGTAAAGATGTACCTTATTATGTGCTACTACGCGAGTCACGCCGCTCTTTAGCACGACGATTTTGAAACCAAATTTTTACCTAAAAAGAAAAAACAATTTTATAGTAATTATATTGATAGTACTAATTAAATTCTATCTTAGTTTGTTATCCCCTTAATTTCTATCGATCTTTATATTTTTCATAAAATTATAATGCAGAATGAGTCGCCTAACATTTGATAATGTTTAAAGGAAAACTGTTGTTTCATCGGAATGATTATTGAAAGGTAATATCCTTAGTAGCATTTATGGTTGGCGTATTGTTGGGTCTACGTTGCGGTATTCGTTGGTAAGCAGTTTCGCTCTTTTATGCAGTTGGGCCTTGGGCCAACGATCATATCCAACGTGGAGCCTACGTCACTATAATACGCTTGTTCTGATCTTCTCTTTTAAGGTTGTTTTTACAGAATATCATAAACAATATTTAACCCATGTATCTCTACGGTAAAAGGTGGACCAAAGAAAAAAAATTTCGTACCCTCGTCGGACATGAACCTGGATCCTCTGCGTAGTAAGTTGATACGCTACCGCCGTACTTACAGTGATTTCGTGGTTGCAGATGCTATGATCTGGGTTATTTGACCGACCATAATATCTGTAGGCCCAACGTTGGATATTCGTTGGCAAATTGACATAAAGGGTTTGTAATAATGTGTGGGGGGGATGGCTGGATAACTGGGTGGAGGGGATAGTAATACCAATCGCGAATAAAGGGGATAGTAGGGAGGTAGGGAGCAATAGGGGGTAACGTTATTGCAAACGGCGTATAAAGTGTACGCAGCGGTGTTGGCGGAGAGGATAAGAGAGGAAGTGAGGACGAAGGGGATGTTGTCCGCGAGCCAGACGGGATTCAGGAAGAGGTTGGGGTGTGTGGACAATATATACGTACTAAATTATTTGGTGAACAGGCAGGTGAGAAGAAAAAATAAAAGGATGGTGATCTTATTTGTGGACCTGAAAGCGGTTTTCGACTCGGTGGATAGGGAAATATTGGTGAGGGCGATGAGATAAAGGGGGGTGAGGAAGGTTTGGTGGGGAGATGCGAGGAATTACTAAGGGAAACAAAAAGTAAGGTGAGAGTGGGGGAGGACGAAGGGGAACATTTTTGAACGCAAGGGGGGTGAGGCAGCGGTGTCCACGAAGTCCGCTGTTTACGTTGCTGTTGGCAGACATGGATGAAGGGCTGGAGAAGGGAGGTTAGGGAGGAGTAAAGGTAGAAGGAAGGGAAGTATATACCTTGGCATACGCATATGATCTGGCGATGTTAGCGGAGGAGGAGCGATATTTGGAGGAGAAAAAATTACAACTTAATGTGAAAAAGTCGAAAGTGATGAGGTGTAGGAGGAGTGATTGGTTGGAAGAAGATGAGTTGGAGATGGAAAGGCAAGGTGATTGAGGAGGTGAGTGAGTACAAGTATCTGGGGTACGTAATTTAGAGAGACGGTGGACAGAAGACGCATGTGGAGGGAAGGATAGGGAAAGGGGCGACGATAATGGGACAAGTTTGGGAGATAGAGAAAAGGAGATTTGGAAATGACTGGGGCAGGAGGATCTGGTTGTTCGACAAATTAATTTGGTTGGTATACTCTGTTCCACGAGAGAATAGATCCGCGCTGGAACCAGTTTTCGTTCATTCTGCGCATCTCCCACTCCGAACGCCCCCTTCCCAATGTACAACGCCAATCCGCGCCATTCGTAGCGTTCTAACAGGTGTTGCCACATAACGATTTCGGGGTTTAATTGCATGTTAATCCGTACCTCTGTCCGTACTATTGTTTCACTGTGTATATTAAACTCGCAGTCAAGAAAGTGGGACTGCGTAGTAGAAGGCTCGCTGCACCCTTACCATCTCCCAAGCTGCGCGAAACGGGTCTATTCTCTCGTGGAACAGAGTTTTTTTAGTAAGGCATGGAGTAGAAAATATGGGGGTGGAAGGAGAGGGAAGGTTTAAAAAAATTACAGAAAAGGTACCTGAAATGGGTGTTAGGGGTGGAAAGGTGTACGCTAGGGTATATGGTGAGGGAAGAATTGCAAAGGGAGCTACTGAGGGCGAGGGAGGGACTAAGGGCGTAGGGATATGAGAAAATGCTAGGGGTAGGGATAAGATGGGGGAGTAGGGTGCGGCTGGGAGATGGAGAGACGGGAATTGTTTGAGGAGGTGGGGTGGACAGTAGAGAAGGCGGGGAAAATGATGGAGGAAAGGGGAGAGGTACTAAGTGAAGAGTTGATAAAAACGGAAAGGAAAATACAGAAGGAGGAGAGATGGGAGAAGATAGGAAACGCAAAATATAATAAATGGTACGGGATGGTGAAGGGGGAGGGGCTGCCGGGATACCTGTAGAAAGGATGGTGGTAGAATAGGTGACAGAGGGTGATCAGATTCAGGTTGGAAAATGAGATGAGGGATGGGAAATATTGGATGGATGAAGATGCGAGAAAGTGTACAGTGTTTGGATGGGTGATTGAAACATGGAAGCACGTGTGGCAGGAATGTATGACGGTGGATGAATAAAAAGGGTGGCAGAAGATGATGCGGGAGGTTACATGATGAGGGGGGTGAAGAGTGTTTGAGGAAGGTAGAGGATTGGAGAGGGAATGAGAAGGGAATGGAAGAGAAGGGAAGAATGAGAGGGAGTGAGTTAGTAAAGATTGGAAGAGATGAGGAGCAACCGGAAGAGATAGTACATGGCTGGGGATGTGTGGCGTACACATGGCGTGCGTCGCTGAAGCGTCGTTTGTTACAAAACGGTACGTCTTAAAGACACCTTTGGGGCGCCTGATAGATCCCTTTCAGACGCCTTTGAGGCGGCTCTTAGACGCCTTTCGGGCGTCTGTTAGGCGTCTTTTGGGGGTCTGTTAGGCGTCTTTTGGGAGTCTATGAGGCGTCTATTGAGGGTCTGTTAGGGGGCTGTTAGGCGTCTTTTGGGAGTCTGTTAGGCGTCTTTTGTGGGTCTGTTAGGCGCCTAAAAGACGACTGGTTTGGAATTTTAAAAAAAATCATCGACGGCGGCGGCGGCCTAGACGAGTAAGATGGTAGTAGTTGCTGGCACCTGCCAGGGGGCTTTCTGGTTATAGTTTTGTCGTCTGCTACGGTTGTTGCAGTTGTGCCCCCGTCGTCGGGGTTTCCGATTTGACGGCGGCTGAAATGTGTGGGTAAGGAGGAAAACGAAATAAAGCGTGTTTCGACCTGGCCCCCGAAGGAGGACTCGAATCAGTAAGGCTATCTAGCGGGCCCTCCCTTAAAAACAGTGATACCGTAAGGACGGCTTACGACGGTATATATGCGAGTCGGCGATGGATCAGGTACTAGCGGGAAAGGCGTTTTCTTGTCTCTGTGTCCATCTGGTGACGAGCGTAGGAGGGAGCCGATACATTATATTAGAAATATATTACGGTCGTCTCAGATAATTCGTTAAAATCATATGAATGGAAGTAGAAGAATGACAGCCCCAAACTGGCGCAGTCACTTTTATTATTGCAGCGGCGCAGGTACACACCCTACATTAATTATTGTACCATCGAGAGGCACACGCGGTGAATACCCGTGTCCTAGTAATTAAGAAATAAGAACCGTAGCAGACAATAAACCAAAAAAGGTGCCTTGACTCGAAGAAAGCATACGAAAATAAAGGACTCGGTGGTGGCTCGATTTCTCGAATCTTCGACAATAGCTCATCAGTTTCGCATATATTACACTTTTTTATTCAATTCCGTGAAAAAAAACAATCAAATAGTAAAAGCCTATATAAGGAATTTCTCCACTTTTATCATCCATGTGTTTATAATAAACGATATTTTGAAAAATATTTTCATTATCGATCATTCCAAAAAATAGGAAACTTAAGAACCAGTATTTTAATCATTGCACAGCAAACTGATCCCTGCCGTAACATCTCCAAAAAAATTCAAGTTGTTCAGTCTCGGAAAAGACGCCTCTAAGACACATTATTTCCGACGCAAAAACGACGCCTCCCAGAACGCGCCTCTGAGGCGCCTTATTTCAGACGCAAGAACGACGCCTCCCAGACGGCGCCATATTTCAGGCGAAAAAACGACGCCTGCCAGAAGGTGTCTTATTTCAGACGCAAAAACGACACCTCCCAAAAAGAGCGTCTCTGAGGCGCCTCCAAGACGACATTTTGAGACGTAAGCCGCTCAGATCTAAACCAGGTGTAAAAACGGCGTCTCTAAGACGACTCGTGTTGTCTGAGTATGGCTTCTTGCACTTTAACATTACCTACTTCCTCAATCTATTTTCATCGTCAAGAAATATTTTAAATCAAGTATTATATTTTATGTTTTAACACCAACAAGATATAAGGATAGACCTATCATCTTATGGAACTTCGTGTCTCATGTTCTGAAATGCCGACTATACAAAAAATCGGAGGTGTTGGTATGCCCTCTACGATTTAGAGTGATGCGTTTAAGAATTATATTGAATTTCAGGTATCGAAGGCGTAGTTGCCAAATCATATTCCAGAATATTCATACAAAACGCGATGATACGGTAGGCCGGTGTCTGGTTCGACCTAGTCGATACAATTTTTCGCGAACGCAGGTGAGCAGCGTAATTACATTTGGACTATTGCGAGGATTCCCGGAACGGAACGAAGCGGGCGTGCGACGGCATGCGACGTTCTATCCCGCTCGCTCTCGCGAGCGCGCTATACCCGGCGTTGCGATGTTCTGCGACTGAGATCTACGAGAAACTATCCGATACGTCACGAAAACTGCACGCACTCTTTTCGTCGCGGCTCCTTCGAGGAAAACTCCCTTACGTTGAAAATACGAAACCGCCTTACCGCTTCTCGTGGCGGAAATGCTTCCTTCGCTCAGTACTGCGGTACATCGGTATTCTGGGATCGCAGTACGCACACGGAACGCAAGCGTTTTAGAAGCGAGACGATAGACAGCACGACAGTGATCCTCCGTGGTTTCGACAACGACGATCTACCTGACGATCCACACCCTGCTCATCACGCGGGTTACCTAATTGGTCGGTCTCGCACACGAAATATTCGAAATTACGGGTCTCCCACGGATGGTCCCCGGCCCTAGACGATATCCGGATTTTTCCATAACGATCGCCTCGCGGCGCCCGGTGCGTCCAAGACAGTCCCAGGGTTCGTCTACACCACCCACGTATACGGAACCCCTTCCTGCGGGATGAGACGATGTCAGGGCCTTTTGAGTGGAGTTCCTTTTGTCGGAAAGTCCGATGTTGGTGGGGTTCTTAGGCCTGAGTCGACTCCGGGTTGTTCGGCCCATGTGTGTCGGCAGCTCTTTTGTGAACCAACGTGGTGGACGTTTTACTCGGCCAGCAAATCGCGAAGAGAGATACCGCGAAGAGAGCCGCCGTAGGTATCCTGAGCGGGTTGGTAGTGCACGGGGCACGTTCTGAAACTTTACCGTACTCGGCGCGCGCGGTTTGAATTAGCCGCCGATCGTTTAATTTTACGGAATTTCCTCGGGGAGCGTTCTCGAAATTCGTGACTGTGCGTTCGTCACGCGAGAGGGCGGTCCGGTCTATACGAACTGCCGTTTTGACCGCAAAATATAACGGAGATGTGACGTCGCAAACTTTGCAACGTCACGATATATAAGCTCTGGATATCTGTTCCTGGATTTTCGTATGCGTGGTCGGGCCGACCTGACGGCCGGATCTCTCCGCCCCCTCCACGACCTAACCGGAACTCATTCTATTCCCATGATTTTTCCATTGTAAAAAAACAATGGATGGTTGCCGATATATTTCCAATTGGTGATCTTTAATATTTGAGACTACAAATAAAAAGATGGATTAATCCTTGTTTTTTTACAATGGAAAAATCATGCGAATAGAATGAGTTGTAGTTAGGTCGTGGAGGGGCGGAGAGGGCCGGCATATCGGCCGGGCCGACCACGCATACTGGAATCCGAGAGAAGTCTTTCAAAATTGAAAGCTCTCCTTATATGACCAGAGTGAGACCCTGTTTTCTTTCTCATCTCCACAGCGTGTTTACAAAAAAAAAGTAAACAGACGCCGCGCCGGAGCAGCCTTACGTTGCCACGGAGCGTGCAACAATACGGAAAATTCAATACAGTGTTAGCAATAGTTTTTTGCGAATATCTCGAAAACTAAAAGCGACCCCCCGATATTGGAAAATGAAAAAGTTGTTAAAAATGTCGAAATCTATAATATGTATAAATTTCATCAAAATCGGAGATGAGTAGTACTTTATAAATAATTACCAATAAGTAAAGTAAGCTATTTTTATCTTGAAATTGATTCATAAAAACTATTGTTGGTTTCTTTGAACCTTCTGCTATAAAATACAATTTTCAAAAGGACGGCAAAAAATTTTCAAAAGATTGTCAACAACAAATTTTAATGACAGTTGTTATGCAAGGTTCCATATCCGTTACAAGTTGCGGCGGGTCTGTTATTATATGTTAATATTAAATATACAATTATTAGTTCTTTTTCCAAGTATTTTCATGACTTGTGAAAGAATTTATTAATTATGAACAATAAATCTGTCTAAAAATTTGTCTGTTGTTGATCTGACTTATCATTATGTCGCAAAAGCATACAGGAGTTCAAATTTAGTTGATGTTTGCAAGATAATGTCCATTCTCACCTAGGAGATTAGAGACCTGAAATCATTGCGGTCGGACGATCTAGCAATACAGCAATCTGTGCAGTATGCACAATAGGGCATTGGGGCCATCATCAGCGGCCTAAAAGAAGCCATCTAAGGATGTTTTCCGAGCGCCGATCGCCCAGGCCCAGGAGTTCGAGCTGCCTCGGTAGCCGTGGCCGCGTAGTGCAGTAAAAGCGGCCAATTAACCCGACGCCGAGTCAGGTATATCGGTGTGAAACTACTACTAATCCAATTGCAAAACTTCTTTATTTTTCATAATTTCTTAATGGGACTTGCACCAGCTTATTTGTGACATTTTTCCGGTTAAAATGACACTAAACACTTTAATCGGAAGAATGCTACAAACAAGTTGGCGCAAGTCCCAAAAAAATATTATGAAAAATTAAAAAGTATTGCAATTGAATTTGTAGTGGTTTCACACCGATCCACCTGACCCAGTGTCAATATCTTTTATCGGACCTTCGAATAACGAATAAAGATAAAGTATCTTTTATTCGAATCGTTATTTAAATAATTTTTTATTTAAATATTGCCCAACTTTGCTGTACTGGATTTAGAAATTTGGCGACATTACTATATATCTCTTGAACCATAAGAGATGTCGGGATGAAATTTCCATTAAAATCCATTAAAAAATTATTTCTATCTACTGATAATTATTGTAACAAATATATATTTGTTGTAATCATTTTTTAATTGTCTGAAAATAAAATTCAGAATTGTTTACTTGTTACTTCTTTAGTACCTTTCCGGTAATTTAAATCGCCGATGTCTTCGTTTGTAAATTTCTTTTTGCATTTTAGGAAACAATATTGTATGGATTTGCGAGACTGCAGCGACAGTGGCTATAGCTATTTTTAATTTTAATTCCCACCACTAAAGACGCTGTCAGTCTATTTTAGTTCCAGTTGGTAACACAGGATGTGATACGAAAATGGTAATGGGATTACGTGACCCCAAAAACGTGGGACAGAAAAATACATTGGATGTTAGGTCTATCCTATACCTCGACTGTGCCTATACCGCGTCGGTGGTTTTAGATTGCTCATGCTGGATAATGTTTGTAGGACTATTCTTTACAGATTTCTAAACAAATTTCCTGTTCCAAGCTGCCCCCCTCCTAATTTTAATATTCTAAGCGACCAAATGAAAAGAACTTTACGGTTCATAGTTTTTCCGTTAATTTTTTATTAATTCTCGTGTTTTTCAATGCCACTATAGTCGACACGTCAATTTTGAACGCTTATATCGCGACAACGGTTTATGCAGAAATAATGTCTTTGTAACGTTTTGAAAATGTTTGACGTCACCTGCAAAAATTCGTAATAAAAAATATAGATTTGCGTATGAAATTGTAAATGTGTCACCATATACTCTTGTTTATAGTCTACAGCTTTTGTTAAAACATTTTTTTACACCACTTATAATTTTTAAGATATGGATTTTTGTTCAGGAAATGGGCTTTCTGACGAACTGCCCAGATAGCACTGGGACGTCCAATGTACGTCCGTACCGGACATATGTACGTCCCAGGGACGTACGATATGTCCGAGATATGTCCGATTTATGTCCCAGGTATGTCCGACAGAGGTCCCAGTTACATTCCAGTATTATTAATTGGACGTTTGTCGGACATATAAAAGCGTGTTTGCACCTTAAAAAATTTTCTAAATATGTAAATATTGGTTTCAAAGAATTCTACAGAAATACCATTGATTACCACATAGCTAGAAAAAGAGGATTTGATCAAATAAAAAAGAGTGGACTTATGCCGGGCGCGAACCTAGTACAAGCATATTAACAGTCGAGTGCCTAACGCGTTGACCCAAGCGAGTTTTTGGTAACACGATTAATATTTTCGGATACTATGTGGGCTGATGTACGAGGCAATCGTAATACTAATCAAGTTAATTTCATTTTTCAACTATTTCTGTGAAATGTTCAAGTTTATCAGTGTCCAATAGACTTACAGAATAAATAAAATCTAACAATTTGAAGATTAGGTCATTTTTGCTCGGAAGAAACGTCGAAAAATTAGTTTTTTTCAAACAACGGCGCCGCGAACTTAAAAATCTGAAAAAATTCGTAAACTATATTTTGAGTATAATAATAGAAACACAATATAGCCTCCGAAAACGTACGAAATAATCTAAGTCCCATGTCCCTGGCAAGTACGGAATAATCTAAGTCACACGTCCGTGGTACGTCCGAAATTTATGTCCGAGGGATGTCCCACGAACGTAAAAACGGATGTCCATGGGACGTCCGAATTTTATGTCCGAGGGATGTTCGACGGACGTAAAAACGGATGTCCATGGGACGTCCGAAATTTATGTCCGAGGGATGTCCCACGGACGTAAAAAAACGGATGTCCATGGGACGTCCGAAATTTATGTCCGAGGGACGTCCCACGGACGTACACGACGGACATTGGACGTATCGGACGTAAAACGGACGTCCTATGTACGTACGGTGCTATCTGGGATAGACTTTCTAGACTTTTTCAAGGTCATTTTAACGTCGAATAAGTAATCGCTCAATGTGTCACCAACATAACCGTACAAGATCCCTGAAATATTTTTGGCTAAAGTTCCAAAAACCGGTCAAATCCGGTTCATTTAAAATCTGGCAAATAGGTTCATTTTATATTAAAACATGTTTCTCAAAAGGATTTTTGGCGATTCGAAAAAGGAATTGATCTTACTAATATCATTACCTTACCAACACAACGCGGTATAAACGCGCAATCCTTTTAAATCAAATAACTACAATAGTATGCTTGGGAATTCAGCGGAACTCTTGACAGAGGTTATGTTGCAGATCGGAAAAATAGAGGTCCTGGCACTATTGCCGAAATTGACGAATGAAAGATTGGTCGACGAAAATTTAATAAAGTGCGTTTGCCAAAAAGGAAAATGGATTCTTGACATAATCGTCGGTCTGGGTTACGTTTGGTTGAATGTGGCGGAAATAGATATATTTTTTGGAAATATACATATACCGATTTCTGGAAGCGATATCTAACAAAGGAATTTGGATATGTTCATAAAACTGTGAAACCTCCGACTTTTGTTCCAGTTAGCGGGGCTTGCACCAAGAATATTCAGTCCCGCGAATAGGGTCAAAGATGGCGCTGTATTTGACCATTTATGTGAATATTTATGGCGGTATGAAGTAAAACGATCAGGAACAGATCCATAATTTGGATATGTTTATAAAACTGTGAAATCTCCGACTTTTGTTCATGTTAGCGGGGCTTGCACCAAGAATATTCAGTCCCGTGAATAGGGTCAAAGATGGCGCTGTATTTGACCATTTATGTGAATATTTATGGCGGTATGAAATAAAATGATCGGGAACAGATCCATTTTTCAAATTGCGGAATGATGTAAAATATGTATATGCTGGAGTTTGATAATAAAATGCAAGGTATAGCTATTTTATCTTATGCTTAAAAACATAATCTAAGCCTGTAACTTTGGTTATTGTAATTTCTGCCAGCTAGGTTCCATAATTAATTTCGTATTCTGCGGGTCCGAAGGACCCGCAGAATGCTCCAACGTTCTGGTTATTTCATTTAAAAGGATTGCACGTTTATACCGCGTTGCATGGGTCAGGTAGGAAATTATATTAGAATGATACAACATTTTTTTGGAGTTGCCAAAAATCCTGTTCGAAAAGATGTGTTTAATGCAAAATGAAGCTATTTGCAAAGTTTGAGCTCAATCGGATTTGATCGGTGTTCGGAACTATCGACATACTTTTTCATATCATTCATATTTTTCTAGATATTTGCCCTCAGAATTTAAACTGGGACACCCTGTATTCCACAAAATCACATTGTCCTCTTTGTGTTTTTCTTCTTTTGAAAAATGTAAGGTTGTCGTCGTTCAAGATATAATGTCTCCGAGTGTTGTAAAAAATGTTCAAAATATTTGTAGTTTCCGTTACACGATCTTTCCCGACGCACTACAGTATTTCATCGATAATTGTCCACAAGACGGGTCTGCGGAGGGACAATTATGCCGGAGGGATATCATTGTTTGAGATTTGCCGAACGTAGAGAAGGACAATCGAGCTCGAAAGGCCTCGGTCGCCGAGAAATGTAAACATACCTAATCCGAAATTCCAACTTCCTTATTAATCATTATTTTTTTATGGGACTTCGCTGACCATATTTGTGGCATTTTTCTAATAAAAATCATACCAAATACGATATAATTCCGATGATATTTACTTGTGTAATCGACGATTAAAGTTTCGGGCGCGAGGAAGGATAGCGTATGGGAAAGAAAGAGACGCGGAGAGTCGCAGTCGGCGGCACAGTTCAAAGGCTCGTGCGTGTTCACAATGTATTACCAAGGAATAACTTTTTTATAATTACTTATTTTTATGAGACTTTTTCTAATAGATTTGTGACATTGTTCTGATTAAAATGATACCAAACACGATATAATTCGGATCGTATACTGGTGTATGGTCATTATGTATAGGTCAGGTACATAACATCGGTGAGGCAACAGTAATGCAATGACGACACTTTTTCATTTTTAATTAATCATTTAGGAGACTTTTACCATTATATATGTAATATTTCTCTGATCAAAATAATTGCATTTAATAATCGCAGACAGTGTTGTCGAGCATTAGAAGTGGTATTATCGGATAAATAAGTAATAAAAATTAAGTTTCTGCTTTATACTAAGGACCTCGATAAGAACGATTGAATTTGATCGTTTCTTGTAGATTGTATTTATTCTTCCTTTTTATTCTATAATTATTACAGAATATTTTTTTTTAAGAATAATTATTTTATAAATATCCCATTAATTAAATTAAGTGTAAATTCTGATATTTTATAAATTCCTACATCTACAGGCTATCGATTATAAAACAGTGATTCCAATGCTGAACAATAAGGAAAATAAGTAGGCGATAAGAGTTTAATGAAATTATACAATAATATGTAATTATTTTCCAAGAAATCACAGAATGGATAATGACATTCTTCATTTATTTATTACCTAAGGTATTACATCCATTTACCTCTACGCCACTCATGCAGTCGTGCGCAGTTGATGAGCAAATGTTCTAGATATTCTAGAGATTCAATGTTCACAAATATGGTCATCGAAGTCCCATAAAAAAATAATGAATAATAAAGAAGTTGGAAATTCGGATTAGTGTGGTCTCACCGATATACCCGAGCCGCATGGTGTCATATTCCTCGGCGACCGAGGCCTCTCGAGCTTCACGCCCCCTCAAAGGACACCGCACTAGTGGGGATATCTCAGGGACAATTCTGTCGGAGACATTTGGGACAATTACCGGTGAAATACTGCATTTTTCTAAAAATAATTCTTACAAAAGTACTTCGTTTTCTGGGTGTTACCTTTTTAGGCGGAAGTTTCAAAGCGGTAGAAAGCTCGAGTACATCATTTTTTGAGAGATAAGAGCCGTTGCAAAATTTTTGTTCAAGAACGTCGAGTTGATGAATGGAAAACGGTATTCGAGGGTGCAGACTGGCTCTTCTTTTGTGCTTCTCAGTTCTTGATTTTCGAGGAACTTTCGGGGGTTTGTACCTCGTGCAACGAAGCCATTCTAATTTGCTTCGAAGCCTCTCCAAATTTTCCGTATGACTTTTCGAAATCTCGTCTTCGTTCTTCTTTGGAATATTCGATAATAAACAATTGCTTTGCCCTCCTACTGTTAACCGATCACATTGTATTTCTGATAGGTCACTGCCACCATTTTCATTTAAACAATTTATCTGCCAACAATCGCGATTTCTTAGATTTGTTTCACGTTTTATTTTATTATTTGTTCTCAAACTTAGCGCAGAGATCCTTCTTTGCCGTTCATTCGGTAGATTATTGTTCACACCCCTACAATCCACGTTAAACTCCGTCAACAACAATCTGTTCGACATCATCCTGTTCGGCGCTACAATTTTTTCATTAATATTTGCGTCATCCAAGTTATCCAAATCAAATTGTTCTTGTGCAACGTGTGTCGAGAACTTGCATACGTCATTGTCAATTTGTTTCTCATCGGTATTAAAAACCTTGTTCGATGATTTATCATTTCGTTGACTGTATTCAAAAATAAGGGGATCAATTATATCAATGCCACTGTTTCTAAATCCCACGCCACTTTCACCTTTGTCAATTTCGACATCGTTCTTTGAGTTTCTTGTCGTGCCCGGACGATTTTTGTGTTTTGTGAAATTCATTTCCGTCGCACTAACTTCCGAATCGGTGGTCTCGCACGATCCTCCGTTCTTCGGGGGTAGACACTTTGCGCGTTGATCGTTAATCGCGATCGTGTCTGCTAATATACTCTGTATACTGAAGTCTTTCATGTTCTCGTCCGTTGCGTGTCGAATGTTTAACTGCGGTGGTTTAATGAACTCCCGTTTATATACGACCCTAACCACACGACCCTAAACTTTGCCGAATTGCGGTTCTTTGCGGCTCAGTTTCAAATTAAACGCATAGTTGAGCATTCGATGCTATCTTGTCGGCCCATACCGCAACGTGCAGCGACTTTCAACCTTGTCTTTTTTCCGGAAATTTTACCCATAGATCATTCAAATAATAGAATTGAAAAGTGATTATTTTCTTAATATATCTTTCATGAATCAGAAACGAAAATTCGTAACTATAAATAGTTCATTAAGTGTAATGTACTGATAAGCTAATTTCAGATGTAGACGTAAACAGTTTTTCAATGGAAACAAATCTTTTGATCTGCAAAAATTCAGGTAGTAGAAGAATTTGGTAGGATAAAATAATTTTACGCACGGTAAAAAAAGGGAATCTGTTTACGTTAAGGAATAATGAGGTAACGTTAATATTTTCTAAATCTTCTCTTATTTTTTACCGCTGTATTCATTCGTTTCAGAAATGTTTTTGATAATTTAACAACTTATCCTTTGTTATTATTTTGCCTACTCATTCGTAACGCTGTTCTTTAAGTGATTTGTATTTCGAAATTGCTTAAGTTCCTTCATGATAAATTGGACTTAATTTCTGTTTTTAAATTTCAACCATTCATTCTTGTGTTGGTCTGTCTGTGCGACATTCGTTCTTCCTTTTATCATTAGCAAAGACTTATTCGGTTGCATTTATTTACACGAGTCTTTGTAAATCCTTGTAAAAAGAATGAAGTATTTTTAGTATTTAGTTCTGTTTCCCCATTTTCGGCAAGTTTCTTTGCTATTATCTCTGAATTTTTAAAACTGTTCTTAAAATTGCTAATTTTTCTCGAAGCATTGTTGCTTTGGACGTCTTGTACTCTTTTTTTCGCACAACATTTCGGATTTCTTAACATATTAATTATTGCTTTCCTACTTCTAGTTGTGACTATTTTTACAACAGTGATTCTGTTTTGAAAATTGGTAAATAATTTCTTATTCGACTTTCGTTAACCTTCTTCTTCCACCAACATTTTCGAATTGATTTTAACACGAGTATTATTCACTTACTATTTATCGCTTAATAATATTTGGCAATTTTGCGCACCTTATTATAATAAATCTTTTCGTTTTAGCAAATGCGTTCAATACGATTATCATTTTGCCCATACAGAGAAGCACAATGCTTCTATTTATTGACGAAATAAATATTTATATTTATCCTTCGACTACTTCCAAAATAATCTGAACGGTGCACTAGACTTAGTTCATTTAGAACGAACGCAATAATTGCGTAAATTCAAAAACGTCATACAGAACCGAAATAAACATTTAACCGTATATAATCATATTCATTTTCCAATTTTATATTGTATATTTTAATATTTTTTGATCTTATAAAATAAAAATTTTAAATATGAAGTATTATATATACACAATTTACAAGAATAAAAATTGAAATGTCTAATTTAATGGTATTCTTATTGAATAAACAAATCGTTATAAGTACACATAGAAGATGAGGATTAAAAATTCAGGTTGACGATCACTGGCCTTTTTAGGGTACTTAAAACTATCACATAATCCCGAACACATTATCTATTGAAATATCGATCGGAGTGTTGTAATAACAATGTAATTGATACTATTATGTGGAAAGAGATGAAACGAGAGGCGAACAATGCCTGCGCACCCCTTATACGGAAATTTGAATGAAGCAGATGGGGTGCGGTGGAGTGTATAACACTGTCCAACAGCCAAAAAATGTTTCAATTCTCACTGCGCGATTCTTGTAGAGTTTTACGCGGTGATTACGAATCTGTTCTTAATTTTTCTCCTAGATGCACAGTTTTTGAGACATTTGAGTTTGAAAAAAAAGACATATTTTCCAACTTTGAACGAATATTGTGATCTTATTATAAAAGATATTGAATTGTTCTTTACAGAAAAAGATTCTGTATACTTCCCCGAATACAGTAATATCCAGTATTAACACATTATGATTGTTTAAACATATTCAAACGATCATTAAAGACGGAGAGACACCAATTTTGCACCAATTTTTAACGATAGTATTGAATTCATCTGAAAAATAAAGGGTCCAGCGGAAAATCGGAATATACCACGCGATAGAGCAGACTTTTATCTTGAGAAACCCCCCTTTCAAGTTTGCAACGTCGATATTTTTACCGAACCAGAAAGCAAAGTACAGTATTTCATCGATAATTGTCCACAACACGGGTCTGCGGAGGGACAATTATGCGCGAGGGATATCATTGTTTGAGGTTTGCCGAACGTAGAGAAGGACAGCCGAGCTCGAGAGGCCGCGGTCACCGAGAAATGTAAACATATCTAATCCGAATTTCCAACTTCTTTATTAATCATTATTTTTTTATGGGACTTCGCTGACCATATTTGTGGCATTTTTCTAATAAAAATCATACCAAATACGATATAATTCCGATGATATTTACTTGTGTAATCGACGATTAAAGATTCGGGCGCGAGGAAGGATAGCGTATGGGAAAGAAAGAGACGCGGAGAGTCGCAGTCGGCGGCACAGTTCAAAGGCTCGCGCGTGTTCACAATGTATTACCAAGGAATAACTTTTTTATTATTACTTATTTTTTTATGAGAATTTTTCTAATAGATTTGTGACATTGTTCTGATTAAAATGATACCAAACACGATATAATTCGGATCGTATACAGGTGTATGGTCATTATGTATAGGTCAGGTACATAACATCGGTGAGGCAACAGTAATGCAATGACGACACTTTTTCATTTTTAATCATTCTTTTAGCAGAATTTTACCATCATATTTGTAATATTTCTCTGATCAAAATAATTGCATTTAATAATCGCAGAGAGTGCTGTCGAGCATTAGAAGTGGTAATTATTTTCCAAGAAATCACAGAATGGATAATGACATTCTTCATTTATTTATTACCTAAGGTATTACATCCATTTACCTCTACGCCACTCATGCAGTCGTGCGCAGTTGATGAGCAAATGTTCTAGATATTCTAGAGATTCAATGTTCACAAACATGGTCATCGAAGTCCCATAAAAAAATAATGAATAATAAAGAAGTTGGATATTCGGATTAGTGTGGTCTCACCGATATACCCGAGCCGCATGGTGTCATATTTCTCGGCGACCGAGGCCTCTCGAGCTTCACGGACCCTCAAGGGGGTACACCCCCGCACTAGTGGGGATATCTCAGGGACAATTATGTCGGAGACATTTGGGACAATTACCGATGAAATACTGTAGCTCGCATCATGTCACATTGCGCCCGAATTTATTTCGAGTCCATCTTTTCATACGGACGTTCGCTGCGGTGCGAGCCGTTCGCTTCGTTCGTTGCGAGCCGCTTCGTATAGCTCGCACCGTTTCGGATAGCTCGCATCGTTTCGGATAGCTCGCACCGTTTCGGATAGCTCGCATCGTTTCGGATAGCTCGCACCGTTTCGGATAGCTCGCTTCGTGCGAGTATCCGATCCGGCACGAATATGCGAGTCCCGGCCCGACTCGACCCGAGCTCGGCTCGCATTTCGGACTTACCTGCAGGCCTACTGTCAACGTCCGCTGCCAGTTGGACAATTTTATTTCTTATTAAAAATTACACAACGTTGTCATGTGAATCACCCCTCTAGCTCTAACAGTTCCCTAGATATTCGATCAAATAATATGGTTCGGACTCCAAACTTTGAGGGCTTTTTCAGCATTTAAATATGAACGAGAGCAACTAAAAAAAATGTGTCTAATATTTTTGCAAGAAGTACGTCCTCCTAAAGTTCATTAAGGTCTGGTGATGTCACTTCGAGATCGTTCCCTGTTAGACAATTTTCATAATTACCGGCACATATTGTCTTTATTTATATCTGTCACCTAAAATTTTTCGAAGGGTAAATGTTGGGGTCATGAAACGTACCTCACTTCAGTACACTTGACTAATCCAGATAAATGCGATGCTTTCTCTTCCTAAGAAATGAGTTAAATAACATCAGAACCGACATTCTGTGTGGATAGGAGTAGTAAAGCTAGTAATTATACAATAGGAAATATCAAATTTTAATTTATAATGATGGATCATCCCTACAAAAGCATGAACTCTATATTTGTACTGGTGTATGTTTATTATTATTTGTGTCTACTATATTTTACAATTTATTACCCTATTAGAAACAAATACAGATTTACATGAAGTATTTACGCAGAAGATGGGCTTTGTAGTCTTGAGGATTTGCGAAAACCGTTAATTCTGAGAAAGTGGGCTCAACATATGTATCTTCTGGTAACGATAAAAACACTGGCTCACTGAAGAATTTTCCGACTTCCCACCCTGGGAAATTTTTCATTACTTCAGCTTCTTCTTGTCGCAGATGTCTCATATGTTTTAATATCCTATCAACAAATGAAATTTACTATTGAAATGTATATTCTTATATGTATAATACATTAAAATATGAAATATATTAAACATATTACATACATTGTTTGGTTTAACGCTTATATATTTCTCAAAAATAATTATGTAAAAGAAATTGGAATAATACAATACATTTCTAAATTGTATTTCATTGAAAATTCCCAATTTTAAAAAAATACATTTTATAACACAAACAGAAAGGAATCTGTGATTTTGCGGTATTTAAAATCGGAAAAGCTAAAATTTTTATCTAGAGCCTAGAGTCTAGAGCAGACATGGACATTCTGAGATGTCTAATCGCGAAATTGATCGTCGTCTAGGTAGATCGTATAATGTAGTGAATTCTGTTTCTAAAGAAAGGAGACGAATATTGCATGAAGAAAACTCCGGGGAGACCGTCAAAGTTGTCACCGCGTGATAAAAGAGCAATCATCTCCAAGGTATCAAACTCAAATATTTTTCTTGTCACGGCATGGAAACCTTTAGAAGCGTCTTCTTATCTCGTGTACAAGAAAATGAAGTCTGTACCAACGCTTACAAAGGGCACTGCGAAGTTCGTGCCAAATTTGCAAATCTGCATCAAACGTGAACCCATCATGGCATTTGGTATGTGTCTATCCTCTACTAAGAAAGTAGTGGCTTATCTTAAAAATGAAAACTTCTTTGGGCACACCGCGTACAGAATTTTGGCTGGGCACTGAATGAGTCTGATCCGTCACGCTCCGTGGTGGAACGTTCGCTCGGTTAAACTCGGCTAAACTCGGCTAAACTCGGCTCCATAACGCTTCGAGGTGAAGCGCTCATTCGGGGAGTGAGAAACAAACAGCTGTGCACGACCGAAGTGAAAACTTCTATGTTGATTATTATCGATTCTAAGTAACATATGTATATATATGAATAATATGAATTTGTACTGCCTGATAATTTTGGCTGTTATTGGTGATAGAAAGAAATGTGTTAGACCAAAGTTATATGGTGTCGAAAGGCATACAATTTGATGTAAATAGGTTTTTGATAGACGAATGTGTACAGGTCATACAAAATAAATGTTGAGTTTTTACATACCATCTACTGAAGCATTTTAAGGTACATACAATTACCTATTGGACTTGATTAGAGGGCGTGCATAGGTGTGAATGGGGTGTGTGATAGTACGAGAATTCGCTGTGGAAAATAAAGAGAGACCTTGCCTGAATAGGTAGACATTAGGTCGGATAGGTCTTAGTGGGTGAGTAGCTACCGGGAGAACGAAGGTGCCAGGTTCATCAGTAGGCAAGCGAAATTCGAGGGATAGTGAATAGGCGGAGAGAAGTTGAGGTTAAGTCGTGTGGGCAGAACACGGACTTAAAGGACTGAGCATAAAGTGGGCTTAAAGGTGAGAGGGGTCGTGCCGCGAGCGGGGAGGGATGGTAGACTGTGGCCATGCTGGATGGCAAAACTAGTGTTGCCATCTATATAACGTTGCGGGAACGTTGATATGATTTGATTCTGAAAAATGAATGCATAACAAGTGTATTTGTATATATATCTGTATATATATATAAAATATTGCACATTCGGCTCTAATATAAATTTATAAATAAATTATGTGTATCTATTTCCCGCATGATTGCATTGCAAATTCGCGCAACTAATATTTGAAGTTGCCTATAGATAGCGTTGAGATATAGTGCAAGATTTCACGCGCATGCGCGGCCAAAACAGTAATGTATCTATATCATGATGACAGAGGTAGTGGAGCCGTGAGACAGTTATATTGGCGGGAATGTCTCGAAACAATCTATTTCGGACAAAAAGACTTCAGGACGTGTCCTACGGGTTAGAAAATAGACACAAATACACATGTTATACACTCATTTTTCAGAATCAAATCATACCAATTTTTTAAAATTCTGCTGGGTGCTCAAGGTACCCCATTTTATCGAGAATCTTACTTTACTGAGGCTGAAATCGCCGCGCATGCGCGTGAAATCTTGCACCATATCCCAACACTGCCTATAGAGCGCACCACAGTGTTTGCCATCCAAGATGGCCGACACGTTGATACCCCTTCCGTCTTTCGCCACAGCCCCGCAGCATAATGCACAGTCCTTAAGTCCGTGGGGCAGAAAGGGCAAAAGGACAGGTCGATAAAGAAGGCAGCGAAAGGTAAGGGTAAGGTATAAAACTGCTTCCTTATTCTCTTTTGGAACTTCTGAGGAAGTAAAGCGGACAAAATAGAAAGGAGACAGATGGAAGCAGAAGAGAAGCAGAAAACAGAGAAAAGAAAAAGAGATAGTCTCAGTGACAGAAAGATAACCGATCTATGGGGCAGTGAAAAACAGGAAGAGATAGAAAAGGAAGTTAGCGGGGAGCACCAGGCAATTAAAAAGTTAGACTCGAAAAAGACGCCGCAGAAAGAAGTAGGAAAGGGGGAGGAGGGACAAATGCAAGGTTTGGTGGATTTACTGGAAATAACAAGAATAGAGAGTCCAAAAAGGGAAATAACAAAAGGAAGAGAAGGCCTGGAAATAGAAATAAAGGAGATAAAAAGTCCAATAAAATATAAACAATGGAAGACCGTTGGAGAAAGAAGGAAGAAGAAATATGTACGAAAATGGAGGAAATGATGAGAAAATGGAAAGAACAGGAGAGGAAGGAAAGACAGAGGAGGGAGAAAGAAAAGTCGGAATTCACGGGGGAAGTCTTGCGGAAGGTGGAAGAGAGGATAGAGAATGGGGCAAATCAAGGAGAGGGGTGTAAAACAAAAAATGAGAACGCCGCAACATTGGAAGAAATAAAGAAAATTAAGAGGAAGATGTCAGAACAAGATAGGAGGGACAGGAAAAATAAAGTAGTCATTAGAGGGTTAAAAGTATCGAAGGAGGAGCCAAAGCAAGGGGTGGAAACATATTTAAAAGAAGAATTCCAGATCGAAGGAGGGGTGAACACAGTGGAATCTAGAGGGAAAGAGGAGACAAAAATACTGATAGTGAAAATGGAAAGCTGGGTGGCAAAACAGAGGGAAAAGAAGCGAAGGTAGGTTACAGGAAGATAAGCATTTAGGGGAAATGGTACAGCTGGAACAAGGAGAGGGAGGACCTAGAAGAAAGTAAGGTTTTTCGAAAATAGTCTTATTGGAAGATAAGGGTAGGGTGGGAAAAAGAAAGGGCAAGGGGACCCGAAACAAAGAGGGTAAAAATAAAAAGGGTAAAATGTTATTCTGGAACGTAGCAGGAATAAGGAGAGAGGATTCTGGAGATTTGTACAAAGATTCGACTATGTAGGATTATTAGAAACCTGGGTGGATCAGAGAAAATGGGAAACACTAAAGAAAGATCTAACGAAAGGATATGTATGGAGCTGTCAAACGGCGATTAAGGAGAAAAAGAAGGGGAGACCGCGAGGAAGGATTATAACAGGAGTAAGAGAGTGCTGGAAGACATTGGAGGAAATGAATAAAGTAGAAGGCTTGATAGAGGAAGAAAAATGGTGTAGGAGAAGAAATATGGAATGTATGGGCAGTGTACAGTAATCAGGAGATGGAGAGAATAACAAAAGCAGTAGAAGAGCAGGTGCATCAAACAGCGGGAGAAGTGGTAATTATAGGACGGGACTTCAATGCGAGGATAGGAGAACAGGGAAGCCTGTATAACGGAGAGTGGGAAGAAGAACAGGAAAAGAGGAAGTCGAAGGATAAGGTAAAAAACGGACAGGGGGAAAAAATGTTGAGAATGACAGAGGAGAATGGGTTACACATTCTATATGGAAATAAAAGAGGAGACGAAAAGGTAGAGCTCACCTATGTCGACAGGAAAGGGGTGTCGGTTGTCGACTATGCGGTAACGAACCTAAACGGTTGGGAGAGGATAGAAAGGCTGGTGGTGGGAAGAAGGACGGAATCCGACCACCTACCGCTAGTAGTAGAAGTAACAGCAGCGGGAGGAAAGTACCGGGAGGAGAAACAAGTGAAGAAAGCTGTAATAAGCTGAAGTAGAGACGCAATAGAGAGATATAGAGAAAAGACACGAGAAAAGATATACACACAGAATGAAAGGACGACAGAAGACTGGGAGTACTTGAAGACATAGGAAGCAAATACTGGTGGGATAGGGAATGTACCAGAGCGAAAATGAAAGTGGACAGAATGAGAGTATTACAGAATGTGGAAAGCGGGCAAAAGGAATAAGGAAGGTTACTTGCAGGAAATAGCTGACTTTAAGAAGTTATGCGAAGGACAGGAAGCAATGAAAAAACAAGATGAGAAAGAAACCATAAGAAAGGCAAAGGAGGAGGGACAAATTTGGAAATATATTAATAAAGAAAGGAAGAGAAGAACGAGGAACGAAAACAAGATTCAAATAGAAACTTGGAAAAACATTTCAAGAAACTATTGGTGGGGTCAGATGGGAAACTAACAGGGGCCAGGAGAGGACGGATGACAGTGAAAGAAGATGAAGAGAACTTGACAGAGGAGGCGCTGGAAAAACAGATGAGAAAATTGAAAAAGAAAAAAGCACCGGGAGGAGGCGGGATCCCGAACGAGGTGTGAGTGTACATCGGTGGTAGTACAAGGTGGAAACTAAAGGAGATAATTAGGAAAGCGTGGGCAGAGGAAGGCGTCGCGGAGAATTGGAAGAAGGCGGTAATAAACTCCTTATACAAAAAAGGAGATGAGAACAACCCTGGCAACTACAGAGGTATAAGCCTACTGTGCACTGCATATAAAATATACGTTGCAATACTGAACGAGAGGCTGAGAAAAGACAGAGGATAAAATAATTTTACCAGATACGCAAGCCGGTTTTAGGAGACACGGGGGAACAATAGATAATGTATACATCCTACAGCACGTAGTAGAGAAGCAACTGAAAGAGAGGAAAGGCAAGGCTTACGCCATGTTCGTGAACCTTAAAGCGGCCTTCGATACGGCAAAGAGAAGTAAGATGTGGGAAACTATGGAGAAGCGTGGGGTAAGAATGGGGCTAATCGAAAGGGTAAAAGAGGTATATCAGGAAACGATGAAAAAACGAGTCGAAAATAATGATTTTTAAAGGGGGGAGAGGAAAAGGGAAAAACGCTGTGGAAATGGAAGAAGGAATCAGTGGAGGAAGTCAAGGAATTTATTTATTTATTTAGGAATAAAGTTCGGAAGTAAGGGAAAGATAGCAGGACATGTGAAGGAAAGGATAAAAAGAGCGAATGTAGTTCTATCCCAAGTATGGGGAATCGGGGAAAGAAAATTTAAGGACGATTTCAAAATGAGAATGTTCTTATTCGACGCAAGAGGATGCGATCTATGTGGGGACAAGTAGGGAAGCCTAGAACATTTAACAAGAGAATGCAGGTTAATGGGAGAAATGATCAGGATCGAGGATGTAGTGAGTGGCAGGAAAGATAGAAATGTCGAAGAGTGGTTGGAGAAATTGAGGAGAAAGAGAGGAAAGAGAGCATGACTATACTAAAGAATATACCAAACTAGAAAACAAATGTTAGGGAATAGGGAAGGATGCAATGATTGGTTTAGTAGTAATTTGGAGAATACCAGAGTAGATCAGTGTAGGAAGGAGTGAGACAAAGAAAAAGAGTGAGAGAAGGTATGGACCGAATGCGTGAAATAAGATAGATTTGTACAGTTAGGTTAATATAAACCAAGTCACATTTCTTGGCTGTAAGGCTGAAATAAGGCAAATACATACATACGATTACCTATTAATAAAAGTCGTTCATCATAATTAAAAACCAATTGAAAGGAAAGGTAATTTACTTTATTTAAGCGGTAGGACACTTTCGTAATTCCTCTGGTTGTTAGTAACGTCGAGATAATATAAATCATCGAATGTAAACAAACATCCGATTACGTTGTACTTTTCGATTACAAATATTCAGTTACGTTCTATTCAGCAACAATGAATACACAATGCTTTAATTTAGTAGTGTTCCAGTACATTAATAAATCGTGAAAAATAAATTATCTTCCATTGAAGTTGGCCTTCAATGACCTTGAACGACCTTCATTAATAAGTCACTGTACGCGTTTCAAACCGTTGACCACTTTGACTATTTACAATAAAATATGTACCGTTTGCCACCATGCAACCTTGGTTTGACATATCTGTTTCTATCACAAATAACAGTTGAGATATTTAAATAGCCTGTTTTAGATGCCTTATCACGGTGTGTCCCCTTGATATTATGCATCATTCGTCTGAAACATTTTTTTGTATTTTAAATACTTGAGAAAATAATCGCGTATATACGTTTAAACCGGACAAACTGTATAGTATCAAACATATTTTTGCAAATAACTCGGAAACCAAAGCCGAGTGATCCATGCATACAGTGTATTGAATTTTAATGTAACCGAGAAAGTGTTTTAAACAACTTGTTCTGTTACAAGGGGTCATGAAACAGGTTACAAGCCTGGTTAAATGAAAACGTACGGTTACATTTAAAAAAGCAAAAACAAGATATAATATATACAGAGGTATAGGGTATACAGGTACAGAGAAAAGTTATTCGGAATGTTGACCTTGGCAATAGATTTCAAGGTTATTGAAAACAATTGGGTGTATCCTTTCGTAAATAATTGCCAAAAATTTTGCACAAATTTATAGATTACAACAAACGGTGCAACTTTTATTTCATCCCGTTTTTTGATATCTTTTATCATTTATGATTTTTAAGCACTTACATAAAGTAAGCCAATTTTTCCCTGAAAGTAAAAGACTAACTTAATCAAATTACAGCTATATTCTTATGTTGATATAATGAACACTTGTACACAGTGTCATTAAAATCAATATGTATTCGACACTGACATTCCCTTGTTAGAGAATATTTTACTTTATCATTCCTTCTTAACATTGGCTGAATCAGAAGAATCAGTTCCGACTAGTTTCATATCAGCATATTATTTTATGATGTCGTTATGTGTCTGATTTAGTGTTTAGCCATAATGACAGCATTTGTTTAATACATATTCACATTCATTTCTCTTAAAGAATTAAGAATAAACAAAATTATGCAAAATACTCTTACGCTCTGTCCCTTTCTGCTTCCAGCATTGGCTGTAGAGCATGACGTGCACTTCTCATTTCCATTTCATTCATTTTAATAGTTTTATAAGTTTGGCTATACAAATAGAATCCTCCAAATGTACAAGTTAAAAAAATTGCCATTCCAGTGCGACCTGAAAATTGTCTTTTAATAATCAATAATGCATATACGTCAACTTGGAATAAATTTTATTAATTCAAATAAAAATCATCAAAATCTCCACATGTTTGTCAAATCATAAGTTTTGAAACTGATAATTATGCTTTTAAGGAGGCATCAAGATGCTTGAAAAACTCATAATGAGTTAGAGAAAGGTCTGCAAATACGGTAGACAAGAACAAATTTTATAGCCTAATTTGATTAATTTTGCTAGGTTGTTTGTGAGTGGCATTATTGTTATCAAACAATAGTAACAGATGACTTGTTAATATTGTAGGCGGCTATCACAATGTTACATTGCACTTTGTAGATGCAAAAATACATTTTAACACTAAATCTACCACAGCCAATCAAATAACTGGTTTCAGATTTTTTGTTTTCCAATTATTGAAATTATGAAGACTTCATGAGAAATGACATAACACAAATTGCACAAAATCTAAGTAAATTCAGATTTATCATTTTTACAAGGCAATCCATAATAGCCTTTTTATATGATATTAACGCATTCAAGCAAAAATTTATGAAAAAATGAAACAACAATTTTTTAGAATACAAAAGTGCAGTTATTTTTGCAACAACTTAATACCTAAGTGTAAAATATGTGTATTGAAAAGAAATCAATATTTATATATGTATATATATTATATGTCTATAAATACCCCCAATAACGGTACGCAAAGGAATTCTTTCAATCTGATAAGGTGCATATCCTCCCCTAGGAGGCATATCCTGAGGCCCGGACTTTGCTGCACTCGCCATATTTGCGTGTGGCTACTACTGATTACCCCGATTACCCCGCAGCATGAAGTGCCTCGCAGTCATGAAGTTGCCTGCAGTGCAAAATGGAGCATAGATGATCCCATACAGTGATGGTATATGGTCTCGGTTTTCTCGCGCATGCGCGACGATTTTAGCGTTAGTAAAGTACAAAGCTGTGCTAAAATGGAGTACCTTGGTACCCCGCATAATTTCGCAAATTTTTTTTGCGATTGTCAAATATGAATGTTTAACATGCGTATGTTATATTAAAATTTTATGTGTATGTACATACAATATATAAATATATCTTGCACTTTTCTGTCCGGTTTCCCGCCAATAACAGTTCTCCCCTACTTTCCCTACAAACATAAGACGTACATACGTTCCTGCATTAGTCGCACATGCGCAAAAAAACCGAGACCATATACCATCACTGATCCCATATGTATCACATGCACTGATATATATACTATGGATACGAGATTCCCATAAGCCAGCCGTACAGCGGTTGAAGCGAATTGAAAAGGACTTTGGATGCCACCGCCCTCAACGTTCGGTCGATGTATTAAAGGAAATAGCGCGAAGCTTGAAAAATATAGTATATAAAAGCACCGTCGAGATACCTCGTCTGTGATAAGAGACTAAAAGAATAGTGTAATATCTGTGGTTGTAAGTAGGAACGCCGCATGTCACATACATTCACTTTGACATAGGACATCGGATAAATTGCATTATTTTTTTGGGCCTTTCGAATTTGTTTTCAAGACCTTTTTTCTGGTAAATACGTAAATCCCTTACTCTAAAAACTCAATTAATGCAAAAATTCAAATTCTTTGAAATTGTGAGACATGCGGCGTTTTTCCTTACAACTACAGATATAATGTATTATTACGAATTATAATAATAATACGAATTGCTTGTATGATGTTTGAAATTCAGAAAAGTTAATCAGAGCAAATGAAATTCATGAGAATAGTGGAATAAATATATAAATATAATCTTAAACAAACTAAAGTAATGACTAATGAAGTTTGCAAAAAGTGAATTTTAAATATTTGTAAAGAGTTTTGTCGTTTGCTTTATTGTTTGGGATAAAGAAGATGTAGGAGAAGCATTAAATGAAATTGAATTCATAATGATACTAAAATAAATTTATTAATTTTACAATAATATATACAAATAAATCTCACTCTTAGAAACGTGATCCTGGGAATCCACGTGAGAACAAGTCAGTCGCATTTATCCAAAATTCACGGATATTAGGCCATGTTCACATTAGCGGGAAGAGATTGTAGTAAACACATCTATGGAATAAGAAATCTTAATTTTTGTTGTCTTTAATATTTTTATATAAACCATGCTTTATATAAAAAAGAATATATCATAGCACACGAAGAAGGCAATTCTAAAGCACCCAGAAGCAGAAAAATAAATATCATGCATACATGCGCTCGCTTTTGTATTTTACAGTGTAAAAGCTATTTAACATCCTAATATAATAAAATATAAGCAAAAATGTATTGTATACATAACGAAATCATCGAAAGGACATGGTTCTATACATAGAACAATGCACAGTTAAGGCAAAAGCCCGTAAACCTGGAGGATACTTGTCTCTAGTGAGTTTACCTCTATTTTTCCTATTTTTTATCACACGATTGAACAATTCCATAGAAATGTCTTCATGTGCAGACAGACAATAATAAGCATTATCAGGCAATAAGTTTTCGTGCTTTAGTCCTTTTACCACATCCTGTAAGGAATTTACCTTCGTTTTCAGACATTGGACTAATTGTCTTAATGTTTTGTTTTGTTTCATAGTTGTGTCCAATCTTCTGCGAAAAGCGTTTAATTTCTTCTTCATACTGCGTGGAGTGTCCTCGTAACGGTGGTCATGGGAAACTATCTCATGTGCTGTTACGCATTGATATTTCTTGTTCAATGCATTTGTTTTCTTTGGTGAGAAGCATTTCTCTTGAGTAACTGCAATGAGAAATAATGCTCAGTACTTACTGTACATAGAGATTTTAGTCCATGAACATTAACATTTCATACCACTTTCAATATCTCAATAATAAATCTTCAAATTTTCATTTAATAATATATGTCATTAACTTAAATAGTGTATTTGAAACTTATTTCAACTTACGTATATCTTTGCTTGTAGGAGATTCACTGTATTCCACATATGTTGTTGCCTCGGGAACATGTTCAATTACTGAGGCTGGCCCTGCGTCATTATCTGAAATATTCATTACATAAGCTAATATAGCGGTGTAAAGGAACTTTCATTTTTGCCTTTTGTCAACATAGACACACTTTCTTACCTGTAGAATTAATTTCCATCAAAATATTCCAACACGGTTTACAGTTTTCTTTCTCAGAAATTGTAGCCACATCTTGAGCTTTATCTGAAAGAGATATAATTATGGATATATCAATGATAGTAATTACATTTAAAGCAGAAAGAAAAACTTGTAAAAGAAAAATCATTTAAATACATTAACTATCAATTTCTGTATGTATGCTTTTATAACGGATACTTAGTTCTAATAACTTTTATGAATGATGAAACACTTTTTTACCTGTACAATTTGTTTCAACCGAAACACGCTGCTGTTTTTGAAACCTTGCCTCTTTTTTTAAAATTGTAGGCACAATTCGCGGGTCGAAGGGAAGTACATAGTACATAAACCGATAGTTGGCGGCGCACCATGCAAAAGTCTTCTTCAAATCGCTTCAAGCATCTCCAATCCATAGTATATATATCGGTGATCACATGTGTGTCTATCATAGATATATGTATTCCTATATCTATGGTTTTCACGTCCAGCGCCCACGGAGTTCCCATTGGTTCCCATCACTGGCCGCGAGCAGTGATGGGAATGTTGGCGCTTTTCACGCTCATGCGCGGCGATTTTAACCTCAGTCAACACGAAAATCGGGTACCTTGGTCGCCCCGCTAATTTCGCAAAATTTATTATGATTTGATTTTGAAAAAAGGAATGTACAACATGTGTACGTATATATATATGTATATACACATACATATATGTAATACATATATATATATATATGTATTAAAATGTAATATATACATACGTACATAGAATATATAATATATAAATATATAACATTTATGTATCTATACACAATATAATATAACTTACTCTTCTCCATCATCTTGGGAGTAAGGAAGGGAAGGGTACTAAAATAACTTAATAACAAACCCACTACTTTCGCCCCAATAGTACCCCACAAACTTCAGACGTAGCTTCGGTGCTGTCGAAACTCGCGCATGCGCGTGAATAGCGCCAACATTCCCATCACTGGCCGCGAGCATAGATATTCTATGGCCGCGAGTCACTGATATGCTTGCTCGGCGAGAGAAGCGCGCCTGGCGGCGGACGTTCGCATTGACGCGACTAGGTGGGGGTATCCCCACACTGCGCACCCTTAACTGCGCTAAAATTCAAGTATTTGGGTTAGATTACAACAAATTGCAATATTGGCAATGATAATATTTTAGAGACGCTAAACATAACAAATTATTTTAGGCGATTTTAACACGACATTGTCAAGCACTGAGAGGGACATATCAGTAATATTACATATAGGAAGAAACAAATTTATTTAACGATTTCTTTCAAGAGTATGTTTACATTTTTAATAATCGTAAAATGGATAATTAAGAAATAAAATAAATAATCGTTTTGTGTGATATGATTCAAGTATTAGTGTTAACATATGTATAATATGTTAACAGAGAATGAACATATTCTTATGTAGAAGTGAATTGAAAGTACAGAATAAAATCTTTCTTGTCTGTTTCAATTTTGATGTAAAACTTATTTATTAATTTCTTGGGTATATGTGGACTGACTTGTTAGTTGAATAATGGTTAATATGTTCAAATTAACAGTAACATATATAATTTTCATGTAATTATCAAGTAATAATTTAAGTTGGAACTTATTCATTAGACACAGCATTATACAGTAGTGCACGGTTAAATTTACACAACATAGAGTCACTCTTCTCCTACCATTCAATGCCTTGAGCTCTGTGAAGCCATCTCTATAAACATGTATAGAGAATAATGTGATTAAAAGATAGTAAATAAAAACTAATTAACTGTGCACTAATCTATATGTACAATAACAGGGACATCACATTTAGCAAGATTTTACTGAATAAAACAAAATATTTCTCAGAAAATTCTTTCTCCTACCATTTTAAATTAAAGCACTAATATGAAAATTTGAATAAGGTATTAGTATATCTTGCGTAATAACTATAAAACCGTTATGCTGACACACATATTTAAATATCTGTACCAGAAGAATTTATTTCCTTAATATTTGAGGAAAACAAGTGTATAAAGTAATACTTATTTAAGACTTTTAACATAATTGTATAATGAAAGTTTATGACAAAGCTTATATTAATATTATAAATTTTATATATAGGTAAAATACTATACATTCTTATATTTTTTTTTCTTATTATAAGTTAACCCCTCAGAGACGATGTCTGTGTACTGTACACTATACTAACTCTGACGAATATTTCAAGATTAGCACGTTCTGTGACAAGCCGTTTTTGCTCAACTTTTTATTCAGGCCGTTTCATTCAGCTTGCACATAGTTGTTATGGTATCATGCACCAATTATTAGTTCCGATACATTTCCGTATGTTATTCTTTATGCTCTAGAATTTTAACATAGCAATGAAAAATATCAGAAAGTCTAAATCACCAACAGATTATGATGACATCGGCAACATCCTACAAGGCCGATCGTACAGAATGACGTCGACCATCTCGTGTTGTCCCTAAAGGGTTAATCGTGATTTAATCACTTTTCTTATTACCGTTTGATACAGTAACTTTGGCATGTTCATCGGATAAACGTTCATATTCTTTAGCGAGAGATTCAGCTTGTGATTTTATAGCCATTTTATCTTTTTGCTCTTTCTCAATCTGTTTCTCTAGTTCAAGATTTTTGTCTTGTAACTCCTTAAGCTGACTTTTTAATTCAGATACAGCTTTGTCATATGCTTCATTCGAATCATTCTGTGCACTTTCTCCTACTGCTTTTTGTGACAATAAACTTTTTGCTGTTGTTGTTGCAGACTCTGCTTGTCGCATAGCTGCTGCACTGGATGCCAACAATGTAGCTTGGGTGGAAATTAAGATCACAAGACGTCGTATAACCAGAATTAAAAACAATGCAAAACCTGATATATAGAAGTTTCTTTGTGCTCTGAATAACCTCATATTTCCTGTATAAAACAATAATAAAATTACGAATTAAAAGAATAGTATAATTTTTTCATTAAAAAATTATGACATGTTATAGAGTGAGAATTGATGTATACCTTGCATTTCAGCATCTAAGTGTGCATGGTCTGCATGTTCCGAGACTGAGGTATATTTTCGCATTTCTCTCATAGCATCCAATAAAAATAAAACTAATATAGCAAGAAAAACTATAAAAAAGACTGATGCTTTATCACTTATACTTTGTAGAACTCTTGATTTGAATAATCTGTTCCATCTAGATGGTGATGCTATTGGCAAAACTAATAGCAACACAACAACAATTTCAGCATAGAGAAAACCAGCAATCAGTGTCCACTGTAAACTCATTTTTTTTCTTTCTTAATTTATATAAATATCTGTAAACAAACATGTAACATATATATATATATATTATATATAATATGAATTGAAATATATACTTACTTTCATTCAAACTATCTGTGACGTATCTAGTATATTATTTCAACTCTGTAACTTGAATTCGAAAAAGCTTGACCTCTGCAGATTGATATTTACTTCTGTAAGTCAAAGTTTTGTTGCTGTTAATAAAGCAAATATTGGAGCCATAAGGACAATTTGAAGTAAAAGATTAATCCTTTGAATGTGTTCAGAAATTAAACGTGCCAATTGAGGAATACAGTGGTCGCAACAACTTTTATGATAAACAGCATATAAGACACTATTATAAAGTACTGAGCACTAAGTGTTTAGAGGGAAAAGGCAGACTGACTAAGCACTACTTATTTTTAATCTTTCACAACCAAATGAACATGTTCAAATTATTTTGGTTGCTACAAATGACCATTTTGTACCCTAAATCTTTAGACACTATTTGCCTGAAGAGAGTATCTCTCATTGGAACTATTGGATGCCAGTGGATGATGTACACAGTCAAAGAATTGAAAGCAGAACTTGAAAATTACTCTTGATTTTTGGTATTCCCTCTAGATTATAAAGTCAAGTAATCTTATTTTAAACTATCATTAAAAGAGTATATTTCAGTTTCAAGAACATAACAAAACCAGAATCAATTAATAACTTCTTAATTTCGAGAAATAAATGAACATTACAATTCATTCATGAAAAAAATTAAATTTTTTGAAAACATTTCTAGAAATTAATATTTGAAAAATTACTTTATTCTATCATTTGGTATAACCTTTTAAACCTTGCATATACGCACAAATTTGTAATTATATGCACTTACAAATATCTAAAAATGTTATTTTTATATCATCTAAGTTCTTTTAAAAAATGACAGTTATATGCAAAATTCCAGCATGATGTAACACTTCTAAATACGGTATATTCTGAATATAATAAACACGAAACAATTTTAATAAAATGATACACATATGAGGAACAACTATAATATTAATACTAATTTCTTTTTAAACAATTCTTGCACATATTTACTTACATGAAGAATGCTCTTATAATACCTGCGATATAGGTTTAAAAATAGATGACTCAATACACAAATGAGTCTTATGAGACTCGTTCAATGCAATAATAAAAATCTGAATGTGTAAAAATTTAACGTGGATGTGTATAAAATATATTTCTAATAAAAATCGCACAAATTCGCTAAAAGAAGTATTATATGTCAAAAACGTAATACCGGTAATGGCACGAATCACAGATAACGAGCAAGTTCAAAGTACGAGAAATCTTGGAAATTTTATAAATAACAGCTCATTCTATGACGTCGCTACCTGGTGTAAGTATACATTGGTATCATGGACATAGGAATATTATATCCATGATTGGTATTGTTGCGACTGCGCGTGGTGGAATTCAGGGACTTTGGTAGGTTCGGGTGCTCGTGGAAGATGTATGTGGATATAAGAAAACACTCTTTCGAATAAAATATGTGGAAGATAAAATAGACTTTATTGATGAAGTCAGAGATATCCTCTCTGATGGAGTTTCGAGGTCTATACTCTATGACTCCAGAACAGGGGGAGTAAACTATTTCTCTGCTATTACGTGTGATCTTGGACCATTGATATACTTGGACACTCTAGAATTTTAGTTCCCTTCAGAGGGAATTAGACTAGATGGCACCACTATTACATTCCATCACGTGATTAGACGTGATTGGACGTGACTGTATTCCAATCTGTAACCACAGACATAAGATACCTACAGACATTGCATGCAATGCATTTTTCTGTCTACGGTTCTGAATTACCGACTCTGTAAAAAATGTCCTGAACTACATGAGGTTGCAACACATAAAGTGTGTGTCCGAGGAGGCTCGATTTTACAGCGTTGTCAGCGTTAAAACGCAATTGTATTCGTACAAAAATACTCCACGTATTATTCACTTGTGCCGCCTATTTTTTTACAGGACTTCGAACCCGCTGGTAAAAATTTGGCGAACATGATAAAGAAGTTTGTATCCGACAAGGACGAACTTATGCACATTTAAGAAGAGAAAGAAAGACAGACACAGAGCTGCTGAACACTGTGCACACTCGACAGAAAATTTATTAGTAACACACTTGTGAGGAATTGTTTACAAATATTTGCAGTTAGGAAATATAGAATAGACCTTCAGCTACTTTCACATATAGTTTATCGTCACATTTTATTTCTGACTAAATAGTTATAAACAATTATTCTAAGTCTCGTTCTAAAATAAACTCAAATAATTTAACAGATCTCTGGTAAAAAATAATCTTCCTTGTGATCGGAGGATCTAGAATGATGTCTCAGCTACATTTCTATTGCAGTTTTATGTAGATTCGACGCCTAGTTAATTACTTATTTACGATTTCCAGAGAGGTGACACAACGATTTGTGTGTTTACCTTTGACAAATACTCGGACTCTCCTTGTCTTACTCATTGCGGGCATAGAAGATAGAAGTTACCTCCACAAAAATTGTTGATAAATTACTTCAGGTAATTTTTATAAATATCAGCTCTCGAAGAATATAGAATGGACCTTCGGCAACATTCATGGATAGTTTTCAATTCGATTCTGGAAGAGATTAATTAGTTATAAATAATTTTTGTTACTCTTGTTCTAATGAAACTGTGCATACTAGTGAGAATTGAATATCTTGCATACTACAAATGTTCATGCATAAAAGTTAATCTGTATCTCGAGTACTATTAGCTATTTTTACTAAAAAATTGGGTGGTGAGGTAACCAAACATATAATCGTTGTAATCGTCAAACAAACAGAGATAATAAATTCATTAATTACATTTTTTCAATATAATTATGCTTAGTAATATTCGTGTATCATAAATTATTCTGGATCTCGAGTTTTATTGCTTACTTCTACTAAAAAATTAGATGGCAAGATGGTCAAGGAAGTGTTTGTCGACATCATCGACAAAAGGAATTGTTACAAATATTAACCAGCTAGAGATAATAAATTTATCAGTGAATTGTGTTCGATAAATTAATGCTCGCGAATATTCATGTGTCAGAAAATATTCAATATCTCGAGTTACATTAGATATTTTTACTGAAAAATTAGATGGTCAGATAGTCGAGGGAGTGCTTATCCACATAATTAGCAAAAGGAATTGTTATAAACATTAAACAGCCAGAGATAGTAACTTTATTAATTACATTAGCTTGATATAATATTGTTTGGTAATATTCATGTGTTAAAAATTACTCTGTATCTCGAGTACTATTAGCAATTTCTACTTAAAAATAAGATGGTAGATGGTCAAGAGGATGCTTGTCGACATCGTTGGCAAGCGGAATTGTTATAAACATTAGACAGCCAGAAATAATACATTTATCAATAATTATTATCACGGCGATCGAGATCTATCAAAATTAGTTGGGGTGGGGAGCGTTGCGCTTCGCTGCGCGCTGCGCATCACTGCTTACCTAATCCCGCGGAGCGCGCTCAGTCAGTCAGTCGGGCCGGGGGCTCCGGCAGGAGCGGACGAGCTCCGGGACCAGGAGAGTCTTCGGCTACCTTGGGGTTGACCAGGGGTCCTCCAGAGGCACCCTGGCCTCTCCTGCCTACCTTGGGGATGACCATGAGTCCTCCAGCAACGGTCTACCCTTGCCTACCCCGAGGTCGTCCCCCGAGTGGTCGTCCAGTGGTCATCCAGAGCTACCCTAGCCTACCCCTGCTTACCTTCAGCTGTCGTAGGGTTGACCATGGGCCCTCCAGCATTGGTCTGCCCTTGCCTACCACAAGGTTTACCAGTGGACATACATTGGACATACATACAGTGAACATACATACAGTGAACATACAGTGAACATACAGTGGCCACCCAGAGCTACCCTAGCCTATCCCTGCTTACCTTCAGCTGGCGGAGGGTTGACCGTGGGTCCTCCGCCAATGGCCTGCAATTGTTTATCATGGCCTACCTTTAGCTAGCTTCGGGTAGTCCAAGGGTTATTTAAAACTTCCTTGGCCTACTTTAAGCTAGTTCGGGGGGGGGGGCATGGACTCTTCAATGCTTCCTTCGTTTACCTTGGGTTCTGAGCTGGTCCAGTTTCGGTATCCGGCATGCAGTCATTACCGTGCTGATCGACTCGGAGAGGGCATTCATTGCTATGACTTCGCATCTTCGAGTGAGTCATTTTGTTACTACCTTGTTACTATATTCGTCTGTAGAAGTAGTAGTATACCGTAGTAGTAAAGTGTAAAAGTAGTTAGTTGCATGCATGGGCAGGCCTCGCCGCCCCAACGATCAGCCGAGATGGGAACATCCGCGATTTGCACTAGCGTTGCGTGAAAGCCACGCGTTGAATTTAGTCGATTTTGAACAGAGATTAAAGCTAACATTACGGTATAGATTGTTGAGAGCGTAGCGTTGCGAATCAAAAATAGTCGCGGTTCAAAATTACATTTCAATTTGATAACTGCGCTTTTAAAGTTCATATTGTTGATGTCTTACATATAATCTAAAGTAATCGTTTTTTGGATCTCTGTTCGTTGAATTAGCGTTGCGCACCAAAAGTTCGCGTTTGCTTTCGAGTCTTTCGACTTTTCAGGCTCCCATGCTCGAGCTGCAACGATCAACTGTGAGATGGGCACATCCGCGATTTCAAGTAGTGTTGCGAAACATATTGTTACACGCGTTGTACTAGTATCAATTTATAAAGTTGATGAAATGTCTAGTTAATGTTGCAAATAAATAGTCGTAATTTAAAGTAGTTCTGAAGATACCTGTTTAGAATTTTAGACGTTAGAGTTTTAAATTTCTTATTTAAATAGCATTTTAAATTCGATTTGTTGAATTAGCGTTGCGCATCAAAAGAATCGCGTTTGCAATAGAATCTTTCGATATTTCAGGCGCCCATGCTCCAGTTGCAACGATCAACTGTGAGATGGGTGCTTCCGCGATATCGAGTAGCGTTGCGAAACAAATTGTCGGGATGAGGCCGAAGGAGCAGACGAGGTTTTATGCCAAAAATGCCGGACAAACTGTCATTCAAAAGGACAATCATTGCAACGTCTTCGCATCTTCGAGTGAGTCATTTTATCACTACCTTGTCACTATATTCGTCTGTAGAAGTAGTAGTATAGAGTAGTAGTAAAGTGTAAAAGTAGTTAGTTGCATGCATGGGCAGGCCTCGCCGCCCCAACGATCAGCCGAGATGGGAACGTCCGCGATTTGCACTAGCGTTGCGAAAAAATTACGCGTTGCGTTAGTCGATTTTGAACAGAGATCAAAGTTAGCCTTCCTTCTAAATATATTAGTAGTCTCTATCAGCGATATAGCTCGTTTAAACTATAGCGTTGCGAAACAAATAGTCGCGATTCGTTTTGCAGAAACTGTGGAGTAATCTTGTTTGGATCTCTGTTCATTGAATTAGCGTTGCGCACCAAAAGTTCGACTTTGCTTTCGAGTCTTTCGACATTTCAGGCGCCCATGCTCGAGCTGCAACGATCAACTGTGAGATGGGCTCATCCGCGATTTCGAGTAGCGTTGCGAAACAAATTGTCATACGCGTTGTACTAGTATCAATTTTTAAAGTTGATCAAATGCCTAGTTAATGTTGCGAATAAATAGTCGCGATTTAAAGAAATTCTAGAGACACCGATATAGAATTTTAGACGTCAGAGTTCTTTTCTTATTTAAATAGTATTTTGAATTTCGATTTGTTGAATTAGCGTTGCGCATCGAAAGGATCGCGTTTGCATTAGAATAATTCGATATTTCAGGCGCCCATGCTCCAGTTGCAACGATCAACTGTGAGATAAGAACATTCGCGGTTTTAAGTAGCGTTGCGAAACAAATTGTAACACGCGTTGTAATAGTATAAATTTTCAAAGCTGGCTTAATGTCTAGTTAATGTTGCGAATAAATAGCCGCGATTTAAAGTAGTTTTAGAAGTACCGATCTAGAATTTTAGACCTTAGAGTTTTAAATTTCTTATGTAATTTGTAAGAATGATAATATTTAATTTTGTAAGACTTTCAAAGTTCAACTTTACCAAATTGATACAATATTTTTGTCTAGAAATTGATATTTTTCAGGAAATTGATATTTTTTTCAGGAAATTGATATATTTGTCTTGAAATTGATATTTATTTCAGGAAATTGTTATCTATTTCAGGAAATTGTTATTTATTTCAGGAAATTGTTCTTTATTTCAGGAACTTGATATTTATTTCAGGAACTTGATATTTATTTCAGGAACTTGATATTTATTTCAGGAACTTGATATTTATTTCAGGAACTTGATATTTATTTCAGGAACTTGATATTTATTTCAGGAACTTGATATTTATTTCAGGAAATGGATATTTATTTCAGGAAATGGATATTTATTTCAGGAAATGGATATTTAATTCAGGAAATGGATATTTAATTCAGGAAATGGATATTTAATTCAGGAAATGGATATTTAATTCAGGAAATGGATATTTATTTCTGGAAATTGATATTTTTATCTTGAAATCAATATTGCTCGGATCGGAGTTCCCTCAGGGACTCACTCACGGGATGGGGCCCGTGAGTGGGTACGGGTACTCGCGTCCCCGGGGGCACCCGAATCGCCTACAGGTCGTTGTGTCCACAAATCATTAGATTTGGGCTCGATGTGGTTTCGATTTTGTTTCGACTTTGTTTCGTTCGACCTGTTTTCGATTTGGTGTTGATTTTGTTTCAACTGGTTTTCGATTCTGTTTCAACTGGTTTTCGATTCTGTTTCAACTGGTTTTCGATTCTGTTTCAACTGGTTTTCGATTCTGTTTCAACTGGTTTTCGATTCTGTTTCAACTGGTTTTCGATTCTGTTTCCGTTTTGCTTCAACTGGTTTTCGATTCTGTTTCGATTTTCTTTCAATTGGTTTTCGATTCTGTTTCGATTTGGGTCGTTCATCTTGCTCTTGTTAGTCACAACGAACGAAGAAAATTCATTAAAAGAAAAAAATTCATCGAAAGAAGAAAATTCATCGAAGCAAGAAAATTCATCGAAAGAAGAAAATTCATCGATCGAAGAGGAATCATCGAACGAAGACTCCAGATTATTTATAAATTAGTTTTAGTGCGTGCGTTAGTTATTAAGATTGTATATCGTCGTTGTAATTATGTCGAGTAATTATTGCCGTAACTTGACTTTGCTCGCTCCGTTTTCTGACTCCGACTCAGCCTTCTGCTGTATCGCCTTGCTTGCAGGTTCTGAGCCGATCCAGTTTCGGTATCCGGCGTGAAGTCATTGAGAGGGATGTCTAAGAGACTCGTTCACTCGTCTTCTGACGATCCTCTGTGTTAACGTAATCCTGGGCTAGTCATGTTAACGCTTGCGTTCTCATGGCCCCCAGTTGCGCCAGAAACCGTTTGAGCGCATCTCTTTGCCATCTTTCTTGGTGATGGAGTGACGGGTATCGGGCTGGTCGGCTCAGGACTTGTAAGCACTGAACGCGTCGCGTCACCCTTGAACCAGAGCCTTTTGCTCTGGTTCGATCTTGTTTCTCTCTTTGAAAGAATCAGAGCCTTCCGCCTGATTCGCCCTTGGTCCCTCGTGGATCGGAGACTTCTTCTCCGATTCACGCTTTGCCCCGCAATAATTACTCGACATACGCTAAATGGAAAAGAAGTCTTTTCCGTGAAAAAGACTATTTTTCCATTTAGCGACCTGCGAACTTAGTTTCTAAGAATCGTCGTTGTAAGAAAGGGAGACAGAACGAAGGAAGACTTCGTTCTGACTCCCTTTCGGGTCTCTTGTGCAGCAACCTCCTCGTGGTGAGACCTGGGCAATCGATATTATCCACAATTCGCAAAATGCTATAACTTATAAATTATAGTATCTTGCATGTAGTGGATAATATCGAGCTAATAGCTGCACATTTAGAATTTGCGTAAATATGTATTTCATAGTAGAATGTAAGACTTTTAATACTTTCTTCCTTTTCCTATGTCCCAGCTTCAACAATTATTTTCAATTAATAATCCAAATACAAAGTTTTCGTTTCAGAATACATGTAACTCTTGCTCTTGTGAGCGAGTGTTAAATAGATTTGCACTCCTGCAGTAGATTGTAGGTTCTGATGTAGTCTAAATATGATGTACGTGCTGAGATGTACGTAACATATCGCATATTATTTCGATATTGAAACATTATTTTATAGTCAAATTAAATAATTGGTTGAAACTAGTTCTTATTCAGACTGAAAGTTAGTTCTGATTCATGTGTTAGAGGGGGTAAAAAGATGAGGCAGGATCTGTTCCATGTTGCCGCATTACCGTAAAGAAAGTAAACTATTGGTCTAAAGTGTATAAAACTATTATAATATACATTCATTAATGACACGAGTAATAAAAATAATATTACGTATAGAAACCAAATTAATTTTACTACAATTCGTATTTTTGTAATACATTCTTCATAAATATTATTTTCACCGTTCAAATTCATGCGCCGTATGCATTAGTAACCTCCAAAACACCCGTAGTAAAAATAAAGTATACGGAATATTCAGTTCTTGCTAATACGGCTAAATTCGTGAACTATCGGTAATATTGAGCGCGACACCGAAATGGTACGGGGGCCACTGTGGCCCCCCGAGGCCTAGACAGAAAAGCCCATAAGATGCAATGTCTGTAGTAGTCTTAAGTCTGTGGAAAGTGTATTTTATCGGTAACGTTGGGTGTTGACAATGAATGGTAATAGAGTCACTCTGGGGTCCTAGGACGTCAAAACCGACGACCACCGGAATACATTGCATGTCCAGTCTATTCTTATATCTCGTCTGTGATCCAATGCACTTTTCTGTCACACGCTTTTGGGGTCACGTAACCCCATTACCATTTTCGTGTCACATCCTATATTACCAACTGGAACTAAAATAAACTGACAGCGTCCTTAGTGGTAGGAATTAAAAATAAAAATAGCTATAGTCACTGTCACTGCAGTCTCGTAAATAAATACAATATTGTTTTCTAAAATGTAAAAAGAAATTTACAACCAGACATCGGCAAAAAAAAGTACTAAAGAAGTAACAAGTAAACAATTTTTAATTTTATTTTAAGACAATAAAATTTAAACAATTCATTAAAAAATGATTACAACAAATATATATTCATTACGATAATTATTATTAGACAGGAATAATGTTTTAATGGATTTTAGTGGAACCTTCATTCCGATATCTCGTATGGTTCAAGAGATACAATAAAATGTCGCTATACTCGATCCGGCCCACCAGAGCTGAGCAATATTTAGATAAAAAATTATTTAAATTAACGATTCGAATAAAAAATACTTTATCTTTATTCGTTATTAGAAGATCCGAATAAAACATATTGACACCGGCACAGGTATATCGGTGTGAGACCACTACACTACTAATTCAATTGTAAAACTTCTTCATTTTTTATAATTTTTTTATGGGACTTGCGCCAACATATTTGTAGCATTTTTTCAATTAAAGTGTTTAGTGTCATTTTAACCGGAGGTGTGCCACAAATAAATTGGCGCAAGTCCCATTAAAAAATTCTGAAAAGTAAAGAAGTTTTGCAATTGGATTAGTAGTGGTTTCAAACCGATATACCTGACTCGGTGTCGGGTCAATCGGTCCCCTTTATTGCACTACCTAACTACGGCTACCGAGGCAGCCCGAACTCCAGGGCTTGGGCGTTTAACGCTCGTCGACGTCTATTCGACGAGCCGACAGGAAACTTTTCCAAGAGATTTCGAATAACTCTATAGATAGAATCACTAGATACAGACCAAATTCTACCGTGTTTAGTGTCATTTTAACCGGAAGAATGCCACAAATAAAAAATTATGAAGGATAAAGAAGTTTTGCAATTGAATTAGTAGTGGTTTCACACCGATATACCTGACTCGGCGTCGGGTCAATCGGTCCCCTTTATTGCACTACACAGCCACGGATACCGAGGCAGCCCGAACTTCAGGGCCTGGGCGTTTAGCGCTCATCGTCGTCTATTCGACGAGCCGACAAAAAATTATTTGACCGCACAGTGGTCAAAACGAGCTCGCTAGCCCGACAAAACTGTTTTTGCAATGTTTTGAGACCTAAAGCCATAGTAAAGTAGATCATTGGATTTTAATGTCAGTCTAATGTGCATTCGATAGCAAATGGATCGACGAAACTCTTACGGATCAGACGGGTAGGAATCAAAATCACGTAGGAACTGTCGTTGTGTTGTCAAGAGACGAACTGATCGATCAGCTGATCGCTTCGATCCGCCGCGTCCGTCCACCCGCGATTCCAGTGCCCGTGAATCAACGAGCTGCTCAATCCACCGTTGGCGCTCGCGGGGAACGAGGGGCATGGTGCGTCGAAGTTGATCGATAGATTGTTGTCGATGTCGTAATCGTCATGCAAACGTAAATTCTGTAAACTGATACATGTGAATGCTTAGTGTAATATGCACAATGCTGAATAAAATGAAATAAAATGTCTAACACTTAGTGGCATTTAAATGAATAAGGGGACCATTTTTTTTATCAAAAAAGTTAATTTTTTCTATTGAGATTTATAGATAACTGAGTAAGTGATTAACGTTTGTTGGAAACATATTTTTGCCCAGAGCCCAGAGGGCTTCTTTTGGGCCGCTGGTGATGGGCACAATGCCCTATTGTGCGGAAGTGCACTGATCACTTTATTGCTGGATAGACCGACGGCAATGATTTCAGGTCTCTAATGTTCTATGTGCGAAGACCCAGTTTTAATAACGGCGCATCGTCCGCGTCCATTTAAAGAATGGCCATTGCCTTGCACTAAAAAGATTATCTCGTATATGAAAAATTAAATGACTTAATTATAAAAGTAATAATGGAACTAAGCTGAAGGAAAGGCACGTATTTTAAGGTACAGCAATCATATTAATAAAGGAATTTTAATTACTTTTTGAACTCCTCTTCTTTGTAATAAGAAACAACTTTTAAATATTATAAGTTAGAGCTCAAAACTGTAAAATACATGAAGAAAAACCAGACAGCACACAGACGTTTCAAAGCCGTCTTTGAGACGTCTGCCGCAAGACGCTCAGGCGGCTTAAAGACGTCTCAGCGGGCGCCCGATGGTCGCTGGAGCGTCGTGTGTTAAGAAACGGTACGTCTTGAAGACGCCTTTGAAACGCCTAAAAGACGTCTTTGAGACGTCTCCCAGACGTCTTTTGAGGATCTGTTAGGCGCCTTTTGGGCGCCTAAAAGACGACTGTTTCGGAATTTTAAAAAAAAGTCATATCCACTGCGGCGGCCTGGACGGGTAAGATGGGTAGTAGTTGCTGGCACCTGCCAAGGGGGCTTCCTGGTTATAGTTTTGTCGTCTGCTACAGTTGTTGCGTTGTGCTCTCGTCGTCGGGGTCTCCAATTTGGCGGCGGCTGAAATGTGTGGGTAAGGACGGAAGGGAAATAAAGCGTATTTCGACCTGTGCCCGCTAGAGGCTTCGTCATCAGTAAGGCTATCTAGCGTGCTCTGCCTTAGAAACAGTGATATCGTAAGGACGGCTTAGGACGGTATATATATGAATCGGCGACGGATCAGGTACTAGCGGGAAAGGCGTTTTCTTGTCTCTCTGTCCATCTGGTAACGAGCGTAGGAGAAAGCCGCCACATTATATTAAAGATATATTACGGTCGTCTAAGATAATTCGTTAAAATCATATGAATGGAAGTAGAAAAATGTCCGCCCCAAACTGGCGCAGTCACTTTTATTATTGCAGCGGCGCAGATACACACCTTACATTAATTATTGTACCATTAATTAATTATTGTTCTCGAATCGTGGACAATAGCTCATCAGTTTCGCATATATTACCCTTTTTTATTTAATTCCGTGAAAAAAAACAATCAAATTGTAAAAAAGTCTATATAAGGAATTTCTCTACTTTTATCGTCCATGTGTTTATAATAAATGATATTTTGAAAAATATTTTCATTATCATTCCAAAAAACAGGAAACTTAAGAACCAGTACTTTAATCGTTGTACAGCAAACTGATCCCTGTCATAACCTCTCCAAATTCAAGTTGTTCAGTCTCGGAAAAGACGCCTCTAAGAGGCCTTATTTCAGACGCAAAAAAGTCGTCTCCCAGAAGGCGCCTCTGAGACGCCTTATTTCAGACGCCTCAAAGACGTCTCTGAGACGCCTTATTTCAGACGCCTCAAAGACGTTTCCCAAAAGCCGTCTCTGAGACGCCTTATCTCAGGCGCCTCAAAGACGTCTCCCAAAAGACAACTCTGAGACGCCTTATTTCAGTCGCAAAAGAGACGTCTCCCAAAAGACAACTCTGAGACGCCTTATTTTAGACGCAAAAAAGACGTCTCCCAGAAGGCGTCTCTGAGACGCCTCAAAGACGCCTTTTTGTGACCTAAGACGCTCAGACCTAAAACAGACGTAAAAAAGACGTCTCTAAGACGACTCGTGCTGTCTGGGAACGATTTAAAATAAAAAATAAATATGATTCACTGTCAAATTTGGAAAAAAGAACTAAAGACCCGTCGCAACTTGTAACGAATATGGAGTCTCGCATAACAACTGTCATCAAAATTTTTTCTTGACAGTCTTTTGCATATTTTTTGACGTTCTTTTGAAAATCGTATTTCATAGCAAAAGGTTCAACGAAACCAACAACTGTTTATATGAATCAATTCCAAGATAAAAATAGCGTTTAATAGGTATGTCAATTTTCAACAACAATTATTATTTTGTTTACTATCGATAAACAAAAGTTTATTTATATATGATTCGAAAAAGCATTTATTCAGCTTTAAAATGAGTATTGAAACACGGAGCCTTATATTTAAACAGAGATTAAATATTCGGGTTGAATTAATCATGTATTAACTGGTTTCGTTTACTATTCCAAAATTGTGAGATTAACGTGGAAAATAGCCGAAATACGCGCTGCGCATTACACGACAGTAAAAATTGACAACTATGCGACGAATATTCTCGGATATGCGTTACCTCCGGTACGATTCCTTCGATACCTTAAATTCAATATAATTCCTAAACTCACCACTCTAAATCGTAGAGGGCATACCAAAACCTCTGATTTTTTATACAGTCGGTATTTCAGAACATGTGACACGAAGTCCCATAAGATGTTAGGTCTATCCTATACCTTGTCGGTGCTCTCATATCCTCTCTGGTGCTAGCAGGTGCTCACCACGGACTTAAAGGACTGAGCATAAAGTGGGTTTATGTGTGAGAGGGGTCGTGCCGCGAGCGGGGCGGGATGGTAGACTGCGGCCATGTTGGATAGCAAAACTAGTGTTGCCATCTATCTAACGTTGCGGGAACATTTATATGATTTGTATATATATATATATATATATATATATATATATATATATATATATATATATATATATATCTGTATATATATATATCTGTATATATATACAAAATATTGCACATTCGGCTCCAATATAAATTTATGAATAAGTTATATGTATCTATTTCCCGCATGATTGCATTGCAAATTCGCGCAAGTAGCATTTAAAGTTGCCCATAGATAGCGTTGGGATATAGTGCAAGATGTATCTATATCATGATGACAGAGGTAGTGGAGCCCTGAAACAGTTATATTGGCGGGAATGTCTCGAAACAATCTGTTCCGGACAAAAAGACTTCAGGACGTGTCCTACGAGTTACAAAATATACAGAAATATACATGTTATACACTCAGTTTTCAGAATCAAATCATACCAATTTTTTAAAATTCTGCTGGGTGCTCAAGGTACCCCATTTTATCGAGAATCTTACTTTACGGAGGCTGAAATCGCCGCGCATGCGCGTGAAATCTTGCACCATATCCCAACACTGCCTATAGAGCGCATCACAGTGTTTGCCATCCAAGATGGCCGACAAGTTGATACCCCTTCCGTCTTTCGCCACACCCCCGCAGCATAATGCACAGTCCTTAAGTCCGTGGTGCTCACAGGTGCTAGCAATGCAATGTCTGCTGTGCCCTATGGCGTGAGCACTCTCATATCCTCTCTGCTTATAATCTAATTGATTTTTACCAAAAATTTAGAGCAGCTAATTATTTAAGTACAAATATTAAATAGCTTATGATAAATCGAAATAGTAGTGATTTAAAAAAAAAAACTTGTTTACCTCTTACAATTTTGAAATTCTAATTATGAATTAATTTTACAAAAGGTAAATACATCGATGGTGTTGTAGATTTGATGACATAATTGGACATAACCACTAAAGCGAAATTTCAGTCGACTGAAAACTATCGACTAAATAGTCGATAGTATGCTGTTACTAAATAGTAAGTACTAAATAGTCGATAGTTTAAATTAGTCGATAGTGCCCATCACTAGGCTTATAGTGTTATACGAACACACCTTATTTCTTACAATGGCGTCGCCGGTTCTTCCGGCAAACGGACGTACCACTGTGTCTTGTATCTTTCATTCTGCAGAACTACAGAATGACGGACGACGTGGTAATTCTAGACGATCCTGTCCAGAAGGAAGAAGAAGTTGCTCATTTTCAAGCACCTGCAATTCAGCATAATCCTAACGGATGGGGTCCTTGTGAATTACCTGATCAATTCAAGGATATACCTTATCAACCATTTTCGAAAGGCGACAGATTGGGCAAGGTTTGTCATACACATTTCTCTTTAAACTTGAAAATGATTTAAAAAATGCTTTCACTTATTTACTCTACTACCTTTTGTCATAGATATCGGACTGGACAACTCCAGCTTTCCAGGATAAGAAGTTTCCCAGTAAGTATCGCTTCCTATTTCTACTTAACCTCTATATTTTCATTGCTGACTACAGTACAGCAATTCTTTATCATATTGTGGAATGTTTCTAAACTTTTCAATTGCAGATTTGATCAAGTTCATTATTCATAATTTAAATTGTTACAAGTATTTTATAATTTCTAAATTATTTAACTATTAATAAATAATAACTGATATTTATCTACAAGGGTGAATTGTTCATAATATAATTAGAAAGTTTGCTATAATAGCAAAAGAGTAATGACAGTAACATTACGTTTCATTGTAGTCTATTTGCTTTTCAACACATTTGGCTCATTATCACACAATTATTTTACCCTCAGAAAAAAAGGTTTGCAACCAGAGGGCAGGCTAAAAATTACCTGTGTATATAATGTAATAATGACATGTGTTTTTACAAGTTAAAGCTTATAATTCTAAGCAAATACTGAGGACTAATGTTAAAAGGCAATAATCTTCAATTGATTAATTATTACATGTTGATACACTTAAAAAAGCCTTAAGGAGGTATTAATCTGCTACAGACCAGGAAAACATTGTTTTGTACAAGTGAGTTGAAAAGTAAAGGGACTATATTAAAAAATGGTATTATTTCCACGTAATCAGGGAAAATCAAGAAAGTGGTCCAAAAATTGTCTATCTTTTTTCTTTTGATTATTAGTTGGACATATTGTTCTTAGGTAATGAAGTCGATATTATTGGTAAATAATAGCTTTTTATTTTAGAAAAGTAAAATATGGTGTACAAAATATATGTAGTTGTGCAAATCATAATTGCAAAACAGAAGAACAATCAGTATAAAACACAATTTTAACATAATTTTTACACTTCTTATATAATCTTACGCTTTCAATGACTGACTCAAGGCTGAACGTTATATCAAAGAAACAGAATTCTTTTTTTCTTCGCATAGACATGTTCACCATCGATATTTGTTGTTGAGCCATCTGGTTGTTTTGCATTCCCAACTTCCCTGCTTCCATTTGAGCTTCTACAGCTTCAGCCTTTCTTATTTTACCAACACTTCTATAATATTTCACCCATTGTGCACTATAATCTGCTTGGCCTGTTCACTATCGATATAAACATTTCAATATATATTTTAATCAGCCTTATTGCTTGGAATACTACACGTAAACAATCAATTGCTCAGCATCAGTCACAGGCTAAGTGGTCTGCATATGTTACATGAGCCTGTGAACTAGTCTAGTCACTTAAGGGATTAATAAATTTTATAACCACATTACAGATATTGAATGATTCACATGTATACATTAATATGTAATAGTGAAAAAAGTTCATGTAGATTTACAGTAAAGATTTCAAGACACCTGAACTTTTTTGAAGTACAATTTTATTTAATAAAGTGTTTACAATGCTCCTCTAACTCTTATGTAGCAAAGTGCTTAAGCTTATTTGTTCTATTATTATATAAACCTATTATTTTGTTTACAAAAAATGAGATAACTGCTATTTTGAACTCAACGTCATTTTCAAGCAGTTCTTTCTTCTTTCTTGTATAACTTGAATTTTCAGAGAATTTTGTTTCACCAAAATTAATTTAATGCTTAAAGTATGTATACTTTGTAACTTTGATATGTACCTATAGCTCTGTTATAAAATTTATATTATTTGCACAATATTTAATTTTTATTAACTTCAAAATAGCTTATTCTCATGTGATGCTTTTTGTATTATTATCAACATGTGATGAGAAGAGAATTATTTTATAAAAAAATACTAATTGCTATAGTACTGACTATAATTAAATGCTGCTCAATTCATGTTTCATGTGGATGGTACAGCCAAGTATAAAATATGTCTATGAATTGAGAAAGTTGTTTCTATTTTTGTAGATAAATATACATCACAGTTTGGCTCAGGTAGTCAGTATGCATACTACCATGATGAAGATGAAACAACATTCCATTTGGTTGATACAACTCGTGTTCAAAAACCGCCATATCAGCGTGGTGGACGGTTCCGACACAATCAAAGGAATTTACGTGGCCGTGGTGGACAGCGGGGTGCCTTGAGCCAGATGCAACAGCTTAGTAAACTAAAACTCCGTGAACGAGAACGCAAAGGTCAAACAAAACGATGGGGTAGACAGCAAGGGTTACGTAACCATAAAAACCAACCCCCGATTAAAATTCGTGATGCATCTGTTACTGTAAGACCAGATTGGGTAACTATCGAAGAAATGGATTTCCCTCGCTTATCAAAATTATCTTTACCTGGTGTAAAGGATGGTGAAGATATTTTATGCTGTGGCTCCCTTGAATATTATGATAAAACATATGATAGAGTAAATGTTAAAAGCGAAAAACCATTGCAAAGAATCGATAGAATTTTCCATACGGTTACAACTACTGACGATCCAGTCATTCGCAAACTTTCAAAGACAGAGGGAAACGTTTATGCTACAGATGCAATTTTAGCAACAATCATGTGTTGTACTCGAAGCAATTACTCTTGGGATATTGTAATTGAAAAGATTGGAGATAAACTATTTTTTGATAAGCGCGACAGTACTGAATTTGATTTACTGACTGTAAATGAAACCAGTGTCGAGCCTCCGCAAGATGATGGCAATTCCTTAAATTCTCCTAGGAATTTAGCCCTAGAGGCTACATTTATCAATCATAATTTTTCACAACAAGTATTGAAATCTAGTGAACCTCGACATAAATTCGGCGAAGGAAATCCATTTATTTCGGAAGAAGAGGAGGGTGATGTTGCTAGTGTTGCATACCGATACAGGAAATGGGATTTGAATAATGGGATTGTTCTCATCTCAAGATGTGAACATGATGCTGTATTGCAAGGACCTAATAATGAAACTCAGTTTTTGACTATTAAAGCACTGAACGAATGGGATTCGAAGTTAGCCAATGGTGTAGAATGGAGACAAAAACTAGACACTCAGCGTGGTGCAGTTCTGGCGAACGAATTACGTAACAATGCATGCAAGTTAGCAAAATGGACTGTGCAAGCATTATTAGCAGGTTCCGATCAACTGAAGTTCGGATATGTGTCGAGAGCAATGGTTAGAGACTCCAGTAAACATGTTATCCTTGGTACACAACAGTATAAACCAAATGAATTTGCAACACAAATCAACCTTAACATGGACAATGCTTGGGGTATTTTGAGATGTATTATTGATATTTGTATGAAGCAAAAGGATGGAAAATATCTTATTATGAAGGATCCTAATAAGCCAATGATAAGATTGTACGATATACCGGATAATACATTCGAAAGTGAAGGAGAGGAAGATGATGATGATGATGAACCTGTCAATGATGCTTTCCAAAGTTAACAGATTCGTCAAGTTTGTCATGGATCTTCCCAACTATTGTCTTGAAACTCATTGATTTGTACCATGAGTATACTCTGTAAGAGACAAAAATGTGGACAAATAAACAACTTCTAATTGATCCTGTTACAAATTCAATTTCTAAAACTGTCAAGAAATTTCACTTTTGCTAAAATTATGTGTTCTAAAGATTTATATTAAAAATCTTTTTATTTTCAGTTTATTACACTTTTTGTATGCTCTATAAATATCGTAGTCCATATCTACCTTGCAGCTTAAATTAAACTTCAAAAATGATTAACATATAACATCGGGTTTGGTTTTATAAATTACTGATCTTGTCATTATACAAAGATATCTTTTACCAATAAAGTTTCATATTAAAAGACGAAAGATTGAAATGATAAAATTATGTACTGTTGTTACGCACACACAATTTTGTGATTAGTTGAAGTGACAACGTCAACGAATTAAATTATAAACGGATAGGGTCTTCTCTTACCCTTGTGCAGACCTGTGCGCACAATTACAACACTTTGAATAGTCAAGGGCGCGGCTGATTAAGAAAATCAAAATCGTCCTTCAGTCGATTTTAACCGAAAATGGCCTGTTCAATAATGAACCAAGAAAAATCACTGAAAAAATCTGACATTTCATATTTGAATTTTTCTCGATTTTTCCGTTATAAACTCTAATTATAAAAATGAAAAACATGAAAAAATACAGATTTCGTATTGAAGTTCAAAAGTGATACTTTTTATATTAAGTCAGTAATAAGTACAAGATATTGACATAAACATTATTTCGAATCCTTTCAGATCTTTTAGTTAGGTGTGCTGTAGTTAAAAAAAACATAAAACCGTTTCTTTCAACGCTTTTTCCTCAATAAAATAAATTATACTTGTTTTTTCTTAATTTCTTATTTATTAAGCAATATTGTACATTTTTTGTTTTACATATATTCAGAGAAGCGTGGTGTAGATTTTACAAATTGAAGGGGATGCTATTTACAATAAGGAGGTAGCTGGAGGGTTTGCTTTAAATATCCATACTGTTTACTATTACCAGAGAGAAAATTTCCTCTCTGCTATTACAAAACATCCTTCGTGGATGTGTCTGGTCAGTTTATGAGATGTGTGTATGAACTAGGGCTGTTACTTTCCTTCGAAGGTCGAAGATTTCGAAGCTTCGATTTCAGAAACTTCAAAGGTGATGAGAATCGAAGTTTCGAACCTTCGCACCTTCGCACCTTCGATTCGAAAAGAAATAAATTTTCATAATTTGTTTCTGTATTCACTATTTTACTTATTTCAATAATTTATTGTTAAGATAAAATATTTATAATTTGAATTATCCTTTCGATAGCACATTGTTAAAATAATTGTTTAAATAAATTAATTTTATAATTCATTTCTATATTCATTATTTGAATTGTTATTTCAATTACTTATTGTTAAAATAATGGTTTAAATGAATAAATTGTCATATTTTGTTTCTATATACATTACGTGAACTATTTCAATAATTCATTGTTAAAATAATTATTTAAAGAATTATTGAACGGGCAACATGCTGCCGAATATCCGAAAGTACGCCTCAATATCGCAAAAGTAGGCTGTCTCTATAGTCAAGCGCACTAGATTTATCTTTCATTTAGTGGACGTGTATACTCAAAACTCTTGCGTTTTTTCGCCGTGAAAACGGGCCCCGCGGAACCTTGAAATAGCTTGAAATCTCGTACGAGTTTCTTCTCTGCTCGTATACGTATGGTATAGGCTAATCTAGCGGAGGTGTGTGTGCCACTCTCTGGCACTGATATATATACTATGGATACGAGATTCCCATAAGCCAGCCGTACAGCGGTTGAAGCGAATTGAAAAGGACTTTGGATGCCACCGCCCTCAACGTTCGGTCGATGTATTAAAGGAAATAGCGCGAAGCTTGAAAAATATAGTATATAAAAGCACCGTCGAGATACCTCGTCTGTGATAAAAGACTAAAAGAATAGTGTAATATCTGTGGTTGTAAGTAGGAACGCCGCATGTCACATGCATTCACTTTGACATAGGACATCGGATAAATTGCATTATTTTTTTGGGCCTTTCGAATTTGTTTTCAAGACCTTTTTTCTGGTAAATACGTAAATCCCATACTCTAAAAACTCAATTAATGCAAAAATTCAAATTCTTTAAAATTGTGAGACATGCGGCGTTTTTCCTTACAACTACAGATATAATGTATTATTACGAATTATAATAATAATACGAATTGCTTGTATGATGTTTGAAATTCAGAAAAGTTATTCAGAGCAAATGAAATTCATGAAAATAGTGGAATAAATATATAAATATAATATTAAACAAACTAAAGTAATGACTAATGAAGTTTGCAAAAAGTGAATTTTAAATATTTGTAAAGTTTTGTCGTTTGCTTTATTGTTTGGGATAAAGAAGATGTAGGAGAAGCATTAAATGAAATTGAATTCATAATGATACTAAAATAAATTTATTAATTTTACAATAATATATACAAATAAATCTCACTCTTAGAAACGTGATCCTGGGAATCCACGTGAGAACAAGTCAGTCGCATTTATCCAAAATTCACGGATATTAGGCCATGTTCACATTAGCGGGAAGAGATTGTAGTAAACACATCTATGGAATAAAAAATCTTAATTTTTGTTGTCTTTAATATTTTTATATAAACCATGCTTTATATAAAAAAGAATATATCATAGCACACGAAGAAGGCAATTCTAAAGCACCCAGAAGCAGAAAAATAAATATCATGCATACATGCGCTCGCTTTTGTATTTTACAGTGTAAAAGCTATTTAACATCCTAATATAATAAAATATAAGCAAAAACTTATTATATACATAACGAAATCGTCGAAAGGACGTGGTTCTATACATAGAACAATGCACAGTTAAGGCAAAAGCCCGTAAACCTGGAGGATACTTGTCTCTAGTGAGTTTACCTCTATTTTTCCTATTTTTTATCACGCGATTGAACAATTCCATAGAAATATCTTCATGTGCAGACAGACAATAATAAGCATTATCAGGCAATAATTTTTCGTGCTTTAGTCCTTTTACCACATCCTGTAAGGAATTTACCTTCGTTTTCAGACATTGGACTGATTGTCTTAATGTTTCGTTTTCTTTCATAGTTGTGTCCAATCTTCTGCGAAAAGCGTTTAATTTCCTCTTCATACTGCGTGGAGTGTCCTCGTAACGGTGGTCATGGGAAACTATCTCATGTGCTGTTACGCATTGATATTTCTTGTTCAATGCATTTGTTTTCTTTGGTGAGAAGCATTTCTCTTGAGTAACTGCAATGAGAAATAATGCTCAGTACTTACTGTACATAGAGATTTTAGTCCATGAACATTAACATTTCATACCACTTTCAATATCTCAATAATAAATCTTCAAATTTTCATTTAATAATATATGTCATTAACTTAAATAGTGTATTTGAAACTTATTTCAACTTACATATATATCTTTGCTTGTAGGAGATTCACTGTATTCCACATATGTTGTTGCCTCGGGAACATGTTCAATTACTGAGGCTGGCCCTGCGTCATTATCTGAAATATTCATTACATAAGCTAATATAGCGGTGTAAAGGAACTTTCATTTTTGCCTTTTGTCAACATAGACACACTTTCTTACCTGTAGAATTAATTTCCATCAAAATATTCCTCCGCAGTTTACAGTTTTCTTTCTCAGAAATTGTAGCCACATCTTGAGCTTTATCTGGAAAAGATATAATTATGGATATATCAATGATAGTAATTACATTTAAAGCAGAAAGAAAAACTTGTAAAAGAAAAATCATTTAAATACATTAACTATCAATTTCTGTATGTATGCTTTTATAACGGATACTTAGTTTTAATAACTTTTATGAATGATGAAACACTTTTTTACCTGTACAATTTGTTTCAACCGAAACACGCTGCTGTTTTTGAAACCTTGCCTCTTTTTTTAAAATTGTAGGCACACTTCCTAGTTTCAAATGTTTTCGGTTAGAGAAGTGCACTACAAAACAGTCTTTTGTAAAATGATCTGAACATAATAACGTATGGTTTCGAACATTTAGTTCTTCCAAACTGATTAGTTTTAACCACTCTTTACGTACTGGTTCGTCTTGTGGAAATCTACGCATAATCGTACGAAAATTAGAACAAACCTATATTAATACTATTGAAAATTGATAAGAGGTTATATTATCTTTACGTACCTGTGTAATGTCACATTTTTCTTATTGGTGCTCAAAATCCCACAAAATACGCATTTGCCCATTTTAAAAATATATTTGGATAAATACAACAACTACAAACACTTTTTATTACTGAGTGTTACCAAGCGTTACATATACTCCAATATACTCGCATGGGCATCAGTTGATCACAGTATCACAGTTGATCAGTGGCGTGGCGTGGTAAAGTCACTGATATATATACTATGGATACGAGATTCCCATAAGCCAGCCGTACAGCGGTTGAAGCGAATTGAAAAGGACTTTGGATGCCACCGCCCTCAACGTTCGGTCGATGTATTAAAGGAAATAGCGCGAAGCTTGAAAAATATTGTATATAAAAGCACCGTCGAGATACCTCGTCTGTGATAAGAGACTAAAAGAATAGTGTAATATCTGTGGTTGTAAGTAGGAACACCGCAAGTCACATACATTCACTTTGATATAGGACATCGGAAAAATTGCATTATTTTTTTGGGCCTTTCGAATTTGTTTTCAGGACTTTTTTTCTGGTAAATACGTAAATCCCATACTCTAAAAACTTAATTAATGCAAAAATTCAAATTCTTTGAAATTGTGAGACATGCGGCGTTTTTCCTTACAACTACAGATATAATGTATTATTACGAATTATAATAATAATACGAATTGCTTGTATGATGTTTGAAATTCAAAAAAGTGAATCAGAGCAAATGAAATTCATGAAAATAGTAGAATAAATATATAAATATAATATTAAACAAACTAAAGTAATGACTAATGAAGTTTGCAAAAAGTGAATTTTAAATATTTGTAAAGTTTTGTCGTTTGCTTTATTGTTTGGGATAAAGAAGATGTAGGAGAAGCATTAAATGAAATTGAATTCATAATGATACTAAAATAAATTTATTAATTTTACAATAATATATACAAATAAATCTCACTCTTAGAAACGTGATCCTGGGAATCCACGTGAGAACAAGTCAGTCGCATTTATCCAAAATTCACGGATATTAGGCCATGTTCACATTAGCGGGAAGAGATTGTAGTAAACACATCTATGGAATAAAAAATCTTAATTTTTGTTGTCTTTAATATTTTTATATAAACCATGCTTTATATAAAAAAGAATATATCATAGCACACGAAGAAAGCAATTCTAAAGCACCCAGAAGCAGAAAAATAAATATCATGCATACATGCGCTCGCTTTTGTATTTTACAGTGTAAAGGCTATTTAACATCCTAATATAATAAAATATAAGCAAAAACTTATTATATACATAACGAAATCGTCGAAAGGACGTGGTTCTATACATAGAACAATGCACAGTTAAGGCAAAAGCCCGTAAACCTGGAGGATACTTGTCTCTAGTGAGTTTACCTCTATTTTTCCTATTTTTTATCATGCGATTGAACAATTCCATAGAAATGTCTTCATGTGCAGACAGACAATAATAAGCATTATCAGGCAATAATTTTTCGTGCTTTAGTCCTTTTACCACATCCTGTAAGGAATTTACCTTCGTTTTCAGACATTGGACTGATTGTCTTAATGTTTTGTTTTCTTTCATAATTGTGTCCAATCTTCTGCGAAAAGCGTTTAATTTCCTCTTCATACTGCGTGGAGTGTCCTCGTAAAGGTGGTCATGGGAAACTATATCATGTGCTGTTACGCATTGATATTTCTTGTTCAATGCATTTGTTTTCTTTGGTGAGAAGCATTTCTCTTGAGTAACTGCAATGAGAAATAATGCTCAGTACTTACTGTACATAGAGATTTTAGTCCATGAACATTAACATTTCATACCACTTTCATTTCATTTAATAATATATGTCATTAACTTAAGTAGTGTATTTGAAACTGATTTCAACTTACGTATATCTTTGCTTGTAGGAGATTCACTGTATTCCACATATGTTGTTGCCTCGGGAACATGTTCAATTACTGAGGCTGGCCCTGCGTCATTATCTGAAATATTCATTACATAAGCTAATATAGCGGTGTAAAGGAACTTTCATTTTTGCCTTTTGTCAACGTAGACACACTTTCTTACCTGTAGAATTAATTTCCATCAAAATATTCCTCCGCGGTTTACAGTTTTCTTTCTCAGAAATTGTAGCCACATCTTGAGCTTTATCTGGAAAAGATATAATTATGGATATATCAATGATAGTAATTACATTTAAAGCAGAAAGAAAAACTTGTAAAAGAAAAATCATTTAAATACATTAACTATCAATTTCTGTATGTATGCTTTTATAACGGATACTTAGTTTCAATAACTTTTATGAATGATGAAACACTTTTTTACCTGTACAATTTGTTTCAACCGAAACACGCTGCTGTTTTTGAAACCTTGCCTCTTTTTTTAAAATTGTAGGCACACTTCCTAGTTTCAAATGTTTTCGGTTAGAGAAGTGCACTACAAAACAGTCTTTTGTAAAATGATCTGAACACAATAACGTATGGTTTCGAACATTTAGTTCTTCCAAACCGATTAGTTTTAACCACTCTTTACGTACTGGTTCGTCTCGTGGAAATCTACGCATAATCGTACGAAAATTACAACAAACCTATATTAATACTATTGAAAATTGATAAGAGGTTATATTATCTTTACGTGCCTGTGTAATGTCACATTTTTCTTATTGGTGCTCAAAATCCCACAAAATACGCATTTGCCCATTTTAAAAATATATTTGGATAAATACAACAACTACAAACACTTTTTATTCCTGAGCGTTACCAAGCGTTACATATACTCCAATCATATATTCGCGTGAGCATCAGTTGATCACAGTTGATCACCAGTGGCGTGGCGTGGTAAAGTATGGAGCTCCGCGGGTGATCGCGGGGCGAAGGGAAGTACATAGTACATAAACCGATAGTTGGCGGCGCACCATGCAAAAGTCTTCTTCAAATCGCTTCAAGCATCTCCAATCCATAGTATATATATCAGTGGGTAAAGTATGGAGCTCTGCGGGTGATCGCGGGGCGAAGGGAAGTACATAGTACATAAACCGATAGTTGGCGGCGCACCATGCAAAAGTCTTCTTCAAATCGCTTCAAGCATCTCCAATCCATAGTATATATATCAGTGCTCTCTGGTGCCACACATTCTCATTCGAGCTTCCCCTAGCGGCCGCTTGGAGCGCTGCACGCAGGAAAGAAACTAGCTGTGTGTTGTACTCTGGTAATACATCTAACAAATATTTATTATTATAATTAAAAACGGAATTCAAAATTGAATAATAACTTGTTATATAAATATAATTTAACTTATGTAAAACAATTTGATGAATCTTGACAAAAATTCAAGCTCTTCTTGAAAAATGATCTCTGATTGGTCGATATTTCTTGTTAATCACCTTAGGAATCACTTAAAAGATGTTACACATTTCCTGGAGCACCCTGTATGTTATCTATGAAATTGATGTGAAATCGTAAAATATGTAACAGTAAAAATTGGTACGTTATAATATTGATTTATTAAACATGATATTATTTTTTCTACTCAAGTGAAACATCATGGTATATTATACACTGTACATTTAAAGAAAATCCACAGGTACAATTTGAATAATTAATGTTATATACACATGTACTGATAAGTAATGTAATTCTGTATATGCACTGATAGTTTTCTTCTAATTAAATATTATGAAATTAGGATGTTTCGCACGTAAAATCAATACACTATAAATTTGAAGTATAACTAAAGGAGTCGGTATTATGTAAAAGTATAACTTTATGTAATATGCACAGTTTTTTTAAAAGAAATCATCCCAATATTATAATTTCATAGTTGAACATTTTGTCTAGTGTCATAATACTATTGGTGAGTAAAAACAATTTGAAGAACGAAAAAGATATTTAATAATGAAACATAACACAATTAAATATAGTTGCAACGGCAATATTCATGCAAATTTGTACGTGTGGTATGTTAGTATTATTTTTTATTAATATCATTTAATAAAAAGAACACATATGCATTTTTAGACATATATTTTTATTTTCTTATTTACTAAATTGTATAGAATGTATAAAAAATTTACTTGATTTTCTAATAAGAGATTAAATACATACATGCAATAGACGAGTTCAGATAAGGTTATGTATGTTTTTGTCAAGTATGTATTCAGTACTAAATATGTAGTAGAATATGTTTGTGTAGATTTATTTAAATACAAGTGACGAAAATACTAGTTCCTTTACGTTCAATAAAGGTCATTCCAAAAATAAAATTCACGAGTAAGGAAGTACACTTATAAACAAAAAAATTTCGAAACGTCTATTTACATGTTTGAAAATGTACCTTTTTAAAATATTTAAAAATTTGTGATGACAACACCTCTCTGCTTTGTTTATATTTTGCTATTTGTTTCTATAAATCAGTATCGAAAAAACATATATTAAGAAAACGATTAAAGTTAATTTAATTACTTTTGGTTTTGTATTTTAGGTACAAAAACATGCAATGATTGTTATATTACTTTTAATAATATAATCTGCTATGAAATACATTTTAACATGTTCATAGCCAGTAAAGAAACTGTACATTGTTATAAAATTATTAGTTGAGTAAATATCTAAGTTAAATCTGTGTATCAGCAATATATTGATGCGACTTTTTCCACTTTGCGTCGTCTGCCGCAATGATTTCTTTCTTATATTTATAACACTTTATGTATACTTCAGCTATATTTAACTACAATCTTTTGAAAATTTAACACTGTTCAGCTGAAAGTCATACCATAAAACCATTGGCTATAGAAATTTAACTATGGATTTAACAGTGTACAATTGAACTATGGTAACTAGAATTTCAAGGAAAGACTAAAACCTTTGAGTTGTAGTGGTTCTATCTCATTAAGCTATCAAATAAGAGGTAGTTGTTAAGCTTAGGAAGAAATTTTCTAAGAAGATTATACGAGTTGTAAATTTACATGGGAAGAACTCCAGGTGGTTGTCTACGATTTTAATGTACTTTTGCACAGTGATAATATACATGTTTCTAATGATATATGTAAAATATTAGGTACAGATACTTAAAAGCATTAAAGATAAAAATGGATAAAAGATACGTACTTTCAATACACAGTATAAGAACGAAATGGCAGAGTCTTGTTTACAATGTAGTATTGGCAAAGTTATTTGCTAGCGAGACTAGTAAGCTGGAGATCATTGAATCAAATCCCAGTTGTTCATAATATTTTTTAATTCTTTTTTTTGTAGTTTCACTTATAATTATATATTATCACTTAAGATTATAGTTAAAAATTATAGGACAACATTTCAGAATTATCATGAACTTCTTGCAACCGGCTGCAACATATCAAAGTGAAGTGATCATGTTCAATTAGATTAAATTATTCACTATTAATTTCAAGCAACGATAGATACAAATATAATAAAGTATTCCTAGAGTGCCGCCAAATTAATTTGGACCCACAAAATATTTGTGAATGTAAACCAAATACTTTTTCCTGGTGAAGAAGAAAACAAGAAATATACATGTAACAAATGCTAGCAATTATCTTTGCCAATATTACATTGTAAACAGGACTCTACCATTTCGTACTTATACTGTGTACTGAAAGTATGTACCTTTTATCCATTTATATTTTTAATGTTTTTAAGTATATTTCTTTTTCCATATTATATACATTATGTACATTTAAATCGAAAACGACCACCTGGGGTCCTTCCCTTGTTAGGAGAAAGTAATGAAAATGGAAGAATACTTCCTTAAGTTGTTCCTTCAACATAAGTTATACATTCTCTGAATTTAATGCTATGCATTTTAATCTTAAAGAATGACATGCACAAGATTAATTTAATTTTTTTTACATGAAATACAAAGATGTGGTCATTACATATTTGTGACAATAGTATAGAACAATTAATTTTTTCTTTAAATGGTTCTTATGGCTGATATTCATGTATCATTACATATACCATAGATTAATGACAGTTACAGTTTCCACGTAATACTTACAAAACTTTGACTTATAGAAATAAACTTCGGTTTACTGAGGTGAAGCTTCTTTTAAATTCATGGAGATGAAATAAATATTAACATTTGACAAATAGTTCAAGTTAAAGTAAGTTAAATTCAGATTATTTATAGAGGAACAGAAGAAAATGAAGAAAATTATTGTCCTGTAGAGGTTTTTAAGTTACCAAGGTTAGATCATACGTATAAAAAGAACTACAATCCACTTTTTCACAGTTTTGCTTGATTTTTAGACAAATTCTGCTATGTACTTTTCACGAATCTCAACTTCTGAGACAAGTATAAAATAAATGTTTTGTTTTCTTTCAAGATAAACAGAAACAGTAAAAATGGGTGCTGGACAAAGTGCTCGAAGACTTACCATTGATAACGAAGAAGAAATAGATGTAATTAAATTATCAAATTCGGTTGTACAACGTTTGACTCAAAAAGTGAACGAACCTAATGTTCAATCAGGAAATGAAGTAAGATCACTCACTATGACACAACCATTTGCCAATAAAGCTGCATTTTCTCCGCCACCTCAAAGTGGAGATGCACCATCTGGATATCCTGTATATTATTATCCACAGTTAACGTTAACTGCTCTTGAAATACAACAACAAAAAGAACAGGAACTGCTTACTCAAGATCAATATTGGCAAAAGCGATTAGATAACTTAGAGAAACATCACTTAAAGATTAATCAAATTATAGACGAGGAATATAAAAAGGCTGTGGATGAGTTGTATGGAAATCAGGGTATGTATCTGTCTAACACATAATATAATAGATAGAACGTACAGGGTGGGGCATTTAAATACTGGAGTATTTATTATATTAATGATTTTTAATGGAAAAAGTGCTTGGTACAAAGTTGTGATATTTTAATACGTTGACTGTCGAGCGTGTTTTGTTGGTTTTGCCTCCAGCACCAGAGTAAAGTTGCTCACGTTTGTATATTTATATGTTCGTATATATATTTATTATGTTAAAGTACTATTCTTATATTAATTGCATTTACGAAATTATAATTGTTATTGTTTGTGAATTTTACGCACTTCTATCGAGTTCTGTTGCACTGGTCAGCTATGACCCCTATGGTGTCGTTGGTATGTTCTGTGCTAGTCAATAGAGACCACCACATCAGACAACGTGTGAAAGGGGGTCTGTTCTACTTGACCGAGAGTGGCATCCTCGATAATGTTTACATAGACACTATTTCCTCAATATCTTCTATCGACATTTTGTTTTCACCGACATCAGTTTTTATCGGCGTTTAGTTCTCACCGACATATGTATACTTAACGGTACACATTATGACAATTTTTAGACATGAAATTTAAATAGCACCAGGGGGCACATTTTGTAAGGTACGTGTTGTTTTCGTGGGTAGAGGCGTTTCAAAGCTTTTAAGCTTGTTTGATTTTTTATAATGGAATGGTCTATTTTTTTACCATAAATCGATGGGGTATCAAATTCTTAATACAAAAGTGTTAACCTTCATACGTACTAAACCTTATAGTTAACGAGATATCAACGAAAGTTTGATCCGCGTAAAGTGGTGTTAAAAGACCAATGTCTCCGAGTGATACGCGAAAACGGCAGTGTTTATCTGACAATGTTTATTAACGTGTCACGTACTCTCACTTTGATGCTGTTGTCTAAGATTTCTGTGATTTCCACCACGCCCAACCCACCGATTAGGAAATTCTCCTTGTAGAACTTCCCTTGTTTGGCAACCGCCATGTTGATGCCATATTATTGAATCGACATTTCATGGTACATTTTCTAATAAAATTGGGGATATTATTTCGAAAGGTACCGGTGGCTGATCGGTATGAATGTGGAAGGACCCCAAATATAAAATTTTAACTTCGGGAATTCACCCGTTTAAAAGATACAGATACTTTAGTGGAAGCTGCTCAATCACTGATCGTTTGCATCGGACATGTCAGCATATTGTCTCACGAATTTGTTTAAATAGAAAGTCGTCTATTGTTTTGGGGGAGGGCCTCCGCCCCAAATCACCCCCCTCCCCCCGCCAAGGAAACTAACCCAGACCAACTCCGATTAGTCTTTCAGCACGCACCACGATACGACTCGATCTGTCTCACATCTCCTTAAGCATCGCGTTTCCAACGGAAAAAACATAAGCAGATTACACCACACCACCACTCATGATAAACACATGCATACATGTGGGATCAGGACCCCCCAGACCAAATACTGTATGGAGATTAGGAAAAGTAGGAGGGTTCCGTGGGTATGTGTAAGAGTTGATCAGCTACAACCGCGAGGGTCCCGAGTTCGATTCCCGGCGCGGAATTCCTCATTTTTTCTAAGATCCTACATTTGGGGGCTCGTCCGGGATGGGGGGAACACCGATGCCCGCATGGTGACAGACGACGAACGCGGTAAGCAAGCGTTGCGAAGACGGTCGCACGCGAGCGAAAGGACGACGAAGCGAAGTAAGGGACACATCCAGGGAAAACTGCTAGAGAGGGCAGTAGGATGGTGTTCCCGAAAAGTAACGAAGTTGGTGACGAGTTGTGTTGATGGCGCTGAGGCCAAAAAGACGATGGCGCTGCGACGGACATTCGAGGGCAAATGCCGGAGCAGGATGGCCGAGTGTGGGATCAGGACCTCCCAGACCAAATACTGTATGGTGATTAGAAAAAGTAGGAGGGTTCCGTGGGTATGTGTAAGAGTTGATCAGCTACAACCGCGAGGGTCCCGGGTTCGATTCCCGGCGCGGAATTCCTCATTTTTCCTAAGATCCTACATACATATCCCTCAGGCATTCTTACATTGTTGTTGAAGATAGCGTCCAAAGCATCGAAATTATAATTCAGAACCTTTATCTTTTAAACGTATAAATTGCCAAAGCTAAAATTGTATATCTGAGGTCCTTCCCTATCCCTCATAATACCCACCAAGTTTCATCTCGATTGGCTACCGGTGCCTTTCGGAAGTACAATCAAAATTGGTAATGTTTCTGTTAAAAAAGTTAAAAAAGCTGCCCTTTTAATTTTCCGTCAATAAAATATGGTCCAATTATTCGATTGTCAGGTGTACCGCGCCAAACATTAACACCCCATTGTCGCTGATGCTCAACCTCCTAGAGCCAATGAGGATTGCCTTCTGTCCAATAATGCATATTCCTTAAATTAACTTGTCCGCGGTTGGTAAATGTTGTTTCATCCGTAAATAAAACATTTTGTAAATTATTATTATGTATGTCATTAAAACAGATGCTTCTCCGATTCGCTTGCTCGGCGAGTCAGTCTCCACCATGTCCACTCTGACGTTCCCTTCGGCACGATCGCCACGACTACGGTACCGGCAGGTATTAAGTTTATGATACGAACGATACAGGTACAAGTAAAGGATTTGCAGTGCCGAAAAGTATGAATAAATGTCTTGGACGTAATAGTTCATGTAAATTAATATCTGTATGCTTACTTGATTTTTTATTTATTTCGAGCGCATCGAATCATCAACTAGTGCCTCACTGACCATGGTGCGTATCAACAACCGTATACAACAAAAATATGAATAAGAACATCATAACAATAACAAAAATATAAATAACAACACAACAACAGTAACAAAAATAAGATAACGCAATAGCAAAAATTAACAAAAACAGCTAAAAAACACCGATCAAGAAGCGGTGTGTAGCGTAGGACGGCAAACGACTTACTAGTTGCAGCTACAAACTTTTCTTGAAATTTTTCGGCACTGCAAATTCGATACTTGTATTGTACCGTTTCTATTTTAAATATGATACCTGCCGGTGCAGTGATCGTAAAGCTCGTGCCGAACGGAAAGTCGGAGTGGACATGGTGGGAACTGACTCGTAGAGCAGGCGAAGAGAAGTAGCAACATCTGTTTCAAGAGCCATCGTTGGGCGCCCCTGATGTATCTGATTCAGAAACCACTGATAAAATTGTACACGATTACCAAAATCTGTCCCATGTAACTTCTGATGAAGCGATACCTGATATAGATGAAATTTATGTATATGAAGAAATCGGAGAACGCTATTTTGGCTAATTCCACAACCTTGTGCAATTTGTCGTGTGCTAGTATGTGATGTGTGCTATCGATTTATACAGCACTTTTTATTTTTGGTTCGGCGGTTCGGTCGTTTTATTTCCAGTAATGCCGTAAAAGCTCGCGAAAAGAATATAGGTACGTGATTATTTATGTGTCGGTAAGAACAGAATGTCGATGAAAACTGATGTTGGTGAAAACATAATTTCGATGAGAACATATGTACATACAGTATTTTATCGATAACTGTCCCAAATATCTGGGCGATATCTGTCTCCAAAACAATCCCCACTTCCGCGGGGTATACCCTGTGAAGGGCTTAGAAGCTCAAGAGGCCTCGGTCGCAGAGAAGTGTAACATAATACGGGTCGAGTATATCGGTGTGAGACCACTATTAAGACAATGACAAAACTTCTGTACCTTTTATTATTTTTTTATGGAACTTTCACCAACATATTTGTGGCATTTTTCTAATGAAAATAATACCAAATAAGATGTAACGACAACGCGGAGACTTTGCCGACCCAGTTGGTACGCCAGCGTTCCTGGTCCCGCGAATGGGCGATCGGCTGGTTTCGGCCGGTTCGGACGGGCGGTACTGGCTGCGGTGATCTTACGAGCTAAACTTACATGCTAAGACGGTCTTAAATCTAACTTAACCTACGGTGCTGGTCTGGTCGGTACGGCGGCCAGGCAGCGGACGGGAGGCGATACCGCGACCCTGGCTTGGTCTTCATCCACCAAGGCGCCGCCGGATGCCCCTTCGTGCTCGGTGCCTTAGCACACGCTCTAGGCGGTCCCAGTGGGGCGAGGAGGGTGCCTGTGAACCGATTCGTTGCCGCACGGTTTCGCAGGCGAGTGCGAGTACACCGGCGAGGGACTATGATAGCACCATCCACTCGCGGCCCGCAGAAGGAAGAGTCGGGAACGGGTTCGGTATTTACATCTTACAGGCTAACTTACTGTCTAATTTACGGACTACGACGACCTCGCGGTGGCGGCCCGGCGGTTCGCGGTGGAGGCGCGACATGATCGCGGCGGAGTTCGCGACGGAATTCGCGACGGAGTTCGCGACGGTAACATTGCCCGAAGGCACCTGGAGCCGCTACCAAACCCGCAGCTAACGCTGTCGGGTTGGCCCAAACAGGGGCGCGTCCCAACGGCCGCCCCGATCTCGGCTCGATCGGTGGCCTATATCCCCGCTTCCGCACATTTGTGCAGCGAGAATCGGTTGCCGCGCGCGGCCATCTCGCGGCCGTGGCACGCGTTCTCGCGCCTCGCTCGCGGCTTGCGCGCGGCCTGTCGAGCGGTGGCGGAAGCGGGCGGGGAAGACTTGCGCCGGAAGGATATGTTCTTTACAAAGATATAATTGCGATGTTATTTACTCGGGTAATGGACGATGAAAGTTTTGGGTGTAAGGAAGGACAGCGTTTGGGAAAGAAAGAGATGCAGAGGGTCGAGGTTTCCGGCACAGGCCCGCGTGTCTTCACAGTGTAATGCCAATAAGAAAACTTTTTTATTACTTACTTTGTTATGGTGGCATTTTTCTGATTAAAATAATATCAAACACGATATAATTCAGATAATATTTACAATAATTTTCCGAAAATTTCATCGTCCATTACACAAGCAAATATCATCGCAATTATATCTTATTTGGTGTCATTTTCATTTGAAAAGTTCCACGAATATGTTGGTGAATGTACCACAAAAAAAATAATAAAAAATACAGAAGTTTAGTTATTTGATTACTAGTGGTCTCACACCGACATATTCGACCCGTATTATGTTACACCTCTCAAGCTTCGCTGTCCTTTTCTACGTTCGGCAAAGTCAAAGAATAGTATACCTAGGCGATAACTGTCCCTGGCTAGTCCCGTGTTGTGGACATTTATCGATAAAATACTGGGCTCGATTGCGTTTCGAAGAACTCAGTGTTCTTAACTTTTTTGAACTTTTGTTTATGTAATCCCGTAGATATCGATGAAGACATTCCGAAAATGTGTGTATGGTTGTTAGGAATTAACTAGTTTATAAGTTATACGCGTGTAAAGATGAGCAGTTATAATCGTTTTTGACAGGTTAGAGCGTCGCCATATTGGATATTCGTTGAGTGGTAGAGGTACTAGGTACGTAGGTCTGTTCGGCGCATGCGCTGGACAGATCGTGAGTGTTCAGCGCATGTGTTAGATAGTATGGTATATTTGCGGGATCAGCTAAATGCTACTGAGCGTATGCGCTAAATGGCATTTCAGTGGTTACACATACTTTGTAAACGTAAGCAATTTCAAGTGTTTTTCACAAATTAATAATTAATAAGTTTATTGTTGATTTTGAAATGGCTAGTTCAAGTATTAGAAATTTTAACTTTAGAGACGTGCCAAGTAGTAAAGAAGAAGCAATTACTTGGGCTCAGGATTGTGGATTGTTGCGGAAATTTAAAAAATGTCGTGCTCATCGGTACGAAATGAAAATTTATAACAATAATCATGGAATCGGTCGTTTTTGGTGTCCAGTAATTAAAATATATAGAATCACATACAGGATTTCAAAAAGAAGGTACGGTCCAAGATGGTTTGCGGTTAGGTCGTCGTGGGAGCGAAGAAGGCCGGCCCGACCATGGTATAATGTTTCGCATCTTGATTTAGTAAATGTGTTATTATGTATTACGTACGTGTTTGTGCTGCCATCTAAAACGGATCTGTTCGGAAGTATTTATCCCATTTTATGTGTATTACCTAGCAACTATATCAATATGGCGGCGCTTTAACCTGTCAAAAAGGCTTAAAAGTGTTCAACTTTATACGCGTATAACTTTTTAACCAATGAATTCTGCACAATAATATTTTCATTTTCGGTGTTTTTTCGTCGAAACCTATAAGATTGTATAAAAAAAACTTGAAAAAAGAGTTCTCCAAAACGCAGTTAAACCAAATAGTGTGTATTGAGAAAATAGTGTCAGCGTGAACGTTGTCCAGAAAGTCACTTGTCGGTAGAACGGTACTAGAACGGACTCGGCTCATGCAGCGACCAGGACATTTTTTCCCAAGGTCATCCCACCCCCCTCTCAGAGATTTCACGGTCACGTTTTTAAATGGAATGATATAGTTTTTTTGCATACCTTTTAAAGCATATGACATATATTGTCAAGGTCAAAATTTTTAACAACTTTTCCCTGTACATGCATCCGTCGTTCGGCCTTAGTTTTCGAGATATTCGCAAAAAATTGTAGTTAAACTTACAAGGGAACATGTTCAGATGCGAAAATCCGATTATGATGAAACTTATGGGAGCTTATAGTTCTTTGAAAAATATTTGACACGTGTTTTTTTTTTATCGGCAACCATCTACTTTGAAGGGGTGAAAACAGCCCTCAAAGTTGGGGGTCAAAACCATATTTTTTGAAATATCTCGGAAACCAGAGGTCGAAAAAATTTGAATTTTTTTTTAAATTGTGTTTTTCAATGGTAAAGAAAAAGGGAAAGCATCTCCCACTCCGTATGCCCCCTTCCCAATGTACAACGCTAATCCGCATTATTCATAGCGTTCTACCAGGTGTTGCCACATAACAATTATGTTAAATTGCATGTTACTTCGTACCTCTGTCCGTACTATTGTTTCACTGTGTATAATAAACTCGCAGTCAAGAAAGTGGGAGTGCGCAGTGGAAAGAGTCACTGCGCCCCCTACCCTCTTCCAAGCTGCGCGAAATGAGTCTACTCTCTGGTGGAACAGAGTTTAGTGTAGCAAGGTGGCGGAGAGAACCGGCAGTTAGGCCGACACGCTTGTAATGTTCCGCATTTTATATGTACCTTTGCATATATGGTCGGACCGCCCCCTCACGACCATAACGCCAACCAACTCCAAATCGGTGAAGTCGTAGCTTTTCGACAAGTTCACCGTGTACAACACGTATGTACCACGTGCTGAATTTTTAAATATGTGCGCAGTGTTGATAAAGTACGTTCTATTCATGAAAATTGTTTTATTAATACCTTTTTGAGGAAGAAGAAGTGACGGCTGAAACTTATCTGAGGTTATTTCAGAGAGTGTCCTTGATATCATATTTCAAAGTCCAGATCACATATAGGGTGTCCCGCTGTATTGAGATCAACAGGATATCTCGGAAGACGTTGTCGTTATCAAAAAAGTGTTCCTACAAAAGTTGTTTGGTATAACAGGCTACATTACGTAGTATTAATTGTTTTGTTGTAGGTGGAGTGGTGGAGGATATTTCAAGGTCACCTTGATTTTTTTAAGTGGAATAGTATATTTTTTTCTTCAGAAAATAATAGCGGGTAGTGAGACAAATCCAAAGAGGTGCTACATGATATTATTCTGATTTTGATGAAGGTAAATTGTTAGCTTGTGTTTACATGCTGTATCGGTCGACGACCAACAGCCAGCAGCCGCTGCTGAGTGGCGTCGAATGCGTCGGTATTAAATTACTGCGATAAGACTCGATACTGTAAACGAAGTTCGAATTTATCTTCCACGTGCTTCTTTCAGTAGTTCTTTCATGATCGACAAGTTAGTTTGAGACGTGCATTCAGTGAGAAAAGAAGTCAGAGTAGTAGAATTTTTAGTTCATAGTCATTATTATTTCTGTTTAATTATTGTACTGTTTTGTTTAGCTCTCTTAGTATACTACTTCAGTTCTTTTCTTTTAGTGTGACTGTTTTGTTTAATCTTTATAGTGTGTTGTGTGCCTGTCTTTAACTGTTAAACAGAAGGTAGAATTAGTTCTTCTACGGGATGATGGATACCTATCATACGGATATACCGAAGCTGTCAATTTCAGTTATTCGAAAAATTGTTGAATTATTTAAGAACACTGGAAGCGTTGTGCAAGAGAAGAAGTATCGAGGTCCTTTATGGACTGAAGACGAAGAAATTAATGTTCTGGCCGCTATCCACTTGTGCCCTCAAATATCCATTCGTACCGTTTCAGTCAATTGTAGACTCTCAAAACACAGTGTTCATGACATTCTTAAAAAGCATGATTTGAAAGCTTACAAGCCAACAGACGCGCAACAAATTTGTCCTCGCGATATTGGACCTCGAATAGAATTTTCGTTATGGATTTTCGATAAAATTGCATATGATCCAAGTTTTATTCGAAAATTGACGATAAATTGATTTCTCGACACTGAGTTATCTGATGTTTTGGATGAAATGCCAATAGTGCAAAGACAAAATATTTGGTTCCAACAAGACGGAGCCATGTTGAAACCAGGTCCTCCCCATTATGCAATAGCAGTTCGTAACTGGCTAAATAATACATTCGAAAAGAAATGGATTGGACGTGGCGGACCAATTACATGGCCTCCAAGGTCGTCAGATCTTTCTTTGTCTGATTTTTTTCCGTGGAGCTATTTAAAACAACTAGTCTTTCGAACACCAGTAGAAAACGTAAATGATTTACGAACAAGAATTACGATCACATGCAGATCAATATCGGAGGATATGCTAAAAAGTGTTGAGAAACTATTTTTAAAAAGATTACAAATATGTATTTTCAATGATGGTGGACACGTAGAAGGATGCAAAATGATTTAACTAGTAAGTAACAGTTATAATTGATAATTTATGCCATTGACAATAATCCTCAATCTCTGTTTATAATATAATTACAGTAACTTGATACAGGCGCAACCGACGCGAGGGTGCTCAGTCGACCGATGCAGCATTTAAACATAAGCTAACAATTTACCTTCATCAAAATCAGATTAATATCATGTAGCACCTCTTTGGATTTGTCTCACTACCCGCTATTATTTTCTTAAGTAAAAAATATACTATTCCACTTAAAAAAATCAAGGTGACCTTGAAATATCCTCCACCACTCCACCTACAACAAAACAATTAATACTACGTAATGTAGCCTGTTATACCAAACAACTTTTGTAGGAACACTTTTTTAATAACGACAACGTTTTCCGAGATATCCTGCTGATCTCAATACAGCGGGACACCCTGTACATGTATGTACGGGCAAAATGTAATGTATCTTGATAGCCAAATCTGTCATGGCAGAAAACCAGCAGAGTTTGCCGCAGATGACCGCGGTAATCTGCAGGCATACTCTGGCCAAAATTTTCCATTAAACACTGTACCGCCATCTAGCGAAAATTTTAGTGACTCGCTAGCATGATCTGACCTCTCAATTTCTACGATAGAGAGTGTGCATATACAATGATACATAAGTTTAAAGAGCACTAAATTAGAGCTGCGTAAAATTTTGGAGAAAAAATATTTCAAATACTATTTTAACTAATCGTTGTTCCATAATTCAAATAAAATACTATGAAGTATCAGGACTCCCCAGACCAAATACCGTATGGAGATTGGGAAAAGTCGGAGAGTTCCGTGGGTATATGCAGGAGCTGATCATCTACAAATCCCGAGGTCTCTCCTTTTTCCTAAAACCCTAAACTATTGCAAATAAACAGTAAAATTTCTGAAAATTAAATATTTTCATTTTGATAATCTAAAACATTAAATAAGATATTTGAATTTTGTGTTAAACAGTATTTGAAATATTTCTTGATGATGACAATATGTTGAGGAAGTAGGTAATATTAAAATGCAAGAAACCTTTACATTCAGGTGTGAACCTACACTTTTTCCGTATATAATCATTAATAACTGAGATACTTAAGTGTTGCCATTTAAATGCTCCACCTTGTATAATAATATAATATAATATAAAGTACCTTTATTCCACATTATGGTGTACATTTCTCTATCATTTTTGTTCCAAATTATGGTATACATGATTTGTTTTTTCGATCTACTATAATTAAAATAGGAAATTTATAATATTAAACTAAAGTGAAATTTGTTGGACAATATAATTAGAGAGTTTATTAGAAATGTTCACATAATATGTAATAGGGAGAAAATTTTAAACTAAACTAATTTAAAAAGTTTTATACTAAATAAATGCGAGTTTGAACTATTTTTCTGTAGATAAGAAGAAGCTCGACATCCAAAACAGTGTACAGCCATGTTTAGAGAGCACGTCCAAAGTACTCAAGTGTTACCAAGAAAATTCGAAAGAAATTCTGAAATGTTCTAATTTAGTCGAAGAATTTTCTAATTGCGTGGATCAACGACGTGCAAGAGTCATTGCAGCGCGCTGTTAATATTTTCCAATATTAAGCATAGTAATCGTTTCACATCTTAGTAACCCAAACTGATGTGAAATTGGATGTTGTTTAATAAAACCATTTTTAGTCATTGCCAATAAATTAAATGATGTATACGATGATTTTGAATATTTATTATATTTACATTACTAACAATAATAAGTAACGATTTCTTTTTTAATGGCAGCCAACGTTTTTCTGTTAAATTCACAATAAGATTATTAATTGTATATAGTGATTATTAATCTGTCAAAGCTGACATCAATAACAAACTGAAGGTTGTTTAGATTAAAAAAACTAGTGTCTGACTACAGTATGAGGAAGAGTTTTTCAATTTAGTATACATTATTCCACACATAATTCTCATATAATTGTCCTTCCCATGTATATTGTTCCATTATAATTATCTAACTCCCTATTACTTAAAAACTGAGCTTATTTAATTTTATTTACCTGTAAATTGTTAATGTTAAAATTTATTTCTCTCGTATTATGTCATCAATTTTTATGGTCCATTATTGAATACAATAAATAAATATAGGTAATATGAGAAAAAAATAAAACTGCATATGCATACTCTTTAACATATTATTTCTACTTGTAACATTTATATTAAAAGTCAGTATTTGTTATAAGGATAACAATAATAAATACGTAATAAATAATATAATTTAGAATAGAAACATCACGAAATTTTTATTTTATTTTTGTATATAAATTTTGGTATCAAGACTTTGAAAAAAAAGGTACCTTATAATATTAAATATATTTATTAAGTTACAACAACAAGCATCAACATTCGTAAGGAGCAAGTATTCCCTCTACATAATATCGATGAGAAAAAAATTTACATCCATAAATAACGTTTACACGATAATAAGTTTCATGTAATCATCTGCTTTTGTATCAAATTTTTCACTTCGTCAAAAACGAATAAAAAGGGTTCTTCTGTTACATCTTTCAAAGTATTCACTACATACTCTTCCGTTAAATTTTCATACATTTCCTCGGCTGTAAAATTTACAAAATATTTGAATTACTAATTATATAGGATCCTAGTATATTAAAAAGTTGTTTACATTTTATTGATAAATGACCAAATAGTTCACAAACAGCACAAATAAAGATACTAGTGTCCTTCGTGCCTATACTGGGTTTCCTAGCCCAAATGTAAATTCTCAAATCATGATAATCTTCTCTAGAGTCTGTTTTCGCTCTTGTAATGTAAACATTGTGTGGTATCTCCGATTTTTGCATATAATCTATTATTAAAAATGTCCAATCTACAAGTTCGTCTAAACTTCGAACATTTGACTGTTTTATACAAAAGCAATTTGCAGGATATTTTCTTAAAATTTGTACAGGACCCATGAAATCGTCAAGATCCTGAAAAATAATAGTAAATTAATAAACATAATTAATAGAACAGGAATATGTAGTAAAATTTATTTACAATATGTTCTAATAGCATTCTGTGATTTAAGTAATATAAATGCCAATGAAGATGGTTTACTGATGCATGAGCACAGAGACTATTGAATGCTGCTCGAATATATCTAAGAACATAACATAATTTGTAATTATTAACTTGTTGGAAACGTTATAATATAAACTTTATCTTATAAAAAGTTGATAATATGTACATATACTTACGAATCATGACTTAGTGAAAATATATGCAGTGCTTTATACAAACTATACTTTGTTACAACCTGAGGCAACTGTTTACATTTTTCAGGCAACAATAGAGAGTGACAATATTCTAATGGACTCATATTAATTGCAATTACGTCTTCTTCATTTCCATCTAAATACATTATTTCCTCTTCTGAGGAAATTTGCATAAAATTGAAACGTTTTTCATCAAAAGATTGTGTCATTGAAGTGACATGTTCAGGAGATCTTCTATTATGACCACGATCAACATTCAGCTAAAGTAATTAAGTACATTAAGTATGATACAATTATAATTTTGAAAAGATTGTTTATTTTTTTTATGATCTTTTCTGATTTGATAATATCGATTTTATTTTTATATTTGGATCGTAGAGTTGGAGTATGTTCAATCATATTTTTGAAGCTTTAGAAATGCATATACACATATGCAATTGTTTTAAATTAAAAATAAATTGAGCTCAATGTCATTTTTAGATTATTACATTATAAGAACAATATATAAACTTAATATCAGTTTAATGTACACTTACAAATATCGTACAGAATGTAAAATTTAACATGCTAAACATAAAATGTTACTTTTTTAAAAAGTGTGTTCAATATAGTGTTATTCTGAATATCTATGCAAGTACATATGTTAGAAAAAAGCATTTTCATAAATGTTGGTATCTTACCTGAGCTAAAAATTGATACTTCCCACTTAATAATTTTGAATTCTTAATGTTTAGTATATAACGAAATGTCCCTTTATTTTGAGCTTCTTTCCATTTTTCTTTTAGGACAGAATCAAAATTGAATTGTTTGCTTTTTTCCACAGATTGAGTACCACTATTATTTGTTTCAATATTATTGAGTATGGGAGTGCTATTTGAATTAGAGGACATGATCTTATTTTATAATAAAACTCCGGCAATTTATTTCACGAAAGTTGTATTTCAATCAAATCTTCGTAACATAACCTATTACAAATTAATATGAATATTCATTTGATATACTTATTTAATTACATACCAAAACTAAAATTATTTTCAAGTTTTATTTGGAATCTATATTTTCTTGTTTTAATAATCTTTACGTACATACACAAAGTTTTGTATTTATATATGAGTAGAATATCATGCCACATAAACATACGGGAAAATCAATTGACATTCAGTAAGTAAACGTAATAAAAAGGTACTCTATTTTTATATGCATTTAGTGTATCCGTACGATTATTCATAGAAAAAAATTGATATTTGACATTTTTCAATATCAATTCATAACTTTACGAAATGATGCGGGGTGACCAAGGTACCCCATTTTAGCTAAACTTTGTACTTTATTGACGTTAAATCGTCGCGCATGCGCGAAAAATCCAAACAATTCTGTGTCTAGAGCATAGATATAGGAATACAGGGATGAAGCATGAGCTAGCATCTTAGGCAAGGGGGTGTTCAGGATTGCGGAGGAGGCAGGGGCACATTTACGCCTAAATTTGATTCGTGGCATTTCTGCGCATGCTCTGTACCGCCAAGTATGAAAAATGTTTACAGATTGCTTACATCACCGACCAGGTATAGGATAGACCTAACATCTTATGGGACTTCGTGTCACATGTTCTGAAATACTGACTGTATAAAAAATCAGAGTTGCACACAGACTACTACAGACATTGCATCTTATGGGCTTTTCTGTCTAGGCCTCGGGGGGCCACAGTGGCCCCCGTACCATTTCGGTGTCGCGCTCGATATTACCGATAGTTCACGAATTTAGCCGTATTAGCAAGAACTGAATATTCCGTATACTTTATTTTTACTAAGGGTGTTTTGGAGGCTACTAATGCATACGGCGCGTGTATTTGAACGGTGAAAATAATATTTATGAAGAATGTATTACAAAAATACGAATTGTAGTAAAATTAATTTGGTTTCTATACGTAATATTATTTTTATTACTCGTGTCACTAATGAATGTATATTATAATAGTTTTATACACTTTAAACCAATAGTTTACTTTCTTTGCACTTAAAATCAATACAAATTCTATGCAGTTGATGAGTAGTGCATACACATTACACATAATATATTAACTATGCTTGTGTTTTCTTGTTTTTAAATTAAGTACTTGCATTCTTTTCATCTGCAGAAGAATAAGAATTCATTAAATTTTCATAAATTCATAAATTCATTAAATTAAATTTTCGTTATAAAATTTTTAATGAATATATATAAAGTAATACAAATTTTCTATTGTATTAGTTTAATTCTAAAGTGTCCAAAGAGACATTGCGTTATTATACAATATGTAGAAAAACAATATATTTGACTGAAGAGATATAACTTTTTGTTTTAATGACGTGCGTCAATAACGATTTCGATGCGAGCATCGATAGCTTCTTGTACGAACGTAATGCGGCAACATGGAGCAGATCCTGCCTCATCTTTTTACCCCCTCTAACACATGAATCAGAACTAACTTTTAGTCTGGATAAGAACTAGTTTCAACCAATTATTTAATTTGAATATAAAATAATGTTTCAATGTCGAAATAATATGCGATATGTAACGTACATCTCAGTACGTACATCATATTTAGACTACATCAGAACCTACAATCTACTGCAGGAGTGCAAATCTATTTAACACTCGCTCACGAGAGCAAGAGTTACATGTATTCTGAAAAGAAAACTTTGTATTTGGATTATTAATTGAAAATAATTGTTGAAGCTGGGACATAGGAAAAGGAAGAAAGTATTAAAAGTCTTACATTCTACCATGAAATACATATTGACGGAAATTCTAAATGTGCAGCTATTAGCTCGATATTATCCACTACATGCGAGATACTATAATTTATAAATTATAGCATTTTGCGAATTGTGGATAATATCGATTGCCTAGGTCTCACCACGAGGAGGTTGCTGCACAAGAGACCCGAAAGGGAGTCAGAACGAAGTCTCCCTTCGTTCTGTCTCCCTTTCTTACAACGACGATTCTTAGAAACTAAGTTCGCAGGTCGCTAAATGGAAAAGTAGTATTTTTCATGGAAAAGACTTCTTTTCCATTTAACGTATGTCGAGTAATTATTGCAGGGCAAAGTGTGAATCGGAGAAGAAGTCTCCAATCCACGAGGGACCAAGGGCGAATCAGGCGGAAGGCTCTGATTCTTTCAAAGAGACAAACAAGATCGAACCATAGCAGAAGGCTCTGGTTCAAGGGTGACGCGACGCGTACAGTGCTTACAAGTCCTGAGCCGACCAGCCCGATACCCGTCACTCCATCACCAAGAAAGATGGCAAAGAGATGCGCTCAAACGGTTTCTGGCGCAACTGGGGGCCATGAGAACGCAAGCGTTAACATGACTAGCCCAGGATTACGTTAACACAGGGGATCGTCAGAAGACGAGTGAACGAGTCTCTTAGACATCCCTCTCAATGACTTCACGCCGGATACCGAAACTGGACCAGCTCAGAACCTGCAAGCAAGGCCGACACAGCAGAAGGCTGTGTCGGAGTCAGAAAACGAGGCGAGCAAAGTGGTTACGGCAATAATTACTCGACATAATTACAACGACGATTGACAATCTTAATAACTAACGCACGCACTAAAACTAACTTAAGAATAATCTGGAGTCTTCGTTTGACGAATCCTCTTCTTTCGATGAATTTTTTTCGTTCGATGAATTTTCTTCGTACGATGAATTTTCTTCGCACGATGAATTTTCTTTGCACGATGAATTTTCTTCGCAAGATGAATTTTCTTCACAAGATGAATTTTCTTCGCAAGATGTATTTTCTTCGCAAGATGAATTTTCTTGAACAGAATCGATAACCAGCTGAAACAAAATTGATTCCAAATGGAAAAGCTGTTGAAAAAAAATCGAAACAGAATCGAAAACCAGTTGAAACAAAATCGAAACAGAATCGAAAACCGGTTGATACGAAATCGACACCAAATGAAAAAACAGTCGAAACAGAATCGAAACCATGTCGAGCCCAAATCTAATGATTTGTAGACGCAACGACCTATAGGCGACTCGGGTGCCCCCGGGGACGCGAGTCCCCGTACCCACTTACGGGCCCCATCCCGTGAGTGAGTCCCTGAGGGAACTCTGATCCGAGCAATATTGATTACAAGATAAAAATATCAATTTCCAGAAATAAATACCAATTTCCAGAAATAAATACCAATTTCCTGAAATAAATATCAATTTTCTGAAATAAATATCAATTTCCTGAAATAAATATTAATTTCAAGACAAATATATCAATTTCCAGAAAAAAATATCAATTTCTTGAGAAATATCAATTTCTTGAGAAATATCAACTTCCTGAAAAATATCAATTTTCTGAAAAATATAAATTTCTAGACAAAAATATTGTATCAATTTGGTAAAGTTGAACTTTGAAAGTCTTAAAAAATTAAGTATTACCATTCTTACAAAGTACATAAGAAATTTAAAACTCTAACGTCTAAGATTCTAGATCGGTACTTCTAAAACTACTTTAAATCGCGGCTATTTATTCGCAACATTAACTAGACATTAAGTCAATTTTGAAAATTTATACTATTATAACGCGTGTTACAATTTGTTGCGCAAAGCTACTTAAAATCGCGAATGTTCTTATCTCAGAGTTGATCGTTGCAACTGGAGCATGGGCGCCTGAAATATCGAATCATTCTAATACAAACGCGATCCTTTTTCTATTCTAGATCGGTACTTCTAAAACTACTTTATATCGCAACTATTTATTCGCAACATTAACTAGGCATTTGATCAACTTTAAAAATTGATACTAGTACAACGCGTGTGACAATTTGTTTCGCAACGCTACTCGAAATCGCGGATGAGCCCATCTCACAGTTGATCGTTGCAGCTCGAGCATGGGCGCCTGAAATGTCGAAAGACTTGAAAGCAAACGCGAACTTTTGGTGCGCAACGCTAATTCAACGAACAGAGATCCAAAAAAGATTACTCTAATTCAACAAATCGAAATTCAAATTGCTAGGTAGGCAGGAGAGGTAGGCAGGAGAGGCCAGGGTACCTCTGGAGGACCCCTGGTCAACCCCAAGGCAGCCGAAGACTCTCCTGGTCCCGGAGCTCGTCCGCTCCTGCCGGAGCCCCCGGCCCGACTGACTGACTGAGCGCGCTCCGCCGGCTTAGGTAAGCAGTGATGCGCAGCGCGCAGCGAAGCGCAACGCTTCCCACCCCAACTAATTCTGATAGATCTCGATCGCCATGATAATAATTATTGATAAATGTATTATTTCTGGCTGTCTAATGTTTATAACAATTCCCCTTGTCAACGATGTCGACAAGCATCCTCTTGACCATCTACCATCTTATTTTTAAGTAAAAATAGCTAATAGTACTCGAGATACAGATTAACTTTTATGCATGAACATTTGTAGTATACAAGATATTCAATTCTCACTAGTATGCACAGTTTCATTAGAACAAGAGTAACAAAAATTATTTATAACTAATTAATCTCTTCCAGAATCGAATTGAAAACTATACATGAATGTTGCCGAAGGTCCATTTTATATTCTTCGAGAGCTAATATTTATAAAAATTACCTGAAGTAATTTATCAACAATTTTTGTGGAGGTAACTTCTATCTTCTATGCCCGTAATGAGTAAGACAAGGAGAGTCCGAGTATTTGTCAAAGGTAAACACACAAATCGTTGTGTTACCTCTCTGGAAATCGTAAATAACTAATTAACTAGGCGTCGAATCTGCATAAAACTGCAACAGAAATGTAGCTGAGACATCATTCTAGATCCTCCAATCACAAGGAAGATTATTTTTTACCAGAGATCTGTTAAATTATTTCAGTTTATTTTAAAACGAGACTTAGAATAATTGTTTATAACTATTTAGTTTGAAATAAAATGTGACGATAAACTATATGTGAAAGTAGCTGAAGGTCTATTCTATATTTTCTAACTGCAAATATTTGTAAACGATTCCTCACAAGTGTGTTACTAATAAATTTTCTGTCGAGTGTGCACAGTATTCAGCAGCTCTGTGTCTGTCTTTCTTTCTCTTCTTAAATGTGCATAAGTTCGTCCTTGTCGGATACAAACTTCTTTATCATGTTCGCCAAATTTTTACCAGCGGGTTCGAAGTCCTGTAAAAAAATAGGCGGCACAAGTGAATAATACGTGGAGTATTTTTGTACGAATACAATTGCGTTTTAAAGCTGACAACGCTGTAAAATCGAGCCTCCTCGGACACACACTTTATGTATTGCAACCTCGTGTAGTTCACCACCTGACCGTTCCATTTCGATAGAGTCCGCTATCGTACTAGGACATTTTCTACAGAGTCGGTAATTCAGAACCGTAGACAGAAAAATGCATTGCATGCAATGTCTGTAGGTATCTTATATCTGTGGTTACAGATTGGAATACAGTCACGTCCAATCACGTCTAATCACGTGATGGAATGTAATAGTGGTGCCATCTAGCCTAATTCCCTCTGAAGGGAACTAAAATTCTAGAGTGTGCAAGTATGTGACAGAGGTTTTGGTATGCCCTCTACGATTTACAGTGGTGAGTTTAGGAATTATATTGAATTTAAGGTATCGAAGGAATCGTACCGGAGGTAACGAATATCCGAGAATATTCGTCACATAGTTGTCAATTTTTACTGTCGTGTAATGCGCAGCGCGTATTTCGGCTATTTTCCACATTATTGTCACAATTTTGGAAAAGTAAACGAAACGAGTTAATACATGATTAATTCAACCTGAATATTTAATCTCTGTTTAAATATAAGGCTCCGTGTTTCTATACTCATTTTAAAGCTGAATGCTTTTTCGATTCATATAAATAAACTTTTACTTATTGATGGTAAACAAAATAATAATTGTTGTTGAAAATTGAAATACCTATTTAACGCTGTTTTTATCTTGGAATTGATTCATATAAACAGTTGTTAGTTTCTAACCTTCTGCTATGAAATACAATTTTCAAAAGAACGACAAAAAATATGCAAAAGACTGTCAAGAAAAAATTTTGATGACAGTTGTTATGCTAGGCTCCATATTCGTTACAAGTTGCGACGGGTCTGTTATTATATGTTAATATTAAATATACAATTATTAGTTCTTTTTTCCAAATTTGACAATAAATTATATTTATTTTTTTATTTTAAATCATTTTCTGCATGTATTTTACAGTTTTGAGCTTTAAATTATTATTATTACAAAGAAGAGGAGATCAATAAATAATTAAAATTCTTTATTAATATGATTGCTGTACCTTAAAATACGTGCCTTTCCTTCAGCTTAGTTGCATTGTTATTTTTATAATTAAGTCATTTAATTTTTCATATACGAAATAATCTTTTTAGTGCAAGGCAATGTCCATTCTTTAAATGGACGCGAATGATGCGCCGTTATTAAAACTGGGTCTTAGCACCTAGGAGATTAGAGACCTGAAATCATTGCCGTCGGTATATCCAGCAATAAAGTAATCAGTGCACTTCAGCACAATAGGCCATTGTACCCATCACCAGCGGCCCAAAAGAAGCCCTCTGGGGATGTTTTGAACATTTCGGATAATCTGGCAAAAATATGTTTCCAACAAACGTTAATTATTTACTCAGTTATCTATAAATCTCAATAAAAAAAATTAACTTTTTTGATAAAAAAAATGATCCCCTTATTTATTTAAATGCCACTAAGTGTGAGACATTTTATTTCATTTTATTCAGCATTGTGCAAATTACACTAAGTATTCGCATGCATCAGTTTAAAGAATTTACGTTTGCATGACGATTACGATATCGACAAATAAATATCGACAACAATCTATCGATCAACTTCGACGCACCATGCCCCTCGTTCCCCGCGAGCGCCCAGGGTGGATCGAGCATCTCGTGACTCGCGGGTGCCGCTGGGGGACGGACGCGGCGGATCGACGCGATTAGCTGATCGATGTTCGTCTCTTGACAACACAACGACAGTTCCTACGCGATTTTGATTCCTACCCTTCTGATTCGTAAGAGTTTCGTCGATTCATTTGCTATCGAATGTACATTAGACTGACATTAGACCAGATTTCATTTGTTTAAATCCCATAAGTCAAAAACTCTAAGAATTTTTTATTACATGTTGCTGTAGCTGATGTGAAGACGAATCCAATGATCTACTTTACTATGGCTTTAGGTCTTAAAACATTGCAAAAACAGTTTTGTCGGGCTAGCGAGCTCGTTTTGACCACTGTGCGGTCAAATAATTTTTTGTCGGCTCGTCGAATAGATGACGACGAGCGCTAAACGCCCAGGCCCTGGAGTTCGGGCTGCCACGGTAGCCGTGGCTGGGTAGTGCAATAAAGGGGACCGATTGACCCGACGCCGAGTCAGGTATATCGGTTTGAAACCACTACTAATCCAATTGCAAAATTTCTTTATTCTTCAGAATTTTTTAATGGGATTTGCACCAATTTATTTGTGGCATCCTTCCGGTTAAAATGACACTAAATACGTTAGAATTTGGACTGTATCTAGTGATTCTATCTATAGAGTTACTGGAACGTCCTCTTCTAGATCCGTATCCGCGTCAAGAGCTTCGACTCCAGTTATTTTCCATAACCATGTTTTCTTTTCCAATCCCTTGTCAATGGCCCGCGTATTTTCCAGAGCTAGTTTCAAAGAACATCTGGCTTTATTGTATGAGACATATCCGCCTTGCCAAGCAATTCCATGATGTTTCCTCGTTTAACACCGAACCTGGCGTATTTCAAATGGTGGGTCAAATATCCAGTGCAATAGTTTATTTCCATCCCGTAAAATTGCCGCTTCTTTTACAATGAAATCGTTTGACTCGGTCTTGTATCCTTGTAGATCAACGAACGTTACACGAACCATTATGTGCTGCGTTAAAGTATTCTACGCACTACGTTGGTCTACGGGCTGTACTCGACTATACGATCGTGTATGATTAACCAGCAAGCAGTTGTGTTGACTGGCACATTATCTCTGCATTCGAAATCTATGCGCACATCAATGGTTGCACTATTAACAGACTCGTTTTGACGAGAGCAGTCTATGACCACAAACGGACCACGCGATAAGAATTCCAATTCATCCAATAGTGGTTCACTGTATCCGTTTCCATAATATGAGTTTTGAAATTTTGCATACATGTCGTAAAGTACTGCATACTTATTTTTTTCAAAGTCCAAGTTCATGTCATCATATGGGTACGATTTCGAATTTAGGTACAGTCGTATGTTTGGCAGTTTACAATCGTCGAATTGATTAGCAGTTGTGTTCAATTTGTTTTTCCTGTCATTCTGCAATGCGAATATGATGAAGCGAGGTTTCTCCAATTGCGTTACTGTCTTTATGGCCCACGTGTGCTTCGTAGTTGTCTGTAAATGTGGATATTCGTATAGATCCCAAGAGCAAAAACTCATAGGTATGAATTGCACTCTCTCAAGAATGCGCAATAACGACAGTTTAGTTACTTCTTCCAGGCTGACATGAGGCATTCGCCACTGAACTTTGAATAATTCGAGTTTAGGTTTTAAAGAATCAGGACCAATCAAAGCGTTTAGATCGTTCCGCGATCGAATTAAGACCAACTCTTGACGCGCATTAACGATAATCTTGTTATAATCTGCGCCGAAACCAAACAGCATATTGAATGGTATACAGAAATTGAAATCTGTAGCATTCAGCTTACGATACCAGCCGGCAGTTCCCAATGCTTTACTTTTCCCGGGAGAGATGGATACATGCGTTTTGAACGCAGTCGTTATTCCAAGATCTTTACAGCGATCTATTTCGACTCCATTCAGTTCGTATCGAATTTCATCAAACATGAAAGTAGCGCAATTGGTATCGAGAATAACATTGTCACTTGTTCCTTGAGCTGGAGTCTCTGTTAAAACGACTTTTCCTTCGATGTACAAGAAACTCTCGCACGGCAGCGTATACAGATCCTGCTGATGTATAGGTACCCTTATTTCATCACTATTTCCAAGAGTTGTATTTGCATATGGATTATATGTGTGCACTTCTATCTTGGTTATACGATTATCAGAGGTTGGCGCATTGCCAATTGCCAAAATGTCAGACATTATTGCTGTACAACAAATCCCAAAGATTGTAGAAAACGCACGTTTTGCAAACTCAGATTCTTCTTCCTCAACGTAGGTGTTCCAATGCTAGGGTGATAATTTGTCCGACTCGCTTTGTCGATGAACGTATTTGTTGTGGCGGTCGCGATTAGAGATCCGTTTGTTTTATTATACAAGAGCATAATACAGCACTTAATCGTAGGTGTTACGGTCTCGCCGTCTTACATGCAATCTAACAGTTATGTCTTCTCCACGAAAAGCAATCAGACGATTGTTTTGATCTACCAGACGTATTTCTAAATGATCTATTCTTCGCACGACGATAGGAAGATAAATGACTCGCGGTGGAGCTTCCGAGATCTTATATCCAGGAGGAACCCGAGGTGAAAATTCGTGAATAATGTGTACGCTGTTATTTTTACAACAGCGGCGATGAAGTTCGTAAGACAACGCGTGAGCACTCAAGTGTTCTCAGACAGAAAGTTTGGTGACGTTATGCGCCATGTTCTGAAACATGGACCATTATTGCCTGGCACTGTTCGCGGTATAGTGTGCGGCCCTTCCAATTGCGGGAAAACTAACGTTGTCATTAGCTTACTGGAGAGTCCCAATGGTGTGCGATTCGAGAATGTGTATCGGTGGCCCCGCGCTAAATGCAGGAACGTGCCGTAGGTTTTATGTTTGTGGGGAAAGTAGGGGAGAACTGTCATTGGCGGGAAACCGGACAGAAGAGTGCAAGACGACATGACGAGACGACCGTACTTCGGAATTTTGGTAAGTTAATGTTAATATATTCGATTTCATAATGGCAACTAGTATGGGAGAAGGAGCTACTTGTCTATTCATATTTGAAAATCGAAAAAAATTTGCGAAACTATGCGGGGTGACCAAGGTACCTCATTTTAGCCCAACTTTGTACTTTACTGACAATAAAATCGTCGCGCATGCGTGAGAAAACCGAGACCATATACCATCACTGCGGTGGTAACGGTGGGCGATAAGCCTTCGGTGGGGAGTCGTGGAGCGAGAGGTGCGTTAGGCCTCGTTATCAAGCCCTTAGAAGGACTGCCCCGGAATACTCCGCCGAAGCGGAGTTGCGGCCGGGTCTATATCCCCGCTGCCATTCCTTTCCTGCCGTGAGAAGCCTCCTCGTCGCGGTGGCCCTCTCGCGGCCGCAGCGCGAACTAAGACGGGGGGGATCTATATAGCCGCCGCCGATCGTTTCTTGCCGCGAGAGGCCTCCTCGTCCCGGTGGCCCTCTCGCGGCCGTGGCGCGGATGAGGTGAGCGGGCGCGAGATCCGCCTTGCACGAAGGATTGCTTCGTCGCAAATGTATTAGTACCAGCTTATCAAAACGATTAAGGTGAAAAAGATGTTTCTGTTTGGTTCGTGCTCATTGTAATCGATGCAATTTTTATTTTGCATAGAAATCCGCAGTCTGTTATGTTATATAGATCTGATTACAGTCAGAAGATAATATATATATAAAACTCACAAAAACTACGATTTTAATATTTTGTCGCACATTAATTTTTTTAATGACCTCGTGTAACCGTTTTGGCATATCAAAATAAATTTTTTTTAATATGCTAAAGAAATAAAATCCCATTCGTCCGTTAATCTCATTTTCAATTCAATTTTTAAGTGTATTGGTAAGTTTCTGATTCTTTGGTCTAATAAGTCTAATTCATCCTGTATATTCCCTATGGGATTAAACTTTTAACTGTACTATTCTCGGTTTGTGCTTGGGATTGTTTTGTTGATAACATTTGAAAGTACTATATATTCCCCTATAATTAGATGATTGCAAAAATTTGTTCTTAATTTGAAAATAAAACACAAGCGTTTACTCCTTTAAAATTGCAGTGTTGAATCAACTACACAGAGTGTCCCATTTTAAATTTTCAGTACAAATATCTCGTAAAATATGAACGATATGAAAAAATGTTTTAGATAGAAGTTATAGGGATTCGCGGGGGACACATTATGCTGTTATTTATTCACCCTTAAGACGACCTGGAAAAGGCCTATAAAGATGAACTTTGAATTTTTAAATTTAAACCCATACTTTTTATCGTACATTAGTTTTGTTAGGATTGAGACATAAACTCTCAAAAATGAGGGGACGCCGCACAGTGGTTTACACACGAAAGAAGTCTAACTTTTTGAATGTTAAACACACGATTTCTTTCATTGCAATTAGATAGTAGGATAGTTGAAATGCTGGAAACAATAAATAATTTTCTGAAAATACTATTACTTGTAAGGATTTTATAGCATGAAATTTAGGGAACTGAATACTAGCAATTCTGAGGCACAAGCACGCCGTCAAGCAAACGCAGGTACGAGTATCTACAATATTACAAATAAGAAATCATTTTTGTAATTAGATTATGAACATATTAAACACATATTACATGGAAAGAGTCAATAATACCCGACGTAGCCCGAGGATGGCGATAAAGTTTATACAAGTATTGTGGCCAAGTACCTTATATTGTAAAATTGTTGTAATTCCTTGTAAAGATAGATTTAATTGAAACGATATGAAAACACCGGCGAGGCAGTTTCGAGAACGGTGAGGGAAAAGTCATTTGTTTATTCGAAGTGACGATGCGTGCCAATTCTCGACGGTGTAGCCCAGCGTGCACGAACAACCGAATGGTTGTTTGTGGCTGTTAAGCCATCCCGGTGCTAGAGTCGACACAGTCGACACAGAGTCGACAACAAGAGTCGACAGTGTTTAACAAATTATCGTTAGTGTTATCAGTGAATGTATAAGAATATTTCTGGCTGCAGTGTCAAGCGTTAAGTTAGTAAGTCATTCACGTATTATAGAACCGATACTGGTCCATATTAGCAAAAAAACTATCAAGACTAATTGTAGACTAATTGTAAGAAGAGAATAGCATAAACAGGAAGGAAAACATGACGATTTCGTCGTGAGATCGGTCATTAAAAATATTAGATATCATTCGAAGCAACCCCGAAATAGTATCTGCTCTCGCCATAGGTTTATCACCACTACCTGCAAGAATCAAGTTCATCTACCATTTAAAAGTTTGAAAACAAATGAGCATACAAAGTAACAACCATATGAAGCAAAGAGAATATTTCAAGAAAAATTTAACAAAAGAAGGGGATTGAAAATAGATTACTGAAAATATTACGTTTAGGGGAGGCAGCTCTGATGACCTAGACATATGTTGTTAAGGCAGCTCTAATGACCTTATTTTCTTTTTTTTTTACACGAGGTTAATCTCTTTTACGGATTTCTCTGAAGGGAAAAAGGGGTTATGTGGGACTCACTGGCTGAAGTACAATGACAGTCATATCCACTAACTCCCTCATTACAGCCGTCTCAATGGTTTACAGGGGAAAGGCCAGGACTCGTGGCACGACTTCAAACCGGCGTCTGCCCCATCCTGCATTATATGCCCATCCCTAGATGTTTAGGATTGGACAAGGGGTCCTGTGCGACGCCTGCGCGCTTCCGCAATCGAACCACTTTACGATCAAAGCGGATCGGCGGACTCGTGGCCACGAGACACATGACTGGCCATCTCCATGACAAATTGGGAATCAGTCGCGCGTGAATTTGACGTCACGCGCGATGAGTCATCGTGTTTCGTGGCAGCGAGCCCTTCGACCGTTAGATTCTAAGAAACGAACAGCTTCATATCTGAAGTCGCTATCCGCGCAAACCGTGCAAACCGTTCACGTTCATTCCTTCAACATTATATTTCATTCGCACATCTCGTATCATTTCATTTACTGTACAAATTCATTACATGTCATACATTGTTTGGTTACCGTGACATTTTCGTTATCGTTGTTTTGTATTATCACGTGTACATTTGACTGTCGAGCGATCTCGTTCGAATAAAAAACGTTTACAAAGAGTGCGTGTTAAATTCCTACCGCGCTCCAAAACACTAGAGGAGAGATGAAGTCTTTCCTCCAATAATAATCTAATCTTGGAGTACTGCGACGGCTGACACAATGCCCCCCACCCCTCGGATCGACCGTTGGACGGCCAAACGAAGTACCACGAGCCAGGCTCGTGTTGTTTACGTTTGGTCTGAACGAAGTAAAACAAGCCAGGCTCGCGTTGTTTACGTTTGGTCCGAACAAAGCACAGGCTCGTCCATACTGTTTTTTGCCCAAATTTCTTACCACGACTCTCACTCGTTATTGTAAGCCAAGGGGTTAAATCTAACTTAACCTATGGTGCTAGTCTGGTCGTTACGGCGGTCAGGCAGCGGATAAGAGGTGATCCCGCAACTCCGGCGTGGTTTCCACTCTACCGGGGTGTCACCGAAAGCCCCTATGTGCCCGATGGCTTAGTTTGCGCTCTCGGCGGTCCGGACGAGGCAGGGAGTGTGCCTGAGGACCGTTTCGTTTCAGGACAGTCACACAGGCTAGTGCGAGTACACCTTCGAGGGACTATGTTACCACCGTCCTCTCGCGGCCCGCAGAAGGAAGAGTAGGGGAAGGGTTCGGTACTGGCTAACATACAGACTACGGGTCATTGCGGTGCGGCGGCGGCACGGCGGTACGCGGCGGACTGGCGGCGCATCGGGATTCCAGGCGGTAACGTTGCCCGAAGGCAACTGGAGCCGTCCTCAACCAGCAGCGAACGCTGCCTGGTTGGCCCAAAAGTGGCTTGTCCCAACGGCCGCCCCGATCTCGGTTCGGTCGGTGGCTTATATCCCCGCTTCCGTACGTTCGTGCAGCGAGAATCGGTTGCCGCGCGCGGCCATCTCGCGGCCGGGGTGCGCGTTCTCGTGGCTCGCTCGCGGCTTGCTCGCGACCTGTCGAGCTGTGACGGGAGCGGGGAGGGGAAGACTCGCTCCGGAAAGATATGTTCGTCACAATTTGTTTGAAGAATTTTTAATTCATTCTGCATTTACAAAATGGTCTTACAAAAATATGGCACTTTTAGGCAGCCAATTTTTGAAAATACTGAAAGATGACAGTGTGAACTTCAAGTTCCAACAAAAATTTTAGCGGGATATTGTGGCATGCACAATTTTTACTCGACATGTTCAAAATTTGTCCTTAAAATATTTCTGTTCCTGTCTGTTAATAAGGTTTATAATTACACAACCTAACCATTACCTATTTCAGATATACTAGTAGTCAGAGACATTCTATTTACTTCCAGGAACAGCATCCATTTTACAGAATTGAAATTAAATAAACCGTTTTCGAATTATGCAGATTCCACTTTTCGAGTAATGAAACTAATTACTGCACGACTAATGAACGAAAACTTCGAGCTCTCACCATTTTCCAGGTATAAGTAATACAACCATCGCACTTTGGTTTTTCCATAGACATATTACTAAAGAATTTTAACTAGTACTTACCGTATCCCCACCGAAGAGTTCATTTTCGAGGTTTTGTCCACGATTTCGCCGTTTGGGCACACTGTGCGACGGGTAGATGTATAGGGAAAAGTTGTTCAGAATGTTGTCCTTGACAACATATGGCAATGTCAGGACGCTGGCTCCTTTTTTCGCGTTTCCCGAGGGCGGTAGACGGGTCCAACTCCGGGGTTTTACAGGTTCCAATACCGGGCCTCGGCCGGCCGTACAGACGAGGTACACCCAGCACAAAAACGCGACTCGAGAGCTCGATATCGATACTGACGGAAAGAGTTCGGGCGCCAGGCACCGTAAGGGTACCATGCGAAACGAGACGATTTCCCGCACACTGGGAATTGAATCCGGAATTCGAGTTATCGAGCTTCGTGCAACGCTACGCTATTCGCGAAGGGTCAAATGTTCGGACACGGGGAGGACGGGGTCGACCTTTACGGCAGGACGGATCTCGCAGGTAGAGAAATAACAGATGGAATCGGTTCTAGATTATTTAATCTTCGTCAAGGGGTTACAAAGTGAGCGGTCACGTGGCCTCGACCCGAGAGGCCGCGCTCTTCGGATAACTAGGGATTTACAACCCTAAGTGGGGTTCCAGTCAACCCGCGCGTTACTCGCGAGAAACGCAACGAATATTTTGTGTTCTTCAAATTGAATAAACCAATCAAGTCGGACTGACGTAACTTTTACCAACCGTATGACGAGCAATATTATTTTAAAAAATGCCTCGCTTACTAAAAATATTTTACTGAGTTTATAAAAAGTGTCATACATATATTTCTATGACATCAACTTACTTTACTATAAGATGACTATTCTTGTAAGATGTCTGAAAGTTTCCTAAATGGTACTAAATACTACACCATCGTAGTTCTTTTTTAAGTTTTGTAGCAAAAACTGGTAAAAGTACATTTTTCATGTGATTACTTGTTTTTAACATAGCTGCATGTATAACATGCTCAATACTGTCCACAACATTCATTTCAACAAAATTATACGAATTCAAATGTGAATATTAGAGTACGCATGCGGGACAATATGATAGCATAAGTACAAACTCTACGCTTTTGTTGTACATAACGTCCTAAACAACAAATATCGAACATGGAACATTGTTGTGAAGATTTGTAATAACATTGTGTGATTTACATTTATTAGAAAAAATAATACCCAGATTAATAAAAATGGACCGTGGAAAGTAGCTAAGTGCTCCTAAAATATATACCGTGTCGTAATTAAAGAATACAAAATATTCAGTGGCACAAATATAAAAAATCACAAACAGAACAAAAAAATGAGCAACAATAAGAACGCAACGAAATTTGTAAGTGACTGCGAGACAAATTACACTCAGTATTGATGTAGACACTAATAAGAAGGCAAGACGCGTTTTTAAAAATTGTAAGCACTTACTAAACAGAAAATTAAGATTCAGAATACCTAAGATGATTATTCTTATATTGTGATTTTCGTACCTGATTAGTTCATAAGTGGAAATAATTTCATTATCTACTTGATTTATTAATTTCTAAGGGAAACGTAAATTGAATTATCGCTATTCTACAGGGTGTCCCAAAAATGTCTCGCTTCATTCAAAGGGGAGGTTCCTGAGACCATTTGAAGCGACCTTTTCCTTTGCAAAAATGGCCGTTTCTTTTATTGTTGCATTCGCTGTTAATAAGTTGGAATTCTTCCGACATAATGCTTCCACAGCCAGCTTTATTGGAAGCAGAGTAAATTTCAAATAAAAGTAGATAGCCTAAAAAATATTTATTATTTATAGCTAATACCGGAAATACCAGTATTTTACCTTAGCAAATGCCGGTTTCACGAAATTGCAATTTAGCACAAAATACCGGTATTCCGTATACCGGTGTAAGAAAGGGTAGTAGTAATATTCCCAAAAAGCCGTTACCCTTCGTTAAAACTTTTAGCATTTTATTGACCTATTGTACACATTTGGTAACCAGAAATCGAGCCATCGTCAAGGTCGAGCTTCGACACAAGGCGCTGGTTTATGGCCACGCTCGGGGGTAGAAGCGTACCTGAATGACCCCCGTTTCCCATTCCATTTGAAAACACGGTTCCATCGAACAGTTGCTGAAATGAAAATCGGCAGTGTGCTGTTGAAAGGCCGTTAACCTCGTCAGCTGTTCTGAACTAGTCTTCCTACGATCGCGGGCATGGACGGACGGTTTTTCGTGCACGGGCAGTCGAAACAGTCGATTTACGTGCATCAAATGTGAACTAGTTGTGCATGAAATGTGGATATATGTGAATAGTTTTACTGTGATCGTGAATAAATTAACAATGTGGGCCGGATTGTACAGTGAATGGACATTGACCCCTTCTGCTCGATAATTTCATAGAGCGAATAATTAAAATGCTCTTGTGAATTTTACGAGTAGGCAGGTTCAATGTTGCACACCGAATAATTTGTGAATATAGGAATCATTTTCACCTCGCTGGGGCTCTACATGAGAACCAAGGTAAGCAAGGCTTTCTCAGTATTGGCGGTGTTAGAGTGTGAGGTGGTCGCGTATCTAACAGCTGTTCGTGCCGCGCCCTTCGGGGCCGCGCGCCTCCGTAATATCGCGGTGCAGCGTTCGCTCTAAATAATTTTAATTCCGTAAATTTTAAAGCGCCTGCCTTTTAAAAAATAGTTCCGTAAAGAGGAGACTTGAAGCAGTCACCACGCTTTATTTCGAATTTTTAAAACAGTCCCGGCTATAGGAAAATTGCATTTGTTTAAAACATTTGCAAAATAAATGGTGAAAAAACCATTTCTTCCAAGTCGAAATATTTTCAACAGTTACTCTTCTGTGTTCAGTATAAGCTCCTAAAAACTCATTTTCCTCAGTACGTTAGTTCTAGTGTTATAATTTATTGAAAAAAAGTTCTTTACACGTCTGTAAAATCAACATTTCTTAAGATTTCGAAAAGTCCTTCAAGATTCGTTCATAGGTTACTGAAGACTACAACATATTTAAATTTGAACTATCCGACATAGGACTCGAAAAATTGTCTTCTCTTGTTTGTTCCTTGCTTTCGAGCGCGGTGTATCACCATCGCTCGACTTCTGTCGCGCGCGGCCGTCTCTGCCAATACGCCTCTAGGTCGCGCTCTGATTGGTCCGTGTTTTTCGTTAATAACTCCTTAACAAAGCCGAAACGGCCATTTTTTCAAAGGAAAATGTCGCTTCAAATGGTCTCAGGAACCTCCACTTTGAAGGAAACGAGACATTTTTGGGACACCCTGTATATTAGGGTAAATACTTGTCCATATTAGTGCGCCCGTTCCTATCAATGTGCTGTCGTATTTAAATAAGCAGTAAAAAGTAACTTGAGGAAATGGAGAAATTATTTTTTTAATTGAATGTAACTCATTAATGTATACGTTATAAAGGAAAGTATCATATTTTTTAACTCCTGAAGTATATTAAACATTTTTTCTGAAGATGCATATTACATATCTGTTTAACAGAATTAAATAAATAGATAATATTAGCATAATTTACTATATATAAAGGATGCTTTCATTGTATTATAAAGTTGTTTAATTTTCTGAAAAGCGCTGAAATAAGCAGTTTTGAAGCGTATTTGTGTTTTTTAAAGTGAATTCTGTAATATCGTGAAATTTTAAGAATTGTCCGTACCAGTGTGCTCTATTATTCGCTTGTTGCCGTCAAACTTAACAACATATTCGCTTCCAAGCAAAATTATTTCACGTTTGCACATTTCTACTGTTACAACAAAACATGTTTTAAAGAGAATAAGAAGTTTTAAAGGAGCAGTGTTTAAACAGGCACATTAATTGGAGACATGCGAATATGAATAAACACATTAACTGGGCAAACTAATGTGTTCAAAGCATTTTGAAAGGCACATTCATCCGGACAAAAACCCTTCTTTTCATTTTAATTACGTTGTGAAATATTAACATTTACAACTGGAAAAAAATATTCGAAAAAAGAAAGAGTGAGAATCAATATCAATTTTGATCACATCCAATTAAAATCAAATAATGCATTAATAAATTCATGAATTAACAAGTTATGTTAATGGCACAGTAATTGGTACAAGTACCCTATCTGCATCGTAACAATGGCGTCACTTTATGACATTTTTCAGTAACACTAAGTAAAGTTTGCAATAATTTTTGTTTCTATTTTACTGGATACCTGCTGTTTATGCAAATTTTATACGTCAAAGTATACAAAATATATGTACAATATACAATATTATTAATTATAAGCAATATTTATTGAAGGAAGTACACTTTAATACAATAGAATACAATATTACACGATATACATAGAATAATTGTATAATATTTACCACTATTTGTAATTTGCATAACTATATGTAACAATACCATTTTCTATGTTTTCAAGTGTCAATTGGTGTCTTTTATCAGATAAAATTAATTTATGTGCTGAAAATGTCCTTTCAACATCACACGACGCGATGGAAGCATCTTTTGTATCTACAATCGTTAGATACATTATCCAGATTCTGCTTTCAATTTCGTTATAGTAATTGGAAGACTAGAAAAATTAGTTTCAATAATTGGTAAATTGACAATAATTTTCATTTTTTATAATTTCTTGGACTGATAATGACTTTTTACAATTTACCTATTTGAAACGGTTATTGTAAACGTATATCACTGTGTAATACAGACACATGTACAGTCAAAGACAAAATGAAATGGACACCCGCCATTAAAAGCTAATAACTCTTTTAAAATTGGACCAAATAACTTGAGCGTTTTTTTAAACATTAAAAGGATTAGTTTACCGAGTAGTGTGTAGAAAGCATTTTTGAAATTGCTATTGCTCGGTATTTCAAAGAAACAAGCGAAGCTCACGATATCTAACTTTTTTATCTGTGCCTGTGATGAAAATTTAACCCTTAGAACTCGAATGGCGACTCTGAGGCGCCACTAGAAATTGCTACACCATTGTCCAGAGTATTGTTTACATGATTAAATTTGTTTATATGTAATAAATTACTAAACATTTAAATATTGTATGAAGTACTATATCAGTTTCTTACGCATATAATGAAAATAAATTATGTACAATGGAAATATTCTAGGTTAGAAGAAATGTTTGGTTTTTTAGTTGAAATAGCTCCGAGTGCAAAGGGTTAAAATAAAATATACGATTAGAAGATCTAAATAAGTTATATACATGCACAAAGTTTCTCTATAATGTTACACATTTTTATTTGTTCCTATTCCTTGCTATAAATTTTTCTTCATCTTAAACATATTGGTGCGTATTCTAAATATGCTGTACTCCCTCTATGTATACATTCTGAAGCACCTGGTACAGCGTGTAGACAAGACAAAAATCTGAATAAAAGAATTTTGTGCGATGAATTATCTCGATTAAATATCTTTTCGACCCAGTTCAAAAGACAAATCGTCGGCAACGCACGCGCCAAAGAGGCGAATCAACTGGTTCCTGTGTTGTTCGTGACGCCACGTTGCTTCGCCGGTGGATCCTATGGCGTGGTGTTAATTTTGGACTGTACTTGATCACACATCCTCGTCAAAGCAGAAGATTGGGATCACCGATAAAGCTTTGCATGCGCTGACCTACTGCTTGCTACTCGCTACTGTACAGTTCGCGGCGTGTCGTGTATCTCCCAAACCTGTTCACCGATCGACACGATCGCACCGCCCTACGATGTAAACTCGCACAATTAATTGGACTCTGTTACCGGACCAAATTCGCAGATCCATATTGATCCACGTTGCACACTGGTCTATTTCTAATAAAATGTACGAATTCTACTGATTTTAATCGACAACAATCAAAATTATATGCAGTCGTTCTCATTAAAATTCGAACACTTTTTACAATACACTACGGTGCATAACTAGGGCTGTTACTTTTCCGAAGCTTCGAAGGATTCGAAGGAATGTAGGGAACTTCGAAACTTCGACACTCCGAAACTTCGAACCTTCGATTCGTTTCCAGTTAACGGATAAAAGAAATAAATTTTCATAATGTGTTTCTATATTCACTATTTAAATTATTTCAATCATTTATTGTTAAGATAATATATTTATAATTTGCATTATTCTTTCGATAGCACATTGTTAAGATAATTGTTTAAATAAATAAATTTTCACAATTTGTTTCTATATTCATTATTTCAATTGTTATTTCAATTATTTATTGTTAAAATAATGGTTTAAATGAATAAATTTTCATATTTTGTTTCTATATACATTATGTGAATTATTTCAATAATTCATTGTTACAATAATTATTTAAAGAATGTACAAGTATTTACATAATGAATATAGAAACACATTTCTATAGATGTTGGATTATGGGTATAAAATAACGTACACCCTCTTTAAATATAAAATAGAATTTATTCTAAATAATACTTTCGAAGACACGTTCTGAGGCACGTCTACTCTTCAACGAAATATTCTAGAGTGAGGACCGTGCTGGAAAAAGTAAACGATCGACCGAGAGTCGAGGGTTCCATAACGCGGGCAGCACAGATACAATGTATCAATTATTTGTATAGGCGCTCGAAAGTCAAGCGATCGAATGCGCCCACTAAATACAGAAGATTATTTTTGTGAATTTGCTTCGTGAATAAATACCAACAATAGATTATAAAAATTTCTGTAGATTATAAATTTTTATATTCTATAGAAACGTGTTCCTATATTAATTATGTGAATACGTGTACATTGTCTAAACAATTATTTGAACAATAAATTATTGAAATAATTCAAATAATGAATATAGAAACAAATTGTAAAAACTTATTTATTTAATCAATTATTTTAACAATAAACTATTGAAATAACAATTCAAATAATGAATATAGAAACAAATTATAAAATCTATTTATTTAAACAATTATTTTAACAATGTGCTATCGAAAGGATAATTCGAATTATAAATATATTATCTTAACAAGAAATTATTGAAATAATTCAGATGGTGAATATAGAAACAAATTATGAAAATTTATTCCTTTTATCCGTTAACTGGAAACGAATCGAAGGTTCGAAGTTTCGAAGGACGGAAGGGGTATCGACTTGTCGGCCATCTTGAATGGCAAACACTGTGGTGCGCTCTATAGGCAGTGTTGGGATATGGTGCAAGATTTCACGCGCATGCGCGGCGATTTCAGTCTTAGTAAAGTAAGATTCTCGATAAAATGGGGTACCTTGAGCACCCAGTAGAATTGTGCATCCATAGGTAATATAATCTTCTTTCAATTCCACCATTTATTCGCGACAATTCCAATTGTATTACATACTCTAAATATTAGAATATATTTGTGTTAATTGGTAAATTCGTGCAAATCACTAAACCCATACTTATCCTAAAATCCTTAACCAAATAATTGAACGTCCCCACACGATACAATCTAACCGCTCGGATTGTATCAATTAAATTATACTAGTTACGAGGCTCGCTACACCACCCTAGCGGCTCCCTGATTTCGCAGCAGTTTCGTCCGCATCCTTACAGCTCCCCAATTTCGCATTGGGTTCATCTGCTTTCTAGCAGCTCCCCGATTACGCATCGGGTTCGTCTGTGTTTTCATCCAATCTCCCAGCAGCTCCCCGATTACGCATCGGATTCGTCTGCGCATAACCAATTTCCTAGAGGCTCCCCGATTTCGCATTGGGTTCGTCCTCGACATCTACAATCCTAGCAGCTCCCTGATTACGCACCAGGTTCGTCTGCGCTTGATTCTGATCCTAGAGGCTCCCTGATTACGCATCAGGTTCGTTCTCGACGTCTATAATCCCAGCGGCTCCCCGATTTCGCATTGGGTTCGTCCGCGCACCCCAATATAACACACTGAGACCATATTCCATGCGGTTACGCATATCTACTAACAAACCAAAACCATCTATATACCTGAAGAAATAATCCTTCGCCAGCCGCTCGCCCTACTCGCGCCCTGGCTCGTAACAGTGGAAAAACAAGTAAGGAGGACTCAAAAAGAAATTGTCACTTCACATATGTTTTATTGTTATTATATTTTGTTTAACATAAAGAATGTGTTCACTCTCCTTTCATTATACCTAATTTCTTTATAACTCCTTTCACGTCAAATCTAAACTCTTGTATGATTCCGAACCATGAGGCTGAACAAATAAAGATTATAATTATGTTCAAAACTGGGGTTAAGGGAAGGTTTAGCGACGAGGTGCGAGGAGCTGTTAAGCGAGACGAGAAGCAAGATGAGAGTGGGGGAGGAGGAGGGGGAAAGTTTCTGGACGGCAAGGGGGTGAGGCAGGGGTGTCCGCTGAGTCCTATGCTGTTCACGTTATTGCTAGCGGATGTGGATGAGGTATTAGAGAAGGGGGGGTGGGGAGGAGTAAAGGTGGGGGGAAGGAAAATTTACACGCTGGCCTATGCCGATGACATAGCGATGCTAGCGGAGGAGGAGGAGGGTATGAAGGGAATGATAGGGGTTTTGGACAGATTTTTGAAGGAGAGGAGGTTGCAGTTGAATGCGGAGAAGTCAAAGATAATGAGGTGCAGGAGAGGAGGGGGAAGGTGGAAAAAGGTGTCACGGAGATGGAAGGGTAAGGTAGTGGAAGAGGCGAGAGAGTACACGTACTTGGGTTACACGGTGAAGAGGGATGGGGGCAGGAAGCGCATGTGGAGGCGAGGATAAAGAAGGGGGCGGCGATAATGGGGCAAATATGGGGGATAGGTAAGAGGAAATTTGGAAAGGACTGGGGTAGGAGGATTTGGCTCTTTGACAAACTAGTGTGGACGGTGGCAAATTATGGGGTAGAAATCTGGGGATGGAAAGAGAGGGAGAATCTGGAAAGGTACTTGAAGTGGGTTTTAAGGGTGGAAAGATGCACACCGGGATACATGGTGAGAGAGGAGTGTCAAAGAGAATTGTTAAGAGGGAGAGCAGGGATCAGGGTGTGGGGGTATGAGAAGAAATTGGCAGGAGGAAAAGGGGGAGAGTTGGCGCGGCTGTGCTGGGAGGAAATGAGGAGAAGAGCTAGGAGAGGGGAAGTTGGTGTAGGTTGGGAGAAGGAGAGAGGGGAATGGTTAGGGGAGATGGGATGGACAGCAGAAAGGGTGGAGAAAATGCTAGATGAGGGAGGGGTAGGGAGCGAGGAAGAGATAATAAAAAGGGAGAAGAAAAGGCAGCAGGAGGAGAGGTCGGAGAGAATAGGAAATGTACAGTACGGTGAAGGGGGAGGGGCTGCCAGGATATTTGAAGAAGGAGTGGGGGGGGGGGGGAAAGCAGATGGCAAAGGGTGGCAAAATTCAGGTTGGGAAACGGGATGAGGGGAGGGAAATATTGGATGGGGGAGGATGAAAGGAAGTGCAGAGTGTGTGGGTGGGGAGAGGAATCATGGGAGCATGTGTGGGAAGAGTGTATGAAGACAGAGGAGGAGAGAGGATGGCAGGAGATGGTGAGGGAGGTGTTGGATGAAAAGGGGGGAGGGGAGGAGTGGTTGAAGAGAATAGAGGAGTGGAGGGAAAGTGCGAATTTGGTAAGAGAAGCAGGAGAGGTTGCGAGGGAGGCTAAGGCGGATTGAGGTGGAGACGGAATGGCGTGAGTGAAAGGATGAGCGCCGGAAAGGGGGGTCCACGGGGTAGGGAAGGGGCGGAGTAGTTTATTAAGTTAGTGTTGAGTTAATCTATTGTATATAGTTTTCTCTCTCTCTCTAATTTGGACATAATTCGTAGGTTAAATAGTTGTAAGATAATTTATTATAAGTTAGTGTAAGTTAGTGTAAGTTAGGAAGGTACACAAATTGTAACCCTTAGGGGATCAATAAAGCTTTATATATTATGTTCAAAACTCTTGAAAATTTTAGTAATGTTATAGTTACGCGCTACAGTATAGAATAACTTTTTAAAATTTTAAAGAAACATCTTGAGCTTTTTAGTAAAGGACATTTGCGTAAAATTCCAATTTCTCCGAATCGTGGAGAAAATAGTATTAGGTTGTCCTAAATAATTGACACAAATCTATCGAACGGACGTTTTAAATTATCAGTATAGATTCCAACAAAGTGCACCAAAATAGTGTATTTCGTATAATAATACTTAACTATGCAAATGAAATTTGCAATTTAAGTGAAACTAAAATAGGTAAAGTGTTACAATTTAAAAAGTGATACATAACGTTATTTTTCTATAGAATGAAATAAGTATTTATTTAAGTACGAATCATAAGTGAATAAATATCTTCATTTTTTAAAAATTTATATTACATCATGTTCATTTTTCCGCCTTATACACGTCGGGCATGTAAGAGACACGCTTGAAGCACTCCATTCTTCGTGACCCTAATGGAAACAGGAAATGCATTGGACCTATTCTTCACTGTTATTATAATTTTGTAATTGTCCCACAAAATAAATATTCTGTGTCATAGTTGTCATTAAAATCATCGTTTAATACTGAGAATAAGTATTCCATACGCATACGCATATCCATAGAAAAATAATAGTTATGTATATTAAGAAGAAAATAAATATTAAAGTCTATTTTTTTGGATACTCAAACACAAACACGTGTAATGATAAATTATGCAAAAATAATATTTTTTTAATTTTCCTCCATTAAAACATTTCACTATTTAAATGGTAACTCAAAAATGTTTACACTATTCCGACGGCATTTTTCCAACTGCCACGCGAAGTGCATATGATCATTTTTTGTCTATAATCATATATATTTCACACTGTTGCTGATTGGTTCTGTTATTTATAGTCAGCCATACAGGGTGGTCCAATAACTTTGTCCACCTTAAATACTTTCCTTATTTGTAATAATACGAGAAAAAGATATACAGGGTGAGTCACCTAGCGTTTGCACCTCAAATATATTTGTTGTTTCTAAAGATACGTAAAATATGGTAAGGACAAAGTTGAATGCTACAATGGGGCTGATACGATGACAAAAAAAGATTTTGTTTTTATGTCATTTTTTTAGAGATATCAAGGTCACCTTGACCTTTTTAAATGGAACCACCCTTTTTAAACACCTACAATGATAGTCCCTTTCATTACGAATTCAGTGACTATAATTACTCAAGGTCATTCAAGGTCGCGGACAGAGATAACGTATAAGATTTAACATCGATACACGGCTGTAAACGGGCTTTGAAGGAATGTTGAACTCTGTCCGTGACCTTGAATGACCTTGAGTAATTAGAGTCACTGAATTCGTAATAAAAGGGACTATCATTGTAGGGTGAGGCACTAACTATTGCCACCTCAAATATATTTGTTGTCTTTATATTTGTTGTCTTTAAAGATACGTCAAATGTCTGAAGGACAAAATTGTATGGTTCAGTGGGGCTCACACGATACCAAGAAAATTTTTGTTTTTATGTCATTTTTTTTACAGATTTTAAAGGTCACCTTCATTTTTTTAAGTGGAACCACCCTTTTATAAACACGTGCAACGATAGTCCCTTTCATTACGAATTCAGTGACTATAATTACTCAAGGTCATTCAAGGTCACGGGCAGAGTTCAACATTCCTTCAAAGCCCGTTTACAGCCATGTATAAATGTTAAATTTTACACGTTATCTCTGTCCGCGACCTTGAATGACCTTGAGTAATTATAGCCACCGAATTCGTAATGAAAGGGCCTATCATAGTAGGTGTTTATAAAGGGGTGGTTCCATTTAAAAAAGTCAAGGTGACCTTGATATCTCTAAAACAAATGACATAAAAACAAAATTGTTTTTGGCATCGTGTCAGCCTCTTTGTACCATTCAACTTTGTCCTTACCATATTTTACGTATCTTTAGAAACAACAAAGATATTTGAGGTGCAAACGTTAGGTGACTCACACTGTATACAAAGCTTACGTGGTATAGAGGTGGAGATATTGAAATACAAATAATTTTATATGAGCTAATATAAGAGTTTATTTATATTAATCAATAATGATATAACATTAATACTTCGTAAAGCCTCTTTTACTTCTGTAACCATTCGTTTCGATGAGAATCGTATATTTATCGTTTATTTATTAATCAAAGATTTGTGAAGTAACTGCGAGGCAGAATTTCAATAAATCGATAAAAAATTACGACGTTCGTAACCTTTCCGCAAATTTCTACTGTTTTCTACCTCACATACACGTATTCGTTGTAAATGCACAAAAATAATATTATAAAATGTTTTGGTAATGTTAAAATGTTTTGGTTAAAAATAGAATTATGCCTACGATATGTTTATAAATCGTATAAAATTATGTAGAATAATTTAATTCTCATACGCACTGTAGAAATAGTTGAACAAAATATCTTCCCGCAGATTTCGTCTATTTTCATCTTACACTTTAATTTTACCAATTGTGTTTCGGTCATATACTGACCTATTAAACAAATACACCGACAAACAGCACAATTGTAGGCTCATAAAAAATTTTACAGTATCCAAAATAGAAAATGGGTGGTTATCTTTTGTTAAAGCAAAAATAATCAAAATTACACGCGCCTTTTTATTTATAGAGCATGCTTCGAGATGCATGTGTTGACTGTTGCCATGATTCCGTTCCTTTTACCGATCGAAAACTAAAAAATGAGGAAATATATCAATCGGTACAAATGTGGCTATGGTCTGAACTAAAATAAATTAAAAATCTTGATTATTTACAAAATGCCGACATTTTGAACTCAAATTACTAATTTTTTATATTCTTCCGCTTCGAGCACGTTAAAAATGAGGAAAAAACGCCGATTTTTAAACATTTAATAATAGGGTATATGCAAAAGATCCTTCCAAAATTTCGAATGAATTAGTCAACTGTACTTGAGATATCATGGCAACAAAAAATGGCTTCGAGAAGAACATGTTGTAGGAATGGGTGGTTTAACTATGTTCAATAACTCACTCGCTGTTGTAAATAAATAACTATATATTTAATAAAATATGTAATACAATTCTCTCCATGTACTTCTCTTTATGCACTCACGCTTGGACTCGCACACACACAGACACACACCTCTCCCCTCTCATACCAACCTCAATCTCGTTACCCTCATAATGCCAACCTCATTAAAATATAATAAAAATAACCCTATAGAACATGTTTAAAGATTCAACTATCGATATCTTACAACGCTAGTTGAATTCTTCGAACGCCTATAATTACGTTAATTTTACGAATTCGAACCAATCCTTTTGCACACACATTCTACAATATTTCTTCTTAAAGGTAATGCAAGAAAAAAGAAAACACGATTTGTTGAAAATAAAAAACCAGATACCTCTTTAAATTCATTAGCATGGAAACCGATCGAATCAAAGGAGGAAGAAACCTAATAATGATTTTTCAGATGCTCTCTTTTGTTATGGAACGTTCAGGAGAGCTGGGAATTCTGTTTCCGCTGGCAGAGTACAGAACGTTGCACAAAAGTCCCTTGTTCGAAGAAACCGGACCGTAAATAAGAGTACCTTTTCCGCCATCTGCGGGCTTGCGATGCGTCAATTGCCATTGGGAACAGTGCAGCTGGACCATTTTCCTGGACAACTTGGCTAATACTTGCCAGCCGTGCTAAAACTTTTAGGAAACCGTGTACAAACCAGAACAGAACGTTATATGTATTGTATGTATTTTTTGTATAATTTCATCAATTTAACTTAAGTAGCAGTGTTTGTCCACACTGGGACTTGTAACTCTGAATAGACGTTACTGATAGATTTTCGTGAGCTGAATTAAAATATGTACTTTTTTTATAGAAAGACCCGCATTATCAACTTCGAAGACATTTTGTGCTGTAACCCATTTAAATCAAAAAACTAATTACATCAGAATATAGTAGAATTGAAATGAATTTAAATGAAATGAACATTTTACACATGAGCACATACACAGTGAAGCATAGCTATAACAACACTAACATTTTCACGAGTTTTCAGTATTTATATAATGATTTCCAAATGTTAATAGCATTATATAATTGTGATTTCTATCGATCAAATTTTGAATTATATTAGAGAAGATGTTATCGGCGCAAAGGTTCGATCTTCTTGAAAATCTACAGCAGATTTGCAATTTAATTAATCACCCAACGTTTCGATCCAGGTGTGGATCATTATCAAGGGAAATGCGTTTGCTGTGCAACTATTTTTAATAAAAGCGGAAAAAAGAATTTTTTTTTAAAATATAACTAAGTATGAGTTTCGATGGCAACGTGATTGCACCATCGTGGCCAAAACGTAACTCAGTTATATTTAAAAAAAATTCTTTTTTCCGCTTTTATTAAAAATAGTTGCACAGCAAACGCATTTCCCTTGATAATGATCCACACCTAGATCGAAAATTTGGGTGATTAATTAAATTGCAAATTTCCTGTAGATTTTCAAGAAGATCGAACCTTTGCGCCGATAACATCTTCTCTAAGTTACTAGCATTACATGAAAAGAGTTAGAAAGGAAGTATGTGTCATGAAAAGAGAATGAAAAGGCGTTGATTCAAAATCGGCCAAAATTATCCAAGACCAATTTTCCTGAAACTATGCATATTGGTAGCCCTTTGGGTCTAACATTGATTCCGTGCAAAAACTTTTTCCCAAAACTTCACAGTTTAGGGGGGGGGGGGGATCAAAGTACGTATTTTGCGAAATCTATTATGTGCTATAACTTTTAATAAAAATAAGATATCGACCCGGCACTGATACCAAAAAATCATAAAAAATTCAAGCTTTCCAACGGTGTATAAGTTTATGTAATTTATTTATTGCTAACATAATTTTTCACGTTTTTCGTGTTTTTCAAGGTGTAAAAAATTCAGAAAAATTGCAATACCCAAATAAAGTATCGCCTGATTTTAACCGAAAACGCTGCATTAATAGTACATTTCATGCCCTTTCGAATGGTGTTTGTCATACCTTGGGGAAATTATTCGTTTTTGAGTTATAAAGAAAAATGTGAGTAGAAGTTGAGGCGCGCGGACAACTACTCAACTTATATATTCATTTCTAACGTGGAAAAAACGCTTCCTGTGATTATATATACTCTTTGGAAGCGATAGTTCGTAATTTTATTTAAATTTATACATGTTCCGTCCCAAATGGTAAATATGTAAGAGGGAAAATGCCTGTGGAGGATTAATATAATATTTATTTCTGCGTTATGTCGTTCGTCTTTAACAGTTCTACCGAGAGTGCTCTCACCTCGCACAGCGCCGACCACGAAGCCTCGGCCGATCGTCTTTTGTCAATCGCGCGACGATCTCGCCAACGGACGATTCGCGCCCGCTGATCGCATGATTCGTGGGGGCCAACGGACACTCTCACACACACGCACACATACATACATCATCGTCTCTATCCTACAAATATATTATCTTCATTTTCCTGAATTTTGTTTAAATGACGAGCTATATTTGATGTCTCTTGTTTTATTTTCTCTCTTGTTATGTTCCTCAAAAAAATGAGGAACAGACTTTGACATAATAATATCTCGCTCTTCTGAAATTATTCTATACACCGTAGGTTGTTACTTATTTATCATAGCTGGAATGTCTTTTTGAGACGAACCACGATATAAATGCATTAAATAAATTGCCACCTTGTATATTGAGTTAGTGCCCTCACTTCTATTGAAACAGTATTCAGTTAAGTTTTGTAGTTCGCTTTTTTTTAAGCCAGTCCAGGTTTTTAATTCGCTTGTGGCGGCTACTTCCTATGCTCGTCAACAGAGGGACATTACGACAACACCTTTCCCGCTACTACCTGAATCTTCCTCTGTTTGTATATATACCGTCCTAAACTGTCCTTACGACATTCCGCGTCTAAGGCACGGGTCCGCTAGATAGCCTTACTGATGAGTCCTCTAGCGGGCCTAGGACGAAACGCTTCCTTCTCCTTTTTCCTCCTCTCACACACTTTTCAGCCGCCATACGCTGTTGTGTAATTTATCAAAAAAATTACATTCATGTGGTTTATTTTCGTTGAAGTCCCGTAACTGATCAATAATATTTACAATTTAATTTATTAATAACGTTGTTTCGTTTTGTAAATTGTCCTGTAGTGCAAGTAGCGAAGATTGCTCTATTCTGTCGTTTGTGATATGCCTTTTGCAACATTCTGATCTTTCGTGGATTATAATATGATCATTTATCAATATTTCTGTCCTTAATCTATTATTAATAAAAGTAAGATTTTTTTCTTCAACACCTCTACAACCAAAGATGCACTTCGAATGACACTTAGGAGCTGCTTTTATTGGTAAAGTGGCGGAAGATTCAGTGTCCCACCCTCTCTCTACTGGCACTGAAGGTGATATTACACCTTGGAAGCTTGTTCCAGCTTCTTGGTCATCAGTATTTGAAAATGGAGATTCTAAAAAACATTTTTTACAAAACACTTGATTTTATTTGAGTTTCTTCTCCTTCTTCGTTTTTTTTTAAAGAAAAATGCCACATTTTTCGCATTTGTTAGAACTCAAATTTATTCATTTCAAACGTGGAAAAAATGCTTTCTATGATTATATATACACTGTACATAACACAGCTATGCTATTGTTATCAATTTTACTGTTTTGAAACAGTGAAACACATTGGATATATTTTACAATAATGTAGGATCTCAGGAGAAAGGAAGGCACCGCGCCGGGAATCGATCCCGTGCCCTCGTGTTGGTAGCCGATCGACTAACGCGCTCACCCACGGAACCCTCCCCTCTTCTTCCTAATTTCCTACGGTATTTGTGGTCTGGGGGGTCCTAATCCCACACTCGGCCGTCCTGCAAAGACATTCGCCCTTGAATGTTCATTACAGCGTCATCGTCTTTTTGTGTATGTTTGGCCTCAGCGCCATCAACACAACTTCTCGCACTCGTCTCGTAACTCGTATTTTCGCAATTCGCATTTTTTTCTCGCTTCGCTTACGTGCGACCTCTTCGCTACGCTCGCTTTGTTTTCGTCTTCGTCCGTTATCGTCGCCATTGTGCGGTGATCGGTGCTCCCCCCATCCCGGCTGAGCCCCCAAGTGTAGGATCTCAGGAAAAAGGAAGGCACCGCGCCGGGAATCGAACCCGGGCCCTCGTGTTGGTAGCCGATCGACTAACGCGCTCAACCACGGAACCCTCCCCACCTTCTTCCTAATTTCCTACGGTATTTGTGGTCTGGGGGGGGGGGGGGGTCCTAATCCCACAATAATTATACCAGAATGCAGATATTGCTTATTTTATATTATATCTTATTATAGAATTATAGAATTGTTTCTATTTATATTCACGACAGTATTTAATAATCTCAAACGAAACATACAGCGTTTTAAGATTTTCCGTAACGAAACTATTCACTCTTTCATCGATATCCAGAATTAAAGGACTAAAAGAAACAATCATTTTCTTCGGACGCAACCATCTAGACTTCCGAGAGAGAAATCAAGTATTTACGAGATGTGTTCCTTTTTCACGTTTCGCGTTTTGAGATTACTGCTGTCGTGGTAGACATCTATGCATTTCTTTTAACTAGACCAAAGACAAATCATCAGTTTCATTTTCGTTGTCGTGTCGTGAAGATCCATCGTTTGTAAAAGAATTTTGTATGTGCGCAACATTTCGTTAGAATATTGGACTATTTTAATTTTCTTTTATTAATAGCGGTGTAGTGTATAAGTTACATAGTGTAGTGCATAGTCTAAATAACAGTATTTCTGACAGTACATGTGACTAATAGTAAACGTGATTAGTATAATAACTGAAATAATTAAATTTGAGTTCTAACAAATGCGAAAAATGTGGCATTTTTCTTTTAAAAAAAAATGAAGAAGGAGAAGAAACTCAAATCAAATCAAGTGTTTTGTAAAAAATGTTTTTTAGAATCTCCATTTTCAAGTACCGATGACCAAGAAGCTGGAACAAGCTTCCAAGGTGTAATATCACCTTCAGTGCCAGTAGAGAGAGGGTGGGACACTGAATCTTCCGCCACTTTACCAATAAAAGCAGCTCCTAAGTGTCATTCGAAGTGCATCTTTGGTTGTAGAGGTGTTGAAGAAAAAAATCTTACTTTTATTAATAATAGATTAAGGACAGAAATATTGATAAATGATCATATTATAATCCACGAAAGATCAGAATGTTGCAAAAGGCATATCACAAACGACAGTATAGAGCAATCTTCGATACTTGCACTACAGGACAATTTACAAAACGAAACAACGTTATTAATAAATTAAATTGTAAATATTATTGATCAGTTACGGGACTTCAACGAAAATAAACCACATGAATGTAATTTTTTTGATAAATTACACAACAGCGTATGGCGGCTGAAAAGTGTGTGAGAGGAGGAAAAAGGAGAAGGAAGCGTTTCGTCCTAGGCCCGCTAGAGGACTCGTCAGTAAGGCTATCTAGCGGACCCGTGCCTTAGACGCGGAATGTCGTAAGGACAGTTTAGGACGGTATATATACAAACAGAGGAAGATTCAGGTAGTAGCGGGAAAGGTGTTGTCGTAATGTCCCTCTGTTGACGAGCATAGGAAGTAGCCGCCACAAGCGAATTAAAAACCTGGACTGGCTTAAAAAAAAGCGAACTACAAAACTTAACTGAATACTATTTCAATAGAAGTGAGGGCACTAACTCAATATACAAGGTGGCAATTTATTTAATGCATTTATATCGTGGTTCGTCTCAAAAAGACATTCCAGCTATGATAAATAAGTAACAACCTACGGTGTATAGAATAATTTCAGAAGAGCGAGATATTATTATGTCAAAGTTTGTTCCTCATTTTTTTGAGGAACATAACAAGAGAGAAAATAAAACAAGAGACATCAAATATAGCTCGTCATTTAAACAAAATTCAGGAAAATGAAGATAATATATTTACCATTTGGGACGGAACATGTATACATTTAAATATAATTACGAACTATCGCTTCCAAAGAGTATATATAATCACAGGAAGCGTTTTTTCCACGTTTGAAATGAATATACAGGTTGAGTAGTTGACCGCGCGCCTCAACTTCTACTCACATTTTTCTTTATAACTCAAAAACGAATAATATCGCCAAGGTATGACAAACACCATTCGAAAGGGCATGAAATGTACTATTAATGCAGCGTTTTTGGTTAAAATCAGGCGATACTTTTTTTGGAATTTTTCTGAATTTTTTACACCTTGAAAAACACGAAAAACGTGAAAAAATTATGCTAGAAATAAATAAATTACATAAACTTATACACCGTTGGAAAGCTTGAATTTTTTAGGATTTTTTGGTATCAGTGCCGGGTCGATATCTTATTTTTATTAAAAGTCACAGCACATAATATATTTCGCAAAATACGTACTTTGACCCCCTCCCCCCGTAACTGTGAAGTTCTGGGAAAAAGTTTTTGCACGGAATCTATGTTAGACCCAAAGGGCTACCAATATGCAAAGTTTCGGGAAAATTGGTCTTGGGTAATTTTGGCCGATTTTGAATCAACGCCTTTTATTCATTTAAAACAAAATATAACAATTGTTAAAAAGGTGGACTGTATAATACAATCCAACGACTTTTCAACGGCGGCTTGAATATGAGAAAATAGGAATTTTGTGGGAAAGTAAATCTAGTACAGCGGTTTTATATTGATAGTGACCCACCTAATGGTGGGCCGTTTATTGAATAAAAAAAGCCGTGGTTGGCACGCGATCCGCGTGCGTGGTCTCTCTCTCTCTTTCTCGAGGGTCGGCCCATTGGCGTCTAGCGACGTTGGCGTCTGAAGAATCAAAAGCGCCGAACGAAGATGTTAATCACCTATACGATACGTAACGTACCCGTTCGAGACGCTGTTTCCTGTATTCTCCTGACTGCGGTAATTGCTATCGTGGAGAGGGAACACAGACAATCTGCTTGTAGAAGAATAGATGGAGAGAGGAAATACGATTAATAACGGAGCGTCCAAGGATTAGGAACAAAGTCACTCTTGCACTTTATTTTGTCAGCGTCAATATTTCACTTAAAAACTAACTTAAACATTATCCGAAACCACTAACATTAGAATAGACAAAGGCAACTAAGCAGGAAGCCTGCAGTTTACACGGTAACTGTGTGTTTAAAAAAAGCAATAGTTATGTTTTAAGCACGTGTCGTTAGCTGAAGCAAGCATGGGCTAAACGCGACTGCCGACTCGCCGATCAGCAGGTGTTCGACAGACAGAAAAAAGCGGGGGAGGGGGGCGACGATGAGCTCTATTTTTCGCGAGTCATTATTATGGTGACACCGCCGCCTCTCTCCCCTTTCCGCTCTTGCTTGAGAGGTCCCGCTCGTGCGATCCTAAACACTGCTCAAAGCGCAGAGTTAGTGGACTGTATATTTTGACTTATCTCGATGATCGAGAATTCGTCCGCTCGCACTGGCGTAGTCACGGTTAAACCGATTCTACTGCGTGTGCGTGAACGTAGGGGTGGCGGTTAATCTTACAAGGAAGTTGTAAGGCTCCAAGTGCGATAATCCAGCCGAATTGCCCCGTGCTCCGGCTACCTCGATTTCCAGTACGAGCGTGACTCACTACGTCACGCTCGTGGAAGATGACGTGATCCAACTCACCACTTACACGCATTAATTATTATCTGCGCACAATAATAACGGCGTATAGCGTAAGCGTGGTTCAACCAGTCGCGATCCCCACTCGGAATACTATCTCCGTCGTACAAGCGACGGTGTATATGACAGGTGCAACTATGTCGGTTGAACGGGTCGAGTCTGCCGAGCTCGTCGTCACGCTCTCACTCTATGGAGGGTGACTAGTCTGGGCCTTACGATTCAGGACCTGTGGATGGACCCATCAATTCCGCAAAGAGTATAATGAATTGATCTATGGTAGCTGAAAAGTGTGTGAGAGGAGGAAAAAGGAGAAGGAAGCGTTTCGTCCTAGGACCGCTAGAGGACTCGTCAGTAAGGCTATCTAGTGGACCCGTGCCTTAGACGCGGGGTGTCGTAAGGACAGTTTAGGACAGTATATATACAAACAGAGGAAGATTCAGGTAGTAGCGGGAAAGGTGTTGTCGTAATGTCCCTCTGTTGACGAGCATAGGAAGTAGCCGCCACAGACCGTATCATAATCAGAGTATCGGTTCGTCTGCTGCGCTGGGACGTCAAAGCGTATGCCAGGGCGTATGGCAGAGAACGTTCTCTGCAAGAGTGTCCTTCGTGAAACACGGGTTGCCGCGTCAATCACTCCAAAATACACTTGTCGTGCGGGGAAACAATAGCCACGTTAGAAAGGTCTAAGCAGCTATCGCAACTGTGCACTGTTTATATTATCAAAGCCCAGGGGATGCCGTGGTTTGATCGTGTCACTATTGCCGGTACAACGCTGTTCGAATTTCCTGTAGCGGCAGAAAGGTCGTACGGCAGTGAAAAATGTATAAAAATACTTATAATTATCGAAACTCGGAAAATCCGGAGTTCGATAAAACTCGCTAGGCTTATCTCGTCTCTTTTAACGAGCGGAACGATTTCGTAAGCGAGGCCAGTTCGTTTCGAGCGGTCGTTGCAATAGCTCGCCGTCGAACATTTGAAACAAGAATACAACAGCGCGACCGAAGAGTTCAGCGACAGCCAGAAGGACTAGGGAGCAGGCGCTGGCTAGAACTTCGCGATAGCAAGTGACTACTAGCACGTTTCGTGAGCAAGTTACTCCTAGCACGTCTCGTGAGCAAGTGACAGAGAACCGGCAGGGCTAGACACACGTCGCGCGAGTGTCAGCTGAGTCGCTACGCTCTCTTGCCTGTCTGCCTCAGTTCAATGTCTGTATACAGGGTGTCGCAAAAATGTCTCGCTTCCTTCAAAGGGGAGGTTCCTGAGGCCATTTGAAGCGACATTTTCCTTTGCAAAAATGGCCGTTTCGTCTTTGTTAAGGAGTTATTAACGAAAAACACGGACCAATCAGAGCGCGACCTAGAGGCGTATTGGCAGAGACGGCCGCGCGCGACAGAAGTCGAGCGATGGTGATACACCGCGGTCGAAAGCAAGGAACAAACAAGAGAAGAAAATTTTTCGGGTCCTATGCCGCATAGTTAAAATTTGAATATGTTGTAGTCTTTACTAACCTATGAACGAACGGTTGCTAAAATGAAAATCGGCAGTGTGCTGTTGAAATGCCGTTAACCTCGTCAGCTGTTCTGAACTAGTCTTCCTACGATCGCGAGCATGGACGGACGGTTTTACGTGCATGGGCAGTCGAAACAGTCGATTTACGTGCATCAAATGTGAACTAGTTGTGCGTGATATGTGGACTTCTGTGAATCATTTGTGTGGATTTCATTCAACGTTTGTGGACCTAATGGATATATGTGAATAGTTTTACTGTGATCGTGAATAAATTAACAATATGGGCCGGATTGTACATGATGATAATTTCATAGAGCGAATAATTAAAATGCTCTTGTGAATTTTACGAGTAGGCAGGTTCAATGTTGCACACAGAATAATTTGTGAATACAGGAATCATTTTCACCTCGCTGGGGCTCTACATGAGAACCAAGGTAAGCAGGGCTTTCTCAGCATTGACGGTGTTAGAGTGTGAGGTGGTCGCGTATCTAACAGCTGTTCGTGCCGCGCGCCTTCGGGGCTGTCCGCGACTGTAATATCGCGGTGCAGCGTTCACTTTAAATAATTTTAATTCCGTCAATTTTAAAGCGCCTGCCTTTTCAAAAATAGGTCCGGAAAGAGGAGACTTGGAGCTGTTACGTCGTTTTTTTCGAATTTTTAAAACAGTCCTGGTTATAGGATAATTGCATTTGTTGGGGAGATTACGATAACCGTGTCCCCTACTTTGCAGGTTATATTTGTGTTCCTGGGATCATTTTAAGAAAAAAATGTGTATATAACAAGTATCCAATGGGCTCCGTTTAGCCGGTAAAGTAGATTTCTTGTTTTTAATAAAACTGCAAATATCTCGGAAACTATGCAAGATACGGCAAAATATTAAGAGACCTTTTTTGTAGGAAATTGAATTGCTAACAATTTATGTCGTATGACTTTTTTCTATTAGCTGCGCAGTTTCTGAGTATATTTATATTTCGGTGAAGTTGGAGAACAACTGCCGCTCCCGTGAAATAATGGTCGGGGCAAGTGAAAAGGGTTCTGAAAAGACCAAATTCTGGATAACATCTACAATGGGAAGATTATGTGAACAGAATGAGTTTTGGTTAGGTCGTGAGTGGGGGCGGAGAGGGCCGGTCGTGAGGCCAGCCCGACCACGCATATGAAAATCCAGGAGTAGTTTCGAATATCTCGAAAACTAAGTGATCTACTCTTATTGTTTGAAAATATTTCAAAAAAATTAAATGAAAGTAGTTATCCACGTTGAAAACAGATGGTAGCCCTGAAAAGGGCTGATGTGTACGATAGCAGAGTTAAAAATACTCAGCATCTTTTTCTTCTGCATTGTCTGATGCCGCTTCAATTTCTTCATCGATCGACATCAATTTTTGCTTTTTAGTAATAGGTATAAGAGCTTCTAACTCCCCTGATTCTACTGTCGATGGAACAAAATTTTCTACAAAAAAGGTCTTTTGATATTTTACCATATCTCGCATAGTTTCCGAGATATTTGCAGTTTTATAAAAAACAATAAATCTACTTTACCGGCTAAACGGAGCCCATTGGGTACTTGTTATATACACATTTTTCTCTTAAAATGATCCCAGGAACACAAATATAACCTTGAAAGTAGGGGCCACGGTTATCGTAATCGTGCCCAATTTGTTTAAAACATTTGCAAAATAAATGGTGAAAAAACCATTTCTTCCAAATCGAAATATTTTCAATAGATACTCTTCTGTGTTCACTATAAGCTCATAAAAACTCATTTTCCTCGGTACGTTAGTTCTAGTGTTATAATTTAATGAAAAAAAGTTCTTTACACGTCTGCAAAATCAACATATTTTAAGATTTCGAAAAATCCTTCGAGATTCGTTCATAGGTTACTAAAGACTACAACATATTCAAATTTGAACTGTCCGACATAGGACTCGAAAAATTGTCTTCTCTTGTTTGTTCCTTGCTTTCGACCGCGGTGTATCACCATCGCTCGACTTCTGTCGCGCGCGGCCGTCTCTGCCAATACGCCTCTAGGTCGCGCTCTGATTGGTCCGTGTTTTTCGTTAATAACTCCTTAACAAAGCCGAAACGGCCATTTTTGCAAAGGAAAATGTCGCTTCAAATGGTCTCAGGAACCTCCCCTTTGAAGGAAGCGAGACATTTTTGGGACACCCTGTATAGGGTGAATCACGAAAAACAGAACACTTGAATTTCTCTGTTGGTATGAAAGATAAAGGAAAGTTTCGAAAGTGCTAAATGAAGCGGTTCAAAGGGACCAATATGATGACATTAACAGATTTTGTGGTTAAGGTCCTTTTTAACGTTATTTGAACTTCAGCGGTGTTTTTTTAAATGACACTATGTATTTTTAATCTCATTATGTGATGGCTAATTCCGAGACGAATTCAGAGACCTAGGACACTATGACCTTGAAATGATCTTTATGAATATTGTTCACGATACTCACTTCGACAAAATTGTACGAATGCAAACTTAAATGTTGCAGTACACAAACAGAACAAAATGATACCACAAACACAAAATCTACGTTTCTCAGTTGCACATGAGTTCTTCAATAACACGTATTCAACATGAAACATACTTAGTAAAATGTGTAATTACATTTAACAATAACGAGCACGATATACATTTCGCAAATTCTGTTCAATTTGCTGTTTGCGTGTTTTTATGAATTCATAAATGTTTAACAGTACTAATCTACTTACAGAATAGATGGAACGTAAAAATTTTAATTATACATTAGTTTACGTTGGGAAGAACTTCGTAAAAACAAGTTTTTATTTTTTTCACCATGACGCATCTCATAAAAAAATCTGAAAAAGTTTATGAACAATATTTATACCTATACAATGATACTGTAAAAACATGAATAATGTCGCTCTTAAACTTCAATGTTTCCGATCTTTTACAACGAGAATTTTCTACTTAAAAACCCGTAATAATTGCACTGTATGTATCTGGGTATTTGACAGCGTTCGTTTTTTTCAGCATTTTCACTTATGACTAAATAAGGAGAATAGACCAAAAACTAATTTTTTCCATTTAACACCATAACTATCCTCTCGGTCGAGATATAACGTTAACATTTTACATATGATTCATCTTGAGAGTATCGAACCGCTCATAAGCCGTTTAATTTGGTTGAAGCGCATTTTTGACCATCTGGCTATATCCTTTGTTTATGTATTAAATTTCTATACTAAAAATCTAAATGAAACTAAACAGATTAGTGAAGTCCAATTTGATTTTATCTACTGTCAGTCATAATATAATATAACTTTTCTTAAAGTGAACCAAGTGACGAGTTTTTTAAGAACTTACAGAAGAATTAGTTCATCAAATGATATGTAAACAATATTTGTTTCAAATTGTAATTGACAGGAATTGCGATGAAAATAGTAAATATTGATTTCACAACTTTTTGATCTGAGTCCATAATGAAAATTTAAAGAATACATTCTATAAATAGGTGTCGATTCTATAGATTCTGAAGATTGCATCAAAATCAGTTGATGCGGAAAAGAACAACAGACATCGAAAGGTGTAAAAATCCTTAGATTTATAACAATTCTTTTATATTTACCATCTACAAATATTACTAACTGTTGGCAACTTTATTTAATTTCGACGAAATTTTCAGTACGTATACAAGTTAAATCTACAAAATTATTCTTTTAATTTTTCATTACAGACTCGGGTAAAAAAGTTGTAAAATCAATATTTACTATTTTGTCCCGCAATTCCTATTAATTACAAATTTCTTAAAATTTCTGTATACATCGTTTAGTAAATTAATTCTTTTAAGTTCTTAAAAAAACTCCAGTCATTTGATCTACTTTTAAAAGTTGCATGATTTTAAAGGGAGTATGGAAACTTTCCTGATTGACTGTATATGTATATTTTAATAAATGTATCCTGAAATTGTGTATACAGGCAAAAGTGTAGGGCTTCATAATAATAAGATTTATTAAATCTGAGTACATGTTGCTTGGTTTACAGTCTGTCAGATACTGTTCACATTTTGTTTGTTGTCACCTGCCTTGGAGGCCCCTGGCAACCACCATAGAACATAAACTATTACACAACGTAGTAATAAATTATAATCATATAAATCTTTTTCTCCCGGAATGTACAATGTTTCTTAAAAATGACATGGACAATTTTGACTTTGCATAAATATCCACAGTCTGGTGATCACTGATGTGGCATTTCTCTATCAGATATTGAACAAATTATCATAGAAAGGTAAAAGTAAACGCATGATTCGGAAAAGGATTGAGAATCGGCCAATGAAACGGCCGGGGTGATTCGGTTAAAAAACGATCCCCTGAAACGCAGTGAAAAGTTCGAGCTTGGTCGCGTTGGAATAAAGGTAGTATCAGGGAGACGTTTGAACGCGGGTCTTCAGAGTGTCGTCGCAGCGACCGCTGGGGTGTATGGTCGCGGAGGATGGTCAACGGCTGGGCAATAACGTGAAAAGGGGCAAGAGAAAGAAAGTGGCGAAGGTGGGGACGGCTCTCATCATCCTCCGCTAATATTTACATGCGCGTGCACAAAGAGCCAAAAGAACGATCTCGTTTATTCTACATGATAAACATAAGGGAGGAAACCGGAAGACGGTGTAACCATCTTTAAGGTCAAGTTATACTGCCGCGACGTGATTTTTTTTTTACATAGGATTGAGTCTAGAGAAAAGCCCGACCGTGATTTTGCTTTCACGTTCCCGATATTTTCAGCTCGCCACGGCAAGACCATTATCTTGACGTCTGAGCATTTCCAGATGGCCATTCGAGAGCGCGTTCACAGTTTCCTGCTGTGCATGGCACAAAAAAAAGATGTTTTCAGGAGTTTCACAGCTCCTTGTGTAAACTATCGGTATGTCTCCTATACAACATCGTGGAAATAGGATGTTTTCCTGTCCCTTGGTGGAAAAGCATTAGACATTCTGATATTACACTGCCAGACAAAAAGATAGCACGCGTGTGCTATCTTTAATTTCTCGTGTTAAAATTATGCTAACGTGAAAACTCTGTGTGGTATGCAAAACATACCTTTTGCGAATATGTAAACAGAAAATAGATTGGCTTCAGTTCAATGACTTCTCTTAGTTGAAACGGAAACACACAATCCGACGTAGACAAAATGATAGCACACTTGAAAAATAAATATATACAGGGTGGCCCACATAACTCTGAACAGCTCAATAATTAAAGTTCTTAGTCTTAAATTGCATGGAACTGAAGGGCCTTTCTGACTACATAAACGTGAAGTGGCCTCCCTTCCCCTTTAACGGGGGAGGGGAGGTACCTTTAATTTTAAATGGAACCCCCTATAAAATGTTACATATTTAGATTCTACAGGAAAAAACAAGTCAATTTTGTCTGAAACATTTTTTTGTCAGATACTTCCATGATGAGATATAACAGTTTGAAGTTTCGAGTTGTAGGTACTTGAAGCGCTCTGAAATAGCGTTATGGAATTATACGCGCTTGAGTCCTTTGCTTATTCGTGAAGAAATAAAATGTACTTTAAATTAAATGTTCAAAATGCCCACCACGGGCTTGTAAACATTTATTTACTCGAAACATCAAAGTTGTTCTAACATTTTTTAACATTTCGGGAGTCATTGAAGCGCAAGCGTCACGTATTCTTTGTTTCATATCCTCTTTTGTCGTCGGTGGTTCAAACATAACTTTGTCCTTTACATATCCCCATAAGAAAAAATCTAATGGTGTTAGATCGGGGGATCGAGGAGGCCATTGACGTGGTCCCCCACGACCTATCCATTTGTTCCCAAATTTTTCGTTCAAAAATTGCCTGGTGATGATTGCAAAATGTGGAGGAGCGCCGTCTTGTTGGAACCACATTTCTCTTCTAACGTGCAGTGGCACATCTTCCAAAAGCGCAGACAAATGATTTTTTAATAAATCACAGTAACTTGTAGATGTTACAGTTTCTTGAAAAAAATAAGGTCCAATCACAAAATCTCCTATTAGGCCACACCAAACATTTAAAGACCATCGATGTTGAAAGGGAACACATCGCATCCAATTTGGGTTTTCCACGGCCCAATAATGCAGATTATGTCTATTTACATGCCTTGAATTCATAAAAGTGGCCTCATCGGAAAAAAGTATTTTGCACAAAAAGTCATTTACCACAACACCCTGCAGCCACTCGCAAAATCTTACGCGGTGATCGTAATCTGCTATCGAAAGCTCTTGTGATAAAACCATGTGATATGGATGATACTTTTGCCGTTTCAAAATTCGTTGAATCGATGAACGACTAATATGTGATGTTTGTGCAAGTGTACGTTGACTAATATGAGCATTTAATGTAATTGCAGCAAGAATACTGGCACTATTATTTTCATTAGCGACAGCTTTAGGTTTATTGCGAGTTTTTTTACACAATTCACCGTGCTCGCGAAGCCGCTTTTCTAAATTATGAAATGTTGCATGACATTTTTTGATCCCATAACGTTCAAAAAACATCACTGCTGTACGCCGATAATTTTTTTGGCATTCACCTAACGCTAATAACATATTCACTTCTGTGTCAAAAGTAGCCATAATCACAATGTTACTGCTTGAATAACAGCTCTAAACTGAAAACGTTTTCATAGATAAGTGAGTCAGACTCAAGAATTGTAAATATGATTGTTTGTGTTTCTTCATGAATAAGCAATGGACTCAAGCGCGTATAATTCCATAACGCTATTTCCGAGAGCTTCAAGTACCTACAACTCGAAACTTCAAACTGTTATATCTCATCATGGAAGTATCTGACAAAAAAATGTTTCAGACAAAATTGACTTGTTTTTTCCGGTAGAATCTAAATATGTAACATTTTATAGGGGGTTCCATTTAAAATTAAAGGTACCTCCCCTCCCCCGTTAAAGGGGAAGGGAAGCCACTTCACGTTTATGTAGTCAGAAAGGCCCTTCAGTTCCATGCAATTTAAGACTAAGAACTTTAAAATCGATGGCATAGTTTTCGAGATATTGAGCTGTTCAGAGTTATGTGGGCCACCCTGTATAATTACCATTCGTTTTTGAATTCGTGCAGCTTCAAAAATTTCAAATATTGGGCACACAGAACTACTATAAAAATATGAATGATATGAAAGAATATTTCAGACACAGGGAAATAATAAAATGTTAATTTTTTGAAAACTAATATTGTCATTTCGCCGACTACAATATTTTGCAACTTAATTAACGTTTATTGTACGCACCGTATACAAATTTCATACGATACACATGTGAAGTAACACACGCCAATAAATAGAAACGGGCTGAACTATTCATTATTATTGGTTCATAAAGATGGTGAATATTTTTTAAACATTCTGAAACAAGGTTGACGACGTAATTCTAAAATTACAACTTCCACGTAGTAAAAGAAAGAACACGGGGAAGCGGACTCGAGATGTCATTTCATTATTATTTTACCTGAATTGTTGTTGGGATGTCGTAAAAAGGACAATGGTTCTTCCGAGCCTGTCGCTGGATAGCGGCCGATCAGTCGATGCAGTTAGAATTAAATACCTGAATCGCCGCGTCCTTTTTCGGTCTTTTACCTGAACGCAAGTTTCGAGGATCCGCAAATTAAGAAATCAAATTTCAAAGAGGAAGAATTGAATTAATAGTTTCTAAACTTCTTTGAAGAAAACTATTGTATACTATGTTATGTACTAATATTAACGCTCGGTTTACGGGCGTTTCTTACATACCTATCTCTACGAGCACCCGTCAAATTGACGGGTAAACGAAAATACGCATTTTCTTTAAAAAATCGATTTATTCTAATTAAGTCTGAATTGAACAATATTAGGCTTCACGTTTAAATAAATAATTAATAAGTAAAAAGTATTTTTTTTTTAAACTATCACGGATATGGTAACAATATCATTTCCCTTAGTTTTATATAGTATGGAATAATATTGTGGCGGAGTGTATACCGAGACAACGTCAATATTTGTTGTATGGGAAGTTTGTAATTTATTCTTCCAAACCATAAAAATCTGAAAAATATGGGCGACCCTATAGTTCTGCACAGCAGTGTAGAAGAATCAAAGGGTACCGATCTTCAACACGCGCGTCCCATCGCCACCTGATTACCGCCACGAGGAATCACTCACAACAGAACGGTCCGAACCAATCGGAGGCATCATCGCAATGGAGCGACTCATTGTTAATTCACACGACTAACCGACGCCGCGGGTTCCCGGCGATTATGGAGAAAACTAGGTGAATTGATAACAACGGGGAACGATTCATCCCCGTTCGCGTCGAAGGGCGCCGAACAGAGCTTTGCGCAAGCGTCTTCTGGAACGGGGTTGACGACGGTGCACAGCGTCGCGATGCTCAACGGCGCTCACTTCAATCGTCGCCGCGTGCCCGACTCGAACTGGGACGGAATTTTGAATCGGAAGTCGCGCGATTTCGCTTGACGAACGTTCGAAGATCGATGCGACTATCTAGACAATACATTTGATCGATTTCCCATCGGTAACCTTGCGATATGTGGTGCGCGAGTGCAGAGAGAACGTTTCCATACATTCGAGATGTGGACCTGTGGAGAGTCGAGGACTACTTCCGAGCATGATCGTCGGGTCGATTGGGTTCTAGGAACATGCCATGGAGTGCTCCGAGTCGTACAACTATAGCGACTTGGCAGGACATTCGATTCAAACGTGGAAAATTAGTAACGAGCACTTATAACAAGATTGTTGTGATTAATCTAGGATGAATTGCTTAAAATTGAGTTAGAGTTCGTGACTGGGATTCTATCGTACTGACTACATTAATCACGGTGAATGTTCAGGCTGCCGGAAAGACTGTAAAAGCTAGGGAACGATTTGGAAGAGGGACAACGAGATCGAGTGGCAATAGTTAGTAAGAGTTGAATAAAAGTTGTAAAAGAGAAATGATTGGATTGATTTAAGTGAATCCTTAATGATCCGTGCTACTTGGCCATCTGAATCGAAAGATCGGGAGACTGTTCTGCTATGATTAAGGATGATCTAGCTCGTGGATCGCAAAAATGCTTGTTACGAATTGTATCTAAAAGATTCCTAGACTGTTTATGGGATTAAGTCGGTGGAAGATGGAACTAGACGGAGTGTGACATTGAGAACTGAGTCACTGGAACCTCGCACGGCTGTCTTCGTCATAGCTCTCCGCCTGAAGGACACTCAAGGTCAGTTCTTTCACCGCGATTTTAGAATTTTGGTTTCCCGACGAAATTTTTTATTTTTAAGACATATTGCACTTTCAATGTTGTAGATGAACAGTTCTACTATGCATGGCAATGTTCTCTCTCGAATAAGATGATAAAGTTTAATGTCAAGTTATGCGTACGGAAAAAGGTTTAAATTATTCTTTTTTATATGTCCTGGTTTTTTCCAGTATTTGCGATCTTGAAATTACAAAACTTGTTATTATGTGGCTTTTCTGCACTCTTTTGGTTCATCTTACAACGTTCACAAATTTCTGAATAATTAAAAAAATCAAAACTAAGATCGCCGAGTGCGATTAAGTACGTCCGCGAAAGATGGGGTATCCAAGAGAAAATAAATCGGACAACGATCTACAGTGGATTCAAGAACACTAAGTTTCCAATTCTAGTGAAATTGTCTTTGTTTGGACTGAGATCATTTTGTGAAAAATAATAGTGCAAAAATAAACCTGGACTCATTTTAAAGCTTAAAGCCTCTACTTTTGTATACCATCGCCCATATTTTTCTTATTATATTTTCGCATGCTACAACAGGTAACAATCTAAAAGTACTTTTTTGGTAAACAATGCTCCAAATTGAATTTTCTGTAAAAACATCAAGAAATTTTTAAAAATTATATAAAAAGGTCTGCGTACTCCAATTTTGATGAAATTTTAATATGTAATGGAGCAACACATTCTGAACAACTTTTATTAAATAAACGGAAACTCTGATTATACTGCAATCGGATGTATGTTTCGGTTTATTTATTAAATAAACGGAAACTCTGATTATACTGCAGTCGCTTTTAGTTTCCGAGATATTTGCAAAAAACTATTGCTAATACTATATTGAATTTTCTGTATTCTTTATACTCCGATTTTGATGAAATTTAAATATGTTATGCAGCAACACATTTTGAACAATTTTTTCCTTTTCCAATATCGGGGGGTCGCTTTTAGTTTTCCAGATATTTGCAAAAAACTATTGCTAATACTATATTGAATTTTCTGTATTCTTTATACTCCGATTTTGATGAAATTTAAATATGTTATGCAGCAACACATTTTGAACAACTTTTACCTTTTCTAATATAGGGGGGTCGCTTTTAGTTTTCGAGATATTTGCAAAAACTATCGGTAATGCTATATTGAATTTTCTGTATTCTTTACACTCCGATTTTGATGAAATTTAAATATGTTATGCAACAACACATTTTGGACAATTTTTTTCTTTTCCAATATTGGCGGGTCGCTTTTAGTTTCCGAGATATTTGCAAAAAACTATTGCTAATACTATATTGAATTTTCTGTATTCTTTATACTCCGATTTTGATGAAATTTAAATATGTTATGCAGCAACACATTTTGAACAACTTTTTTCTTTTCCAATATCGGGGGGTCGCTTTTAGTTTTCGAGATATTTGCAAAAAACTATCGGTAATGTTAATATCATAACGGAAACCTTCCTTTTAGAAACACTGGGTGCGCGTGAAACACTGGGTGGGTGTGTGTGGTATTGTCGCTTCTCATCTCCACAACGTGTTTACAAACAAAAAAATTAACAGATGCGGCCCGAAAATCCAGGAAATGGAACAACAGAAGAAACAAGCAGAATTAACTCATGTAGATAACTCTGATCATACATAGATAGGCTGAGCTTTCAATTTTCAAAGACATTTCCTGGATTTTCGGGCCGCATCTGTTTACTTTTTGTTTGTAAACACGTTGTGGAGATGAGAAGCGACAATACCACACACACCCACCCAGTGTTTCTAAAAAGAAGGTTTTCGTTATAAAATTAACATTACCGATAGTTTTTTGCAAATATCTCGAGAACTAAATGCGACCCCCCCTATATTGGAAAAGGAAAAAGTTGTTCAATATGTCGAAATCTATAATATATTAAAATTTCATCAAAATCGGAGTACGCAGACCTTTTCTATATAATTACCAAATTTTTCTCTTCGTGAATCTGTCACTGATTTGTAGACTGAAGCTTCTCTTCTTTACAATGACTGTTTAAAACTTGATCTATCATTTTTTGGCTGTTTCATAGCACAAAAATGAGCAACAAGTTATCACGCCGCTTATTTTTCTGGGCCCGTACAATTACGTAAACCTTCGCTGTGTAGCCAATATTATTGTAAAGTTGGCAATAAACCTTCCATTCAAAGTTCAATAAATCTTATTGAAGTTTTACGAAGTCTTTCTGGAGAGAGAGAGAGAGGGAGAGAGAGAGAGAGAGAGAGAAAAAGAGAGAGAGAGCTACAATCATAAAATCTATGATGGATTTTCTCAGTCTGAGAAAACTTTCTTAACATTCTTACAGATGTTTTAATTTGTAACATTTTCGATCAAGAAAGTGTCTTCAGTTTCCCGGTCGCTGTATCATGTAAAAGTATTTTAGATAAAAATGGACAATGGACGGCAAAATAAAAGAGTTTAAGCTTTATAATGAGTCTAGATATATTGTTGTACTATTTTTATTAATGAAATAATCACAGTTGAAATACCGACATTTTTTTCAGAATGGGAAATTCAGTGTTCATGTACAGTATGAATCCACTGTTTTAGGTTGTTGCATATGAAATGTTCGACTTCAGAATACAAATCTTACGAAGCATTTTAATAAAAGAAATACTATTATAATTTACAGATTTATTATGCCATTAGGGGATCAAAGCTGACATTTGAGTTGCTATATCCAGTTTTTATTTAGATAGCCGATTTCCTTTTAAATTAAGTTTCTTTTAGTGATTGTCGTGTATTTTTTTATACGAGTGGCAAAATAAACATATTCGGTCAAAATGTGCTAGTAAGTGAATGCACTGCTCGTCGATGACAGAGAAACTTAAAAAATAGAGATGGTCGTCTCGTAAATAAAGAACATAAACAACTAAACAATTCAATTTTCAGCGTAGCACAATCGATAAATTTGACATTCATTGACAGAATATGCTGACTACAATAGTCCTTATTTTGATGAAAAGGCTTTGTTTAGTAAAAAGTTATGTCTCTTTAGCGTTACTGTAAAAAATGGGATATTTTACATATATGCAACAACATAATATTAGGTTGTCCCATAAATGTGCTAGTAAGTGAATGCACTGCTCGTCGATGGCAGAGAAACCTCAAAAATAAAGATGGTCGTCTCGTAAATGAAGAACATAAACAACTAAACAATTCAACTTTCAGCGTAGCACAATCGATAAATTTGACATTCATTGACAGAATATATGGACTACAATAGTCCTTACTTTAATGAAAAGGCTTTATTTAGTAAAAAGTTATGTCTCTTTAGCGTTACTGTAAAAAATGGAATATTTTACACATATGCAACAACATAATATTAGGTTGTCCCATAAGTTCGTGCCGTTTACTGTTTTACTATTTAAATTAATATTTGAAACGTACTTTCAAAATCAACGAAAAAATATAACCACCTTCTCTACAACCTCTTCCCACTTTTTTGGTAAAGATATTACACCTTCACTGTAAAATTTCTGTGGTTTTTCATTAAACTACTTTTCAATCCGCGGCACGAATTTATGGGACCACCTAATATATAAGTTCATTCCAAAGGGACAAGCGTTTGTTGTTAACACTGCCAATTAATGGTGCCTTTAATTGCCGAGGTACTTTCGCGATAGACATTGATCCTTTTTCTCAAAAATTGTAGATTTATACATTTATAGTTTGAAGAAGAAGTTTGAAGAGCTGAACCTTTATATAATTCCGTGAAAAAAAATGTCGGTCAACGATCTATCCGACCGCATTTTAAAGAGTAGCTTCTACTTTACACATATTCAAGTTATTTTCTTTTAAAAGATTCTACTTTTGACACAAATAAGTTATTTTCTTCTCTATTTGCACTAAAGAATAGAGTAAAGATAATAAGGAGAGGGTTGGTGGTTCGGAACCCACCGTAATAAACAGTAGGTCCCGCTGAAAAGTAGGCTGAAATAGGCTGAACATTGGCGTTAGGTGAGAGTGGACAAAGTGGAAGAAGGGGGAGAATGGTAAAATGGATTTGAAACCCTGAGGGGACCAAATATACCTATCCTATCCTATCCTAGTAAGGAGAGGGTGATGCTCTGCTTGATGCAAATTCAAATGTCCCCAAAATGTTCAAACTGTTGTAACTCGTACAACGATCTATGCACGTACTTGGCGTCATCTTATACGGCGACACCTCGTAAAACCTCTAAGTAAGTCATTTTTACTAAGATTATGTTGTATTAGGCAGAGAGTGACAAAGCGAACATAAACACTTTCTTCAACAATTTGGATTTTGATGTCCTTCTCGCATAAACTATTGCTTGATCGCGTTACCGTACTTATAATTAAATATTAAAGTGTTACTCTGCAAATTAGAACTGGTTATCACTGTCGAGCACAGAATTTTGTTTAAATTTGAAAACCTGCGTTTCGTCTTGAATATTTATTTTCTCAGAAACAACACACAGGAATTGAAGAATATTAACAGATTCAAAGTTACAAACCCAAATATATGATGTACAGTGTTATGAGAGTTCGTACAATCTGTTTAATGGCTTGCGAGATACAGTTTAATGAAGGAGGCTCGCGAGAGATTAACAGGAGGTGATCTCGGGGATAGTAATTGCGAACTCTATACGAACTGAGGTGGTTCTGAAGTTTCGATGTTTTAGACAAGTCGATTTTTATCAATCTGGTTACCGCTCGAATGGCAGAAATTGCGGGAGACCGCGTTATTGTCGACCTCAGAGTTGAAAGATTTAGGCTGCTGATTATTTTAGCGATAATTTCAGGCATTACTTCCTGATCCACCGGTAATGAAATGGCGCTGGATAATGAATTCAAAAACGAAATATTTGCCGGAAATATGATCTACAGTCGCGTCGGTATTTAAGTTGACACTTATCATTTTTATAAAATAGCGGTAAAAGGATACAATAAAAATAAATAAAATGCGAATTGTTAATAAAAATAAATTTATTCGGGTCTTAAGTAAATAACGTCATCTTAATAATTATGTTCATTTGAGTAACAATAGCATTAACAAATATTTTCTAATTAACGTCCATCGGAAAGTAAGTTGACAATGTTTATAAAGTAAATTATAATTCTATAAATAACAATAAAAAAACATTTAATAAGCAGTTTGATACCCTTTGGCTTTAATTACTTCCAGTAAACGATTTGGCATACTGTGTATTAATTTTTTTAACGTTTTGGGTTGTATTTCATCCCATGCCTTTTTTTAGTGCGGCTATCAATTTTGGTTTTGTATAGCGGTCCGATTTTGGTATTTTTCGATCGAGTTCGTCCCATAAGTGCTCAATCGGATTTAAATCGGGACTCTGCGGTGGCCAAGAAAGCAGCGATATATTGTTTTCGTCGATACATTTTTTAACGATCTTTGCGGTATGTTTCGGATCGTTGTCGTGTTGGAATATGTATTCTGTATCTGGCCCAAATTTTTGAATTGATGAAAACAAATTTTCTTTTAAAATATCGATGTATTTCGCTGCTGTTAGTATACCATCAATAATTGTTAATTTTCCTGCATTTTCATTGTTGAAGCAGCCCCATAACATTATAGATCCTCCACCGTGTTTCACGGTAGGGGTGATAACATTTTGTTTAAAAGCTTCTCCTTGTTTTCTCCACACATATTTCCTTCGTTTGTTTGACTGCAATTCAAACTTTGATTCGTCACTCCAAATTATGGATTCCCAGAATGCAGTCGGTTTATTATAATGCTCTTTTGCAAAATTGAAACGTTTGCGAGCATTTGTTTCGGAAATGTGTGGCTTCTTTCTAGATGTACGACCATACAACCCAGCTTCGTATAAACGGGATTTTATTTGAGTGGTCCCTATTGGGAATTTAAATCTTCTTTGAGCTGTTTGGCAGCAATAAATGGTTCTTTTTTTGTTATTTTAACAATTTCTCGATCCTGACGGGGAGTTGTTTTTCTCTTTCTTCCCGTCCTACCTGCATTTTCAGGTTTCCCAGTAGTCTCTATCTTTTTATAAATTTTTCGCACCCCTTCCTTTGATATCCCAAAATCTGTGGCAATCTGTTGCAAACTTTGGCCTTCTCTTCCCTTTTTATAAATTAATAATCTTTCAGACTCGTGTAATTCCTGTGTTTTCGGCATGCTACAAATAACCAATTCTTAACAATAACAATACATAACAAAAAAACCATTATATAAGATACTAAATACATTATCAAGTTATTAAATCCGCGTTTAATAGTGAAATTTTCTAAATAAAATAAAAATTTGTGTGCGTCAACTTACTTTCCGGCGGACCCAAATTTAGGAAATAATTTTACAGATTGACTGTTACTTGATTGCATGCGGTGTTTTCAATTTGACACGTACTGGTATACTCAGGAACTTCTTGTACATAATGTAAACAATGTCAGAATGTACGAAAAAACACGTACAAGTTTTTATATTATGGAACAATATCGTCAATACCAGAAATATAACAGCGTCAACATAAATACCGACGCGACTGTACGTCATAAAAGGGACATAAATTAAATTCTTTACGATACATTTTTAGTTAAAATTAAGCGATATGCCTCTCGAAAATAGCAACATTTATGAAAATTTTTATGTCTCATGAATGGTTTCTGAAAATCATGAAAAAATTATGTAAATATAAATAAAGTTCATAGAAATATACAAGAACTTTTGGCACAAATGGGACAAAAAAAATTAGAAACCAGTCATTTTGACTGGTCCGTTAGTTCTAGTGTTAAAAACAACAAAGATATTTGAGGTACAAACGTTAGATAATTCAGCCTGCATTTCCTTCCAGAGTGTTGCACAAACAAATACTATGACATGTTTACTATTATTTATAATATGGTCACTGTGAACTCTTTTAATAAGAATTATCTTCCGGTACTTTTCAGTTTGCCTACTTAATAAAGTTTGTCCTACAGTATTGCCGTGATTAACAGGAAGTTATCAGCACTCTTATCTAACTCCGTAATACTAAGAAATATTAATTACTAGACTGCGGTTTTTATGTATATATGGCACAAAAGGACGAGTTAAAACCAAAACTGTCAATACATTAAAAGAATCTAAAAATGTGGTTGCATTACTGACGACTCACTAAAATTGTTGAAAGAAGAACTGCATTGCTATTCAGCTACCATTTCATTTGATCGTGTTAAGAAATTGTAATTTTACATAATCATCTGTAGTCTATTAACACTAGATTTACGGGACCCGTCAATTTGACGGATTTCAAATTTTGAAATGAAATACCCCAAAAACCATAGCATTAATTTGAACCATTTTGCATCGTAAATTAATCGCTTCATCCAAAGAATATATACACACAATTATTTTTTCCTAAAGCTTTCTAATCTTTGAAATTTCTATGTAGTATACCTATCTCTACGAAACCCGTCAAATTGACGGGCTAGCTTATTTCATAGACAATCCTTATATGTTCGTCAAATAATAAATATAAGAATAAAAGTAAAGTCTTTATTTTCTCCTCCTCCAATTCGTTATATCAATCGCGCCTCGATAATGTAAACTAAAGCGGATTGTATGGCCCGAGTGTTTATTTGGGTCTTCAATGAAATCGCTTATGCCTATTGCCGATGAGACCTCTAAAACAAGAGCGATCTTCAATATGATTGCTGCAGTGACAGTGTAAGAACGTTTTTCAAAGACAGTGTGCAAAAGTTTCATTTATTGTATACAGTCTCCGCTTATTGTAAGTATTTACAATAGGGTAATTGAATTTGGGCACAGTATTTTTTTATTTTGACCAATCCCCCTTTTCTAGCAGTCATGAGTAAATCCAGGAGATATAATAAAATATTGAACAAAATTGTCAACATCTCTGAAGATTGTTCTGAGGATACCTCCGAAGAAAATCAGTATGAATTAGACCAAAGCGGAGCTGACAGTGCAAGTTCTGAGTATATTGAAAGTGGAGAGTTAGAAGGATACCCTATATCGTTAATATTATTGTAGGATCTTAGGAAAAATGAGGAATTCCGCGCCCGGAATCGAACACGAGACCCTCGCGGTTGTAGCTGACTCAACTCTTACACATACCCACGGAACCCTCCTACTTTTCCTAATCTCCATACAGTATTTGGTCTGGGAGGTCCTGATCCCACACTCGGCCATCCTGCTCCGGCATTCGCCCTCGAATGTCCGCCGCAGCGCCATCGTCTTTTTGGCCTCAGCGCCATCAACACAACTCGTCACCAATTCTGTCACTTTTCGGGAACACCATCCTACTGCCCTCTCTAGCAGTTTTCCCTGGATGTGTCCCTTACTTCGCTTCGTCGTCCTTTCGCTCGCGTGCGACCGTCTTCGCAACGCTTGCTTACTCGTTCGTCGTCTGTCACCATGCGGGAATCGGTGTTCTCCCCATCCCGGACGAGCCCACAAATGTAGGATCTTAGGAAAAATGAGGAATTCCGCGCCGGAAATCGAACACGAGACCCTCGCGGTTGTAGCTGATCAACTCTTACACATACCCACGGAACCCTCCTAGTTTTCCTAATCTCCATACAGTATTTGGTCTAGGAGGTCCTGATCCCACATTATTGTTACCATTTCCGTGATAGTTTAAAAAAAAAGACTTTTTACTTATTAATTATTTATTTAAACTTGAAGCCTAATATTGCTCAATTCAGACTTAATTAGAATAAATCGATTTTTTAAAGAAAATGCGTATTTTCGTTTACCCGTCAATTTGACGGGTGCTCGTAGAGATAGGTATATAAGGAACGCCTGTAAACCTAGTGTTAAAAGTTAAAGCTCTCGATAGATTTCCTACAATGCGTAACTTGGCCCTCTCCACATCTTGATTTGGAGACATGGCAAAACAAATTTTTCATGGAATACTGTCAGTCACAAAAGTCTTCATACCACCATTTAGAATGTTGTAAGTTTTTAAAAAGTGGACTAACCCACTTGTATTTTTTCAACAACTTAGAAAATTTAGTTTACTGAAGATATATAATACAATATTTAAAAAAATGTAATTGAAAGGAATTGCGAAAGAATAGTAAATATTGATTGTACAACTTTTTTATCCGAGTCTGTAACGAAAATTTAAAAAATACATTTACATATTACAGTTGGCAACGTTACCTAATTTCTAAGAAATCTACAAAATGTTTTTTTTTAATTTTTATTACAGAATCGGCTGAAAAAGTTGTAGAATCCATATATACTATTTTTTCGCAATTCCTGTCAATTACCATTCTCTTAAAATTTTTGTAGACTAAGGCTTTGAAAAAATTTAAGTCATTTGATTAACTTTTAAGAAAGTAAAATTTTTGTAGACTAAGTTTTTGAAAACATTTAAGTCATTTGATTAACTTTTAAGAAAGTAAAATTTTTGTAGACTAAGTTTCTGAAAAATTTAAGTCATTTGATTAACTTTTAAGAAAGTTACATAATTTTAAACAGCGTATGGAAATTTTTGAAATTGATTATAGATATCTGACTCATGGGGCTACCAAAGTGAACAATTTCATAAAAATAGGGCATGGTTAATATGACAGTTATTTAAAACATGTTTAGAAACTCACTCATATGATCGCTTAGGTTTCTTACAAGTGACTGTACAGATTCGAGCGATTACGACGCGATGAATTAAATGTAAATTCGATGGATGAAAGAGAAACAGATGTATAAAATCTTATTTAACAGGCGAAATATATGAAAACAGGGTTCGTTTAGATTTAAACATCGTTAATCGATTTTTCGATAATCGAGTAACCGATTGGTTACTACTTATTTGAAAATGCCACTGTGGGCCAACAATGCTTGGAACTGAGTTGTGACTGACAACTGCTACTTTTTAATAAACGAATTATATTAAAACAGTTTTAACCATTGTACCTTATTCATTTTTCCTAAACTTTAAACTTCAAATTCATTAACTTCTACATTAACTCCTCTTAAACTTTCTATTATCGAAAAGCCACTAACGAGAATATAGGCATACAATAAACATTTTCCTGTAACTGTAAGAGAAATTGTAGGACAAGAGGTTAAGGTATGAAAACATTCGCCAAACTTTGATCTGTTAAGAATTTTTCAGAACGAAAGTACAAGCACTATTATTATGGGATTTCTCTTCAAATTTCAGTAATGCTTATGTAGTTTTCGAAAATTAAGAAATTGAAAGTATGCTTGTTACGAGCAATGAAGTAAATTCATGTCATATGTAATGAAGATAGACTGTAGACTAATCTAGATAGAAAATATTTTAGACTTACTTTGAGAATTTTTTACACGAAATCACAAAACCTATTATTATGTAGTTTTTGTCTGCAATTTTGTTTATGTTTTAACAATAATCACAAATTTTCAAATAATGAAAAAATACAATTTGAGCTTGTTGTAAGTGATTAAGTCAAGGATTGAAACTGTTATGATATCGGTTCCGGTTCTCGTAACAGTTATGAAGAACCGAAATGATGTTATAACTGTTACGGGAATATCGGTTCTGGCTTATATCGGTTACGGTTATGGTTTTCGAGAACCGATATTATTTCGGTTCTAAAAGTTATTTTTCGGTTCTGGATATCGGTTCTGGGTTCCGGTTCCAGTTTTGGTTCTGTCTTCTGTCATTCTGTATTCTATTCTGTATTATGTTTGGCCTTCTATATTTATTATTTAAGTAGTTATTTATTGTTATTTCTAATTTGAACAATTTTTAAATAAATAAATTTTTATAATTTTTTTTCTATATTCATTATTTGAATTGTTATTTCAATAATTTATTGTTAAAATAATTGTTTAAATAAATAAATTTTCATAATTTGTTTCTATACTTATTATTTGAAGTATTTCAATAATTTGTTGTTAAACTAACATATTTATTATTTGAATTATTATTTCGATAATTTAATGTTAAAATAATTGTTTAAAAAGTTAAATTTTCATAATTTGTTTCCATATTCATTATTTGCATGGTTATTATTGTTAAAATAATTGTTTAAATAAATAAATTTTCATAATTTGTTACTATACTTATTATTTGAAGCATTTCAATAATTTGTTATTAAACTAACATATTTATTATTTGAATTATTATTTCGATAATTTAATGTTAAAATAATTGTTTAAAAAGTTACATTTTCATAATTTGTTTCCATATTCATTATTTGTATGGTTATTTCAATAATTTATTGTTAAAATAATTGTTTAAATAAATAAATTTTCATAATTTGTTTCTATACTTATTATATGAAACATTTCAATAATTTGTTATTAAACTAACATATTTATTATTTGAATTATTATTTCGATAATTTTATGTTAAAATAATTGTTCAAAAAGTTAAATTTTCATAATGTGTTTCCATATTTATTATTTCTATGGTTGTTAGTTTAACAACAATTTATTGAAATACTTCAAATAATAAGTATAGAAACAAATTATGAAAATTTATTTATTTAAGCAATTATTTTAACACTAAATTATTGAAATAACAATTCAAATAATGAATATAGAAAAAAAATTATAAAAATTTATTTATTTAAAAATTGTTTAAATTATAAATAAGAATAAATAACTACTTAAATAATAAATATAGAAGGCCGAACACAATACAGAATAGAATACAGAATGACAGAAGACAGAACCGATATCCAGAACCGAAAAATAGCGGTTTTAGAACCGAAATAATATCGATTCTCGAGAACCGTAACCGTAACCGATATAAGCCAGAACCGATATTCTCGTAACAGTTATAACATCATTTCGGTTCTTCATAACTGTTTCGAGAACCAGAACCGATATATAACAGTTTGAAACAGTTATTTCCAGAACCGTTTCAGTCCCTGGATTAAGTATATCCGTGAAACGAGGGTGTCCAAATGGTTGCCTCGACCTTGGAGAAAAGATTGGTGATGTTTAACCTGTTTTAGCGTGGTGATAGAGAGTAAAACAGAGATTTACAGAAGGGAGTAAAATTGAATCAATGAAACCATTTTTTTTTAGAAGATTTGTGTATTTATTAAAACAGAGACCCAAAAAATTTAAGGAGCACATGGTTTTACAATTAATTTAACACGAAAAGTAATAATATTCTAACTTTGACAAATTTACTTTACTAGTTACAGTATTATATTCTTGATTCGGTTTTGCAACGATCCAAGATACTAGCAAAAAAAATATATTTAACCCTCGGTTGAAGCAGTAGCAATTTAGTTAATGCTCAGGATTTGAAAACAAATTGATGTTTTAATGTAGCACATAAAGCTATATTTAACCACAAAATCGACAATATATGCTTTTACGGGTCGGCAGAGACCCAACAGTACGAACTAAGGGTTAATATTTCACCCAAAGATCTTTGGTACAATAAATCTGCTACTCGTAAAGTTAAAAAGTATAGAATATTCTTATTATGTGTGCAAAGACATCGGAAAAAACATTTGACATTTTCAGAGAGTATTCAAGGTAGACCAAAACTTGGAAACTATCACCCGTAAAGAAGAGCAGTTATATACAGTTACTCCCATTAATACTCGGACACTCTTAAAAAGATGATAACTTGTTTAATATTGGACTATACGACTTGGACTTTTTTGAGAAGTTAGAATAATTAGTTTACTACATGACGTGAAAAAGAAATTTTAAAACAATTGCAATTGGTCGGTATTGCAGAGAAAATACTAAAAGTTGTGTTTTGCAATTTTTTTATGTGGCTTATATTGAAAATTTAAAACATCCATTTTGTAGATCTGTATCAATTGTATACATTTTCAAATTTTCATCCAATTTGGATTACGTGGAAAACAGCGAAGGCATCCAATGACGCAAGAATCCTTCGATTTATTACAGTTTAAAGCCGAAAATTGTGAAAAGCTGCAATTTTTACCATCTTCAAACAGTTGTAGCTCATTGCAACGTTTGCCGATTTTGGTGAAATATTCAGAGCGTATACAGTTGACACAGATCTACAAAACGTATTTGTTGAATTTTCAATATGGACCCACATAAAACAGTTATAAATAACAACTTTTAGTATTTTCTATGTAATTCCGACGAATTACAATTTTTTCAAAATTTCTTTTTTTCAACGTGTAGTAAACTAATTGTTCTAACTTCTCAAAAAAAAATCCAAGTCACATGATCCAATATTAAAAACGTAATCGCCTTTTAGAGTGTACGATTATTAATGGGAGTGACTGTACGTATATTCAAAAAGCAAAGGAAGATCAGCTTCAGTGGCAGCAAAAACATTAAAATCAGATTCCGATGTAAGACATGGAAGATGGACAGTACGGAGAAGTCTTTGAGACATGAGTTTTAGAGCTATGGAAACGTAGGGGAAAAATACAAATTGGAGAGACGTTGGAAGGATTTAAGGTTATTGTTGCACTATTGTCGACATTTTAAGACGATTACATTTTCTTACAATATTTTATACATATTTGTATCCTTGATATATTGGGCAAGACCGGCGATATATTCCTTAGAACCTAACAGAATGGGTAAGGATCCAGGCAACTTAGCATTTTTCCTTTCATTCTCATATTTCTTGCATTCTATTATTAAATGATTTATGTTAACTGGTACTTTACATATATCGCAGATCGTGTTTTCTTTCTTGTTTAACAAAAATGAATTGGTTATTTCTGAGTGCACGATTCTGATTGCTAATGACCTTTGATGTTGAAGCAACATTAAATAAATAAAAAAAAAGGAAAAATATATTTTCATTTATCTTCGATTTCTCACAATTGATTTAGACAATTATTATTTTGCATAAAGTTCCGCAGTCTACTTATTACATAATGCATGGATTTACTTAACTGCTCGTAACAAACGTAATTTCGATTTCTCAATTTTCTAAAACTTCACAGGCATTATTGAAATTTGAAGAAAAATATGCTCTAAAAATCTCACAATAATAATATGGTAATTATATAGAAAGGGTCTGCGTACTCCGATTTTGATGAAATTTTAATATGTTATGGAGCAACACATTCTGAACAACTTTTATTAAATAAACGGAAACTCTGATTATACTGCAATCGGATGTATGTTTCGGTTTATTTATTAAATAAACGGAAACTCTGATTATACTGCAGTCGCTTTTAGTTTCCGAGATATTTGCAAAAAACTATTGCTAATACTATATTGAATTTTCTGTATTCTTTATACTCCGATTTTGGTGAAATTTAAATATGTTATGCAGCAACACATTTTGAACAACTTTTTCCTTTTCCAATATAGAGGGGTCGCTTTTAGTTTTCGAGATATTTGCAAAAAACTATTTCTAATACTATATTGAATTTTCTGTATTCTTTACACTCCGATTTTGATGAAATTTAAATATGTTATGCAACAACACATTTTGGACAATTTTTTCCTTTTCCAATATAGAGGGTTCGCTTTTAGTTTTCGAGATATTTGCGAAAAACTATTGCTAATACTATATTGACTTTTCTGTATTCTTTATACTCAGATTTTGATGAAATTTAAATATGTTATGCAGCAACACATTTTGAATAACTTTTTCCTTTTCCAATATAGGGGGGTCGCTTTTAGTTTTCGAGATATTTGCAAAAAACTATTGCCAATACTGTATTGAATTTCCCGTATTCTCGCACGATCCGTGGCAACGTAAGGCTGCTCCGGCGCGACGTCTGTTTACTTTTTTTTTCTTAACACGCTGTGGAGATGAGAAAGAAAACAGGGTCTCACTCTGGTCATACATACAAAACCTTATTATTTTTTCAACAATACCACACACACCCACCCACTGCTTAACACGCACTCAATGTTTCTAAAAAAAAGGTTCTCACATTATACAATATAAAATCAACTGAGACCAATACAGCATACATGTATTATATTATCGCATTTGATTGTAAAACAAATTGGTATTGGTTTCAGTTGATTTTATATTGTTTAATGTGAGAACATTCGTCTCAGACGAAACGGCAAACGAAAAATAAACAGATGCTGCCCGAAAATCCAGGAAATGTCTTTGAAAATTGAAAGCTCAGCCTATCTATGTATGATCAGAGTTATTTACAGGAGTTAATTCTGTTTGTTTCTTCTGTTATTCCATTTCCTGGATTTTCGGGCCGCATCTGTTTATTTTTTGTTTGTAAACACGTTGTGGAGATGAGAAGCGACAATACCACACACACCCAACCAGTGTTTCACACGCACCCAGTGTTTCTAAAAAGAAGGTTTCCGTTATGAAATTAACATTACCGATAGCTTCTTGCAAATATCTCGAAAACTAAAAGCGACCCCCCTATATTGGAAAAGGAAAAAGTTGTTCAAAATGTCGAAATCTATAATTTATTAAAATTTCATCAAAATCGGAGTACGCAGACTTTCTCTATATAATTACCAATAATATTTGTAATTTCTTTCTTGAAAAATTTTTAACAGCTCGAACTTTGGAGGATGGGTTACTCCCGTTACCTCTTGTCATTCAATTTATTTTACAGTTACAGTGATTGGATCTTTTTTATATTTGATAATTTCTTAGAAGAAACAGGAAAATGTTATGGTATGCCTATATTCTCTTTAACACTAGATTTACGGGGCCCGTCAAAATGACGGATTCAAACATTTTTAATTTACGATTATTAAGAGTGTAAGGAGGCATTCGTAAGGAATTATTAAATAGATTTATAAAGATCTAAGTAAACACAATTTTATTACTTTTATAAAGCAATGTAAAATAATCAGTTTTAGTGCTCCGTAAACCTATTGTTAATAAGTAGATTTCGATAATTGGATGGTCAATGCATGAACAAGTTAATCGAAAGTTTGAAGTTCAAAGTTTAAAAGAAATAAATAAGGTGCCAAGACAAGGTGACTGGTAGAAAAAGATTTTGTTTGAGTAGCGTTGATGTGTATCGTATCAGTCCGATCACTAGTGCCAACTTCGACGTAAACGGACCCCAGATCCATTTATTCTGCTCGACCAGGCGGTACTGAGGCCATGATTGACAGGTATGGGCTAGGTAGAAAAGACCGTTGTCGCGAAAAAGAACGTCGCTTGCCTATGGTACATATGTATATCTATGGATATCCGTTTATTTTATGCGACGAAGCCACATTGGATTACAGCAAGTAGAATGTCGATTACCTACCATAGAAGCCACAGATTTTGCAAGGTCCCAATTAACACTAGGTTTACGGAGCACTAAAATTCATTATTTTACATTGCTTTATAAAAATAATAAAATTGTATTTACTTAGATCTTCAGCGATTTTTATTGTAATATGTGCACAAAAAAATGAATCTATTTAATAATTCCTCACGAATGCCTCCTTAGGCCCTCCGTCCACGAGGCATTGCGCCAGAGACGCGTACGCGTAGCGTATGAGGCACGATTTGATTCTGTCTACGGCGCGTCGCGTCAAAGACGCGTCCACGTACGCATAGCGTATGTGATGTGGACGCTTTCTTTCATTTATGAAGCGTACACAGCAAGTTTTGAATCTTAAGAGAATCTTGAGTGACGATGAGAACATGCTAATTCTATATACAGGGTGGCCCACATAACTCTGAACAGCTCAATATCTCGAAAACTATGCCATCGATTTTAAGGTTCTTAGTCTTAAATTGCATGGAACTGAAGGGCCTTTCTGACTACATAAACGTGAAGTGGCCTCCCTTCCCCTTTAACGGGGGAGGGGAGGTACCTTTGTAATTTTAAATGGAACCCCCTATAAAATGTTACATATTTAGATTCTACAGGAAAAAACAAGTCAATTTTGTCTGAAACAATTTTTTGTCAGATACTTCCATGATGATTGCTTATTCGTGAAGAAACAGAAACAATAATATTTACAATTCTTGAGTTTGACTCACTTATCTATGAAAACGTTTTCAGTTTAGAGCTGTTATTCAAGCAGTAACATTGTGATTATGGCTACTTTTCACACAGAAGTGAATATGTTATTAACGTTAGGTGAATGCCAAAAAAATTATCGGCGTGCAGCGGTGATGTTTTTTGAACGTTATGGGATCAAAAAATGTCATGCAACATTTCATAATTTAGAAACGCGGCTTCGCGAGCACGGTGAATTGTGTAAAAAACTCGCAATAAACCTAAAGCTGTCACTAATGAAAATAATAGTGCCAGTATTCTTGCTGCAATTACATTAAATCCTCATATTAGTCAACGTACACTTGCACAAACATCACATATTAGTCGTTCATCGATTCAACGAATTTTGAAACGGCAAAAGTATCATCCATATCACATGGTTTTATCACAAGAGCTTTCGATAGCAGATTACGATCACCGCGTAAGATTTTGTGAGTGGCTGCAGGGTGTTGCGGAAAATGACTTTTTGTGCAAAATACTTTTTTTCCGATGAGGCCACTTTTATGAATTCAGGGCATGTAAATAATCTGCGTTATTGGGCCGTGGAAAACCCAAATTGGATGCGATGTGTTCCCTTTCAACATCGATGGTCTTTAAATGTTTGGTGTGGCCTAATAGGAGATTTTGCGATTGGACCTTATTTTTTTCAAGAAACTGTAACATCTGCAAGTTATTGTGATTTATTAAAAAATCATTTGCCCGCGCTTTTGGAAGATGTGCCACTGCACGTTAGAAGAGAAATGTGGTTCCAACAAGACGGCGCTCCTCCACATTTTGCAATCATCACCAGGCAATTTTTGAACGAAAAATTTGGGAACAAATGGATAGGTCGTGGGGGACCTCGTCAATGGCCTCCTCGATCCCCCGATCTAACACCATTAGATTTTTCTTATGGGGATATGTAAAGGACAAAGTTATGTTTGAACCACCGACGACAAAAGAGGATATGAAACAAAGAATACGCGACGCTTGCGCTTCAGTGACTCCCGAAATGTTAAAAAATGTTAGAACAACTTTGATGTTTCGAGTAAATAAATGTTTACAAGCCCGTGGTGGACATTTTGAACATTTAATTTAAAGTACATTTTATTTCTTCACGAATAAGCAAAGGACTCAAGCGCGTATAATTCCATAACGCTATTTCCGAGCGCTTCAAGTACCTACAACTCGAAACTTCAAACTGTTATATCTCATCATGGAAGTATCTGACAAAAAAATGTTTCAGACAAAATTTACTTGTTTTTTCCGGTAGAATCTAAATATAAAATCTAAATTATAGGGGGCTCCATTTAAAATTGCAAAGGTACCTCCCCTCCCCCGTTAAAGGGGAGGGGGGGCCACTTCACGTTTATGTAGTCAGAAAGGCCCTTCAGTTCCATGCAATTTAAGACTAAGAACTTTAAAGTCGATGGCATAGTTTTCGAGATATTGAGCTGTACAGAGTTATGTGGGCCACCCTGTATAATTATATAGAAGAGAAGAAGAAAATTCTGGGTGCATCTTTATATTCAGAGAAATCAGTCGTTGATTTTGAAAGTGAGGCATGTCCATTTTATGTCATTACCAGATATTTTATGTTAATTTGTAATAAAAATTACTTCAATTTTTTTCACAAAATGGACTTCCCCCACTATCAAAATCAACGACTCTTATATTTATGGCAGAACGGCTATAGCTGCAAAAGAATTATAAGATAATATTAGGTTTTCCCATAAGTTCGTGCCGAGAAATACAGCAACCGTTACCGCAGACAATATTTTACACATTCTCGCATATTTGTATCTTGCCTTTCTATACTTGGACCCACTATTCGTACAAGATTTTTGTATGTGTCTTTATGCATTCTGTAGAATGCTTGAAACCTAGCATCGTCTTCTGTTAATTTTCTTGCAGCCACAAATATTCTGCAGTTAATGTTATTGCGAATGTAAGGGTGCAACCAGAATTTTCTCCTTCTTCTTTTGTGTCGAATATAATTATAAAGAAGTATCACGTCCTCCTCGTCACTCGATATTTCTGTTTGTTTGTCGTAACTAACGTGAAGTTTACTCTACGCTTCGTGTACAGATGATCGCGGCAGCGTACGCTATGCGCGTGACGACTGCAGGTAGCGACGATTACGCTTCGTGGACAGACGTCCATTATTTTACATTGGTCGCTGCATTGAAGCGTACAGCAAGCGATATTTTTTCGCGTACGCGTCTCTGACGCAACGACCCGTGGACGGAGGGCCTTACACTCTTAATAATCGTAAATTAAAAATTTTTGAATCCGTCATTTTGACGGGTTCCGTAAATCTAGTGTTAATATCAACTGCATTGTATTTATGAGAGTGTCAAAACAGAAAAGTATTAACAGCTTATTAAATATCGATATTAATATACTAGATGGTTGCAAAAGTTCGTGGTCGATTTGAAGATAAAACGCAATCGGTTACATTTTACAATAACAGTTTTGTAATGAATTACACAGTCACCGCCATTTTCTACAATTGCCTGGAACATGCTAAAATTTAAAAATGTCATTACAAGTAATATCTACGTAATTGAAAATTGGAAAAAACATTTATTTCATTGAATTATTGTTTATACAGAGTGTTTTATTTAAGTCAATTTCCAACAAACGTTAAATGGCTTCCGGCTGCGCATAATTTGATTTAAGTTTTTTTCTGATAGATGAAATATAGGGGACACAAATCATGTAATTTTGAATGTTTTGGTCGATGCAGTTTGTAATTTTCAACAAAAAATTACTAATTGTAAGCCACTTATTGAGAAAGGTATTGGGATGGAATATATTTTAATTTGAATATTATGCAGGTCTCTATAGTGATTTTTAAATATATCCGGAAATGCGAACTGTATGAATCAGCGCACTCAAAGTGGCATAAATCGTGAACTTTTATAACTGTAGCAGAAAGTAACTTAATTAAGTTTCTGGTAATATACAGAATTATTACCGTTCTTTTTGATAAAAAAAATGTATCAGAGTGCAGTTGTACGTTTGTACATTGTATTGGGCTGCAAATGTAAATTATGATTCCATTTGTTAAGGATTATTCGTTACGCATTACTGTGTGAGAATTTATGTCATATATCGACATTTCCAATGCAAAAGGATTCTGGTTCGTGCGTTTTGTGCTATGTATCCAAAGGACAATCAATAAATATCGATTAGTCGGCTCCTCGTGCATGAAGAAACTTGTATTATCCTATTATGGACTCATCGTACAATAGCTGATATAGTTCGGAACATTCGTTAAATTCGGTAGCGTAAATACCTGTTAATGTAAACTTGAATGCAATACAATAGACATTGACCTTTCACTGAATTTATTAAATAAACGGAAACTCTGATTATACTGCAATCGGATGCTTCGTAGAATATTTCAAGAAGCCATTAAATATTATTTATGTATTATACTACTGTCATCATACTGTTGAATATATTTTAAATCGTTCAAATCAAGTATAAAATCGATCTTTTTTGCAATATATTTTGCATAAAGTTCCGCAGTCTAATTATTACATAATGCATGGATTTACTTAATTGCTCGTAACAAACGTAATTTCGATTTCTCAATTTTCTAAAACTTCACAGGCATTATTGAAATTTGAAGAAAAATATGCTATAAAATCCCACAATAATAATATGGTAATTATATAGAAAGGGTCTGCGTACTCCGATTTTGATGAAATTTTAATATGTCATGGAGCAACACATTCTGAACAACTTTTATTAAATAAACGGAAACTCTGATTATACTGCAATCGGATGCTTCGTAGAATATTTCAAGAAGCCATTAAATATTATTTATGTATTATACTACTGTCATCATACTGTTGAGTATATTTTAAATCGTTCAAATCAAGTATAAAATCGATCTTTTTTGCAGTATATTCAATAATTAATAGGTATGTTTTGTCTGCATCATTAATGGTATGTTCAAACGAGGTGTCCTAGGATTAGGCAACGTTGTTAATACATTCTACGAGTTTAAATAAGAGAAACATGTTATTTTATTATAAAATTATAAACAAACATACGGAATTGAAAGGGAACGGTAGTCAACGCGGTTGCTGCGATACAATGCGAAAATAGATCAGTAATATTAGCATTTAATTTGTTTACACGATCCATGCTTACTAACATTATAGTTAATGATTTAATCATTCAGATAAAACAAAATATATATGAACTTTGTACAATAATACGTTCCATTTTAAACCACTGTTAATCTTGTATTGATAACAACGGTGGCCATTTGGAAATGGAACATTAGTTGCATCTATGACTTTAGTATTAATTTAACAATACAAATAAATATCGCTAATGTTTCTCTCGAACTCTGCATTTTTTGGTGTAACTTTTTATAAATGGTTCAACAATCTAAATATGTATCTACAATACTATTTTCTTATTTAGTCCCATCGAATATGTTAACAAAGTTCGACACTTTATTTGACACATATTTATTCGAGATTTTGATACATGAAAATTTTGTGAGTGAGTTATAGATGACGTTTTTTTCTTATTCTCTAACATTAATAAATAACAGTTATTTTGTATCATCATACTTTTATCACCGTAATTTTTTATAAAATTCACTTAATTTTCTGGAAGTACCTGCTGTTATTAATGACATTATTAATAGCAGAAAATATATAATAGAAATAATTATATATATATATATTATATATATATAAATATATATATCTATCTATCTATCTATCTATATATATATATATATATATATATATATATATATATATATATATATATATATATATAGATAGGAGTGATATTACTAATAGCAATTTTATATAAAATTACTCTTTTCCCATGATTTATTAATAATCAATATGTACCTTTTATTTGCACTGTTAGTATGTATATTTATATAAACGTGAGGTACCTTTTATTAGCACTGTTAGTATATTTATATAAACGTGAGGTAGCTTTTATTAGCACTGTAAGCATATTTATATAAACGTGAGGTGCCTTATTAGCACTGTTAGTATATTTATATAAAAGTAAGGTACGTTTCATTAGCGCTATTCGTATACAGTATTTCATCGGTAATTGTCCCAAATATCTCGCACATAATTGTCCCTGAGATATCCCCACTACTGCGGGGTGTACCCCCTTGAGGAGCCCTGAAGCTCGAGAGTCCTCGGTCGCCGAGAAATATGACACCATGCGGCTCGGGTATATCGGTGAGACCAGACTAATCCGAATTTCCAAATTCTTTATTATTCATTATTTTTTTATGGGACTTCGATGACCATATTTGTGGCGTTTTTCTAATAAAAATCATACCAAATATGATATAATTCCGATGATATTTACTTGTGTAATAGACAATTAAAGTTTTGGGCGCGTGGAAGGATAGCGTATGGGAAAGAACGAGACGCGAAGAGTGGCAGTCGGCGGCACAGTTCAAAGGCTCGTGCGTCCTCACAATATATTACCAAGGAATAACTTTTTTTATTGTTACTTATTTTTTTATGAGACTTTTTCTGACAGATTTGTGACATAGTTCTGATTAAAATGATACCAAACACGATATAATTCGGATCATATACAGGTGTATGGTCATTATGTATAGGTCAGGTACATAACATCGGTGAGGCAACAGTATTGCAATGACGACACTTTTTCATTTTTAATTAATCTTTTAAGAGACTTTTACCATCATATTTGTAATATTTCTCTGATCAAAATTTTTATGATTATACATACATATCTATTTTTTTAATTGAAGATGGAGTAAGTTTTGGTGTCAGACAAAGAGAGTAAATAGTAAAGAAAGGGACACTGCAAGCTCTCGAGCTCGGCTGTCCTTCTCTACGTTCGGCAAACCTCAAACAATGAGATCCCTCGCCCATAATTGTCCCTGCGCAGATCCGTGTTGTGGACAATTATCGATGAAATACTGTATTTTTATAAAAGTAATGTCCTCTTTATTTAATTTTTTAATACTCAACGAATAGGTAATACTGATATTATTAAGAGAATATTTAAATAAAATTGACTTCATTTTCTTGTGGGTTGTTAATAATTTAGAAGTATGTATTATATATATATATATATATATATATATATATATATATATATATATATATATGCTTAAACTGTAACTTTAATTGATAATAATACCATATAATTCATATAATGAATCATAAGGAGTTGAACATTATAATGTTATTATTAATTTACTAATAATTTAATAAAGTGATACTATATATTGTCCCCAAACTAACATGTTTAAAATTATCGTATAAAATCTTAGTATAATATTGTAATATGATATACATTAATATAATATAAGACAGATTTAATATAAAAATGTGTTGTAGTTTATTAATGACCAAGAGTTATCTGTTATATTATTAATTAAAATATTATAATGGTTTATTAATATTGAAAATTTATATAGTTACTCTTAGCATTATTAATAGTGCTTATTTTTGTATAAAATTGCGTTTTTCCGTTTCTTACACTTTTCTAATAGTTAACAGTTATTTATTGTTATCTTATAAATATGTAGAAGGATGAAAAACGATCGCATATTAACCAATTCTACTTTTTCTGTGGAACTGTTTTTATCTGTTTTTACTTTGCCATCATTAATTGATGGTTTGTTTAGCCAGCATTTAGTGACCTCGCACACAGTCATTACGTGATTATGTTCTCCGCTTTAACCTATAATCGACTGTTTTTACTTTCAAACAATGTAAAGTAAAAATTTTCTGAACGTTATTGCAATTTGTTATTTGGTGGAAGAGCCTGGTTTATCATTTTAATGGTGCAGGCTGTCGAGATTCCATTCTGTGAAGCATTTTTGAGGACTTCGTAGAACTGCCGTTAATTTGTATTGTCATTAAATTTGATTGCAATTATATGACTGACTGACTTATATATGTATTTCCACTTTATTAAAATATTAGGGGTCGCAGTAATTCTTACACGTTTTTCTGCATTTTCGTAGAAATAATTGTAAAAATTATTTTAGTTCATTACGACACTGTAGATAATACAAAACAATATTGAAAGTATTATAACCTATTTGTAATGCCTTTTTAAGACAAAAAGTTTATACATTATATGAATTTTGGAAATCATAAGTAAATATTAATAATAATACCATCATTAAAAATATTATAATATTATTAAATGTATTAGAAATATTTTCTTTAATGTCTGTTTGTTATAAAGCTGATACAAACTTGGAGTTTTGAAAATCTCATTAGTAAATATTAATAATATTGTTATGTTGAGAAATATATTATTCATAGCACAATAACATTATGAAAGGTACTATACATGTATATATTAAATACGTAAATGAAGTTTTCAAAATTGTGGTTAAATTATATTTAAAGAAGGTAATTTTAGTTTTTATATAAATCGATATTTTATTATAAGAGGATTTTAATCCTAACTTAGCTTTCACTTTGTTTCCAAAAACATTAATTTACATTAAATTTATTTACTCAACATAAATAATCATGTCGAACAATTATAATAGTGGAATTAATCTTCTTTCAAAGATAGTTGATCATTAGCATAATTTTTATAATAGGTATTGAATAATGTTTATAATATTTGCAGTTACGGATATTACTTTTTAGCATTCAATACATATAATAATAATGGTCTTTGTTTTTAATGACGATATTAAGCTTTTTTTTAAAGATTCGCCATCGTACAGGAATAAGTGAATATGTATCAGTAGCTTACATTAGATGATTTTATATTATAATTGTAGTACTCGACGCAAATAATAACGACGTTATTTGCATTAAATAATGGGATTAATATTCTTTCAAGAAAATTGATTATTAATAAATACTATATAATATTTAATAATTTTTGGAAATTCTCATATTATCAACTAAACAACTAATGAAACAATGATGTCATTACACGTAATAAAAGTGTCATTTTGGTCTTTTAAGCAGTGCTGTATTGAGCGCTCTACAAACATAATCACGGAGTAATCCCTTTTCATTGAAGCGAAGACAGGTTTCAAGAGCAGGTACAAAGGTAGACTTATATACAGGGTGTCCCAAAAATGTGACGGTTCCTTCAATAGGGAGGTTCCTGAGGCCATTTGAAGCGACATTTTACTTTACAAAAATGGCCGTTTCGGCTTTATTAAGGAGTTATTAACGAAAAACACGGACCAATCAGAGCGCGATCTAGAGGCGTTTTGGCAGAGATGGCCGCACGCGACAGTGGTCGAGCGATGGTGATACACCGCGGACGAAAGCAAGGAACAAACAAGAGAAGAAAATTTTTCGACTCCTATGTCGGATAGTTCAAATTTGAATATGTTGTAGTCTTTAGTAACCTATGAACGAATCTCGAAGGATTATTCGAAATCTTAAAAAATCTTGCTTTACAGACGTGTAAAGAACTTTTTTTCATTAAATTATAACACTAGGATTAACGTACTGAGGAGAATGAGTTTTTAGGAGCTTGTAGTGAACACATAAGAATATCTATTGAAAATATTTCGATTTGGAAAAAGTGGTTTTTTCACCATTTATTTTGAAAATGTTTTAAACAAATGCAATTTTCTTATAGCCGGGAGATTTTGAACAATTCGAAAATAAATGAGGTAACAGCTCCAAGCCTCCTAGTTAAGGACCTCTTTTTGAAAAGGCAGACACATTAAAATTGACGGAATTAAAATTATTTAAAGCGAACGCTTCACCGCGATATTACTGTCGCGTACGGCCCCGAAGGCGCGCGGCACGAACAGCTGTTACATACGCGACCACCGCGCATTCTAACACCGTCAATACTGAGAAAGTCTTTCTTACCTTCGTTCTCATGTAGAGCCCCAGCGAGGTGAAAATGATTCCTGTATTCACAAATTATTCGGTGTGCAACATTGAACCTGCCTACTCGTAAAATTCACAAGAGCATTTTAATTATTCGCTCTATGAAATTATCGAGCAGAATGGGTCCATGTCCATTTACTGCACAATCCGGACCACATTATTAATTTATTCACGATCACAGTAAAATTATTCACACATATCCGTTGGGTCCACAAACGTTTAATAAAATCCACACAGGTGATTCATAGAAATCCACATATCAGTCACAACTAGTTCGCATTTGATGCACGTTAATCGACTGTTTCGACTGCCCGTGCACGAAAAATCGTCCGTCCATGCTCGCGACTGTAGGAAGACTAGTTCAGAACAGCTGACGAGGTTAACGGCCTCTCAACAGCACACTGCCGATTTTCAGTTCACTAACTGTTCGATGGAACCGTGTTTTCAAATGGAATGGAAAGAGTAAAAGACCGCCCCGAAAACCGGGAGTCACTCGCAGGTACGCTTGTACCCCCAAGCGTGGAATCCGTGTGTCCCAAGAGTTACCGTAGCCATAAACCAGAAGTGCGCCTTGACTTGAACAAAGCAGGCTGAAATTAAGAACTCGACGATGGCTCGACTTCTGGTTATCAAATGTGTACAATAGGTCAATAAAATGCTAAAAGTTTTAACGAAGAGCAACGGAAAGAGCATTTTCAACTGCAGGTAATTCAACTGCGGACTCCTTCGATGCCCCATCTGCCCTGCATGTTTTCCAAAATAACAGACATTAATAGCACCGAATTACCCGTAGTAGCAATATTCCCAAAAAGCCGTTAAACTTCGTTAAAGCTTTTAGCATTTTATTGACCTATTGTACACATTTGGTAACCAGAAGTTGAGCCATCGTCCAGTTCTTAATTTCCGCATGCTTTGTTCAAGTCAAGGCGCACTTCTGATTTATGGCTACGGTAACCCTTGGGACACGCGGATTCCCCGCTCGGGGATACAAGCGTACCTGCGAGTGACTCTCGGTTTGGGTGCGGTCATTTACTTTGTGGCGGCTACTTCCTATGCTCGTCAACAGAGGGACATTACGACAACACCTTTCCCGCTACTACCTGAACCTTTCTCTGATTGTATATATACCGTCCTAAACTGTCTTTACGACATCCCGCGTCTAAGGCACGGGTCCGCTAGATAGCCTTACTGACGAGTCCTCTAGCGGGCCTAGGACGAAACGCTTCCTTCTCCTTTTTCCTCCTCTCACACACTTTTCAGCCGCCATAACTTTTTCCATTCCATTTAAAAACACGGTTCCATCGAACAGTTAGTGAACTGAAAATCGGCAGTGTGCTGTTGAGAGGCCTTAACCTCGTCAGCTGTTCTGAACTAGTCTTCCTACGATCGCGAGCATGGACGGACGATTTTTCGTGCACGGGCAGTCGAAACAGTCGATTTACGTGCATCAAATGTGAACTAGTTGTGCGTGATATGTGGATTTCTATGAATCACCTGTGTGGATTTTATTAAACGTTTGTGGACCCAACGGATATGTGTGAATAATTTTACTGTGATCGTGAATAAATTAATAATGTGGGCCGGATTGTGCAGTAAATGGACATGGACCCCTTCTGCTCGATAATTTCATAGAGCGAATAATTAAAATGCTATTGTGAATTTTACGAGTAGGCAGGTTCAATGTTGCACACCGAATAATTTGTGAATACAGGAATCATTTTCACCTCGCTGGGGCTCTACATGAGAACGAAGGTAAGAAAGGCTTTCTCGGGGCCGTACGCGACAGTAATACCGCGGTGGAGCGTTCGCTTTAAATAATTTTAATTCCGTCAATTTTAAAGTGTCTGCCTTTTCAAAAAGAGGTCCTTAAATAGGAGACTTGGAGCTGTTACCTCATTTATTTTCGAATTGTTAAAAATGTCCCGCCTATAAGAAAATTGCATTTGTTTAAAATATTTTCAAAATAAATGGCGAAAAAACCATTTTTTTCAAATCGAAATATTTTCATTAGATACTCTTATGTGTTCACTATAAGCTCCTAAAAACTCATTTTTCTCAGTACATTAGTTCTAGTGTTATAATTTAATGAAAAAAAGTTATTTACACGTCTGTAAAACCAACATTTTTTAAGATTTCGAAAAATCCTTCGAGATTCGTTCATAGGTTACTAAAGACTATAATATATTCAAATTTGAACTATGCGACATAGGATTCGAAAAATTTTCTCTTGTGTTTGTTCCTTGCTTTCGTCCGCGGCCATTTTTGCAAAGGAAAATGTCGCTTCAAATGGCCTCAGGAACCTCTCCTTTGAAGGAAGCGAGACATTTTTCGGACACCCTGTATACATACATATCTACTTTTCTCATGCATAATATAAGAAATTCTGAACAATAACATAACTCAATATAAGTATTATCATCCAATTCTAAATTAAATTAAACTATACGCATGTATAATATTAATAACACAATAAATACTGAATGTGGTTTTTATTTGGGTTTCATTATAATAAAGTTCTCATTGATACTTATAATGTAATAGGGCCAGTGTATCTGTACAAATAATAATAGTGCTTTATCAATTGATTAATTAGTGTAAAGATGGTGTAATTCCATTAATAAGGCAAACAGTGCTCTATAAACTAATAAGTACAGTCTAATTGAATTCATAAAGCTATTAATGCTATCAAAATAAACAAAAAGCATTTAAGTTTATTTATCGTAGTAAGACTGATCTATAATCTAATAAGTATAGTCTTCATGTATTTATTGGGCTAATAAACAAATGAAAACAGTCTAATTGTATTTGATATATTAAAGAACGCATAATGCGCTATGAACTATAAAGGCAGTGTAATTGTATTTAAAGAGCAAATAATGGCCATTGATTTAATCAAATCAGTTTACTTATTTTTCGATTAGAAAGATACGAGGACTTGATTAATGACTGTCAACTTTCAACAACTCGAATAAAGTCACACATCTTGATGAGTAATCGTTTGCAGATTAATTACACATTAATAATTTGTATCATCTTCGGCCGAAATTAATTATAAATCATACAGGAACGAAGTGGGTTCAATTATCGTTATTCTGATTCTATTTTATTTGTATGTAAACAGTTCGTTTATTCGTTTGTACACCGTACAAGAAGGACTAGTGGTAAACTCTAAAAAATACTTACTTAACAAAATATTTTCTTACTTCTTCATATTCTGTAAATGTTTAGTGGCCTACTTATATTTTATAAAAATCAGAAAAAATATTTTACAATTAAAATGTCAGTAATAGGTATGTCACATTCTGTGCAGATTACAAATAGTATACTGATAATATATTTATAACATTTTAATATGTTTACAAATTAAAAATAAAAATTTGTACATTATATATGTTACATATAATTCAATAATATTTTAATAAAATTATAGCGCGTATAATAATTCGATAAAAAATAGTGAAATTATACTAAATTACATTATTTATATGCGAACTTTAAATTTTATTTTTAATAATATTATATTATTCATACAATTAACCATTTTGGTACATTATGTATTAAACTTAACTTAATAATAGTTTAGTAGAACAATGTCATATATTATATGCAAAAGAATTGTGCCCATAAAATTAAATTAATACATAAACACTTAAAATTTATTCTTGATATAAATCTATCTTGATTAACGCCTGTTATAAAGCACATAACTTAAAGCTAATTAACTACATGTATATAGAAAATCGATAGTGTTTGGATTGTAATTACCGATTTTAATTGGCGCATAAGTTTTACGAGCTTTTCCTTTCAATAATAAACTATACTGCTCGCAATAATGTCTTTCGAAAAAGCATAACACGATTCAAAGTTTATCAGGAGTTCTAGTCGAATTTACTCGACGCACATGACAGGAAGAAAGCTCTAGATATACAGGGTGTCCAACATAAACGGGAAAACCTAAATATCTGTCGTATTTACAGTCCTATCAGAAAACTTCAGAGGAAAAAGTGACACTATTGCAGGGGGCAAATATAATGGTAAAGAAAAACATTTTTTATGTCGCGTTTTTTAATGATATTTCAGGATCACCGATGTCTTTTTAAATGGAATAGTATATTTTTTTACGATAGCATGATAGACAATAAAAAACTGGATTTAGTGGATACCACCTTTTTGACCTTGAAATGACCTTGAGCAAGAATAATCATGTTGGAGCGGATAAAATGTGGAAGTTTAAAATTTACGTGTTTCAGCAAAGATTACGCATTGTTTACGTCGGGTTGACCTTTAAAAACCACAATAAATGTTTGAAATATTTTTCATAGTAAACAGCGTATGTTTATGTAGAGTATGCATTATTGAGATCGTTAACACAAGGTTAATCCGTTAGAATAAGTACGTTTTGTCTCAGGAAAAATCGACAATGCCTACAGATCATTTAATGCAAGATTGCAATATTGGATAAATGAGGATGGTCAACATTTCGAACATTTATTATGATATGTAAAGGTCAACCCGCCGTAAACAACGCGTAATCTTTGCTGAAACACGTAAGTTTTAAACTTCCACATTTTATCCGCTCCAACATGATTATTCTTGCTCAAAGTCATTTCAAGGTCAAAAAGGTGGTATCCACTAAATTCAGTTTTTTATTGTTTATGAGGCTATCGTAAAAAAGATATACTATTCCATTTAAAAAAACATCGGTGACCTTGAAATTTCATTAAAAAACGCGACATAAAAAATGTTTTTCTTTACCATTATATTTTCCCCCTGCAATAGTGTCACTTTGTCCTCTGAAGTTTTCTGATAGGACTGTAAATACGACAGATATCGTCGGATTACTGCCAAAACAAGGTAACTCCATAGTTTGAACTTTTGAGAAATCGTCGTTTGAAAATTTAAATTGAAATGAAAAATCGTCACAGCTCCAAAATGATTTATTGATTGAAAAAAATCAAAGTAAGTAACAAAAGAAAAGAAAAATTCTAGTTTTGTCAGTATGTTTTTCGAACATTTTTTAATCTAATGGAGTACTTAACTCCGAATTGAGTAAAAGTGGAGTTAGCTTGTTTTGGCAGTAACCCGACGATATTTAGGTGTTCCCATTTATGTGGGACACCCTGTATACTTGCGACTACTAGAATACATGCGTGTATACGTATATCGCGAAGCATGGCATAGCACGTTTCGTGAAAGAGTTGATAAAGAGCACGAGAACAGGAGGGCACACGCCACCCTTCGTGAACCGCGTTTAACCTAATACTGGAAAACCGTCACGAACATCTTGAGTAACAAGTATCAAGCGCGTGTTTCGCTCTTGAAATACTTTTGACCCCCTTCGAACAACGTTTCCAGTCGATTTTACAATCGGAACATTTTTTACTAGTTTATTCCGCTTTTCGGCCACTTTTACAACCTTTCTTCAAATTATATTACATTACCATATACATATTTTAATAACATGATATTTGTCTATAATTATATTACGAAGATTCAGAGTATAGTAAAAATAAAACAGTCATGAATTTTTTATAAATATCTAAATCTTTTAAAATAATGGAATGGAGAAAACTATAAAGGGGAGTAGAAAATTAGTTGTTTATTTGGAACAATGAAACAATTTAAGAAACTGGACGGACAAAAGTAAGTTTAATTCTACATTCTTGTGGTTACAATTGTCATATTCAAACATTTTCTTGCAAGGGAACATATTCAGATGCGAAAATCCGATTTTGGTGAAACTTATGGGAGCTTATAGTTCTTTGAAAAATATTTAACACGTGTTTTTTTTATCGACAACCATCCACTTTGAAGGGGTGAAAACAGCCCTCAAAGTTGGTAGTCAAAATCATATTTTTTGAGATATCTCGGAAACCAGAGGTCGGAAAAATTTGAATTTTTTTTAAATTGTGTATTTTTCAATGGGAAATGTAGTCGCGCAAGAAAATTTTAACAAAAGTTGTTTGGTTAAACAATATATTAAAAATTTGATTTTTTTTGCAGTTTCTCTTATTTATTGTTAGTTCATTTTAACGTAAACTTGGGTGTGTGATCTATGATCCAAAATAGGGGACACATGTTTCAGGATTTTCTTTTTTTTGCCATTTAACAATAATTATGCATAATGGAAGATTGCACCTGGCGTGCGTTGGAAGGAATTCTGGCTTGTTTTATCGAAATATAAGCACTTAGTATAAACGTGTATAGTATTTTAAACAATACCACTGGGTTGTGTGTCGATTATTGTTTTATTAGTAGCTAAAGAAGGTGGCGCAGGTAGCAGCGTGGCTACGTTTCGAAATTCATGTACCCTGCTTATCTGTACCTATCAAACAGGTCTATAATAATGTGTGCCAGTTCAATTTCCTCCCCATTCGTGGGTGTTCCCTCGTTATTATTACTGTTATATGTTTTATTTTATTTTATTACTGTTATATCTTCCATTATGCATAATTAGTGTTGAATGGCAGAAAAAAAGAAAATCCTGAAACATGTATCCCCTATTTTGGATCAAAGATCACACACCCAAGTTTACATTAAAATGAACTAACAATAAATAAGAGATACTGTAAAAAAAAATCAAATTTAATATATTGTTTAAACAAAAAACACACAATTTAAAAAAAAATTCAAATTATTTCGACCTCTGGTTTCCGAGATATCTCAAAAAATATGGTTTTCACCCCCAACTTTGAGGGCTGTTTTCATCCCTTCAAAGTGGATGGTTGCCGATAAAAAAAACACGTGTCAAATATTTTTCAAAGAACTATAAGCTCCCATAAGTTTCATCAAAATCGGATTTTCGCATCTGAATATGTTCCCTTGTTAGCTTTATTACTAACGTTTTGTTCAGATGAGGCGATTCACGCACGATTCGCGTAGGGCGTTTCGTAGTAGTCCTTATATTCCGTCTACATGTACTCTCCGCGATTTGCTGCTCCCGCGTAAATTGCGTTCAACTCGTCGGAACCTCGATTCGTGGCGTTTTGTGTGCAATTTGAGATACTAGGAACGCCATTGCTGCGTCCAGTAGTCGTGCGACAATCACAAGAAGAGGGTATATTTGGCAGGGATTTATACCGAAATGTAAAATACCGCTATTATACCGGTTCAAAACTGTTTCTAAAATCCGAAATACGGAAATACCGGCATGTTTACCTATATTTACCGGTAATTTTTTGCATATTTGTATTGTATTGCAATACAATTTTCAGGATACTTTTATTCATAGATTTAAAACCTGTATGCATGATATTGATATTTGCGGCAATACCGAAACTAAGATGTAAGGATTTTGTAGGGATTTTGGGTGAACGGGAGTATTTTTAAATGTAATTTAACCTCTTAGGCACGGCTGAATTTTGCGCGGGGCTGTTTCTCTGTACGGCGGAGTTCAACGAGAATTACTTGTAAACGATATAATCTACAATGTGTGACGGACAATGCTGTTCTCTACGCGATTACATTGGAATGAAGTTTTTAATGATTAAATTATAATTTTAATTGGGTACGACATATTTCACAGGCGTATCGGAAGGCGATCATTTAATTCAAACGGTGAGCGAGTGAGCTACTAGAGTGAGCCACTATAGTGGCGCGTCGCTTAGACCATATATGTATATTCCAATATTTAGAGTGTGTAATACAATTGGAATTGTCGCGAATAAATGATGGAATTGAAAGAAGATTATATTACTTATGGATGCACAATGTTGACGCACAGGCAGTGCGGGGTCTCGGAGTAACTTTCAAGAAGGCCAGATAGATAGGTACCGAATAACGCGGAATTCTATGAGGTTTTTACTTTTGATCGGAAGGGGAACTTTAGCCCGATCTCACTAAGAAAGTCGACTCTACGAGATGCAGCACGACGTTATACGATTCGTAACTACGTTAGTACTAGCCCGCGAGAGTAAAAATGTAATAGTTTATATACCCCAAAAATGAGTGGGGGTGCCCTGTTCATTGCGTGGAAATGCGTTAGCCAGAATCTTATTTTTGGTCACTTTCTTAGTAAAGTCGGGTCAGAGTTCATTCATCGTTAAAAGGGTCAATTATGATATGAAAGGTTATCTAGGACGCTTCCTGCCAGAGACGATATTGAAGGGATTCATGTGAGAAAGTTGAACGGAATTCGTTCTCTAACCGTAACAGGATACACGCATAACTGAGCATAAACGCAACATTTTTCTGTCTCCCTCACAACACACAGCACTGACGAAACATTCAGTTGAGATGGACCATGCATTTGATTTTGAGAACGTTAAAGTTGTTGACAAAGAGTCCCATTTACAACGAAGATTATTACTAGAAACGGTAAACCTTACGTTTAGGGGAGGATGCTCCGATGACCTTGACCTTGACATATGTTATTGAGGACAACATTCTGAACAACTTTTGTCATTACAACTACCCCGTGCTCGGTCTCAGTTTTCGAGATATTTGCGAAAAACTATTGCTAATAGTGTATTAAATTTTCCGTATTCTTCCACGCTCCGTGGCAACGTAAACCTGTTCCGGGGTCGCATCTGTTTATTTTTTGTTTGTAAACACGTTGTGGGGATGAGAAGCGACAATACCACACCCACCCACCCAGTGTTTCTAAAAAGAAGGCTCTCACATTATACAATATAAAATCAACTGAGACGAATACAGCATACATATATTATATTATCGCATTTGATAGTAAAACAAATTGGTATTGGTTTCAGTTGATTTTACATTGTTTAATGTGAGAACCTTCGTCTCAGAAACACTGGGTGGATGTGAGTGGTGTCGTGTGTTGGTTAGGACTAGGTAGCGGGGGGCGGAGAGCACGCAGACGAAATTATGAGTATCTCGAATAGTATCTATATCAAACTAAGAATTTTATTCTGTATTTAAATGGTCCAATGGATACATAGAATTCATTATTTCGAAAAAGCATCAATGCGTTTATCAAAATTGTACGTTCTTTTAAATAAAAATTCGGCAATATAGTACTGTTAAAAAGGTGGACTGTATAATACAGTCCAACGACTTTTAAACGGTGGCTCGAATATGAGGAGATAGAAGTGTGAGGGAAAGTAAATTTTTTGTACAGCGAGGTTATATTGATAGTGACCCACCTAATGGTGGGCCGTTTATTGAATCAGTATAATCCCCGTGGAAGTCGGCGGTTCGCAACTCCTCCGCCTCCTCCGGGTTGTCCCTTGGACGTCTCGCGACGTTGGCGTCTGAAAAATAATAATTACGAACGAAGGTGTCAAACCACCTATTCGATACGATACGTATCCGTTCGTGACGCTGTTTCCCGTACGCTCCTGACTGCGATAATCGCTATCGAAGGAGGGGGATTACAGCCAATCTGCTGAAAACGCAGATTTAGTGGACTGTATAGTTTTGACGTATCTCGATAATCGAGAATCCGTCCGTTCGCACTGGCGTAGTCACGGTTAAACCGATTCTACTGCGTGGGCGTCAGCGTAAAGGTGGCGGTTAATCTTACAGGGAGGTTGTAAGGCTCCAAGTTCGATAATCCAGCCGAATTAACCCGTGCTTCAACAACCTAGATTCAAAGCTCGTGCGTGACTCAATACGTCACGCGGCTATAGTAATCTCGGTGGAAGACGTGGTCCAACTCATCACTTACACTCACAAGATCGACTATCTGCGCATAATAGAAGCGGCGTATATTATAAGCGTGTTCAACCAGTCACTATTCCCACTCGTAATCTTAGCTCAGACGTAATGACGACGGCGTATACGGAAGGAGTGACTATATTGGTTGAACGGGTCAAGCCTGCTGAGATGTTTGTCGCGCTCTCTCACTCAGAGGAGGGGGGCGTAGCTAGGACTTACAAGTCGAGACCTGTGGCTGGACCAGTAAATTCCGACGCCGTATAATATGCGAATTCCGTTGGAAAGGCAAGGGCGTAAGGGAAATTGGCCTTCACAATTCGAGTCTCCGGTATCTGCTGCGCTGGGACGTCAAAGCGTATGCCAGGGCTTATTGCAGGTACCGGACTCGAAAAAGAGTGTCCTCCGTGTTACACGGGTGGCTGTACGGAATCGGAAACACGATTCCTTCCAAGAGTTTCCCTTGCACGCTTACACGCACAAGATCGACCATCTGCGTACAGTAGAAGCGGCGTATAACGTAAGCGTGTTAATCAAGGGTTTCTCTTGAACGGCGAGCAGTGAATTCGGGGAACGAACACGAAACTCACGTCAACCACACCGAAATACACTTGTGCGGTGAAACAACAACCATGCACTTTTTATGTGATCGAAGCACGGTTAATGCCGGTGCTCGATCGTGGTCACTATTGCCTGTACGTCTCTATTCGAATATCCTGTCGCGAGCTCGTAAAGGAGCGTCGCTCGGTCCGAAAGGTCGTACGGCAGTGAATATATCACGTTCGATTATCGAGAACTCGGAAAATCCGGGGTTCGATATCTCGTTCGTGGTTGTCAATTCTCTCGTAACGGGTGGAACGATCTCGAGCACGAGACCAGTTCCGTTCGTACAGTCGTTGCCAATAGAGTCGCCGTCAAAGACTTGTAACAAGTATCCGACAGCGCGACTGAAGAGTACGTGACAGGTTACTTATCAAAACTCGTAAAATACAGAGTTTGATAATTCTTGCGTGGGCTTGGTACTCTGATAGCGAGGGGAACGATCTTGTAACGAGCTCAGTTCTGGTCGCACAGTCGTGTCAAAGCTCGCCGTCAAATACTTGTCACAAGTATCCAACAGCTCGACTGGAGAACTTTTAGAGCTGCGAAGACTCGTAGGACAAGTGTTCGCTAGCGCGCCTCAATAGCAAGTGCTCGCTAGCACGTCTCGTGAGCAAGTGACTACGCGAACTGGCAAGCGGCGACGAAGCGTCGCGAGAGTGTCAGCTGATCCGCTACGCGGCGCTGTCTCTCTTTTATTCGCCTGTCTCTGTTCAACGTATGTTTGTATGTTGTTCTCTTTGTCTGTCTATACCTTCGCGACGCGAGTTTGATTTGAACGTTTTGCACGTTGATCCACCGATCGCCGCGTTTATCGGCTGACATTAGCTGGTAGCCAGAAAGTCACGCCGTTTTTACTTGAAGTATTGTTGGTTATTTGGCTCCTCGGAAGAATAACATCGAGGAGGTCACCAACGAATATAGATCGCGATAATCGCGAAATTCAATCCCGTTTCAAACTAACGCGATATTTAAACATATGTAATTATGATTTGTAAATAACAATATGAACTGATTTGCGGATTACATTTTGTACAAACCTATAGGCACGTGTGCTCTTTAACTCTCAAGTGTGGGTCGTGTGGGTACGATAATAGAGGAAGCAGTTACCATGTCATTCACGGTCGGTGAAGTGGCCGTAAATAGTCAGTTGTATTTACACCTACGCCAATTTAACACGTGCTTGAATCTGCATGCTTGGGTGGCTGCTTCTCACAGATTTTGTTGAGCTGAATCCAAATCTATACATTTGGAAGATGAGAGGAGTGCAATAATATGGTAGAGCTTCTTGTATTTAAGAATGCGGTTGTCCGTGAGAAATATTGCTTATAATTTATTTAACGTATTATATAATTTATTGTCAACGTATTATATAATTTACAGTGAATATCTTTTAAGTGCTCAAATAATACCGCTTTCTTTCAAAGTGGAACGTTTTCAACCTACTTTTCCCTAATATCACTTACCGGTTTGTCCCAGATAGAAAGTTATTATTATTTAAAGAGACTCTGTGGTCGGAACCGCTCGAAGCATTAAGAGTTTCCTAAGGCTGTCATATGATTATTTTAAGATAAGACGGCCCAATAATCGCAATTCAATGTAATAAAACCTATTAATTCAAGAATTAAGAATTATTTTGTTTATTTCAAAACCTGGACAGCTAAGGTCGAAACCTAAAAGTTGAGAGTAGAAAACATTTTCCACGAATACCTTAGAAATTACTGCAAATAGAGGAATCGTATAAATTGCATAGTTGTGTGTCTTTTTACAAAGAATATTGTTTCGAACTCTTCGGATCTTTCACTAGGCTGAAAGGTTTCCGTCAGTTCGAGGAAACAGGGTGGCAGGAAAAAGGCCGACGGATCGATTATCGCAAGGTGGAAAGAGAAAAGAGACACACTCGGATTATATCGATGGTCGATTGAACAGAGACTGCGTCGATCGGCCGTTAGCGCGATCGCTCCTGACACCCGTCCCCCGCGCGGCCCGTGAGAACCACCAAGCTGCTCGATCCACCCGTTGACTCGCGGGGTCGCGGGAGGGAACGCAGGAGCGACGTCGCGCACGCGCTGTCGAGCTAGTCGTCTGCGTCATGTATTTAGTATTTACATGTATGTACAACAGATCATTTTTCGAGAAGACGAAAATAAACATATTTCGTGAATTAAATCCCAAAAAAATATACTTGCGAAGACAGATTTCAAATATCGCCATTTGTTTAAATAATATAATATATATCGTTCACTATTCTCATGTTATCGAAATTTTTTAGATATTTCCGGTGCTCTGGCAAAAACTGTTTCCAACAAAAATTAATCAGTACTCGCTCTTCTAGAAACTTCAATATAAAGAATTAAGCGAATTTTTTTTACATACAAAATTAAGGCAATCTTGATTTTTTAATTGTCACTATATATTTTTTACTTAATCATGTTATAGTTGACGTCAAGACGAATTTAACAACCCTTGCAATGCGGTCTTTAAGTCTTGAAATATTACCAAAATATTTTAGTATTCTTGGTTTGGGATCTCTGTGGTGTCGCGTCAGCCGTCCAAGACGGTATATCGCGGTGCAACGTTCACTTCAAATAATTTTTATTTCGCCAATTTTAAAGTGACTGCATTTTTAGAAAGTACAGTATTTCATCGGCAATTGTCCCAAATGTCTCCGACATAATTGTCCCTGAGATATCCCCACTAGTGCGGGGTGTACCCCCTTGAGGGGCCGTGAAGCTCGAGAGGCCTCGGTCGCCGAGAAATATGACACCATTATTTTTTTATGGGACTTCGATGACCATATTTGTGGCATTTTTTTTAATAAAAATGATACCAAATATGATATAATTTCGATGATATTTACTTGTGTAATAGACGATTAAAGTTTCGGGCGAGAGGAAGGATAGCGCATGGGAAAGAAAGAGACGCGGAGAGTCGCAGTCGGCGGCACAGTTCAAAGGCTTGCGAGGATTAGGTATGTTTACATTTCTCGGTGACCGAGGCCTCTCGAGCTCGGCTGTCCTTCTCTACGTTCAGCAAACCTCAAACAATGATATCCCTCGCGCATAATTGTCCCTCTGCAGACCCGTGTTGTGGACAATTATCGATGAAATACTGTACTCCGTTAAGGAGACACTTGGTGATATACAGGGAGTCCCACATAAATGGGAACACCTAAATATCTGTCGTATTTACAGTCCTATCAGAAAACTTCAGAGGACAAAGTGACACTATTGCAGGGGGCAAATATAATGGTAAAGAAAAAAATATTTTATGTCGTGTTTTTTAATGAAATTTCAAGGTCACCGATGTTTTTTTAAATGGAATAGTATATTTTTTTACGATAGCATGATAGACAATAAAAAACTGGATTTAGTGGATACTACCTTTTTGACCTTGAAATGTCCTTCAGCAAGAATAATCATGTTGGAGCGGATAAAATGTAGAAGTTTAAAATTTACGTGTTTCAGCAAAGATTACGCGTTGTTTACATCGGGTTGACCTTTACAAACCACAATGAATGTTTGAAATATTTTACATAGTAAACAGCGTATGTTTATGTTAGAGTATGCATCATTGAGATCGTTAACAGAAGGTTTATCGGTTAGAATAAGTACGTTGTTCATTCTGCATTATTCGAATTCGAAACGTGAAAGTGGTAACAATGCGTTATATTCTACAGGAACGAATCGATATGGTTCACACTTATGGCGAAAGCCACCAATCTTTGAGGCAAGCAGTACATTTGTATCGTGAAAAATTTGTGAATCGTATTTGTCCTTCGTTACACGTATTTTCCCTTGTGGTAAAACAATTTAAAAATATCGGTAGTGAAAGTTCTAAAAATCGTAATAATTACTGCAGCATGTGCTTCAATTACGTCTCAGGAAATCGATAATGCCTACAGATCATTTAATGCAAGATTGCAATATTGCATAAATGGGGATGGTCAACATTTCGAACATTTATTATGATATGTAAAGGTCAACCGGCCGTAAACAACGCGTAATCTTTGCTAAAACACGTAAGTTTTAAACTTCCACATTTTATCCGCTCCAACATGATTATTCTTGCTCAAGGTCATTTCACGGTCAAAAAGGTGGTATCCACTAAATCCAGTTTTTTATTGTCTATCATGCTATCGTAAAAAAATATACTATTCCATTTAAAAAGACATCGGTGATCCTGAAATATCATTAAAAAACGCGACATAAAAAATGTTTTTCTTTACCATTATATTTGCCCCCCGCAATAGTGTCACTTTGTCCTCTGAAGTTTTCTGATAGGACTGTAAATGCGACAGATATTTAGGTGTTCCCATTTATGTGGGACACCCCGTATACTAATTTTTAAATTTCTTCTGCTATGAAAACATTGCATTTGTTTGAAACAATTGTAGCGTCCGGTTGTACGCACAAAAGAGAGTTTTTTCTTTCGTGCTAACGGCCAACGTAATTTACGACCCTCGTTCGTCGAAGCTATTTTTGAGTTGATAATTTCCAGGTTTCGATATTGCATGTCTAGTAAACTTTCTTTCCTAAAGTCCTCAATAGCAAACAGAGACCGTCGTAAATTAAGGGATTAACTGAAGGGCACTTGGGGCGAACTCAACGGCCGGTCGCCGCGTGGGTCCGGCGCGGGTGGCCTGAAGGAAAGTCCCACGACAAATTCATCCCCTCCGATCACCTCGCCGTTCCAAAGACAAGCACGCCAAGGGCGTAAGGAATAGGCGGTGAGACGGAAAAACTAACGGCTCTGATTGGTAGGATCCAACGTGTGGGTGAGCCAATCGGGTTTGTTTAGGAATTTTACCAGGGCAAACACGGAGTCGAAAATGAGAGACACGACACTTGGTCGCGGTTCGTCTTTAGATAAAAATCGCGAGGAGTCGAGATCGAAGACCGAGTTAAGACCACTTGTATATATAGTCATTAAAGGCATTATTTGCACTCCGCAAAACGAGTACACATTTCTCAGAAGAACCTCTATCCACACAATTGCACAATAAATGGAGAGATAAGTTTTGTTTCAACTTAAATGATTTTTATTATTAGATATTCTCATCGTTTCATTATAACCATCTAAAAACTCATCTACATCGGTTTGTTAGTTCAGCCGTTGTAATTTAATGAAGGAAGGTTGAAACTTTATTTTACACGACTGTAAAACGAACATTTTTGAAGATTTCGAAAATACGTTGCGGTACGTTGATACGTCACTAAACACTGCACCATATGCAAATTTGAACAAAATCCGAAACAGTACTCCGAGAAGTGTCCGATTTCGTGTAGACCCAGAAAATATGTTTTATATTTATAAAACTGCGTTATTTTTAAACATGAAAAAAGTGATATATTGATCTTGCCTTTGAATCTCCCAATTTCGATTATTAAATTCTACTGAAATTGAAAAAATATTTATTATAAAATAATACACGAATCATGTACTATAATTCTAATTGTCATTGCGCTACAATGGCATTGTAATCCTAAATTGTATTATTCGAAAAATCAATTATTTTGTAGAAAAAATCACTTGAAAGAAAATCTAATATTTTTTCTCTGATCTAAATATGTCTTGCTCAACGCTAATTTTTCTAATTTCTAAATATAACTTGAAGATAATTGTTCAGCTATAAACAGTGGCCGGAGAAACAAAAGTTTGTGTCATGCTTTCATTGGGAAACAAATGATTCAAATCGAGGGAGAGTACTTAAGACACAAAATAAACTGCAAAGAATAGATGAGAACGATAAGTCAAGTTCTTTTACTCTCAATTTTATTCAGACTGAATACGAAAGTGCACGGTCAAGTATTAAATCAATAAGTGAAATATTGTATTCGTTATTCTCGTGTTTATGACGCCGGCTCTCTTATCGAAGTATGTATTTATATCAAAACTCGAGAACGAATCCCGTTGTCTTTGTGTTTGTCACGCGTCCTCGACTAGATAGGTTTTATTTATTTCATTCACTTTACTTATTTATTCCAATCAGGCCTTTCCTTATATTAAAAGACACTCTTATTGACCCAAATATTCACAAAACTTCGACCTTATAACGTTCAGCGCGGAATCGCTATTGATGTTTAAAAAATGCTCGAGATTTACGTCGTTGAACTTTCTAATAAATTAACTTGTTAAAATTACTTTTTCTCGTAAATTAGTATTCTAAGGGAGCAGTCTTATGTAGACGTGTCAAAAAATCGATTTGTTCTTGTATTTTATCAAAATATAGAATCTGAAAAATACTTATCAAAATTTTATATTTAACTTCATTGAAATGTCAAAATTATGATGGTTCCAGGACAAAGATGCTTCGAAGTAGCCGTGTCAGTACAAAACATAAAAATAAATTTTTAAAAATATCACGTTTTTAAAAAGGTCTAAAAAGTATAATATAATAATAAATAAATAAAAATAAAATGGACTAAAAAGTATAAAATCATTTTTAAAAAACAAACTAAAAAGTATAAAATAATTTGAAAATAAGAACAAAAATTTGAAATTGTGAATTTTGAATAGCTGTGAAAATACTTGTAAGATTTAAAACGAAAAACGTGGGGCGCAAGGTAATAGTAAGGAGTGTAGGGTGTAGCAGCCGTTGAGAAAACTCGCACAACAGATTATATCATTTGCGGAGCAATAAAATTTTTAGTGATTTTGGTGAACTATTCACGCATCAATTATCTATTGCATGCGCCCCACGTTTTTCGTTTTAAATCTTACAAGTATTCTCACAGCTATTAAAAATTCACAATTTCAAATTTTTGTTCTTATTTTCAAATTATTTTATACTTTTTAGTCCGTTTTTTAAAAATGATTTTATACTTTTTAGTCCATTTTATTTTTATTTATTTATTATTATTTTATACTTTTTAGACCTTTTTAAAAACGTGGTATATTTAAAAATTTATTTTTATTTAAATAATTATTTTCTGCTTTTTAATCTTGTGTGTGTGAAATTTTTCAAGAAAATATTTAACGCAAAATATGCAATGACATACCTGGTAATTTGGCGGCTTCCCTGTGAAAATCATTATTAACGAACTGCTCCTTTTTTTTTTGTAGACATTATTTCTGACACTTTCAAACACAGATTTTTGTTAATTTCTAATCTCGTGCACGATATTATTATTACCTATATCATACATGCTCCCGAACGCCAAAAGGCTTCCTCTCCTACTTCTTCCACGTATATTTCAATCGATTTTAAACATTTTGATGAAATTATAACAGAAAGGTGTAACGGTTCTTTCACTTGGTAAACAAAGCGATGATGTACTACCGATCGTCTATCATATACTGAGCTCCGTCGGGGCGAAGTGGGTTCGTGGAGTGGGGACGGGTCAGAGTGCGTACGCATGGTAAAGTAGAGAGCGTTGTCGCGCGGAGTGGGGATCGCTGAACGCGATGACCGCTGTGTAACGGTAATAACGGTCAAAATATTTAATTGTTATTTCTCTTAAACCGATAGACTTTTAAAAAAAAATTTTTGAATACTGCATTGTCATCCAGTTCTGAGCTACGTTTCCAATTTCAAGTCTCCAGCTCATCGGGAAGTTAGTTTAAAATCAATTGCAAGATTTGTACCGAACAAACAAACAAACATGAAAGCGAGCTAATAAAAACGTGGTAACTTTAAACGTGTTTTTCTCGAAACGTACTTTTTTCACCTGGCGTAGATAAAATCTCAGAAACTGCAAATTTTGACAAGCTATTCCGCATGGCACTAGCTCTCGATGATACCAAAATTATACAATATTTTTACGTTGAATTTATCATACTTTTTATTATCAAAAACTTACCGATAAAGTGTGAAATTTTTGAATACGGAAATTTAAGCATCCGTCATTTTGCCAATTTTTGGAATAAATGATTTACTTTAGCTGGGACGATAAGGATAAACATACTGATTTAGGATCATTTTGATTTTCCTGTTTTAGTCGGGATAGACAGAACCAAGAAACATGTAATTAAAACTGTAAACAAGTTGTTCTGTACGATGAAAGAGTAGCCAAATCAATTATAAAAAAATATAACGTACGACGTAGATACCATCACTTTGGAAAATTCATGGAAATTGTTACATTTTGGAGCGTTTACGCGAGACTTCTCCTTTAAAGCATAATCATTAAAATAAATAAAGTGAACTAAACTTGGCGATTTAATTATTGAAATAATTCTTTGTTTACGGTATACATAGAAGAGTCCTTCAAAAACAACAGAACTGCTGGAGTAAAGGTTGGAGATGAGAAATTTTGTTTGTTCGCGTATGTAGACGATGCGCAGTGGCCCACAACGTTGTTTTACCAGTTGCGGCCTGAAAATCCAGGAAATGTCTTTGAAAATTGAAAGCTCAGCCTATTTATGTATGATCAGAGTTATCTGCAGGAGTTAATTCTGCTTGTTTCTTCTGTTATTCCATTTCCTGGATTTTCCGGCCGCATCTGTTTATTTTTTGTTTGTAAACACGTTGTGGAGATGAGAAGCGACAATACCACACACACCCACCCAGTGTTTCTAAAAAGAAGGTTTCCGTTATGAAATTAACATTACCGATAGTTTTTTGCAAATATCTCGAAACCTAAAAGCGACCTCCCTATATTGGAAAAGGAAAAAGATGTTCGAAAAGTCGAAATCTATAATATATTAAAATTTCATCAAAATCGGAGTACGCAGACCTTTTCTATATAATTACCAAAGAATTTTTTAAATAGAAAAATTCAAATTTCAAAATATTCTTTCGACGTGGCATCTTATACACTTAAAATTTTGCATTGATAAAAAAAAACATTTTTAAAAGCCATCTGACAGATGTACTCCTTCAAATAAGTAAATATGTTCCAAATTGTGTCGTGTTTGGTATTATTTCAATCAGAGAAAGGTCATGAATATGTTGGTAATGATTTATAAAGAAACTGTTACGTAGCAACAAAAAAGTTATATCATTGGATTAGTATTGTCTCAACAGTATGCTAGTGTCGATGTTTTGTTCACTTGTTATCGTTTCCTATGTAGGAGGTTAGTGGAAGAGATTAAGGAATACTGTTTGTATATACATACATATGTATATAGACAGTTGCCTCGGAAAGTAAGTTAACGATCGCAATTTGTGGGGAAATGAATGTAATTATGTTTACTAATGATGGTACATATTCTAGAAACATATTTTATCTATTTAGTTTATCGCCTATAAAGAGGAGCAAAATAATAATTTGATTTTACGTTGATAAGAAAACTGAAACAAATGGAAAATGTATATTTTACTCATTGTTAACGTGTCGAAATCGATGTTAGATACTCTATATTTTAAACAAATTAATAGAGAGTGTACTCTACTTTCGTTTTCATTACAGCTTTAAAACGATTTTATATGCCATTTAATGATTTGTTAATAATATTTCTATTGATGTTATTCCATTCTGATTTTAATACGTTTTAACAGATTTTAACTTCCGCAAATGCTTTTCAATGTCATTTTGTTCCAAAAATTTAATTCTAACTTAAGGCTTGAATTATGGATCACTGTTCTCTTGAACTGTAAATTTGTTTTCAAATCCCATTATAGCTGTGAAATCAAATAAATTGTCTTTTAACATATTTATGTATCTAATTGCTGTTAATCTATATATAAGTAATAATAACTAAATGTTTTAAGCCTTGTATACTAGAAATCCCAAGATTATGACCAAATCGCCGTCATATCTCAGTTACCTTTACGTGGCCGTTTTGCACTTTTTTGTAAGGACGGACACCGAAGCTCGAGAGGCCTCGGTCGCCGAGGAATGTAACACAATGCGGGTCGAGTATATCGGTGTGAGACCACTATTAATTCAATAACAAAACTTCTCTATTTTTCATTATTTTTTTATGGGACTTTCACCAACATATTCGTGAGATTTTTCTAATGAATATGATACCGAATATAATATAATTCTGATAATATTTATTTGTGTAATGAACAATAAAAGTCTCGGACGCAAAGGACGGCAGTGTACGGAATAGAAAGAGACGCCAAGAGTCGCGGCCGCCGCACAGTGGGTTGAAACGCGAAAAACGCGGACAAAAATCATTTTCCAGACTAAACGAAAAATGTAAAATTGTATTATTACCTTGTTGGAAGATAAATGTGGCATCATTTTCTGCATTTCGTTTCCTAAAATTTCATATCTGTATCCCACAATTAAATGCTGAAGTTCAATAAAAGTGCATAAGTTTAGCTTCTCTTGAATTTTTTAGAATAGCGTTTCATTTAATACGTTATAACTTAATACACGTATGAGTGAAGATTTTTTGCATGTACTTAATAATAACTGAAAGCGTGTTCCAAGACGAAAATAATAAGCATGGATTTTGTTTGTTTTTGTTGTATATAACACCTACAAACATCGATGAAACAAAGAGTAATGCTTAAGCTTTTTCCCCACTCAAATAGGTTTATAAACCGATTGCCGTCGATTGCTGCATTAAAATTTGTTACGCGTTATTGGTAGATATGTATACGATAAAACTAAAAAGGTTTCAGCTGCCAATAGCTGCCTGTTTGTACACTGTATCGCAAAAACGATGACGCGAGAGAATGCGCGGTTGCGCCGCGCCGCGCCGTTCAGGTAGTCGCTATGGTGTCTTTTGGCATTCAATGAGGAAAGCCATTTCCAAAAGAAAACCAGCCAAATTTTGTCGTAAATTTAGATTAGGTTCGAGGATCAAAAACCTAACCCGAAACAGATTCGATAATACAAAAACGGGGTTTTTCAGTTGTCAAAAACGCTAGATAAAAGATCGATCTAGGCAGCCTCAAAAGTCCTATTTTATCGTTTACGAGGCTTAATTTAAATTATTCGGAAGCATACAACTGCCCATGTAGCTATTTTCATATAGCTGTGACCGTGAATAATTCAAATTACGCCTCATAAACGTAAAAATAGGACTTTCGAGGGCGATCGCGGCCTAGATTGATCTTTTATCCAGCGCATTTGACTACTGAAAAACCCCCGAGATGAGAACGCGCATCTTGCACCCCTGAAATTCTGTAAAGGAGTCTACCGCCTTAATAATTTTATCAGAGGAGAAATCATATATTGACATCTTCAATTTTAAAAATTTTCCAACTATTTTGAATTTCATCTTCTCAATTTTGCTATAAATGCATAAAGATTCGTTGTCTAATAAATAATATAATATAAATATAAATAATAAGGCAATAATGGTTAAAGAATGCCTGGTATTGTTGTTGGAGCGCCGATTAGCATTTGTTTAGAGACGGAAGAAAATTAACATTGTAGCCATCGCAAATAAAAGTTTCTCAGGAATGTGCTGGACAGACAGGATTTATTCAGGGTTAGGAGCTTACATAAATTATCGGTAGAGCAAGGATATTACATAACCGGACAAGGAAATGTTTCATTTTGACAATTGTACGATTTACGCTATCTATTAGTTCCGCGTATACTCGCGCACGGTTTCGTGATTCTAATTTCTTACGCCGGTGTCCAAGAGTTATTCTGTACTCTCCCGTTCGGTTGGCGTCCAGGTATAATCGCCGTACTCTCCATACCGAACGGGCGTCCAGGAATATTCTCCCATGCTTCCCTGTACTATATCTGGGCGTCCAGGGGATGCGCTGTCCTCTCTCGTTCGACAGGCGTCCAGGTATTATCGCCGAACTCTCCTTGTCGAACGAGCGGCCAGGAATATCCTCCCGTACTCTCCCGTCCTCTAATCTCGGGCGTCCAGGAGGTGCTCTGTCCTCTCTCGTCCGACAGGCGTCCAGGTATAATCGCCGAACTCTCCTTGTCGAACGAGCGGCCAGGAACAGACTCCCGTACTCTCCCGTTCCTCCGGCAGGCGTCCAGGTATAATCGCCGTACTCTCCTGCCGGAGCCGAGTTTGCCCTCCGAGAGCGGCCGATGGTCTTACCTCGTCCTCTCTCTCGGAACAGCAAAAAGGATCGTGGCCTCTGCGAGCCCGCAATTTATACCTATTCGTTGCTATCCGCGAGCGCGAGAATCAACAACGCGGTTGTTAAGCGTTCGCCGGTGTTACCGCGCGTCGCGCTTCGCGTCGCTTCCCCGCGTGGTCGCCTACAACCTGATTTCGCGAAGCTTCGAAATGTTTCGCCGCCCTGCGTTATGTTCTCGAAATTTCGACGCATGCTACAACATCAAGTAAATTATATAGAATTTGGTATATAATAACTTAAAAATATTCCATTATTAATAATAAAATAATTAATTATATGTACGCCCAAATGTACAATGTAATGCCAATAAAAAAACTTTCACCGTTCATTACACAAGTAAATATTATCAGAATTATATCATATTTGATATAATTTTCATTAGAAAACTGACAAAAATATGTTGGTCAAAGTCCCATAAGAGAATAATGAAAAATAAAGAAATTTTGTTATTAGATTAGTAGTGGTCTTCTGATCCCACACCGACATAACCGACCCGTATTATGTTACACTCCTTGGCGACCGTGGTCTCTTGGTCCTTCACGGGGTAAACCCCGCAGTAGTAGGAATAGTTCAAGGGAAAATTATAGGTAAGACATTTGGAACAATTATCGAGCATTCACTATATTCAACATTTCCAATTTGGTCGGATAGTCTCACAAATTGCGATAGTTAACTTGCTTTCCAACGCGAGTGTAAATGACATTACTGTATTTGTATTAGAAGTAGCATAGAAGAAGAAAATGAGGATTTGGACATGAGTTACAGCATGTAAGTTTGAGAAGGTGGCGAGAAAAGGGGTAGGGAGAAATCTGGTTAGACGAAAACTTGAAGTGCAACAGAAAAGGAAGAGTATCTGAAAAGGAATGGAATCAGTTTATTAGGTTTACTATAAAGACGGAAGCAAGGAGTTCAAGGGCAAGTGCAATACAATGATTCAGGTAAGAGTACCCCCTAAATTACATGTAAATTATTTGGTATATGATAAAATGGTTGAAACGAAAGTTGTATGGCTTTAAGACTAGCATATAATGTAATAATTCATTTTTCTCTAGTTTACTTTTTTATCGAGATATGAAGATCATTGTGGTTGAAGAGAGTATTGAATCCTTATTATGAGACAACAAGGGTATATGGGATGGGAAACTAATAGTTACTGAGTTATTCTTACTGGCTAATAGTTGCTGGGATGCTCTAATGATACAATTTTCATATCTTCAGGCTTCGCACAGGTGACCTCCATAATAAGTCATTGCATTCGTCTTGAAACACTGTACCAGACTGTAAATAAAGAAACATACCGTTCTATTTAAAAAAACAAAATTGACCTTCATATCTCCTTGACTTTTCCACCTATAAAAAAATTAGTAACATCAGATTATGCGCCCCTCGATACCAAGTAAGCTACATAGGACTAATGTGTTTTCTTCTATCTTCAAAAGCAAATGAATTATTCAGATGACCTGTTTTAAATGCCTCACCCTGTATAAAAATAAAATCGAAATTTGTATGAATATCTACAATTTAATTACGGGATTTTATTTTCTTAGTAGTAGTACAGTTATAGTCTTGTAACACGAACGTTTGGTAGACTTTGCAAAGACTTTACATCAATTATTCCACATCTGCTATGCACGTTATACTATAATTAAAACATAGGGTAGGTATGCTCGAGTTTGTTTCGAACGATAGTGTGCAAAATTTCGTGTCACAAGTATCATGAATGGAAAGTCGCGGGAAAGATTGTGATCACTGCTGCAGACTGATCTGATTGTTTGCATACCACACCTTTTATTTAAAGCAATCGTCAGATCTCTGGCATTATCATTAAAACAAATAGTAAATTAATCTTTTGCAAACTTTTTAATTGCGTGACAGTTTGTATAATTCAATTATTAAATAATACTTATAGCGGCTGAAAAGTGTGTGAGAGGAGGAAAAAGGAGAAGGAAGCGTTTCGTCCTAGGTCCGCTAGAGGACTCATCGGTAAGGCTATCTAGCGGACCCGTGCCTTAGACGCGGGATGTCGTAAGGACAGTTTAGGACGGTATATATACAAATAGAGGAAGATTCAGGTAGTAGCGGGAAAGGTGTTGTCGTAATGTCCCTGTGTTGACGAGCATAGGAAGTAGCCGCCACATTAACCCCTTGCCAGTGGTCAACGATATCTGATCAAATTTCCCTCTAATTACGCTGATCTCCGCCGGAATCCAAGGAGGTCGCTGGAATGTGTGCTGCCAGTGTGCCCGCCAGTAATGCTGCCGAATTGACGAAGTTGAGTAGCTCCCTAAGCCGCTTGTAGGACTCATATAGTCGCAGGAACAATGGATGAACGTCGCACAAATGTAGATACGAAAACGTCGCACAAATTTAGGTGTGGAAACGTTAAACCATACAATGCTGCGAAGATCACGTCAGAAGCGCATAGTAGGAAGAAGTCCTCGCTGTTGGTCGGGCAGTAATCCAGGCAAGGCAGTGACAGAGTAGTCACCTTCCAGTCCTCCTGATGTTGTCGTCTCCTTTGCTCAGAAGGTAGCGTCTTTGTTCATTTGTCGGGGTCACCAATTATGGCGGCTGGAATGTGTGTGAGAGGAGGAAAACGGAGAACGAATCGTTTCGTCCTAGGCCCGCTAGAGGATTCGCCAGTAAGGCTATCTAGCGGACCCGTGCCTTAGACGCGGGATGCTTGAGGACAGTTTAGGACGGTATATATACAAACAGAGGAAGATTAAGGTAGTAGCGGGAAAGGTGTTGTCGTAATGTCCCTCTGTTGACGAGCATAGGAAGTAGCCGCCACAAATGGTTATGCTAGAATTATTGCTTTTACGAAAAAGCACATGAATTAGACACGGGTGCAGGTGTCCAAGGTAATTTTCACAGATAAAACAAAATTTAACAGACTTGGATCTAATGTCAAAACTTACATTAGACATTGCATTGGTGAGGAATATCCAAAAAATGATACAAAATTAACGATCGAAGGAGGTAATGTATTGCTACTTGTTTGGGGTGCAATGTCCATGGATGGTGTGGGCATCACTTAACGAATACAGGAAATTATGGTCCGTTATGTTTACTTAAATATAATAAAAGAGGTACTGCTACCATATGTAGAGAGCTACATTGGGTTTTAAGACAAGGACTTTAGGAATGACATTATGGTATGGTTGACCATCTGCGAGTTTGTCAGCAATTCTATCTAGCATCGAGTTATTGTCATGTCTTTAACAGACCTGGAGCAACGATTTCAAAATAAGAGCATACAGGTGAAAGTCGCAGAATTTCGCTTAAATATTTGTAGCTCATAACAGCGTTAACCAATTTTGATGAAATTTTCACCGTGTATATAATTCACATAGATCTACAAAACGCATTGATTACACTTTCATAACAGGCTCGGATAAAAAAGTTGATGAAACTGATTTTTCCTTCTTCCTTCGCAATTCTGACCAATAGCAATTTTTCCAAAATTTCTAACATTTCTCTTCTAACATATGTTAAGAAATCGCACATAACGTTATGTGATTTTTAAATGTGATCGAATACATTTTGCCACGAGATATATATATATAAACAACAACGAAAACCAAACAATTTAGAAGAATTGTACACTTCGACAGAAGGTGCATGAAAGTCGATACCTGTTAAAAAGGTGGACTGTATAATACAATCCAACAACTTTTCAACGGTGGCTCGAATATGAGGAGATAGGAGTTTTGAGGGAAAGTAAATTGTCGTACAACGAGGTTATGTTGATAGTGACCCACCTAATGCTGGGCCATTTATTAAATCAAAATAATCCCCGTGGAAGATGGTGGTCTTCAGTCCCTCCGGTCTCCTCCGGGTCGTCCCTGTAGCGTCTAGCGACGTTGGCGTCTATAAGAATAAATTACGAACGAAGATGTGAAAACACCTATTCGATACGATACGTATCCGTTCGTGACGCTGTTTCCCGCACGCTCCTGTCTGCGATAATCGCTATCGAAGGAGGGGGAATACAGCCAATCTGCTCAAAACGCAGAGTTAGTGGACTGTATATTTTTGACGTATCTCGACAATCGAGAATCCGTCCGCTCGCACTGGCGTAGTCACGGTTCAACCGATTCTACTGCGTGGGCGTCAGCTTAGGGGTGGCGGTTAATCTTACAAGGAGGTTGTAAGGCTCCAAATTCGATAGTCCAGCCGAATTAACCCGTGCATCAACAACCTTGATTCAAAGCTCGTGCGTGACTCAATACGTCACGCGGCTATAGGAATCTCGGTGGAAAACGTGGTCCAACTCACCACTTACACGCACAAAAGTCACTATATATAGAGATATATAGAGGGGGCGTATATTGTAAGTGTTGTTCAACCAGTCACAATCCCTACTCTGGTAGTAGCTATATAGCACTATCGACGGCGTATGTGGGTGCGACTATGGTGGTTGAACGGGTCATGTCTGCCGAGATCGTCGTCACGCTCTCTCTCGCAAAGGAGGGTGACAAGGCTAGGACTTACTAATGAAGACCTGTGGCTGGACCGATCAATTCCCGCAAAGCGTATAATGAATCGACCTTGTCACAATCCGAGTATCCATTCTTCTGCAGCACTGGGACGACAAAGCGTATGCCAGAGCTTATGGCAGAAAAAATGTACTCGGAAAGAGTGTCTTCCCTGTTACACGGGTGGCCGTACGGAGTCGGAAACACGATTCCTTCCAAGAGTTTCTCTTGCACGCTTACACGCACAAGATCGACTATCTGCGTACAGTAGAAGCGGCGTATAACGTAAGCGTGTTAATCAAGAGTTTCTCTTGAACGGCGGGTAGTGAATTCGGGGCACGAACACGAATCTCGCGTCAATCACACCGAAATACACTTGTGCGCGGTGAAACAACAACCATGCACTGTTTATAAGCACGGTCAATACCGGTGCTCGATCGTGGTCACTATTGCTTGTCGGCTCTCTTATAGCGTGTGGAACGATCTCGTAAACGAGACAGTCGTGCCAAAGCTCGCTGCCAAATACTTGATACAAGTATCCAACAGCTCGACTGGAGAACAATGACAGCTGCGAAGACTCGTAAGCGAGTGTTCGCTAGCGCGCCTCAATAGCAAGTGCTCGCTAGCACGATTCGGGAGCGAGTTACTCCTCGCACGTCTCGTGAGCAAGTTACTACGCGAACTGTTCGGCGGCGACGAAGCGTCGCGAGAGTGTCAGCTGATCCGCTACGCGGCGCTGTCTCTCTTTTATTCGCCTGTCTCTGTTCAACATATGTTTGTATGTTGGTCTCTTTGTCTCTCTATACCTTCGTGACACGAGTTTGATTTGAACGTTTTGCACGTTGATGCACCGATCGCCGTGTTTATCGGCTGACATTAGCTGGTAGCCAGAAAGTCACGCCGTTTTTACTTGAACTATTGTTGGTTATTTGGCTCCTTGGAGGAAGTTACCAACGAATATAGATTGCGATAATCGCGAAATTCAAACACGTTTCAAACTAACGCGATATTTAAACAATACCCATGGATAGAGTATATCAGATTGATATATTCCATGCCGCGGAGATGAGCAGCTGTGATACGACAAAAAAGAGGATTAGCTACTATGATAATATAATAATTGGTATGAGAATATGCAGTTTTGTGGTGGCGATATCACCACGTACGCCAATGCATATATTTCTTCTAAGAATTTCTCTTTCCTTTCCAACTCTGTTACGCTATTATTCTCTATTTCCCGTCTGCTAGTCGCACATTTGGTGACCAGCCCTTCACGAATTTCCAATGTATCCTTGAGAACGTCGCCAGTTCTGGTTTTCGTTAGTCTCGGTCCTTCGCCTATCTCTTAGCTTATGATTATGACTCTTTTCCGCTGTCCTTATCGCTATCACTGTCTTCTCAAGTTTTCCTTTTCTATTCTCTTTCCTTTTTCTCTCCTATCTTTTTGCCTTTTCTAACTCCGACGTGTTTAAGAATGCAACAAGAGTCGCCAGTTGATTGCAAGCCTCCGAGACTACAACACCAGCACTGCACTGACATTCGCGCTTGCCGATATTGTTAATAAACGAAGTGAGGACAATCTCTATTATTTTATACCACCTTATCCACTTCAGTTTCAAATGTAGTTTTTCACTTGCGCATAAGTAACTATTCATTCCAAAAATTACTGTCCGACAGATAATATTTATAAATTTGTTGAAATGATTAAAAGTGTTCCTAGTATTTCATAAAACGAGGTTTAAACTTTATGAATATATGATTTCTATACTTCTGTGAACTTTTCAAGAGAATATAAATCGTTTAAAAATAAATACAATAGTAATCATAGTTGCTGTACCGCCAACATAATTTCATACAGAATATTGATTCTGCGGGAAACCAAGAATGCAACCTGCAGTTTGACTGGATATCGAATTTCCATCCGTGTTAAAGATTTCAATTATAAGAGTGCACGAATAGTAAACATGACGGCGATATAACTTAATAACATCGCTGAAAGAAAGTCACGTTAATGCGATGTTTCTGTTCGCGAACAATGCGGGGTCATCGCAAATTCGTGTGCACGTGCGCACCGATAACGATCAAATGATCGTGCACGTTCTATTCGCTCCTTCCTAATGGAAGAGCTTTGAATCTTTTACGGTCTGATAATGCGATCCATTCGATTATCAATCGGATGCATAATCGGGATTGTTTCCGCCCGTCCACGTGTCCAATGTTCGTTAACATAATTTTTGACAATGTCACCTTCGTAGTGGAAATGCTCCGCGTAGATCGGATACAGATACATGTGCATATCTGTGTGTCTATGTATGTGTGTACATTTCAATGATTCTCCGATACGCCTCACATTGCAGGATAAGCGTCGGCAAATACATTCTCAGCGTTGCGAGTTTGTTCGCCGAGCGTCTATTACGTTGCATAATGAGTCAAACGGAAAGAGCTGTATCTTCCTTCCGAAACGGTGAAACATTAGGTTGTCCCAATATTTTCCAAGATACTCGCCTTCATCAGTTGCATTAACGACCTGTGAATAGATATTAAAGTAAATTGGAGACAGTTCTTTTGCTAATAACAGATTTTAAATGTATACAGGGTGTCCCGTAACTGGTGGTACAACCGAGCAGGGGTTGATTCTACATGAAAAACTGGGTCGAAAATATGGAATAAATTTTTTTGATACAAGGCTTTGATTTCGAGAAAAATGAGTTTGAAAATTTGTCTAGTGCGCGCGCACTCGGCTTACTTGCGGCTCAACGGACTTTATTCTGAGTTACCTAACCTTTTTTCGCAAAGGTTTTCGAGGTTTGTATACATCGAATAAATCGAAGGTCGAGGTTACAATGCTAGAATTACCTTTGCGGAATTCGTTTAACTTGGACTTACTCCATTATCCCACGGAACATATGGACTTACTCTACTGCTACATTCGATTAACCCTTAGCACTCGAATGGCGACTCTGAGGCGCCACTACAAATTGCTACACCATTATTCAGAGTATTGTTTACACGATTAAATTTGTTTATATGTAATAAATTACTAAACATTTAAATATTGTATGAGCTACTATATCAGTTTCGTACGCATATAATGATAAAACTTATGTACGATGAAAATATTCTAGGTTAAAAGATGTGTTTGGTTTTTAGTTAAAATAGCTCCGAGTGCAAAGGGTTAAAGGAAACTGGTATACAGTCCCTCCCATTAATATTCGCACACTCTAAAAGACGATCACGTTTTTAATATTGGATCATGTGACTTGGATTCTTTTTTTGAGAAGTTAGAACAATTAGTTTACTACACGTTGAAAAAAAGAAATTTTGAAAAAATTGTAATTTTTTTCGGAATTACAAAGAAAATACTAAAAATTGTTATTTATAACTGTTTTATGTGTGTCCATATTGAAAATTCAACAAATACGTTTTGTAGATCTGTGTCAACTGTATACACTCTGAATATTTCACCAAAATATGGTGCAATGAGCTACAACTGTTTGAAGATGGTAAAAATTGCAGCTTTTCACAATTTTCGGCCTTAAACTGTAATAAATCACAGGATTCTTACGTCATTCGATGCCTGTCGCTGTTTTCCACGTAATCCAATTTGGATGAAAATTGGAAAATGTAAACAATTGATACAGATCTACAAAATGAATATTTTAAATTTTCAACATAAGCCACACACAAAAATTGTAAAACACAACTTTCAGTATTTTCTCTGCAATACCGACCAATTGCAATTGTTTTATAATTTCTTTTCCACGTCATGTAGTAAAGTAATTATTCTAACATGTCAAAAAAGTCCAAGTCGTATGGTCTAATATTAAACAAGTTATCGTCTTTTTAACAGTGTACGAATATTAATGGGAGTGACTGTATGTATACGCGATAATCGTTTCGTATTGATTAAAGCCGACGTTGGTAATTCATGTTTACATTAACTTCTGGAACTGTTTAGTATCTTATTAGCTTCCGTATCAGTAACATTGTGATATATATGGTGAAGTAAAATGTTCCGAGCGCTTTTTCGTTTTATTTCGACGATGAAATTAACATAGTTAGGATTATTCGATTTAGATCAAATATGCGCCATTGTGTTCAATATCTTTTGTCCATTTTGAAGGCAATTTCATAATTCCGCGGTTGAAGAAGTCCTCGTCCCTATTGGTGAAAAACTTGACCAGCTCATTTTCACAAGCCTCTTTAGAGGCCAGTTTTGTACCGTCAAGAAAATGTTGCAGATGCTTGAAAAGGTGATAATCGCTTGGTGCCAGGTCTGGACTAAACGGCGGATGCGATAAAACCTCCCAGCCAAGCTCTCGGAGCTTCTGACGCGTCGTTAAAGATGTGTGCGGCCTGGCGTTGTCTTGATGGAAAACAACCCCCCTCCTATTGGCCAATTCTGGCCTCTTCTGGTCGATCGCCTGCTTCGGTCTGGTCAGTTGTTGACAATAGAGGTCCGAATTGAGTGTTTGGCTAGATGGGAGCAGCTCATAGTGGATGATTCCTTTCCAATCCCACCAAAAACACAATAAAACCTTCTTGGCCGTTAATCCAGGCTTGGCGATCGTTTGGGTCGGCCCTCTATCAGAAAACTTCAGAGGACAAAGTGACACTATTGCAATGGACAAATATAATTGTAAAGAAAAAAAATTTTTATGTCGTGTTTTTTAATGAAATTTCAAGGTCGCCGATGTTTTTTTAAATGGAATAGTATATTTTTTTTACGATAGCATGATAGACAATAAAAAACTGAATTTAGTGGATACCACCTTTTTGACCTTGAAATGACCTTGAGCAAGAATAATCATGTTGGAGCGGATAAAATGTGGAAGTTTAAAACTTACGTGTTTCGGCAAAGATTACGTGTTGTTTACGACGGGTTGACCTTTACATATCATAATAAATGTTCGAAATGTTGACCATCCTCATTTATGCAATATTGCAATCTTGCATTAAATGATCTGTAGGCATTGTCGATTTCCTGAGACGTAATTGAACGTCTAACGAATTTATACAAGGAACTCTTACTGGTATAAAGTATGCTGCTAGGACTGTAAATACGACAGATATTTAGGTGTTCCCATTTATGTGGGACACCCTGTATACACAAACAAGTTCGATATTTTGTACACGAGAAGCTCCTTATTTATTCATTTATAGTTGAGTCAGATATTTAGTCGAAGTCAATTATTCTTCGAAAGCTTAAAAAACATAAACACATGGGTGGCGCTATAGTTATACTGCAGTGTATAAAAGAACTGTTAAAACTGAATTCTTCAGACAGAGTTGACCCTTGCACGATGAGAGTTTTGTCCATTTTACCCCGTAATTATAAGAGTGCCGTCGAAATTCTAATTCATTTAGGAAGCATTTTCTTTTATTACTCCTATAAATAAGATTTATTATAGAATAAGTTCAGTAAAGCAATGAGCATTAATCTCGATGAAGTAGGTTTAAATTATAAAAGGAACTTCATACGTAAAGGTAAGTGCGTGTCCATTTGAGAGTTTTCTTCGACAGTTGCTCTCGATAGTACTCTCAAATTGTGTGTTCTGTAGCTATTTAATAGTTGTCATGTTATTATTTCCGAATATAGGACCCTAGAAAGTTCCAATTACGAGAACGTTCTCATATTAGGTATCTAATTTCGTTTTAGGTGGGTGTCGTTACAAAGCGGAAACAATCGAATAAAAATCAGGGGATACTGGCGATTATAAATCGTGGTTTATAAATCGGCGGTAAAACAATATTATCCGATAATAGTTACGAGTGTCATGAAATCAAAAATGTCCGATATTCAAGGATCGAGCATGGTAAAGAACTATATTGATCATGTAATATATTGATTATGTAAATCTCGATTAATTTCACGACATTGTGACCTGTCACAGGATTGAGATCATTAAGGTACTTGTGCCCCGAAATTTCCGACACGTTAGTCTGTTCGCTTGCGTCAGAGAAATTGTGTAGATCGGTCCTTTCCACGTTCCATTTTCATTATCTCTCTTTCGTTTCGCATCGTCTGCACAGAGGGAAAGGGAACTACGACACATGTCACGGAAGCTTGTTTAACCTTACCCACGAACGACGTCGCGATGATCTACAGGGATGGGAAAAAATCCTGTAGCGAATGTGACATTGGCAACGATAAGACATGTGACCTGTGACTGTGACGTCCGCGACATTTCCGGTGTACCGCTGACGTAGAATCGGACACGACACTCAGAAGGGTAAAAGCCAAGAAAGGGACCAAAAATGATAACGAAGTGAAACTACGTCGCTACAAAATTTTCCAAATGTACAGTTACGGTCAATACTTTAAGATGAGGAGAGGAAAAGGAAGTAGTGACTTCGATTTTAAACGAAGAACATAAATAAATTATTTATATCTTTGTAGTAACATATTAATCATTTGTTTATACAGGGTAGGGCATTTAAATGGGAACACCTACATATCTCGGTTATTATTTCAAGGGGCGAATTTGATGATCGTAAAATTTTTTTTTCAAGGTCATTTTTTTTACAAGATTTCAAGGTCATCGATATTTTTTTAAATGGAATCATGTATTTTTTTGTTCGTGTTCTTATAGAGAATAAAATGACAAATTCAGCAACTTATCATAATGTATGATTCGGCACATCTGATCTCAAGATATTTACAGTTTACTTACGTGTTTCGAAATCATATGTCGTGTTCAAAATGCTGGCCATTGGCGTTGATGCAGCACTGAAGTCTCTTAATAAATGATCTGTATGCGTTTTCTATTTCTTGCGGCGTAAGTAAAACACATGCCCTAGTAATTCTTTGCCTCATATCTTGTGGCATCGCAGGTTTTTCCTGGTAAACAATGTTCTTCAATCTCCCCCATAGGTAAAAATCCAATGGAGTGAGAACCGGTGAACGAGGCGACCACTCTACAGTTCCCCTTCGTCCGATCCAACATTGCGGAAATTTTGAATCTAGTGTTGCTCTTGCAACTCTGGAATAATGATCTGGACACCCGTCGTGTTGAAACCACTTGCGTTGCCGGATACTTAACGCAGGGTTTGACTTTATTTGCTCGCGAGGACCGTTTTCCGAGGGTTACGCCTCCTCGACCCGGCCGCGCATCTCGTTCCCCGTGGTCGCCTACGTGCTCGGACGGGCTCAGGCGCGATCATAACAGACAGATGAACGTGGCGCATAAAGGGCGACACTCGTTTCAATAGGTTTCCACATTACCATCGAGGTACTATTGTCAATGCGTTTTTTTTAATTAGTGGTATCCCCTGTAGGCCTATTCCACTATGTCACACGATAATTTCGGACAATAGCTGTAGAAAATTAATTAAAAAAATAAATTCATAAGATAAATCTTAAAAATATTTTTTAATTCTATTGTTTAAATTTTAATACGGTCCGGAACAACTTGATCTCCGTGCACGTTTAGATTAAAGGTGGAAATAAATTTTTATCACATAGAAAATTTGTAAATTTTCTGGAAACGCATAACGCTTCTTACACGGATGTGTCGTTGCACTGTGAGGTGCGTTGGATCAGTGCAGCGAAATGTTTAACGCAGTTTTTTATTGTAAGAAAAGAGATCTCCCTTTTTCTACAAGAAAATCCAAAAATCAGCTTAGGAGAACATTCCTCCTTCTTAAAAGATGTAAGTTTCCTTTGCGAACCTTCATTTGTAGTCGATTTAACGAATCATTTAAATTCTTTCAATTTAAAATTGCAAGGCCCCAAGCAAAGTATTTCGGAATTCTGCAGCCAAGTCCATTCTTTCCGTGAGCAGCTTGCACTTTTTAAAACACATTTGCACTCTGAACCAAAAATTTGGATCTTCTTTCCCTCGTGTCAACTAATTTTCGAAGAATTCGGCACTAACTGCGATTTTGATAATCACTTATACATTCTTCAATCGATAATTCTCTTCGAGAATCCCCTCACTGTCAAAATTGCTGATCAAGCCCTCGAGTTTCAACGAGAACTGTGCGATCTTCAGCACGACATCTCTCTGAAAACAAGGGAAGAAAAACGAGCCGAATTCTTCAAAACTCTGGAATAATCAAAATACCCTATTCTTCGAAATTTTGCGACCCGAATATTCTCAATGTTTGGATCAACTTATTTGTGCGAAAGCTCATTTTCAACAATGCGCTATATTAAATCGGATCACCGGATACACGTTTAAATGATTCTTCGCTTGCGTCGGCGATGCGAATATCCACGTCCAAAGTTTCCATAGACCTTAACAATTTGCCAAGCATGTCTAAACGTGCACGAAGATCAAGTTGTTGCGGACCGTATTAAAATTTAAACAATAGAATTAAAAACTATTTTTAAAATTTATCTTATGAATTTATTTTTTTAATTAATTTTCTACAGCTATTGTCCGAAATTATCGTGTGACATAGTGGAATAGGCCTACAGGGGATACCACTAATAAAAAAAACGCATTGACAATAGTACCTCGATGGTAATGTGGAAACCTATTGAAACGAGTGTCGCCCCTTATGCGCCACGTTCATCTGTCTGTTATGATCGCGCCTAAGCCCGTCCGAGCACGTAGGTGACCACGGGGAGCGAGACGCGCGGCCGGGTCGAGGAGGCGTAGCCCTCGGAAAACGGTCCTCGCGAGCAAATAAAGTCAAACCCTGACTGAACGGCATACATATCTTCTACAAGAGTCTGCAAATCTTGACGGAGAAATCGGGCATACTTGTATCCTGTAAGTGTGCCGTCGATAAAGTACGGTCCTACGATTTTGTTATTCGCAATACCGCACCACACGTTAACAGACCACGGTATCATAGGTTTCAGTATGAATTCATGAGCCAGTATCTGTTCCACAACGCTAGGGCATATTAATGTAAATATCTTGAGATCAGATGAGCCGAATCATACATTATGATAGGTTGTTGAATCTGTCATTTTATTCTCTACAAGAAAATGAACAAAAAAATATATGATTCCATTTAAAAAAATACCGATGATCTTGAAATCTTGTAAAAAAATGACCTTGAGAAAACAATTTTACCATCATCAAATTCGCCCCTTGAAACAGTACAACTTTATTCTGTGGGGATTTTTTGTACGACTAATAATAACCGAGATATGTAGGTGTTCCCATTTAAATGCCCCATCCTGTATTATAATAATGATAATTATTGCATCTGTATTGCACACAGAGTGATTCAGCTAAGTGTGCCACCTAAATTAATTGTAAACTATTTATTAACACCTACACTGTTACACGAATACCCATAAAAGTCACATAAAATCAAAACAACTTATTTAATAATACAAAAATGAAAAAGACAAAGCTTAACACAAATTTGAGACAGTTTAACACCTTAATCAAATTTAGTTTACTTAATAGATTGAGGAAAAATTGATTTTCAAATTTGATGAAAAAATTGTGTTGGTCGTGTCTAATGGGCCTGGTAATCCAAGAGTTAATCAAGTTAATTAAATTTCCTGACACCCTATATAAGGAACTGTTTCGATAAATGTATGTATATGTAGCAGCACAGTCCATTCTGGCTACTGTGTGCCTTGCACATTCCTCATAAATCAATTGGATTCAAATCTGGTGAATTTCCAGGCTAATCTAAGGAATTTACAGTCAACCCTTCTATGTATAACATGGTTAATTCGTTGCGTGTTGTATCGAAATCATGTTTTTGAAGTATCGTGTTCTATCGAAAACGAAATCCAAAAGAAATATGAACAAGAAAGATACGTTTCGTGTAATATCGAATCCATATTCTTAGAATGTCTTGCTATGATTACATTAGTACGACTAGATTCTTGAACAGCAAACTATATGCTGAATTGGTTTTCAGTAAGAACATCGACCTTGGTGTTATGCGAGAATAATTCAACGACCTGCGCATTTCATTATATAATGTATTAGTCTTGTATTTATTTTCTGCCGCGAAGTATTGTAGCCACCGGCGTTAAAACTCATTCTATTAAATCTCATTATATTTTATCATACCACTATTTTTATTATTACTATTATCGTCGTATTTTCTGCGTCATTTAACTAGTCAAAAGTGACAGACGACCGAGCCACAAACTGCGAACTGCGCATGCGCAGACAATAAAATGGTCCGTGTCAGGCATATTGTTTAAATATCGCGTTAGTTTGAAACGTGCTTGAATTTCGCGATTATCGCGTTCTATATTCGTTGGGGACTCCTCCGATGTTATTCGTCCGAGGGGCCAATGACCCACAATAGTTCAAGTAAAAAGGGCGTGACTTTCTGGCTACCAGCTAATGTCAGCCGATAAACGTTCAAATCAAACTCACGTCGCGAAGGTATAGAGAGACAAAGAGAACAACATACAAACATACGCTGAACAGAGACAGGCGGTTAAACGAGAGACAGCGCCGCGTAGCGGATCAGCTGGCACTCTCTCGCGACGTTCGTCGCCGCCGAACTGTTCGCGCTCACTTGCAAAAGAGGCGTGCTCGCGAACACTCGCTTACGAGTCTTCGCAGCTGTCATTGTTCTCCAGTCGCGCTGTTGGATACTTGTTACAAGTCTTTGACGGCGACGCTATTGGCAACAACTGTACGGACGTGTTAGCATCAATGTGTTTTAAGCCAGGTCAAGGGCTCGTGTGGATGCGACTCTTAGGCTGGAAGGATTTATGGCAGGATCTTGGCCTGCGTGAGGTCTTAAAGAGGGATGCTTGAGACTAAGCAGAACTGTCGATGGACGATGGCAGGCGACCGCGCTGGGTCTTCCGGCTATCGGCCGTCACGGGGATGTTTATATGAAACAGATGGAGTGAAAGTTTGGAATGACTCCGTGAGAAATACAGAGAGAGAAAGAGAGGGAGAGAGATAGCGACGAGTGCGTTGCACAAGGATTGGGACTGTGTTCTCGAAGGATCTGGCCACGGAGTGGGGAAGGCGGGGAAGCCTTCTGGTAAGAGCACTGTGATGAACCTCTCAGGACTTACCCCAGAACCGTAGGGAAGAACAGTCACCCGATCTTTTAAAATATTGTACACTGCTCTTTTTCTATAGACTTTACTAACAGACGGAACTGGTCTCGTGTTCCAGATCGTTCCACCCGTTGTAAGAGAGTTGACAAACACGAGCGAGATATCGAACGCCGGTTTTTCCGAGTTTTTGGTAATCGCACGTGATACATTCACTGCCGTACGACCTTTCGGACCGAGCGACGCTCCCTTTATGAGCTCGCGACAGGATATTCGAATAGAGACGTACAGGCAATAGTGACCACGATCGAGCACCGGTATTGACCGTGCTTCGATCACATAAGAAGTGCATGGTTATTGTTTCACCGCACAACAAGTGTATTTCGGTATGGTTGACGCGAGATTCGTGATCGTTCCCCGAATTCACTGCCCGCCGCACAGAGTGGTATTTGGGCTGAAAACCTGGCCAAAAATCAAAATTGTAAATATTTACGTACAGGGTTGTGTTTGCGTCCCAGAATAGATACATAACATGCAATCACGTGGTGCGCCCATTATCATTGATTACCCATACAGTCATCCGTGCCTGCGCTTAGTGCATAGCATTTGTTCGAAAGGCATCTGTTTATTCGCAGCATTCCGTTCGTACGCATCTGTTTCTCGTAATAATATTTATTTCGTAAGTGGTCTTTGTAGCGAAATTTGTGATGGATATTGTTACGCAAGGTATGTACATTATATTAATCATATTTTTGTCAATATTAAAACTTTTTTGTACGTGTTTTTACCGATCTGCAAGCTTGACTAAAAGTTCTTGGATTTTCATGACTTTTTTGCATATATTAGTGTTTTTAAACATATACCACTCATCGCCACAGCATAAATGTTACATGTTGTTAAACTTCAGGATATCTAGAATTAGTATACCGCAAAAAAGTTTTCACAAGTCTTCACATTACAAAAAAGTAATGCTCCAAATATAACCCCTTTTGGCTGAAGTGGACTTAAGAGGACTAAAAATTTTCAAGTTTTCCGTATGCGATGCTATACGAATCACGTTTTGGTTACCGGAGTTCACTGGTTGAAAAGTTATACACGTGTAAACATGAGCAATTTTAAGCGTTTTTTACAGGTTAGAGCCTTGCCAAATTGGATATTTGTAGGGTCTACTGTTGAACGCATGCGCAGGATAGATGATGGATGTTCAGCGCATATGATAAACAAACATAGGCGGCGCGGTGTTCCAACTTCTTCTAAATTCTTGCCAGGTTAGAACACCGCGCCGCCTATTGGATGGTTGTTTATCTTAAGTCCAGCTCAGCCAAAAGGGGTTATATTTGGAGCATTATTGTTTTGTAATGTGAAGACTTGTGGAAACTTTTTTGCGGTATACTAATTCTAGATATCCTGAAGTTTAACAACATGTAACATTTATGCTGTGGCGATGAGTGGTATATGTTTAAAAACACTAATATATGCAAAAAAGTCATGAAAATCCATGAACTTTTAGTCAAGCTTGCAGATCGGTAAAAACACGTACAAAAAAGTTTTAATATTGACAAAAATATGATTAATATAATGTACATACCTTGCGTAACAATATCCATCACAAATTTCGCTACAAAGACCACTTACGAAATAAATATTATTACGAGAAACAGATGCGTACGAACGGAATGCTGCGAATAAACAGATGCCTTTCGAACAAATGCTATGCACTAAGCACAGGCACGGATGACTGTATGGGTAATCAATGATAATGGGTGCACCACGTGATTGCATGTTTATGTATCTATTCTGGGACGCAAACACAACCCTGTACGTAAATATTTACAATTTTGATTTTTGGCCAGGTTTTCAGCCCAAATACCACTCTATGCGCCGTTCAAGAGAAACTCTTGATTAACACGCTTACGTTATACGCCGCTTCTATTGTGCGCAGGTAGTCGATCTTGTGCGTGTAAGCGTTCAAGAGAAACTCTTGGAAGGAATCGTGTTTCCGATTCCGTACGGCCACCCATGTTGCACGGAGGACACTCTTTCCGAGTATATTTTCTCTGCCATAAGCTCTGGCATACGTTTTGTCGTCCCAGTGCTGCAGAAGAACTGATACTCTGATTGTGACAAGGTCGATTCATTATACGCTTTGCGGGAATTGATCGGTCCAGCCACAGGTCTTCATTAGTAAGTCCTAGCCTTGTCACCCTCCTTTGAGAGAGAGCGTGACGACGATCTCGGCAGACTTGACCCGTTCAACCACCATAGTCGCACCCACATACGCTGTCGCTAGTGCTATATAGCTACAGTAAATCCTCTATAAACGCATAAGCCTCGAGGGGATAGTTATGCGTTTATCTGTGACGGGTAGCTATTTTTTGAGCTTCTAAGGCCGAGCCGAACGTAGAGAAAGACAGCGTGTGTAAAGCGAGACCACGCGCGGGCCTTTGAGGGTCTCTGCACACCCATCCGGGACTAGTTAGTTTAGATAGTTTACTTTAAGGAGGTGTGGAGTCCCTGGAAACATTGTTTTTGTGCTATGCACAGAGGGAACTGTCAACGCGCGCTCGAAAGTGCAAGAATTATCGCCCTTCGGTCGCGCGAGAGAAGAATCGGTACCACACCGGATCAGACATCCCGGAGAGCACTGCCTATACCAAAGCTATGTAAAAAAAACTTTCCGGGTCCCGTCCCGGATGGGTGTGCAGAACCCTCAGGATCGGCGACTGCGACTCTCCGCGTCTCTTTCTTTCCCATACGCTATCCTTCCTTGCGCCCGAAACGTTCATCGTCATTTAAACCACTATACTACAACAGTATTTACACAGTTGAAATCATATCGTGTTTGGTTTTTTTTTAATTAGAAAAATGCCACGAATGTATCGATGGAAGTTTCATAAAAAAATAAGTAATAATAAAAAAAATTAAATATTGGTGTTACATTTTCATGACGCACGGGCCTTTGGATTGCGCCGACGACTGCGACTCTGCGCGTCGCATTAGTAGTGGTTCACACCGATATACCCGAGCCGAGATCGGATTACTAAATTGGAGAGGATATATTTTCTGCGTTTATCTGCTACAGCTTTTATGCGTTTATAGAGGATTTACTGCACTTGGGAAAATGTATAGAATCATTTTTTTGCCCAATAACCTTGTGACGATGCTTTTATGTTACTGGACAACATTTTAACTTACCGAAGAAGCGAACAGCTTGCAATGCTTCCAAAAGATCAACCATCTTCGTTTATTTAGCAAAGCTCGTGTAATTATTGGCACGGACACCGAATTGATTGATTGAAACAGTGAAACACCAATGTTGCGAACTTGTCATGAGGCATTCGCCTCGTCATCGATCAATATATAGCGGAGGTAAGGAGGAAAGATTCTGATTAATCGCTGGGAATCTTATTAATGCCAACAGGATGGGGAAAAGTCGCTCCACCAGGTTTATTGGCAGTTTTTCCCCGTGAGAAAATATAATTGTGTAGTTATATATCGATCTTATTCCAAACTCCAGCGACTTCCATCTCCGCTGCCGAGGGATATTCAATCAGCTGACTGGAAGTGGCAACTTCCCCGCCACTAACTAAATAATCAACACTTTTTGCCGGTCATGTAAAACAAAATTCCGCAGCGCAGAAACGTCTTGCTTATAAATCAATAAGAAGAAAAAAACCAGATCCAATAAAGCCATAAATACGTTTCATTTTAAAATCCTTTACCTGATTTCCACTTTCTCTTTCTATTTGAAACAACTGCTTGTTGTATCAGTTGAAATAAAAAAAAAAAAACAAATTTAAGAACATAGTGTTGGAGTGTCGATTTATGTATTTATGTGTCAAGTAGTAATCGAATTTTGCTGTCAAAAAGGGAAAAATTCACGGTCGTGTGCTCTACCAGGTGAAATGTTGATGAATTGTTTCGTAATTTTTGTTAAGCAGAACAGAAGAAATAGAGCATAATTCATTAAACCTTACTTACCCTGTAATTACCCCTTGTGGTTGGAGTACTGACTTCAAACTTGCCAGGGAGGGTTTTCTTTGGGGGTCGTACCAAACGGTATGAAGAAAGAACAATTCGATTGAAAGAACACGTGATTCAACAGAAAGAATAAACATAGTAGGATCATGTAGCACAGGCATGGGCGACGCTGGCTCAAAAAACATATGTTGCTACTTTTCTCCTTCGCCCACTCGGCAAGGCAGTCTCCACCACGTCCACTCCGATTCTCCCTTCAGCACGAGCCCCACAAGTTAAAGGAATTGGTAAATGCTACTAGTTCCAGTTCCGGGCAAGGGTCTCGTGTGCGTGTACATGTTTACGTGGTACTGGTGAGTAACCTGCCGGTGTAGCATCGTCGGGATCGTGCTGAAGTCAGGGACTGAAACGGTTTTGGAAATAACTGTTTCAAACTGTTATATATCGGTTCTGATCGAAACAGTTCTGAAGAACCGAAATGATGTTATAATGTTACGAGAATATCGGTTCTGGCTTATATCGGTTACGGTTACTGTTGGGTTTAGGTATGTATTGCGCGAATGAATGTGACAACCCTTTATAATAAACGTTAGTTTATTAGTTGAAACAACACATGGAATACACGTATATCAACTGTGAATAATGCTTGCACGTAACACAAAATGAATCTATATAAAAAACGCAAAGAAAGTGTTCACGAACTGTGACCTGCACGATAGGTTAGCTCGGACCGACTGACTACGATTTGCCCTATGGCTCCTTAGGCCTCTCAGTGCTGAAACAGAAAAACGTGGCACTAGGCGTGCAATAAAACGCAGGTCAAAAAAGGCCTTCCTCTTTCCGCTGCACTCGTGCATTTCGGTGTACACTCCAACAGTTACGGTTCTCGAGAACCGATATTGTTTCGGTTCTAAAACAGTTATTTTTCGGTTCTGGATATCGGTTCTGGCTTTCGGTTCTGTCTTCTGTCATTCTGTATTCTATTCTGTATTGTGTTCGGCCTTCTATATTTATTATTTAAGTAGTTATTTATTGTTATTCATAATTTAAACAATTTTTAAATAAATAAATTTTTATAAATTTTTTTTCTATATTCATTACTTGAATTGTTATTTCAATAATTTATTGTTAAAATAATTGTTTAAATAAATAAATTTTCATAATTTTTTTCTATACTTATTATTTGAAGTATTTCAATAATTTGTTGTTAAACTAATATATTTATTATTTGAATTATTATTTATTTAAACTTTATTACTTAACTTAATTTATTTATTTAAACAACTATTTTAACAATAAATTAATGAAATAACCATACAAATAATGAATATGGAAACAGATTATGAAAATGTAACTTTTTAAACAATTATTTTAACATTAAATTATCGAAATGATAATTCAAATAATAAATATGTTAGTTTAACAACAAATTATTGAAATACTTCAAATAATAAGTATAGAAACAAATTATGAAAATTTATTTATGTAAACAATTATTTTAACAATAAATTATGGAAATAACAATTCAAATAATGAATATAGAAAAAAAATTTATAAAAATTTATTTATTTAAAAATTGTTTAAATTATAAATAACAATAAATAACTACTTAAATAATAAATATAGAAGGCCGAACACAATACAGAATAGAATACAGAACGACGGAAGACAGAACCGAAACTGGAACCGAAAGCCAGAACCGAAAAATAACTGTTTTAGAACCGAAATAATATCGGTTTTCGAGAACCGTAACCGTACCCGATATAAGCCAGAACCGATATTCTCGTAACAGTTATAACATCATTTCGGTTCTTCATAACTGTTTCAAGAACCGAAATCGATATCATAACAGTTTCAATCCCTGTGCTGAAGGGAGAATCGGAGTGTACGTAGTGGAGATTGCGTCTCCCAGCAGGCGAAAAGGAGAAGCAGCAACATGTGTTTTTTGAGCTAGCGTCGGCCATGCCTGATGTAGCACAATACTTGTTGTAACAACGGTAGTTCTAGCAAACGGATGAAAACTCGCAAAACTTGCGAAAATAGGAACAAACCTGTTTGCGACGAACATTTCCAAACAATCAGAAAATTTATACAATGAATTCAGCAATAGTAAGTAGATACACTTTCTCTATTTTTGTATTATTATTCTAACCTTTTATCCATTAATAAATAATATGGTAATTATATGAGAAGAATAAGAGCAACACATTCTGAACAACTTTTTCCTTTTCCAATATTAGGGGGACGCTTTTAGTTTTCGAGATATTTGCAAAAAACTATTGCTAATAGTATATTGAATTTTCTGTATTCTTTATACTCCGATTTTGATGAAATTTAAATATGTTATGCAGCAACACATTTTGAACAACTTTTTCCTTTTCCAATATAGAGGGGTCGCTTTTAGTTTTTGAGATATTTGCAAATAACTAGTGCTAATACTATATTGAATTTTCTGTATTCTTTATACTCCGATTTTGATGAAATTTAAATATGTTATGCAGTAACACATTTTGAACAACTTTTTCCTTTTCCAATATAGAGGGGTCGCTTTTAGTTTTTGAGATATTTGCAAATAACTAGTGCTAATACTATATTGAATTTTCTGTATTCTTTATACTCCGATTTTGATGAAATTTAAATATGTTATGCAGCAACACATTTTGAACAACTTTTTCCTTTTCCAATATAGAGGGGTCGCTTTTAGTTTTTGAGATATTTGCGAAAAACTATTGCTAATACTGTATTGAATTTTCTGTATTCTTTATACTCCGATTTTGATGAAATTTAAATATGTTATGCAGCAACACATTTTGAACAACTTTTTCCTTTTCCAATATAGAAGGGTCGCTTTTAGTTTTCGAGATATTTGCAAAAAACTATTGCTAATACTGTATTGAATTTCCCGTATTCTCGCACGATCCGTGGCAACGTAAGGCTGCTCCGGCGCGACGTCTGTTTACTTTTTTTTTCTTAACACGCTGTGGAGATGAGAGAGAAAACAGGGTCTCATTCTGGTCATACATACAAAATCTTATTATTTTTTCGACAATACCACACACACCCACCCGCTGCTTAACACGCACTCAGTGTTTCTAAAAAAAAGGTTCTCACATTATACAATATAAAATCAACTGAGACCAATACAGCATACATGTATTATATTATCGTATTTGATTGTAAAACAAATTGGTATTGGTTTCAGTTGATTTTATATTGTTTAATGTGGGAACCTTCGTCTCAGAAACACTGGGTGGGTGTGTGTGTAGTATCGTGTGTTGGATAATACATGTATGCTGTATTGGTCTCGGTTGATTTTATATTGTATAATGTGAGAACCTTCTTTTTAGAAACACTGGGTGCGTGTTAAGCACTGGGTGTGTGTGTGTGTGGTATTGTCGCTTCTCATCTCCACAACGTGTTTACAAAAAAAAATAAACAGATGCGGCCCCGGAACAGGTTTACGTTGCCGCGGAGCGTGCAGGAATACGAAAAATTCAATACAGTATTAGCGATAGTTTTTTGCAAATATATCGAAAACTAAAAGCGACCCCCCTATATTGGAAAAGGAAAAAGTTGTTCAAAATGTCGAAATTTATAATATATTAAAATTTCATCAAAATCGGAGTACGCAGAACTTTTTTATATAACTACCAATTAAAATTGTAATAAATTGAAAAATATAAACGAATTCAAATGCTAATAAATTAAAAAATATCAATAGATTAAAATTATGATTAATTGAGACCGCAGTAAATTGAAAAGTATACATGAATTAAGATTTTGATACATTAAAACCACACTGAATCAAAGCGATAAATATGTATTTGTAAATATCGATAGGATACATTAAATTACAAAAAACAAAAATATTTGTATTGAAGTTATAAACAAATCATGTGCAATAGAAAATTGGTTTTAATAGAACTGTATAGTAAAATAGAGAATAAAGTAATAAATATTAAACAACTTCTACAATCAATTAAATATACAATCCTTAATTTGAAGTATGCAATGTAAACAGTTCACGTATGTTTACCGTTCTCTTTTTACCACGTTTTTATTAGCTCACTTTCTTGTTTGTTTGTTTGTTTGTTCGGTACAAATCTTGCAATTGATTTTAAACTAACTTCCCGATGAGCTAGGGACTTGAAATTGGAAACGTAGCACAGAACTGGATGACAATGCAGTATTCAAAAAATTTTTTTTTAAAAGTCTATCCGTTTAAGAGAAATAACAATTAAATATTTTTACCGTTATTACCGTTACACCGCGTTTATCGCGTTCAGCGATCCCCACTCCGCGCGACAACGCTCTCTACTTTACTATGCGTACGCACGCTGACTCGTCCCCACTCCACGAACCACTTCGCCCCGACGGAGTTCAGTATATGATAGACGATCGGTAGTACATCATCGCTTTGTTTACCAAGTGAAAGAACCGTTACACCTTTCTCTTATAATCTCATCAAAATGTTTAAAATCGATTGAAATATACGTGCAAGAAGTAGGAGAGGAAGCCTTTTGACGTTGGGGAGCATGTATGATATAGGTAATAATAATATCGTGTACGAGATTAGAAATTAACAAAAATCTGTGTTTGAAAGTGTCAGAAATAATAATATCTACAAAAAAAATCGATTGAAAAATTTCACACACACAAGATTAAAAAGCAGAAAATAATTATTTAAATAATAATACATTTTTAAAAATATCGCGTTTTTAAAACGGCCTAAAAAGTATAAAATAATTTGAAAATAAAAACGAAAATTTGGAATTGTGAATCTTGAATAGCTATGAAAATACTTGTAAGATTTAAAACGAAAAACATGGGGCGCATGCAATAGATAATTGATGCATGAATAGTTCACCTAATCACTAAAAATTTTATTGCTCCGCAAATGATATAAACTATTGTGTGGGTTTTCTCAACGGCTGCTACTTCCTACAATCCTTACTATTATCTTGCGCCTCACGTTTTTCGTTTTAAATCTTACAAGTATTTTCACAGCTATTCAAAATTCACAATTTCAAATTTTTGTTTTTATTTTCAAATTATTTTATACGGTTTAGACTGTTTTAAAAACGTGGTATTTTTAAAAATTTATTTTTATGGCAGCAGATAGTGTTCAATAACAACAGGTTTGCAATTGCCAAGTTTGCTTACTGATATTTTATTGCTCGCCTATATATTGAACTCTAAACTATTGGAATATATTTTGACCATCGCCGCACGTTCAAAATGAGGACCATTTCGTTCTTAAATATTGATCAGTCGATTACTATCTTGCTGCTCGACTTAGAACTTATGGCATCGATTAACCATTAACGGATTAGATATAGCACGATAATTGCTTTATCGAATATTGTTATACATGTACCTACGACCAGTGGATACACACAATACATAGATAATATAATTCTTTCTGAAGGACTCAATTTCTCCTACTTACATTGAAAAATCACTATTAAAAGCTATGTATTCAAAATTTAAAAAGCCAGATACTTTAAAAAATTCTTGTTAAACAACCAACACTAGCAAATACATTGATCGTTTGTTATCGTTAATATACGCGTACTAAATATTGCAAAATAATGCTTTCATTGATTTACTAGTGATTATTGACACCATTACCTTGCATATTTATGAAACTATTGCCGACATAGCAAAAAGTGTTTCAAAGAAAAGTTGTATGGTTTCAAGAGGTATACAATTTAATATAAAAATTACCCGTTTTTATAAATGAACGCTTAGAAGACATACCATGGACAACTACACTTTTTCAAATCAAATTAGTATATAATTATAATTTCTATCGATCGAAAATTGTGTTAATCTGATAAGATGCTATTGGCGCAAGGTTCGATCTAATTGATACAAATTAGCAATTTTGTAAATTAGAAACCTCTATGGAAACTCAACGTTTCGACCCAGATGTGGGTCTTTCTCAAGAGATGAAATTTCTTTTGCGTTTGCTATAGCGGAAAATTAATAAGTGGTTATTAATTTTCCGCTATAGCAAACGCAAAAGATCTCATCTCTTGAGAAAGGCCCACATCTGGGTCGAAACGTTGAGTTTCCATAGAGGTTTCTAATTTGCAAAATTGCTAATTTGTATCAATGATCGAACCTGTGCGCCGAAATTCGAAACACAATTAATCAAAAATTTCGATCGATAAACACATTGAAATTAGTATACTTTTGACTCCACTGATCGATGTAGCTTACAATTCTCTACAAAAGATACTAATTCACATGTGACTAGGGGCTACGAAATATTTTCATTCAATTCAGAAGAACGACACCATTTTTAATTTCAAATATGGCTCAATACATTATTTTAGAGAATTTTAAACTGCATCAACCAGTAGATTAAAAAATATATGACCCAATTAAAAGTTGAACCCATCTTCAAATATACTCATGGTAAATCATATTTCCTTTGATTTTCCAATTTTCCACTTAACTTCTACATATAACATTTTTTTCAGTATCGCTCACAGTTTGGTAGATATTCAAGAGGGTTGATTTATAACTAGACTGCGGATCTTTATGCAAAATGAAAACGTTCTTCATTAATTGCAAGGAATAGAAACCAAATACAAAGTCCTCACCGCCTTTAGTAACATGAATATTGTTGCGACTTTTATTATTTCGCGTCGTACGCCACGGCATCGCGAGATATTTATTAACACACTTTATCTACAATACAACTCTTATAACTTTATATCAATATAACGATTTCAGAATATGTCTGTTCTGCTCGGCTGTCGATTCTGTCTCTCTCTTCTGTTCAACGATCAACAGTTCGTTGACAAACCCTATCTTTCATTATTCCTTAGGGGTTGTTCATCATGGCATTACGGCGACTTCTCAATATTCACGCCGCCGTAACATTGCAATTATAAGACTGATCTAGGGTAAAGAGAGAAAAAAGAAATATACATAAAGGACGAAGTCCCAAAGAATATGTGATATATAAGTTAACAAAGTGCAATGTAGTGTTGCGGCTGCGCGTGGTGGAACTCAGGGACTTTGGTGGGTTCGGGTGCCCGTGGAGCGCTGAAGCGCTCTGCTCGTGGAAGATGGATGTTGATATAAGAAAACACTCTTTCAAACAAAATATGTGGAAGATAAAATAGACTTTATTGATGAAATCTCGAGGTGTATGCTCTATGACTCCAGAATAATATCTGCTCATATCTGCTTCTCCGAGAAGGCTCCTCGTCCTCCTTCGGTCTTCCGCTCCCGCTTCGTTTCCTTGGCCAATAGGAAAATTCGGCATCTCCAGGTGGACGTTGATTCGCTGGATGGTCTCCCTCCAAGTTGTAGATCGACGGTGATCGGCGGTGGTGGTACCGTGGAAGCGCGCGCATGAGGGCGGTGGCGTATACGAGGGAGCCTGCCAAAACAAGGGATGTGGGGGTGTTTACGCGCGAAGATCTAGACCGCGGGGTCCCACGGTGGGACTGCGCAAGAGAGAGGTCCGAGGGAAAGTTCTAAGAGGCCCTTGACCGAGGGTTTATGACTTCCTGTTCTGGCAAGTTTGGAACTACGAATTTCTAAGTGAAATATGAGAACTCCTTCGAGGAGATACGTGACTGCGCCTAAATTCCTCAATTAGTCTCGCACATCAGGATTACATCTAGGTTTTCCGTGGGAACTCTCTTGTCGTTTCTTTACTTATTCTAAGTTATTCCTGCCGCGATTAAATATACAACGAATCCGCGATTTTGGCCTAGACATTACTTTTATATTCAAATTTCCCTCTCATCGCCATTAATCAACCTATGGCGCAGTAGCGCTATCGTAACTATGTTCGCGTGGTCACGCAACAGTAGAAATTGTTGCGGCTGCGCGTGGAGGAATTCAGGGACTTTGGTAGGTTCGGGTGCCCGTGGAGCGCTGAAGCGCTCTGCTCGTGGAAGGTGGATGTTGGCGTAAGAAAACACTCTTTCGAATAAAATTGATGGAAGATAAAAAGACTTTATTGATGAAATCTCGAGGTGTATGCTCTACGACTCCAGAATAATATCTGCCGATATCTCCTTCTCTCAGACGGCTCCTCGTCCTCGTTCGGTCTTCCGCTCCCGCTTCGTTTCCTTGGCCAATAGGAAAATTCGGCATCTCCAGGTGGACGTTGATTCGCCGGGTGGTCTCCCTCCAAGCTGCAGCTCGACGGTGATCGGCGGTGGTGGTACCGTGGAAGCGCGCGCATGAGGGCGATGGCGTATACGAGGGAGCCCGCCAAAACAAGGGATGTGGGGGTGTTTACGCGCGAAGATCTAGACCGCGGGGTCCCACGGTGGGACTGCGCAAGAGAGAGGTCCGAGGGAAAGTTCTAAGAGGCCCTTGACCGAGGGTTTATGACTTCCTGTTCTGGCAAGTTTGGAACTACGAATTTCTAAGTGAAATATGACAACTTCTTCGAGGAGATACGTGACTGCGCCTAAATTCCTCAATTAATCTCGCACATCAGGATTACATCTAGGTTTTCCGTGGGAACTCTCTTGTCGTTTCTTTACTTATTCTAAGCTATTCCTGCCGCGATTAAATATACAACGAATCCGCGATTTTGGCCTAGACATTACTTTTATATTCAAATTTCCCTCTCATCGCCATTAATCAACCTATGGCGCAGTAGCGCTATCGTAACTATGTTCGCGTGGTCACGCAACAGTAGAAATAATCTCCAACTGACAAAAAAGAACTACAGGATGTAGATTAAAAGACAACATGTCAATAGTACAAAATAGAAAGTATATACCAAAGACTGAAAAAAAAAACTTAGTGTAACATATGTTAAATGTTCACTACATGTAAAAACAATAAGTTTTAGTATCATTTATAAGACAGGTTTGCTTTGCGCAAATAGAGCTACGGCTCTCACCAACGCCATCTCTAGGTACAGAACAGTACTTGTAGGGTAAAGAATAAATCATCATCAATCATCATCAACATTGCAATAATATATTGTGGGATTAGAATCGGGTGAAAACAAGAACTCCGGATATAATGAAAAGAGAATCAAAAAGAAGATGTTTATTTAAAAATAGTTTCGTGTTGTTCTTTATGCGTTCATACTTCGACTGCCTCTCTTCATTCTCGCACGCATCCACACCGCGGTCGTCCGCTTCATTTGTTTCTTGACGCTCACCGTCTTTCTCTCGCTCATGCTCTCTCACTCACGCTGTCTCGCTCGTAGAATTCTCTAGCATTCCCGCATGTACACGCATACACGCACTCATCCGTTCATCAAATCCTACAATATTAATATTCTTAAATCCGTTTAATCTTTCTACTATTTTAAATTTCACTTAATCAATATTGACAAACTGTGTATGTATCTTCACTAATTTTTTACGACATATAAAAGAATACATAGAGGACTATTCATTGTGATCATGTCTTTCAATATCATCTTACAAAGATACGAAACACGCATTACGTGTATGATTAGAGTGCGGATTTTATTAATTTATAACAAAACTGAGTAGATCATATGCAAAGCAATGAAGACATTTGAAGAATTTAAAAATGTTGTTGGGTTATTTTGATTTCGTTCAAATTATTCAGAAAAGATATAAATATCTATGTAACTCCAATATCTCGCAATTGATGCAGCAGTAAATCAGATTATTTCCACAATTTTGAAATTAGATGAAAATTGAACGGTTTCCATATTATTCTGTAATAAACTGCGATAACGCGATCCCGTAAGAATGTAGGTTGATTAACTTAGCTCCCTGTAGATCTCAGAGAATCAAACTCGGATCTTTCGCTTTCAGGCAGAGAGCTCCGACTAATAAACTAGTCAGGCGAAAGACGATCTTCTCTTGGTTCGCGCAGACTACAACAATGGCTGTCATCTTCTGGTGCCCGTGCAGTTTTCTCATTAAAACGGTTTCCTAAAAATTTTCACCATTTCCTGCGCACTCTATTCTTCATTTCATTTGGACATACTATCGTGATTTGTCCGCGAAATCCGTTTTAAAGAAATCCATGTTTCAATTAAGTGAACATTCTCACGTAAATGCTGCAAAATTTAACGACTTTCATGAATTCTTTTCAAAGTAATGGTACGCTTGACGTTATAACTTTTTTGTAATTGATTTATATACTCTTTCTTCACACAGAACAATTTTTGATGCAGTTTTAGTCACATGTTTCTTGGTTCTATGTTGTCCTCAATAAATACATGTTTAACCCTCCGATGGCCAACAACTTTTTCAACGGTCAGAGCCCGACAAGGTCCCCAGGGGTTTTTCCTATTAATATGGCGTGTGATGCGTATAATAGTTCTTTTTTTTAATTCTAATGGTATTATTACAATTTTGTTGTGTTCCTAGGTTGGTTGCAGAATGTGTATGGATATATTTATATTTCGGCAGATTAAAATAAAATAATAAAAATATTTTATTTAATTTCATAGTACTGCTTCGGCGGCCTCTGTAGCGCTACAAGTTTCACATTTTTTTAAAACAGTGGAATGTTCAACACACACAGGATTTCGACAAACAAAGCAGATATAAGCAGTCTTGCGTTGTTTATTCGATTCTTGACGGCACAAACGGCAAGAAAAACGATTACCGCGTGGTGCCAATGGTGGTGCGGTGTCTGTGTTCGGCGGTGTTATCTGTCCCGGCAAGAAAGAAAAAGATAAGAAAACAGATGAGCTAATCAAGCAAATGTATCAGTTTGTATTGTTTTATGGTAACTTACAATTACTCCGAATGCTTCCATTGCCGCACGTACAGTCGTGGACAAAATTAAGTGGACAGGTCTAATGATCAACAAAAACTCAACGCAATTTAAAAAATAATTTTAATAAACTAGAATTGTACGGTACATTTAAGTTAACAAAGTGTACTTTAATGAAATAAACAACAATATCAATAATAAAAGTTAATATAATAGAATATATTATCATTAATCAAAATTGTATACAATTTTTGGTGGTCAAAATTAAGTGGACACTTTATAAATATTTAGAAAATAAGCAATTAGTATTTGGTATTGTAACATCTTGCTTTAATTACTGTTTCTAATCGTCGTGGGATGATTTCCACAAGTTTTTTGTATACAATTCGTTTAAAAATACTGTTTTATTATCACGTCTTCCTAATGGTATTTCCGAATCTAATAAGCTCCATAAATTTTCTATAGGATTAAGATCTGCACTTTGTGGAGGCCAGTAGAGAACATCTATCCCACAATCTTATAAAAATTTTTTCGTTTTCTTCGCCGTATGCTTATGATCATTATCCCGTTGTAGCATCCATCCCTCATCGAAATCCATTTTTAGGGTTGACTATTCCATATTTTCATTTAAAATTTCAACAAACATATCTGCATTCACGATGCCATGGATGGGTGCTAAATTTCCAACCCATACCAAGAAAAACATCCCCATACCATTATGGATCCCCCTCCACGTTTGATGGTAGGCAACGCATACTGCTTCTTGAGAGCTTCATTCGGTTTTCTCCATACGCGTGTTCTCTTTTTTTTTAATTTAATGACTCAAATTTGCTCTCGTCACTCCATATAATTTTTTTCCAAAATAATAATGGCTTATTCACATATTTTTTTGCAAAAGCTAAACGTCTCTTTCTATGAAGTTTACTAATGTGTGGCTTGCGTCTAGCTAAACAACTCTTCGGATTAACTTCTTTTAATCTTCGCCTCACAGTTCTTGAAGAAATATTTAATTGTACAGTTTCAACAATATTTCGTGATGTTATCGATGGAATACGTTGAGTTTCTCTTACAATTTGTCTATCATCGTATGAATTTGTGCTACGTTCTCGTCCTCGACCGATTAAATTTTCAACAGTATCATACTGTAAATACTTGTGATAAATTGTATGCACTGTAGTCGTAGAAACTTTGTATTTTTCAGCCATTTTACGATAACTTAGTTTATTTTTGCACTCTGAAACAATTAACTTTCGCAGGTGCACGGGAAATTCTTCTCGTCTCTTAGACATGCTCGGTTTATATTTCTAATATTGTTTAAACAAAAGTTCAATGTCTACCGAGGACGAAGGACACCGCACAATGCGAGAGTCAAACGTTTGTTTACATTTTTTCCGTCCCAACACAGAATGTCCTCTGCGTCCACTTAATTTTGTCCACGGTCTCAAAGACATCCATACAAACAAATATGCATAAATATTAACAGAAACATTATATTTATGCTTTTACATACTAAATAAATTCTTTGTAAAACATGGCTAATGGCGATCGTTTTGTTGCTCGTTTACACGAATATGTGCCTAACATTTGGTCCATCGTGTCGACACCGCATTTATTGATATTGTAGTCGAGAATGGCTTCTGGTTTTTTCTTCGTGTTGGCGTCGTCAACTCTGGTTGTATAATGCTGAGTTGACAACAACAGAACAGCCGTGTTCTTTTTTGGTACGTAGGAGCACAGTGAAACATCTCCCTGATAAAATCCGAATAGTGTACTGTATACTTCTCGTGATTTGGGTTTTAGAAAAGAAGGTGGCACGAATGTTTTGTTGCTGCGTACGGTGCCAACAAAAGCCAATTCTTTTGATATCAAATATAATGCTAATTCCAACGTTGTAAAAAAATTGTCTGCAGAAATGGTACGTCCGCTTCTCTCATACCGCTGCACCAAATTTAAGACAGTTCGTTGTCCTTGATTCACTTCACGCTCTTCACCAGGCTGCTTTCCGCTATAAATCACACCCTTCAATGGGTAATATGATTTTGAATCGCAGAGCCACCACACTTTTATACCATATTTTGCAGGCTTTGATGGCATGTATTGGGTGAAGCGAGTTCGGCCGCGATAGGGGAACAATTGTTCGTCAACAGTCATTGAGACGTGTGGTGTATACGCCCTTTCCAAATTAGCCATAATCATTGTCCATATATCATCTATAACGGCCGTCTTACTTTCAAGTAGCCTTGCTGCGCGGGTATTGCCGTTATCAAAACGAATAGTCCTATTGATGGCGCGAAACCGATTTTTAACCATTGCTGCTTTATACAGAGGGATTATAAAGAGAGATTGCTCTTATACAGGGTGGCCCACATAACTCTGAACAGCTCAATATCTCGAAAACTATGCCATCGATTTTAAAGTTCTTAGTCTTAAATTGCATGGTACTGAAGGGCCTTTCTGACTACATAAACGTGAAGTGGCCTCCCTTCCCCTTTAACGGGGGAGGGGAGGTACCTTTGTAATTTTAAATGGAACCCCCTATAAAATGTTACATATTTAGATTCTATCGGAAAAAACAAGTCAATTTTGTCTGAAACATTTTTTTGTCAGATACTTCCATGATGAGATATAACAGTTTGAAGTTTCGAGTTGTAGGTACTTGAAGCTCTCGGAAATAGCGTTATAGAATTATACGCGCTTAAGTCCATTGCTTATTCATGAAGAAACACAAACAATAATATTTACAATTCTTGAGTTTCACTCACTTATCTATGAAAACGTTTTCAGTTTAGAGCTGTTATTCAAGCAGTAACATTGTGATTATGGCTACTTTTGACACAGAAGTGAATATGTTATTAACGTTAGGTGAATGCCAAAAAATTATGGGATCAAAAAATGTCATGCAACATTTCATAATTTAGAAAAGCGGCTTCGCGAGCACGGTGAATTGTGTAAAAAAACTCGCAATAAACCTAAAGCTGTCACTAATGAAAATAATAGTGCCAGTATTCTTGCTGCAATTACATTAAATCCTCATATTAGTCAACGTACACTTGCACAAACATCACATATTAGTCGTTCATCGATTCAACGAATTTTGAAACGGCAAAAGTATCATCCATATCACATGGTTTTATCACAAGAGCTTTCGATAGCAGATTACGATCACCGCGTAAGATTTTGTGAGTGGCTGCAGGGTGTTGTGGTAAATGACTTTTTGTGCAAAATACTGTTTCCGATGAGGCCACATTTATGAATTCAGGGGATGTAAATAGACATAATTTGCATTATTGGGCCGTGGAAAACCCAAATTGGATGCGATGTGTTCCCTTTCAACATCGATGGTCTTTAAATGTTTGGTGTGGCCTAATAGGAGATTTTGTGATTGGACCTTATTTTTTTCAAGAAACTGTAACATCTGCAAGTTATTGTGATTTATTAAAAAATCATTTGCCTGCGCTTTTGGAAGATGTGCCACTGCACGTTAGAAGAGAAATGTGGTTCCAACAAGACGGCGCTCCTCCACATTTTGCAATCATCACCAGGCAATTTTTGAACGAAAAATTTGGGAACAAATGGATAGGTCGTGGGGGACCTCGTCAATGGCCTCCTCGATCCCCCGATCTAACACCATTAGATTTTTTCTTATGGGGATATGTAAAGGAGAAAGTTATGTTTGAACCACCGACGACAAAAGAGGATATGAAACAAAGAATACGTGACGTTTGCGCTTCAGTGACTCCCGAAATGTTAAAAAATTTTAGAACAACTTTGATGTTACGAGTAAATAAATGTTTACAAGCCCGTGGTGGACATTTTGAACATTTAATTTAAAGTACATTTTATTTCTTCACGAATAAGCAAAGGACTCGAGCGCGTATAATTCCATAACGCTATTTCCGAGCGCTTCAAGTACCTACAACTCGAAACTTCAAACTGTTATATCTCATCATGGAAGTATCTGACAAAAAAGTGTGTCAGACAAAATTGACTTGTTTTTTCCTGTAGAATCTAAATATGTAACATTTTATAGGGGATTCCATTTAAAATTACAAAGGTACCTCCCCTCCCCCGTTAAAGGGGAAGGGAGGCCACTTCACGTTTATGTAGTCAGAAAGGCCCTTCAGTCCCATGCAATTTAAGACTAAGAACTTTAAAATCGATGGCATAGTTTTCGAGATATTGAGCTGTTCAGAGTTATGTGGGCTACCCTGTATATGATGCTCGCTCTTATTCGCTGAACCACTCATTTTTTCGCACAACAACACTTTATCGACAATCGGACAAATCATGAAACACGAACAAATTACATGAAAATACCTGCACGACCAAAAAACAAGAACAAAGTACGTGGAAGTTCCCCCGAGGTCCCTGCGGACCTTGTAAGGCATCGACGCCATAAATGACTTCAACCCGACGGTTAGAATGAAAAATTTCACAGAATCGTGTCGAAACCGATTGTAATCGTTTGTAGACATCCCATTTATAGAAGTCATGGAGGCTGCGGCAGTTCGGTCGAACCGTATTGAAATGCCGCATCGTTAAAAACGTCATAGGTCCCTAGGGACCTTGTCGGCCATCGGAGGGTTAAAAATTGTTTCGTGCTGTTGTAGATGATTTGAAATCTCAAAGTGGTCTAAAAGAAAATTATCAAGATGGTTTGTATTCAGTGTATTTACCGTTATCACCCCTACTAAAATTGATCAGTTATCCCAAAAATTGACAAAATGGAGAATGGTTAAACTGTATATTCTGAATTTCATTCTTTTTCGGTAACTTTCTAATAAAAAAAGTATGATAAATTCAACTATAACATATAGTAAAAATATAATTTTGGTAGCGGAGAGTAGTATAAATCGTCAAAATTTCAGAGCAATCGGCCATGCAGTTTTTGAAATATACAGGGTGTCCCGAAAATGTCTCGCTTCCTTCAAAAGGGAGGTTCCTGAGGCCATTTGAAGCGACATTTTCCTTTGCAAAAATGGCCGTTTCGGCTTTGTTAAAGAGTTATTAACGAAAAACACGGACCAATCACAGCGCGATCTAGAGGCGTATTGGCAGAGACGGCCGCGCGCGACAGAAGTCGAGCGATGGTGATACACCGCGGTCGAAAGCAAGGAACAAACAAGAGAAGAAAATTTTTCGAGTCCTATGTCGGATAGTTCAAATTTGAATATGTTATAGTCTTTAGTAGCCTATGAAGGAATCTCGAAGGATTTTTCGAAATCTTAAAAAATGTTGGTTTTACAGACGTGTAAAGAACTTTTTTTCATTAAATTATAACACTAGAACTAACGTACCGAGGAAAATGAGTTTTTAGGAGCTTGTAGTGAACACATAAGAGTATCTATTGAAAATATTTCGATTTGGAAGAAATGGTTTTTTCACCATTTATTTTGCAAATGTTTTAAACAAATGCAATTTTCCTATAGCCGGGACTGTTTTAGAGATTCGAAAAAAACGTGGTGACAGCTTCAAGTTCTCCTCTTTACGGACCTATTTTTTTAAAAAGGCAGGCGCTTTAAAATTGACGGAATTAAAATTATTTAAAGCGAACGCTGCACCGCGATATTACGGAGGCGCGCGGCCCCGGAGTCGCGCGGCCCCGAAGGCGCGCGGCACGAACAGCACCGCACACTCTAACACCGTCAATATATACTGGTAAAACTCACTCTTCACTTTTTAGTTATTTATGTTAAAATTCTCCTGTTAAAGAACAGTTAAAATATCGTAAATTTCTAGGGAGTAGGAAAGTGTTCAAATACCTTTTGGATCTTTTATATCTATAATTAATTAAGCACATTGTGTAACATTCTAATATTGTTATATTGTAGAGATTTCAATAATCAAATTAGTATAGATTGCCACTATTTCCCTCAGTATTTGAGAAATTCAATTTTGAGAGAAAGTCAAATTTTCACTTTAAGAGTGATCTGTTTCAACTGCATAATCTATACAAATATTTCTTTGATAGAACAATTTTGTAAACTATCTCAAATGCTCGAATCTGGAAATTCTTCTATGTGATATTATATACTGCGTTGCTCAAGGTGGTTCGGAGCCAACCTTTATAAACTGTAGGTCCTTCACGCACACGTCCATACACACACACACCCATCGTACACTCACCGATCACAGTACCAAATCTCATTGTTCCATCCCCGTCGCTAATGACCCTGTCAGTTGAAGCGACGTTAAATAACAAAATAAATAAATAAATAAACAACGGTAGATTTTTGACAATATTATAAACAATATTTGAAGACAGCAAGACATAGCAATCCTCAAATACTCCAATTTTCTTGGAGATTTTTCGATGTTTATTGAAAATTACGATTCTAAGACAAAGTTCAACTGCACTAGTGCGACACAGCAGATCTTTTTCGGCGGAAACTAGGCGGTTATCGTCGACTTGTTCAACGATGTTAACACAATTTTTCAGCAGTTTACGGTGACACAGTGGGGTATTTGCACCAAAAGCTGGAAAAAAATTTCGTAATCTCATATTTTAGCTGAAAATCATACAAAATTAATAAAACAAACATCATGTTATACGTTGAAATTTCTACTTTTCGAACCTATATACCGATTTTGGCTACACGAAAATCTAGGGAGTAAATTTCACTCTTGAAGTGATTGTATCAAATTGTAAATATATTGTGATATTTCTGAAGTGCTATGGTAACAAACAAGATTTTCTACAATTTTTACGTGTACCATCGAACAGTTTCAAAATTATCCTTTAAAATAACTACAACTTTATTTGTAGAAACTGATGTGTGGCAAATGTGTCACTATATTATACAGATATGCGTAGAATATAAGCTATTGATTCATTAATAACGACAATGTTAAAACGTATTACAGATTTTAATCTCTCCATGAGCCAACCGATACAATCAGCGGTAAAATAGCATGAAATCTACAGTCAATAGAAAAAGTAACTAGAAATACAATAAGAAAATATAATAATAAGTAATAAACAAACTATCACAAGATAACAAATAATAAAAAACGTACAGCAAATTCTGTTGTCGATGTCTATAAGTACGTAAAGTGCTCATAAGATGACTGACCCATCGTAGTAAATTCCAGCCTTTCTCATTTTCGCTAGAAGAGAAAGATAAAATGAGAAAAATAGAGGAATAGTGATAAAAGGCGGAAAGGTTAAAAGAACATTCGGAAAGTTTACACCCTAATCTGCTGGAATCTAGTAGCCAAATATTCAACGGTGACGTTGACCAGGTGCTAACAGGGAAATTGCAAAAGAATCAAGGAAAGGATAGATTCACAATGTTTGAGAAAAGAAAAGTTATGCAGAACAGAATTTTCCATTTTTACACAAGAACGTAGTGAAAACGAACAAAAATTATTTAAATAAAAATAAATTTTTGAAAATACCACGTATTTAAAACGGTCTAAAAAGTATTATATAATTTGAAAATAAAAACAAACATTTGAAATTGTGAATTTTGAATAGCTGTGAAAATAGTTGGAAGATTTAAAACGAAAAACGTGGGGCGCAAGATAATAGTAAGGAGTGTAGGGAGTAGCAGCCGTTGAGAAAACTCACACAACAGTTTATATCATTTGCGGAGTAATAAAATTTTTAGTGATTTAGGTGAATTATTCATTCATCAATTATCTATTGCATGCTCCCCACGTTTTTCGTTTTAAATCTTACAAGTATTTTCACAGCTAATCAAAATTCACAATTCCAAATTTTTGTTTTTATTTTCAAATTATTTTATACTTTTTAGTCCATTTTATTTTTATTTATTTATTATTATTTTATACTATTTAGACCGTTTTAAAAACGTGGTATTTTTAAAAATTTAATTTTATTTAAATAATTATTTTCTGCTTTTTAATCTTGTGTGTGTGAAATTTTTCAAGAAAATATTTAACGCAAAATATGCAATGACATACCTGGTAATTTAGTGGCTTCCCTGTGAAAATCATTATTAACGAACTGCTCCTTTTTTTTTGTAGACATTATTTCTGACACTTTCAGACACAGATTTTTGTTAATTTCTAATCTCGTACACGATATTATTATTACCTATATCATACATGCTTCCCAACGTCAAAAGGCTTCCACTCCTAATTCTTGCACGTATATTTCAATCGATTTGAAACATTTTGATGAAATTATAACAGAAAGGTGTAACGGTTCTTTCACTTGGTAAACAAAGCGATTATGTCCTACCGATCGTCTATCATATACTGAGCTCCGTCCGGGCGAAGTGGGTTCGTGGAGTGGGGATGAGTCAGAGTGCGTACGCATGGTAGAGAGCGTTGTCGCGCGGAGTGGGGATCGCTGAACGCGATGACAGCAGTGTAACGGTAATAACGGTAAAAATATTGAATTGTTATTTCTCTTAAACGGATAGACTTTTAAAAAAAATTTTTTTGAATACTGCATTGTCATCCAGTTCTGAGCTACGATTCCAATTTCAAGTCTCCAGCTCATCGGGAAGTTAGTTTAAAATCAATCGCAAGATTTGTACCGAACAAACAAACAAACAAATAAACAAGAAAGCGAGCTAATAAAAACGTGGTAATAAATAAATATATACCTAGATATATTAGGTGTAGAAATAAGTGCTTTCCAGATATCTTCACATAGTCAGTTGAAATGGAAATATCCATTTATTCTTTTACAGTTTATGAGCATTATCATAACAATTAACAAAATGCTGCCTAATATTGAATTTTTTTGACATACCCTTACAACTCGACCATTATGCCGCTTATTTTTTTAATATTAATATGGCTCCATGTAATTACCATTTCTTTAAGTCGTTGCAACATCATTTAAAATACTCGTGCTTTAATTTAACTGAAATGGATTTATCACAAAGATGCTTGAAAGTTAGTATAAAGTCATTTATAACAATAGCAAATTATAACTTTTTAAAGAGATCTTATTTCTACACTGAATATATGTGCAACATATATGTATAAACTATAATTACAGAAAATATAAAACATATATACAAGCATAAAAGAAACAAAACTTAAACTAACTAAAATGAAGGAAAAATTAAGTTTGTAATCTAAACAATTTCTTCGAAGTCGATGAATGCAGTCGTATTGTCAAGTATGAGTTCTACCAAATTAACTATTAAACTTTCGTCCGAATACACCCGGAAACAAATATTATTGCACATAGTCATAAACTTTCATAAAACACATACCTGAGGCCTCACCCTGAACTGTAATAAAATCATTAATGATGTATTAAAATAAAGAAGAAAATTACTGAATTGTTGATACACTTCAATTAGTAATAACTGCAAATACATATATGTTGCTTAAGTCTTGTCGATCATCGGTAGACACGGGATTTATTCTGCAAATACATATTTTTCCGGAAGAAAAAATAGATATGTGAGAGTTCGGTTGAAATTTATAATGTCATTTCTATATTCTAAAAATGTATTTTGTATTTTGCATTCTTTGCATACTGCATATGCTTTGCATATTTAGGTTTAAAAGCATATTGCAATGACATATTGCATATGTCATTTTTACGTGGCATGTTTAGTTTGTCAATTTGAATCAGTTTAAGAAGCGACGAACTGTTAGGATGTTACGATTATGCTTCATGTAAATTTTTCTTTATTTCTCTAAACATGCCAAACGTTGGAAGATGTGTAGAGAAGTACAAAAATAAAATAAATTGTATTGGAAACATTACCAATTTCATTATTGGCGAAACCCATCCATTAAGCATTTACTGCAAACTTTTCAATAAAGAGATAAAATGTGGAAAAAATGGAAACTGTCGTAACATGCAAATACTTCCTCGCATAAAGAGCATATTGTAGAGGAAGCTAATTTACGTGAAACCGAAAGTTTTACAAATGAAACAACGACTTCAAACAAAAATGAGATTTGATTGATTTTCACTGACAAACGTAACCAATTAATAGTTGAAAATATGGAAAAAATGTTTGTAATTTATTGTAATGCAAACAATAATGTATAAAAATATAAATATATTGTATCAGATATATTATTTTATTTGTATCTGAAGCTATCCCGTACATAAGAGTAACAAATTGTATTAGAATTCGTAGACTCATAGAATATAACACTCTCTGGGCGATAAAACTCGGAACGCTCTGTATATAACTAATATATTTTATAATTTTTAAGCGTTAAGTGGATATATATCCGCTGTCTAGTGATCAGTAACCACCGTTAATATTTTCTGTTTATACGATTTGCCTTCGGTTTACGGATTATAGGTTTCCAATAGCTGACATATCTGACACACCATATTTTTACATATGTAAGTAATATTATAATTTAATTTTTGAAATATACTTGGTGGCGAATGCGTTTAACAAATTAATTGTTCAAATGTAAATGTGTAGCGTCAGTATGATTTACGAAGCAACGAAGCGACGTTGTTCAGGACTTCCAATTGAACATGCACATCACATCGGCTGAATATTTTGTTCTATAAAATTTCCGCGCACGTCTTGACAACGTTGTTTATTTCAAACCAATATACCGTTTTCTCCAGTAGAAATTCCTATGCCACGACGCATTTGTTGCAACAACTGCTCGACTCTGTTCCTTCTTTCCCCCTGCTTGACTTTTAACTTATGCATTTCACGTTTTAGTCTCATCCATTCTACCACCATTTTCTCGACTTTTAGACCTTAAGGTTGCGGACTCCTGCGCGCAGCGCTCCAAGCGACCGCTAAGGGAAGCTCGAATGAGAATGTGTGGCACACACACACTCCGCTAGATCAGCCTATACGTATACGAGCAGAGAGGAAAGTCGTACGAGATTTCAAACTATTTCAAGGTTCCGCGGGGCCCGTTTTCTCGGCGAAAACACGCAAAAGTAGGAGTTTTGAGTATACACGTCCACTAAATGAAAGATAAATGTAGTGCGCTTGACTATAGAGACAGCCTACTTTCGCGATATTGAGGCGTACTTTGGGATAAAAGTGTTGCACGTTCCGAAAGAAAGAATGTGGGCTGACTGTTTAACGAAAGGGTTCAGTGGTCCGACATTGTCGAATATTATAAAACGATTTACGTGTGTTTTAGAATAAATAAACCAAGGGGGGACATTGTGGGATTGGTTTAGAGCAGCGTTGGACTTTATTTGCTCGGGAGGACCGTTTTCCGAGGGCTACGCCTCCTCGACCCGGCCGCGCGTCTCGCTCCCCGTGGTCGTCAACGTGCTCGGACGGGCTCAGGCGCGGTCATAACAGACAAATGAACGTGGCGCATAAGGGGCGACACTCGTTTCAATAGGTTTCCACATTACCATCGAGGTACTATTGTCAATGCGTTTTTTTTTATTTGTGGTATCCCCTGTAGACCTATTCCACTGTCACACGATAATTTCGGACAATAGCTGTAGAAAATTAATTAAAAAAATAAATTCATGAGATAAATTTAAAAAATAGTTTTTACTTCTATTGTTTAAATTTGAATACGGTCCGGAACAACTTGATCTTCGTGCACGTTTAGATTAAAGGTGGAAATAAATTTTTATCACACAGAAAATTTGTAAATTTTCTGGAAACGCATAACGCTTCTTACACGGATGTGTCGTTACACTGTGAGTTGCGTTGGCTCAGTGCAGCGAAATGTTTAATGCAGTTTTTTATTGTAAGAAAAGAGATCTCCCTTTTTCTGCAAGAAAATCCAAAAATCAGCTTAGAAGAATATTCCTCCTTCTTAAAAGATGTAAGTTTCCTTTGCAAACTTTCATTTGTAGTCGATTTAACGAATCATTTAAATTCTTTAAATTTAAAATTGCAATGCCCCAAGCAAAGTATTTCGGAATTATGCAGCCAAGTCGATTCTTTCCGTGAGCAACTTGCACTTTTTAAAACACATTTGCACTCTGAACCAAAAATTTGGATCTTCTTTCCCCCGTGTCAACTAATTTTCGAAGAATTCGGCACTAACTGCGATTTTGATCACTTATACATTATTCAATCGATAATAGATCAATTCGATACGCGTTTCAGCGACTTCGACTCGTTTAGAAATGATCTAGTTCTCTTCGAGAATCCCCTCACTGTCAAAATTGCAGATCAAGCCCTCGCGTTTCAACGAGAACTGTGCGATCTTCAGCACGACATCTCTCTGAAAACGAGGGAAGAAAAACGAGCCGAATTCTTCAAAACGCTGGAATAATCAAAGTACCCTATTCTTTGAAATTTTGCGATCGAATATTCTCAATGTTTGGATCAACTTATTTGTGCGAAAGCTCATTTTCAACAATGCGCTGTATTAAATCGGATCACCGTACACGTTTAAATGATTCTTCGCTTGTGTCGGCGATGCGAATATCCACGTCCAAACTTTCCATAGACCTTAACAATTTGCCAAGCACGTCTAAACGTGCACGAAGATCAAGTTGTTCCGGACCGTATTAAAATTTCAACAATAGAATTAAAAACTATTTTTAAATTTATCTTATGAATTTATTTTTTTAATTAATGTTCTACAGCTATTGTCCGAAGTTATCGTGTGACATAGTGGAATAGGTCTACAGGGGATACCACTAATAAAAAAAAACGCATTGGCAATAGTACCTCGATGGTAATGTGGAAACCTATTGAAACGAGTGTCGCCCCTTATGCGCCACGTTCATTTGTCTGTTATGACCGCTTCTGAGCCCGTCCGAGCACGTAGACGACCACGGGGAGCGAGTCGCGCGGCCGGGTCGATGAGGCGTAGTCCTCGGAAAACGGCCCTCGCGAGCAAATAAAGTCCAACGCTGGTTTAGAGCACGAGGCGCGGTGTGAATGGGACCGAGATGGCACGATGTACACGTTGACGGATGGAAGCTTTTCTAGGTTAGGAATGTATCTATGACTGCGAGTGGCGAGCGAGCGTCGAGCGAGCGGGGGAGTTGTTCGTTACTAACGAAGCGAGTGAGTTACAAGAGAAGAGAGCGTCCTAAGAGAGTGCGAGTGAGAGAGAGAATAGCGAGAGACTAGCGAGAAATAATTACAAAGCGTTTATACTATTTTATATCTTCATTCATTTATTAAACTAATTCACTTCTCAATCTGCGGGATAATTTATTGAGTTCACCCACAAAATCGTTGTAGACCGCGCGCCTCAACTTCTACTCACATTTTACTTTATAACTCAAAAATGAATAATTTCCCCAAGATATGACAAACACCATTCAAAAGGGCATGAAATGTACTATTAATGCAGCGTTTTTGGTTAAAATCAGGCGATACTTTCTTTGGGAATTGCAATTTTTCTGAATTTTTTACACCTTGAAAAACACGAAAAACGTGAAAAAATTATGACAGTAATAAATAAATAACATAAACTTATACATCGTTGGAAAGCTTGAATTTTGTATGATTTTTTCGTAGCCGTGCCGGGTCGATATCGTATTTTTATTAAGAGTTACAGTACATAATAGATTTCGAAAAATACGTACTTTGACCCCCTCCCCCCGTAACCGTGAGGCTCTGAGAAAAAGTTTATGCACGAAATTAATGTTAAACCCAAAGGGCTACCAATGTGCAAAGTTTCAGGAAAATTGGTCTTGGGTAATTTTGGCCGATTTCGAATCAACGCCTTTAGGGGTATGAGTGTGTAGGTTCGCTTCCTCCCCGCATCCTATTTGGAGACAGATACCCCGAATACGGAACAGCGTACGGGGGGAGGGTAGAGGTAGTTGGGAACACGGTTTGTATCACTTTTCTATTATTTCCTTTGTGGAAATGACCCTCGCTTTGGTCTTCGCGCATGCAAGTCCAATGTTTCTTTTGGGATGCCGCTGAGGGGAGGTGCGTGGTGTTTTTCAGTAGTTGCAGTGGCGGTGTGCAGATGCGTTGAGAACTGGGCGAGAAAGAGAGGGAGAACCGAACAAAGTCGGAGCGACCGTATTATTTTGGGCTGAAAAGACGCAAGCGAATGTTAACCGTTAGGAGAAGAGATGTGTCGCGGTCTAGCTCGTTGTGTTGAAGATTAATCCAAGATAATAAATTGTTGTATTGTTATTAAGTGTTGTGAGCCGCCAATTTCCCCAGGTTTTTAAACCGTGGTTTTCCCTGGGGCAAGGAAGTTGCCTTTCTTGGTTGAACACCAGATTGGTTGTAGTTTTGCTGGGTCTTCTTTTCTTATTCTTTCCTACGGAATCACAGGCTTATTTAAGGGTTAATTTGACGGATATTGTTGATGTTGTAAGTTGTTGTTACGAGGAAGGGGGGGGCGATACAAATGTGACATGTTGTCCAAACGACTGTGGCGGCTACTTCCTATGCTCGTCAACAGAGGGACATTACGACAACACCTTTCCCGCTACTACCTGAATCTTCCTCTGTTTGTATGTATATATACCGTCCTAAACTGTCCTTACGACATCCCGCGTCTAAGGCACGGGTCCGCTAGATAGCCTTACTGACGAGTCCTCTAGCGGGCATAGGACGAAACGCTTCCTTCTCTTTTTTCCTACTCTCACACACTTTCCAACCGCTATACGACGATATATCAAGGACAAAGGCGAGTCGCTTGACAAACGTTGGGAATTGCGGACGTGTCGTAACACTTCTACCTTCATAATATAGAGTTACCGTTTGCTGTTAAAGTTCTCAGTTCCATTCCTCATATTAGCATGCCGAAATCACGCGGTCGTTTGCGTAACAATATAATATATGCCTTTTCTCCAGTTTCACTTTGACAAAAAACATAATTCAATAATAAACGGTCATGAAAATACAGAACACAAATCGATAGATGAAGCTTCGTAATTTTCATTGATGTACATATTATGTATATCAATGTAATGAGATAAAACCTCGCTTCAGAATTATCGCTAAAGTTAAAACTGATGAAAACTGCAATTATCTTTGCAACAACCTAATAGTAGAAACTTAAAATCAATAAAATACGGGGAAGATACAGTGATCGAGAATGTGGCTATATTACCACGTTTTTATTAGCTCGCTTACTTGTTTGTTTGTTTGTTTGTTCGGTACAAATCTTGCAATTGATATTAAACTAACTTCCCGATGAGCTAGAGACTTGAAATTGGAAACGTAGCTCAGAACTGGATGACAATGCAGTATTAAAAAAAATTTTTTTTTTAAAGTCTATCCGTTTAAGAGAAATAACAATTAAATATTTTTATCGTTATTACCGTTACACCGCGTTTATCGCGTTCAGCGATCCCCACTCCGCGCGACAACGCTCTCTACTTTACTATGCGTACGCACTCTGACTCGTCCCCACTCCACGAACCCACTTCGCCCCGACGGAGCTCAGTATATGATAGACGATCGGTAGTACATCATCGCTTTGTTTACCAAGCGAAAGAACCGTTACACCTTTCTGTTATAATTTCGTCAAAATGTTTAAAATCGATTGAAATATACGTACAAGAAGTAGGAGAGGAAGCCTTTTGACGTTGGGAAGCATGTATGATATAGGTAATAATAATATTGTGTACGAGATTAGAAATTAACAAAAATCTGTGTTTGAAAGTGTCAGAAATAATGTCTACAAAGAAAAAAAGGAGCAGTTCGTTAATAATGATTTTCACAGGGAAGCCGCCAAATCACCAGGTATGTCATTGCATATTTTGCGTTAAATATTTTCTTGAAAAATTTCACACACACAAGATTAAAAAGCAGAAAATAATTATTTAAATAAAAATAAATTTTTAAAAATATCACGTTTTTAAAACGGCCTAAAAAGTATAAAACAATAATAAATAAATAAAAATAAAATTGACTAAAAAGTAAAAAATAATTTTTAAAAAACGGACTAAAAAGTATAAAAGAATTTGAAAATAAAAACAAAAATTTGAAATTGTGAATTTTGAATAGCTGTCAAAATACTTGTAAAATTTAAAACGAAAAACGTGGGGCGCATACAATAGATAATTGATGAATGAATAGTTCACCTAAATCACTAAAAATTTTATTGCTCCGCAAATGATATAAACTGTTGTGTGAGTTTTCTCAACGGCTGCTACTCCCTACACTCCTTACTATTATCTTGCGCCCCATGTTTTTCGTTTTAAATCTTACAAGTATTTTCACAGCTATTCAAAATTCACAATTTCAAATTTTTGTTTTTATTTTCAAATTATTTTATACTTTTTAGACCGTTTTTTTTAAATTAAATTTATACTTTTTAGTCCATTTTATTTATTCATTATTTTATACTTTTTAGACTGTTTTAAAAACGTGGTATTTTTACAAATTTATTTTTATTTAAATAATATTGCCAACAGTACCTAAAAAATAAAAACTATGCCGAAAAGCTGCGCAAAAAAGGATCCCAATTGAGTTTTCGGAGCGTAGCAAATCGCACTGAACGAACGAAACATGTGTAAACGAACCACCGAATCAGTTAGCGGTCACGTTTTTTGATGTTCCCCGAGCGATACGAAATCTCTGAATAACTCCTGCGTTCTCTCCATTCGTTTTGTTCATTCTTTTGTTCTATTTCGCGAGTAAGCTGTGACTAAAATCTTTATTTCGATGCTGTGGTAAGTCTCGTTTCCTTTGTGTCTATTTTCCCATCTAGTGAATAGTTTTTTTTCAATCCAAAACAATAATCTTGTTACAAGCCTGGGCCGAGCGGTAGTACGCGTAGCCGGCGAACGGTTTATGGTTTAAAGAGAAATATGGTTTTAATTGTTAGTAAGGTGCACGGACGAATATGATGCGAAATCAGGGAGCCGCTAGGATGTTTGAGAGACTTCGTGGACGAACCCGATGCGAAATCGGGGAGCTACTGGGAGGTTAGGAGACGCGCAGACGAACCCGATGCGAAATTGCGGAGCTGCTGCGAGGTTGAATTAAAGCACAGACGAACCCGATGCGAAATCAGGTAGCTGCTAGGATACGGACGAACCTGATGCGAAATCAGGGAGCCGCGTAGGTTGGATAACCGGTTGGGTTCCTGATGCAAGATCAGGTAGCTCCTAGGATATGTTAGTAACGGCCTCGTAACTTTAATATTATAAATTAATTGATAGAACCCGAGCGGTAAGATTGTATCATGTGGGAACGGTCAACTAAGAACTACTGGATCTGAATGGTGGGTTAAAATCAATTGTTACTCAAAATCACCTTGAACTAAATTGTATATTACAGGAAACTGGTTCTGTTACAACTGTTACTATCGCGGTAAGAATTGAGTGTGTATAAGTATAGAGGTTGAATAATTATGCCAAGATAGATTAATACCGTACTCGCGGAATCTATAAGGTTACTTAATTCGAAAGGGTGACTAGGCCCGATCTCACTAAATACAACCAACTCCAAAACGAGATTCAGCGTAACGACGTGTATAGCCCGTTTGTACTTTAAGCACTGCCCACGAGGGTTAAAATTCGAGGGTTTATATACTGTAAAATCTAAGTGGGGATGCTCTCAAGATTTCTATATTAACCCCTTGACGTATCTTAACGAGTCAGACTCGCGATGAAGATTTTAAACAAAGTCTAAGAGATACGAATGTTAAGCCTTCCTTTTTAGACGACATAAAATTGAATTCATTTGTAATTAATATTTAAGCATTGAAGTACATATATATAAATTTTCTTTTATTTTCTGCGACATTTTTGAGGTTAAAGACGTTCTAATCGCTGTAACCGCAAAGAAAATGGCACGGCAAGGGGTTAAGGAATCCTGTGCAACTGTCCCTGTACTGAATTTTGCTTTGTGCCGGCTGCATCCAGCTGGAGCATAGTCATTGTTTCTATAAGCAAAGGGTGGAATAAGGCGTTTTCCGTTCTCAGGAAAGCGGTTAGAAAACTTTGGTTGAAATAAAGCAGAGAGAATTCTCTGTACGTAACAATCTCTTAGTTTGAACTGTTATTTAAAAATTATTTCAAATATTTTATAGAAACATTGCAAAATTTTGTTTGGGAAATACGAGCACAGGATTGTAATGTTTCTCTAGTATAATCTCTTTTCGTTGATTCGCAACGATCATAATGATGCAAAAAACAATTCACCATTGAGCACGAACTTCGCGTATGAAATTATGTCTATCGCGAGTGTAATATACATACAGGGTGTCCCGTAACTGGTGGTACAACCGAGCAGGGGGTGATTCTACATGAAAAACTGAGTCGAAAATATAGAATAAAATTTTTTGATACAAGGCTTTGTTTTCGAGAAAAATGAGTTTGAAAATTTGTCTAGTGCATGTGCACTCGCCTTACTTGCGGCTCAACGGACATTATTCTGAGTTACCTCAACTTTCTTTCGCAAAGGTTTTCGAGGTTTGTATACATCGAATAAATCGAAGGACGAGGTTACAATGCTAGAATTACCTTTGAGGAATTCGTTTAATTCATAAATTGCTGGCAGTGCTGTCCACGTTGTTGTAGACATAATTGTGCTCTTCGTATTAAATTCCTTCAAACCTCTTGTAATGTGCAATTATTATGTTGCTTTAAGCGTTAAAACGCTATCACAATTTTTTGTTGTAATTGTTCGATGCTCGTTATGTCATCACGATACACAATCGATTTCACCTGACCCCACAAATGAAAATCTAACGGTGACAAATCCGGAGGTCGTGGCGGCCAAGGTACTCTGCCACCGCGACCGATCCAGCACTGATAATTTTCACTTAAAAAACGTCTTACTTTGCAACTGTAGTGCGGTGGTGTTCCATCCTGTTGAAAAATTAGCGTTCTTCGAATCCCAAGAGGCACATTTTCCAATAATTCCGGCAAGAAAATGCAAATATGCTTCCGATGTCACATTTCCCGGAAACAAATAAGAGTCTCATGCTGCAAAAATTGCAACTACAGACAGACCGGAAAAACCAACCGATATGTAACACACCATCTGACATAAAGAAACACATCCAACAACTACTCAAGGAAAACTGGAACACAGTATGGAAAACCTTCAATAACAGTACACTTCATAAGACAATACCAAATTTTTACGATTTAAATATCAACCCAGACTTCACGCGCACCGAACAAACTATAATAACCAGAATTAGATCAGGACACACAAAGTTAACTCATGTACACCTACTGGAAAACAATTCTCCTCCCATATGTGTTTTCTGTAACACCATACTATCAATAATCCACATAATCACAGAATGTCCACACTACAACGTAGAGAGGAAAAAACACGGTCTATATGGAAACCTGAATAATATTCTTACTTCAGCCCCAATTCAACGAAGCATACTCAATTTCTGTAAGGACATCAACATACCTAAGACACTGTAATCCAGTTCCTCCACTGACAGTTGAGATAGTCGCTAATAACCTTGGTAGTTGAAGCGACTTAAAATAGTAAAAAAAAAAAAATAAGGGTCTCTGTAGTAAGTAGCCGCTGCTAAAGCACTACCATTACACGCACCCAACGCAATAATCATATCGGTATACTCTCGATTCCTTCGAACCTCTTGTAACGTGCAATTATTATGTTGCTTTAAGCATCCAAACGCTATCACAATTTTTTGTTGTAATTGTTCGATGCTCGTTATGTCATCACGATACACAATCGATTTCACCTGACCCCACAAATAAAAATCTAATGGTGACAATTCCGGAGGTCGTGGCGGCCAAGGTACTCTGCCACCGCGACCGATCCAGCACTGATAATTTTCACTTAAAAAACGTCTTACTTCCCAACTGTAGTGCGGTGTCGCTCCATCCTGTTGAAAAATTAGCGTTCTTCGAATCCCAAGAGGCACATTTTCCAATAATTCCGGCAACACGTTTCGAAGAAAATGCAAATATGCTTCCGATGTCGCATTTCCCGTAAAGAAATAAGGGCCTATAATTTGGTCACCTACTATGCCAGCCCAGACGTTCACACTCCACCTTACTTGGGAATTTGTTTGCAAAATGCTATACGGGTTTTGATCTGACCACCTGTGCGAGTTATGGACATTACACATGCCGTTTCGCGTAAACTTCGCTTCATCCGTCCATAAAATTTTTAGTAAAAAATGGGCGTCGTTACGGTGTTGTTCGCACAACCAGTGACAAGATGCCATTCGGGGGACATAATCACGTTCTGTAAACCCTTGCACTCTACGAACGTGGTAAGGATGTAGCCCATTTTGATGTAGTATTCGACTAAGGTAGACCGGCTGATATCGTATTGCGAAGCAAGGTTCCCTATGCTGGTGTTTGGATCGTCGTTTATGTCTTCCAAAATCCTCTCTTCCACCCTCCTGTCAATTCTTCGGGCACGTCCTCCATGCTTTGCGAAGTTTTTCAAAAGACCCGTATTCTTCGAGGGTCCGTTCGACTCTTTGAATGACCCTTCGATCAGGATGTCGACGATTAGGGTACCGATCTCTGTAATAAGTAGCCGCTGCTAAAGCATTACCATTACACGCACCCAACGCAATAATCATATCGGTATACTCTCGATTGCTATAAGTTGCCATTTCGACGGTATAATGGGAACTGGAGGCGTAATTTCATAAGGATGGGAAAAGAATAGGAGCGATAGAAGTGATATCATTATACTGACAATGTTTGTAAACATATCTAGAAGTACGAAGGCAATTTCTGAGATATCCAGACGCGGGGCAGCGGAATCCGTTGAGCCGCAAGTAAGCCGAGTGCACGCGCACTAGACAAATTTTCAAACTCATTTTTCGCGAAAAGAAAGCGTTGTACCAAAAAATTTTATTGAATATTTTCGACTCAGTTTCTCATGTAGATTCATCACCTGCTCGGTTGTACCATCAGTTATGGGACACCCTGTATAGTACGACTCACACAGGAAGTTTCAATACGAATCTCGTCTACCTCCGCGCCGGGAGTATACGTAATCTATAACACTTTCCTATTCATCATTTTAATGGAAAACTAATTTCGTTAATATTCGTAATTGCTCAATGCGCAATCAATAAGTCGATGTACATATGCACGGGCTGTTTGTTCTGGAAATATAATTTCGCGATTGCCTACTCTTAATTGGACACAATGATTAAAGTACGGACAGTTTAGTTTGTTATTATTATGACTTTATATCAAGACCTTTAACAGCGACAGTTATACAGCTCGAACTTACACAGTACTATTCTGTAAACTCTCCTAAACTAGATCGTATGGTCTAACATTACATTATAAATACAGAAACATGATTAAATATTGGTTGAAGTTAAACACATATCTGAAATATAACAATTTTTGAAACTATTTTCTTTTGATATTCTAGAATCACTTTTCAATCTTTTTACTGTCAAATTATAAAACATTATTATGAGCCTTTAGAGCACACTTCATTCGTGTCTCAACAATATCCGTAAATTTTTAGGTAGTGGGAAAATCAAAATTCAATTTATGATCTAATTGGAATGAACAGTTCTAATTATTTCCTGTAACCTGTGTCCCGGGCGTTGTCTAGTCTAGATAGAAAAAATATTCTAAGCTTATTTTGAGAATTTTTTACCACAAACCTATTGTTATGAGACTTTAGTATAAATTCTCAAATAATATAGAAATGCAAATGGAGCTTCTTCTGAACGATTTAGTAAATCCATGTAACCAGTATTAAGGGATGATTGTAACCTACAGTAGATCCAAGAAGTATTTGAAAACTAAATACCTGATTCTTGAAAACTTGCCTACAGTAGTCATTGCATAAAAGATGATCGCACGTCAATAAAGGAATCATTTTAATGCGAGAAGCCGGTAGTTTCATAATTCATCGTTCATTTTATTCTAAGATTTTTTCATGATGTAGCGGACGAGAAACTGAAGACGCGTTTTTTCTACAAAATTCTATATATTCAAATGTCTTTGAAAAGTTTGAAAAGTTTGCTTGGTGACGGAAGCCACCATGGGTTTAAAGATTAAAGCTTCCTCTTTACGACGATACTTGAAAAATTGATGTCCGATATTTTTTAGTCATTTTATACAGCTTTGAATGAGAGGTGTGCCGCAAACATTAGAATAGCATAAGTGACACCATAAGAGCGTTACATAACCAAACTTGTACCTCAGTTTTATCCCATAAAACAGTGAAAAAAGTCGTACACTAATTTTGAGGAAGTTGTTGTAAAGAAGCTGCTTCAGTCTTCAAATCTATGGCAGTTTCGTTTACGAGAAAAATGTTTGAAAGGTATTGGAGATGTTTGAATTTGCAGAATTTTTTTTAGGAAAAATGGGTCTCAAAAGCGTTGATTCAAAATCGGCCAAAATTACCCAAGACCAATGTGGGGATAGTGTTGTCCGGGTAAAAATAATTAGCACTCACGTATAACACACGATAAACTTTAATACGGATATAACGATAACATTAACAAGTACTAACAACAACAAACAATAAACAATAAAAGAAACGGAGAAAAACTCTTAACTACGCGTAATAAGAACGCGTAAAGAAAAGTGTCGAGCTCGACTAACGTTACTGAAAAACGAAGACCGATACGAACAGTACGGCATTCAAAGAGCTTCTGACTGTTTTCGTGGACGCGCCGAAAATCGTCCCAACGACAACCAGGCTAGAAAAAACTCTACGCGTTTCAAAGGCATCGTAGGAAAGTCCTTTCCAAGAAACGCGTAAGATCAGGAAGTGTTCCCGCGGCGACCGAAGCTCTGGCAATCGTCAGTTTTATTGCCCGCACTCGAGTTCGGCCGCACGCAGTGCATACTTTCTGGAAAAAGGGAAAGTATCCTAAACGAATCTTTCCCTTCTATCACGTACGCCACAACCAATTTTCCTGAAACTTTGCATATTGGTAGCCCTTTGGGTCTAACATTGCTTCCATGCAAAAACTTTTTCCCAGGACTTCACGGTTACGGGGGAGAGGGGTTCAAAGTACGTATTTTGCGAAATCTATTACGTGCTCTAACTTTTAATAAAAATACGATATCGAACTGGCATTGATACCAGAAAATCATAAAAAATTTAAGCTTTCCAACGGTGTATAAGTTTATGCAATTTATTTATTGCTAACATAATTTTTTCACGTTTTTCGTGTTTTTCAAGGTGTAAAAAATTCATTGGACGTATCGGACGTAGAACGGACGTCCTATGGACGTACGGTGCTATCTGGGTATGTATTTGACTTTTATCGAATCCGTCACTTCTGGGCTTGATTACTTAAAACTGCACCAGATGATTCATAAAGGTTCAGTTGTTTTAACCAACAGCTTAAAGAAATGTGTAACAACTGTGTTAATAATAATAAAGTATATTAAGGCATTACGACTGTACCAAGTTGATGCTTATGTGAGTGATTACCGAAGACTGCCTGTAGGATAGGAAAAGTGCCAGTTAAGGAATGCGAAATTTGTGGTGAAGTTGGTAGAACATAATGGAAGAAAATTAGGGTGTACTGTGAAAATGGTTGAAACGCTGTCTTAGGATGTGAGTTGGTAGAACGCCGGAAAGGCGCAGAAAAAATCGGATAAGTCCCGGAGCGTCGCGAGTCGGGCTCAAGAGCGTCTGACTTTGAGACTATACAGGGTGTCCAACATAAATGGGAACACCTAAATATCTGTCGTATTTACAGTCCTTTCAGAAAACTTCAGAGGACAAAGTGACACTATTTCAGGGGGCAAGTATAATGGTAAAGAAAAAAATTTTTTATGTCGTGTTTTTTAATGAAATTTCAAGGTCACCGATGTTTTTTTAAATAGAATAGTATATTTTTTTTACGATAGCATGATAGACAATAAAAAACTGAATTTAGTGGATACCACCTTTTTGACCTTGAAATGACCTTGAGCAAGAATAATCATGTTAGAGCGGATAAAATGTGGAAGTTTAAAACTTACGTGTTTCAGCAAAGATTACGCGTTGTTTACGTCGGGTGGATATTTACAAACCACAATAAATGCTTGAAATATTTTTCATAGTAAACAGCGTATGTTTATGTTAGAATATGTATCATTGAGATCGTTGACAGAAGGTTAATCGGTTAGAATAAGTACGTTGTTCATTCTGCATTATTCGAATTCGAAACGTGAAAGTGATAACAATGCGTTATACTGTACAGGAACGAATCGATATGGTTTTCACTTATGGCGAAAGCCACCAAATCTTTGATGCATGCAGTACATTTGTATCGTGAAAAATTTGTGAACCGCATTTGTCCTTCGTTACGCGCATTTTCCGTTGTGGTAAAACAATTTAAAAATCCCGGTAATGTAAGTTCTAAAAATCGTAATAATTACTGCAGCATGTGCTTCAATTACGTCTCAGGAAATCGACAATGCCTACAGATCATTTAATGCAAGATTGCAATATTGCATAAATGAGGATGGTCAACATTTCGAACATTTATTATGATATGTAAAGGTCAACCCGCCGTAAACAACGCGTAATCTTTGCTGAAAAACGTATGTTTTAAACCTCCACATTTTTGCCGCTCTAACATGATTATTCTTGCTCAAGGTCATTTCAAGGTCAAAAAGGTGGTATCCAGTAAATTCAGTTTTATATTGTCTATCATGCTATCGTAAAAAAATATACTATTCCATTAAAAAAAACATCGGTAACCTTGAAATTTCATTAAAAAACACGACAAAAAATTTATTTCTTTACGATTACATTTGCCCCCTGCAATAGTGTCACTTTGCCCTCTGAAGTTTTCTGATAGGACTGTAAATACGACAGATATCTAGGTGTTCCCATTTATGTGGAACACCCTGTATTGTCACGAGTCGGGTGGTAGTAGTCTTTGGCATTTGGTGTTAAATTCTGAAGAACTCACGTGGGAACCACATTTCGTTGCGTCTCAACAAAAGTTAAACAAAAAGACTGTAAATGAGTTAAGCAAGTACATTCAATAATAAAAGAGTATGCAAATAAATGTTTGTTGTACACTACTCGTCTGAACGTATATATCAATTAATTATAGAGAATATTATAGGTATAAGGGAGAATTAGGCGAACGTACATATACAGGGTGTCCCACGCAACTGGAACAGGCTGTGTCTCCTAAATGTTACATATAAGTAAAAGTTGAATGGTATCAGACGGTGCATAATATGCAATTAATTTTATGCACTTTTGCGCATCGGTACATCAGAAAAATACAGCTGCACTTTATTAAAAAATGGAAACCTATGTTTTTGACTGCACCAATCGATGCAGTTTCTTGTGCTCTACATAAAAGTACTAACATACTTATGCCCTAAACTTATCTGTTAGGAAGTTATTGTTGCTAACATTGTTGTAGATTTGTGAATTATCTCGGGAGCAAGTGTTTCTGGAGTACCTACGTCATGCTCCTTTACAATGTTTGTAACTTTTAGCTTCGATAACTTCCTAATGAATAAATTTAGGGCATAAGTATGTTTGTACTTTTACGTAGAGCACAAGAAACTGCATCGATTGCTGCAGTCGAAAACTAGGTTTCCAATTTTTAAAAAAAGTGCAGCTGCATTTTTCTGATGCACCGGTGCACAAAAATGCATCAAAATAGTTGCATATTATGCATCGTCTGATACCATTTAACTTTTACTTATAACATCTTCTATTCCCAACCGTTTGCGAGGTACAACCGTTTGGGAGACTGTTCCAGTTGCGTGGAACACCCTGTACACATGAACGACCTAGTTATGCGAAATGCTTGTTTCCCGACGGATTCATGTAAACAGCGTTTCGCTGAATGTGTTTAGCTGCATAATGTCTGATTACAACGGTGTGTTGTTGCATTGTTTACAGAATGCTCGGAACATGATTGAACATTAAGAGGAAGGTGTCAGTGACTCTATAAAGTTGCTGCCACCGCAATCTTCACTCGGTGGAATGGAGCTGAACGGTACGGAAATTAGCCTGAATGGCACCGAAAGTAATCGTACATCGTCACCTGTTTACATCATTAGCACTCATTACATGACACAATGGTGAGTACATTTTACAGTTGATTTAATTTTTCATTCGGTAAGTCAGAAGATCCTACTGAAATCTTACAAGTTTTTATGCTGTAACTGTAAAGGCTGTGCGAACGTTTCTTGAATATAATGATTCTATAAACGAGTATAAAGATACATATGTGTTGTACTCTATAGCGATGGAGTGAGGAAAACGGAAGAAAACGGTAATTCGAGATGTGGAAGATTGTATAGGTAAATGTTAAAGAAAATGCTATCGGCGCAAAGGTTCGATCTTCTTGAAATTCTATAGCAAATTTGCAATTTTATTAATCACCCAACGTTTCGATCCAGGTGTGGATCAGTATCAAGGGATAATGCGTCTGAAAAATTATATTATTATAATGCAAATACATCGGGGTGTTAATATTCAATCACCATCATGTAGAAAACCAATAATGGAAAATAAATTGAAATGTAGACTCTTACTTGCTGTGCACTATCTATATAATAAAAATCAAATGCTGTTCGTTGGTCACATCATCCTGCGTTTCAATGTGCCAACAATTGATGATGTTGCCATTGTCGTCGTTGGTGAAAATTTCGAATCCCGTGATATCGTTCTACATCGGCGGAACGATCAGCTGCAGCGTGTGTACGAAACGCATCGATCATATGATGCGTTGCAATATCCCATCATATTTTGGCAAGGTGAAGACGGTTATCATTTCTCGATCAAGATGATAAATCCGCTTACACGCGGTGATACGAACAAAAAAAGTCTGTTCAATGAACTATTATTCATATCGACTGATGGTTCGTGAAAATGAGGGCAATCACATCTTGAAATGTCGAATCTTGCCATTCCGTGAAGTCCATCAAATACTCAAATCTGCAAGTATGTGAGCAAAGGAAGCCCACTTTCAAGATTCAAGGTCAAAACTTTAATTGCGAGAAGCTCCCTACGTCGCATTGGCCATCTGGCGGTGACCGCGGTAGGTGACACCGTCGGGGACTTTACTTGCGAGAAACTCGCTACGTCGCGTCGTCCATCTGGCGGTGAAAGCGGTAGGTGACGCCGTCGTGGCCCTCTCGCGGCGGTCGCGGTGTGGGTAGTCTCATTTTTTCCCGAATTTCAATGTTTCTGGGCAACTTTTCCAATTTTCTTCGTCAAATGCTCATCAAATACGAACATTGTTTTCGATAATATCGCAACATGCTTCCCATCGAAACCGATTTATTTGTGGACCAAATACAAAGATAACAATCCAGATTTGCAACTAAGCGAGGAAATTCACAATGAGGCATCGATATTAATTGCTAAAGTCCAGTCGTTCAAAAGTTGTGATGTCATTGGTGCGCGCATTGTGCGCCGCCCGCAAGGGCAACCCGCCCGGAGGGCCTAGCTAGCCACGAGTAGCCAGTTTGTAATAAAAGCGGAACAAAGAATTTTTTTAAAATATAACTAAGTATGAGTTGCGATGGCAACGTGATTGTACCATCGTGGCCAAAACGTAACTGAGGCATGTGCCGGTGTAAACCTGCGAGTTAACTGATTATACAGGCTGTCCCAAAAATGTCTCGCTTCCTTCAAAGGAGAGGTTCCTGAGGCCATTTGAAGCGACATTTTCCTTTGCAAAAATGGCCGTTTCGGCTTTGTTAAGGAGTTATTAACGAAAAACACGGACCAATCAGAGCGCGACCTAGAGGCGTATTGGCAGAGACGGCCGCGCGCGACAGAAGTCGAGCGATGGTGATTTACTGTGGTCGAAAGCAAGGAACAAACAAGAGGCCGCGCGCCTCCGTAATATCGCGGTGCAGCGTTCGCTTTAAATAATTTTAATTCCGTCAATTTTAAAGCGCCTGCCTTTTCAAAAATAGGTCTATAAAGAGGAGACTTGGAGCTGTCACCACGTTTTTTTCGAATTTTTAAAAAAGTCTCGGCTGTAGGAAAATTGCATTGGTTTAAAACATTTTCAAAATAAATGGTGAAAAAACCATTTTTTCCAAATCGAAATATTTTCAATAGATACTCTTCTGTGTTCACTATAAGCTCCTAAAAACTCATTTTCATCGGTACGTTAGTTCTAGTGTTACAATTTAATGAAAAAAATTTCTTTACACGTCTGTAAAACCAACTTTTTTTAAGATTTCTAAAAATCCTTCGAGATTCCTTCATAGGTTACTAAAGACTACAACATATTCAAATTTGAACTATCCGACATAGGACTCGAAAAATTTTCTTCTCTTCTTTGTTCCTTGCTTTCGACCGCGGTGTATCACCATCGCTCGACTTATGTCGCGTGCGGCCGTCTCTGCCAATACGCCTCTAGGTCGCGCTCTGATTGGTCCGTGTTTTTCGTTAATAACTCCTTAACAAAGCCGAAACGGCCATTTTTGCAAAGGAAAATGTCGCTTTAAATGGCCTCAGGAACCTCCCCTTTGAAGGAAGCGAGACATTTTTGGTACACCCTGTATAGGACGACAACGTTAACTGATTCATTGGTCGATATCTATCGTTGGAAGTTTTAAATCGAGTTGGGCGGTAATTTTGAATGGCATAACTGAACATTTTCAATTGACATGTCCTACGTGAAACAACACTGTAGAAGGATTGTGAACCGAGCCATATAGGCAGTCAACATTCAAAGTATCTGTATACATTTTTTTTCCCATTTTGGGTTGAAATTTTGATAATTGATGTGAAACATGTGAAGCGGCTCCAAATAGTTAGAATCTATGTGATTATTGGAAATATCATCATAACTACGTATTACTGGTTCAGTAATGTCACGTAGTAGTCATGAATCTTAGGTGTTTCGTACCTAAGATTAATGCTTTGTTGTTTAATCATGTGAATAGTTTCCAAGGTAAAACTTACGTTTAGGGGAGGATGCTCCAATGACCTTAACCTTGACATATGTTGTTGAGGACAACATTCTGAACTTTTGTCATTACAACTACCCGGTGCACGGTCTCAGTTTTCCAGATATTTGAGAAAAACTATTGCTAATAGTGTATTAAATTTTCCGTATTCTTCCACGCTCTGTGGCAACGTAAACCTGTTCCGAGGCCGCATCTGTTTATTTTTTGTTTGTAAATACGTTGTGGGGATGAGAAGCGACAATACCACACACACCCACCAAGTGTTTCTAAAAAGAAGGCTCTCACATTATACAATATAAAATCAACTGAGACGAATACAGCATACATGTATTATATTATCGCATTTGATAGTAAAACAAATTGCAAAACCTAACCCAGACCTAACCCAGACCAATACAGCATACATGTATTATATTATCGCATTTGATAGTAAAACAAATTGGTATTGGTTTCAGTTGATTTCACATTGTTTAATGTGAGAACCTTCGTCTCAGAAACACTGGGTGGGTGTGTGTGGTGTCGTGTGTTGGTTAGTACTAGGTGGCGGGGGGCGGAGAGCACGCAGACGAAATTATGAGTATCTCGAATAGTATCTATATCAAACTGAGAATTTTATTCTGTATTTAAATGGTCTAATGGATACATAGAATTCATTATTTCGAAAAAGCATCAATTCGTTTATCAAAATTGTACGTTCTTTTAAATAAAAATTCGGCAATATAATTAGTATAATGATAATCACGTATGCCATAGCGAGGAATGCTTGCTCTCAGGTCTCTCCACAATCTTTCAATATTTTGTATATGAACTTCAGATTCAGGATCAACAAAATTAGTTGAATGATTCACTGTTTTATGTATATAATTTTCATTATATACATCGCACATGGGTCACATTCGGATGTATGAGTTCTTGCTATGTTTATTTATCTAAAGTGTAGCTCATTCGAAACTATGGTAGCCTTACGTAGCCACGAAGAATACAGAACATTCAATACACTATTAGCAATAGTTCTTCGCAAATATCTCGAAAACTAAGACCGAGCACCGGGTAGTTGTAATGACAAAAGTTGTTCAGAATGATGTCCTCAACAACATATGTCAAGGTCAAGGTCATCGGGGCATCCTCCCCTAAACGTAAGTTTTACCTCAATTCCTTTTCTTTGTAGAGAATATCAAGTTTACATCGATTAGAGTATTAACAAATATACGATTTTAGAAAGCCTGTCTAGAAAAAAACATTTACACCAGATTATGGTTCCCTCGTAACCATTTACTTCTTATCTAAAATATTTTTTTATGTGACATAGTATTCAAGTAATTTTCATTTAAAGATTAAAGCCGGTCACTCTGTACAAATGAATGATAGCCATGTGTAAGATTTTTGTTTTTCAAAATCGTTAATTTGTGACAATTCTCAATAAGAGCAGATGACCGTCACCGTATTTATGTTTACAAGTGTTCAATTCAGTTAGGGCAAAGTAACCACCCGCATGTACAGGGACACCCGCAGGTACACAAAACAACCCTCAGTGAAGAGTATGGAAATTCCGCTTGTTGCATTCAAAGGGTCGTATTATAAAGTACATACATACACTCCCAGACAAAAAGATAGAACGCGTGTGCCATCTTTAATTTCTCGTGTTAAAATTATGATAGCGTGAAAACTCTGTGTGGTATGTAAAACATACCTTTGGCGAATATGTAAACAGAAAATAGATTGGCTTCAATTCAATGACTTCTCTTAGTTGAAACGGAAACACACAATCCGACGCAGACAAAATGATAGCACACTTGAAAAATAAACATATACAGTGTGACCCACATAACTCTGAACAGCTCAATATCTCGAAAACTATGCCATCGATTTTAAGGTGTTTAGTCTTAAATTGCATGGAACTGAAGGGCCTTTCTGACTACATAAACGTGAAGTGGCCTCCCTTCCCCTTTAACGGGGGAGGGGAGGTACCTTTGTAATTTTAAATGGAACCCCCCATAAAATGTTACATATTTAGATTCTACAGGAAAAAACAAGTCAATTTTGTCTGAAACATTTTTTTGTCAGATACTTCTATGATGAGATATAACAGTTTGAAGTTTCGAGTTGTAGGTACTTGAAGCGCTCGGAAATAGCGTTATGGAATTATACGCGCTTGAGTCCTTTGCTTATTCGTGAAGAAATAAAATGTACTTTAAATTAAATGTTCAAAATGTCCACCACGGGCTTGTAAACATTTATTTACTCGAAACATCAAAGTTGTTCTAACATTTTTTAACATATCGGGAGTCACTGAAGCGCAAGCGTCACGTATTCTTTGTTTCATATCCTCTTTTGTCGTCGGTGGTTCAAACATAACTTTGTCCTTTACATATCCCCATAAGAAAAAATCTAATGGTGTTAGATCGGGGGATCGAGGAGGCCATTGACGAGGTCCCCCACGACCTATCCATTTGTTCCCAAATTTTTCGTTCAAAAATTGCCTGGCGATGATTGCAAAATGTGGAGGAGCGCCATCTTGTTGGAACCACATTTCTCTTCTAACGTGCAGCGGCACATCTTTCAAAAGCGCGGGCAAATAATTTTTTAATAAGTCACAATAACTTGCAGATGTTACAGTTTCTTGAAAAAAATAAGATCCAATCACAAAATCTCCTATTAGGCCACACCAAACATTTAAAGACCATCGATGTTGAAAGGGAACACATCGCCTCCAATTTGGGTTTTCCACGGCCCAATAATGCAGATTATGTCTATTTACATGCCCTGAATTCATAAAAGTGGCCTCATCGGAAAAAAGTATTTTGCACAAAAAGTCATTTTCCACAACACCCTGCAGCCACTCACAAAATCTTACGCGGTGATCGTAATCTGCTATCGAAAGCTCTTGTGATAAAACCATGTGATATGGATGATACTTTTACCGTTTCAAAATTCGTTGAATCGATGAACGACTAATATATGATGTTTGTGCAAGTGTACGTTGACTAATATGAGGATTTAATGTAATTGCAGCAAGAATACTGGCACTATTATTTTCATTAGTGACAGCTTTAGGTTTATTGCGAGTTTTTTACACAATTCACCGTGCTCGCGAAGCCGCTTTTCTAAATTATAAAATGTTGCATGACATTTTTTGATCCCTTAACGTTCAAAAAATATCACTGCTGCACGCCGATAATTTTTTTGGCATTCACCTAACGTCAATAACATATTCACTTCTGTGTCAAAAGTAGCCATAATCACAATGTTACTGCTTGAATAACAGCTCTAAACTGAAAAGATTTTCATAGATAAGTGAGTCAAACTCAAGAATTGTAAATATTATTGTTTGTGTTTCTTCACGAATAAGTAAAGGACTCAAGCGCGTATAATTCCATAACGCTATTTCCGAGCGCTTCAAGTACCTACAACTCGAAACTTCAAACTGTTATATCTCATCATGGAAGTATCTGACAAAAAAATGTTTCAGACAAAATTGACTTGTTTTTTCCGGTAGAATTTAAATATGTAACATTTTATAGGGGGTTCCATTTAAAATTACAAAGGTACCTCCCCTCCCCCGTTAAAGGGGAAGGGAGGCCACTTCACGTTTATGTAGTCAGAAAGGCCCTTCAGTTCCATGCAATTTAAGACTAAGAACTTTAAAATCGATGGCATAGTTTTCAAGGTATTGAGCTGTTCAGAGTTATGTGGGCCACCCTGTATACAACCTTCCAACAGCGACTAATTTCTTTTGAAATTTGAGTAATCGACAATTTTTGCTTTCTTAGAGCTAAAATTGTGCTAATTTCGCTTTTACTGATTTTTTTGCCACGACCCATTATAAGAATAAGAGTGTGACAAAGCTCTAGACAGAAATTGAACACTGTAACTCCGTAAAAGCTCACGAAACACTGAAGAATATGTAAACATAGTTCCAGTGTGCTATAATTTTGTCTGCGTCAGATTATGTGTTTCTCGTCCAACTAAGAAAACTCATCGAAGTAAAGTCAACCTATGTTATGTTTACATGTTCATAGCAGGTACGTTTTCCATATATTTTAGAGTTTCCACGCTAGCATAATCTTAACGCTAGAAATTAAAGATAGCACACGCGTGCTATCTTTTTGTCTGGGAGTGTACATAAGTTCAAAACACGTGAAATCGTAGTTGCAAAATTGTTACTTAAGAATGCAATTTATTCTTGCTTACTATTCACCGTGCTTCGTTTATAGAAAATTCGATTTGAATTTTCTATTGACAATTTCGTACATATTTAACACTAGGTTTACGGAGCACTAAAATTGATTATTTTACATTGCTTTATGAAAATAATAAAATTGTATTTACTTAGATCTTCAGCGATTTTTATTGTAATATGTACACAAAAAAAATAAATCTATTTAATAATTCCTCACGAATGCCTCTTTACACTCTTAATAATTTGTAAATTAAAAAATTTTGAATCCGTCATTTTGACGGGCCCCGTAAATCTAGTGATAAATATATGCGTTACGTAATAACTAGTTCTGAAGAATATTTTCAACTTTCTAATATTGATTTACTATGCTGTCATAAAGAAGAGCTCTCTCAGCAGTTCAGCGTCTTTGTGGCTGACTTCAATTACACATTGACTGGCAAATAATTGAATTTATTTGTATCGCATTTTAGAAGGAACAAGTCTCTTCTACCGTGGAAGAATAATTGCATTTTTTCGACGACAGGGGATGTATAATCCAATCAATCTATTACGTAGAACACTTCAAAGTACTCGATATCAGTTCAAACCACTTTCTGGTAACATTTATGATTTTGCCTAAAACTGATTTCAATTACAACGACGTCAATTCTGCGATTTCGAATAATAACATTGATTTCGATTGTGATCTCTATTCAGTTTAATCAATCGTGTACGCTATAATAAATTCTCGATTACTTATTCAGAGTATGTTCATGATTAACGTATTTCCGATACTGTTCTCTGGAGTATCACATTTTATGTACCGGTGGAAATTATTCTTCCTGTTTCTTGGACAGTTTTAAATTACTTTCTGTAACTTATAATGATTTCTACTCTACAGGGTAGACCAAGAACCGTGATCAGCTTAGATTATTCTGCTGTTAGCGGTTCGATCAGATGTTTTTTTTTATCTAAAATAACATGGTTCAAGGAGAACTTTAAGATGATTGTACCAAATTTTTCCCAGAATTATTAAGGTCCCGTCAGTTTGTTATAGATCAACCTACAATTTGTTACACGCATCTTTTAGGTAATCCGGAGACGACAAGTATCGCAACAAATATTTTTTTCTGAATCTAAAAAGACTGATGAAAACTCTTAGTAGGAAGAATTTTGCAAGATTCTTGTTAAAGAATAATCCTTAGCAGTCTAGTTGCTATTGGAAATGGGTTATGAAATAACTTTAATAGATTTGTATCTTTGAAAACTCTGCTTTATTATAAGCTTGGAAGGACGTCTTAACGCTTTGAAAGTCGTATAAGAAGTGAAGAGAAAATACAGGGGTACAGAGAAGACTCTGTTCCCACTTAACAGGAAAAATACCAGGGCTGCATCTTGACTCTACCCCGAGAGCCCAGCCATAAACAGTCACAGGGATATGGGCCTGATGACATCTGGTCTATTGTATCACTCTAGCTAAGCGCAGTGATTCTCAAATATAACGAGATTCATTTTTGCATCTCAGCAGACGTATTAATACAAATAATCCAACAGTTGCTAGGCAGTAATGTCGGTACTGTGTGAGAGACAGAGATGGTGCGCGAGAGAGCCGACGTGAGGTGAAGCGTAAACGTGTGCACGTGTCGGTCTGTTCATGAGAGATACTTGATATATTGTTCATGTTTCATCACAAGTGTAATAACTAATATTCATCGTTATTATAATAAATACTATTTATAGTAAGCGGAGCCTGGAAACCTTTAATTTCACAACATTTCTATTAAAGAGGAATAGCAAGCCACACTGTGGTACACTTTCCAAAGCTATTGATAGATTAATAGTAGTCATTATTGGCTTGATCTCTCGCGTACTGTTTGTAAACATTTCATTTTGTAAATATGTCCTTTGTATCGATCGTAATGTTCTTACTAAGAAATGTTTGGTTTTTCGGCGCTACGGTTCGATCGTTTATTAATTAATGTTACCAAGCAACTTTGCTAATAATCAAATAATCGACGTTTCAATCCATGTTTGTATCATTATCAAGATTAATTTTGAAAAGCGTCTGTAAGAATGAATATGTTATACAATTTTCAAAAAAAACTTTTTTCCTTTTTTAATTAACGGTAAATTGATTGATGTAGAAAAAAGCATTGTTGGTAGAAGATTGTTCATAAAATCAACTCACTTGCTTTGGTTTAATCGTGCGTTCTCGATACTTGTTGTCAGGACACTGAGCGTGTTGGAAACGATCTAGGTTATATCTACCGATATATGGCGGTAAATTTGAAAAACACAATATGTCTTCTTTTACCAATGTTCACGAATATACCTTGGTTGGTAAGTCAATTTTTTAACGTTCAACTTTTCTTTGGAATTGGTTTTATACTAAAGTTGTATCAGATATATAGTTAGTTCAAATTTCGAGGAAATAAGTTAAGTTATTTTTGGTTGGAAAAAGTTCATCATTAGATATTACTGATTCAGTAATGTTGCGTAATATTCGTGTATCTTAGGTGTTTCGTACCTGAGATTTACGCTGTGGTGTTTAATCATATGAATAGTTTCCAATAATAACCTTTGATGTAAATTAAATTCTTTGTCAATTATTTTGACGTTCTCGAAATCAAATCTATGGTCAAATTCCAATGAATGTCTTGTCAAAGCTGTATGTTGTGGTGGTGGTAAAAAGATATTGTGTTTGTGTTCTGTGACACGTGTTTCCATTTCGTTTTGTACTTTGGAACACATTTTATGATATCGAACGTGAACTGTTACTATACAGGGTGTCCCGTAACTGGTGGTACAACCGAGCAAGGGATGATTCTACATGAAAAACTGAGTCGAAAATATACAATAAAATTTTTTGATACAAGGCTTTGTTTTCGAGAAAAAAGAGTTTGAAAATTTGTCTAGTGCGCGTGCACTCGGCTTACTTGCGGCTCAACGGACTTTATTCTGAGTTACCTCAACCTTTTCTCGCAAAGGTTTTCGAGGTTTGTATACATCGAATAAATCGAAGGTCAAGGTTACAATGTTAGAATTACCTTTGAGGAATTCGTTTAATTCATAAATTGCTGGAAGTGCTGTCCACGTTGTTGTAGACATAATTGTGCTATTCGTATTAAATTCCTTCGAACCTCTTGTAATGTGCAATTATTATGTTGCTTTAAGCGTTCAAACGCTATCACTATTTTTTGATGTAATTGTTCGATGCTCGTTATGTCATCACGATACACAATCGATTTCACCTGACCCCACAAATAAAAATCTAACGGTGACAATTCCGGAGGTCGTGGCGGCCAAGGTACTCTGCCACCGCGACCGATCCAGCACTGATAATTTTCACTTAAAAAACGTCTTACTTCGCAACTGTAGTGCGGTGGTACTCCATCCTATTTTCCAATAATTCCGGCAACACGTTTCGAAGAAAATGCAAATATGCTTCCGATGTCACATTTCCCGGAAAGAAATAAGGGCCTACAATTTGGTCACCTACTATGCCAGCCCAGACGTTCACACTCCACCTTACTTGGAAATTTGTTTGCAAAATGGTATACGGGTTTTGATCTGACCACCTGCGCGAGTTATGGACATTACACATGCTGTTTCGTGTAAACTTCGCTTCATCCGTCCATAAAATTTTTAGTAAAAAATGGGCGTCGTTATGGTGTTGTTCGCACAACCAGTGACAAGATGCCATTCGTGGGACATAATCACGTTCTGTAAGCCCTTGCACTCTACGAACGTGGTAAGGATATAGCCTATTTTGATGTAGTATTCGACTAATGGTAGATCGGCTGATATCGTATTGCGAGGCAAGGTTCCCTATGCTGGTGCTTGGATCGTCGTTTATGTCTTCCAAAATCCTCTCTTCCACCCTCCTGTCAATTCTTCGGGCACGTCCTCCATGCTTGCGAAGTTTTTCAAAAGACCCGTATTCTTCGAGGGTCCGTTCGACTCTTTGAATGACCCTTCGATCAGGATGTCGACGATAAGGGTACCGATCTCTGTAATAAGTAGCCGCTGCTAAAGCACTACCGTTACACGCACCCAACGCAATAATCATATCGGTATACTCTCGATTGCTATAAGTTGCCATTTCGACGGTGTAATGAGAACTGGAGGCGTAATTTCATAATAATGGGGAAAGAATAGGAGCGATAGAAGTGATATCATTATACTGACAATGTTTGTAAACATATCTAGAAGTACGAAGGCAATTACTGAGATATCTAGACGCGAGGCAGTGGAATCCGTTGAGCCGCAAGTAAGCCGAGTGCACGCGCACTAAACAAATTTTCAAACTTATTTTTCTCGAAAACAAAGCCTTGTATCAAAAAATTTTATTCTATATTTTCGACTCAGTTTTTCATGTAGAATCATCACCTGCTTGGTTGTACCACCAGTTACGGGACACTCTGTATATACATACAGTGAGTCACGAAAGTATTCGAACGCTCTCAAATGAAAAGTTTGATGGGTAAAAAACTAGAAGACCCATTAAAAATTGCAAAATATTTTTATTCCTGCAGTATCATACAACTTTCACGGCTATACATGTTAAATTGGAAGTGTCTTCGATAATGTAAACAATACTTATGAAAGATTTATTGCCAATATCGGCTAAACGGACGCCACAAAAGTATTCGAACGATTAAATGAGTAATTTATTTTTAACGCTAATGTATAGTTTTAATATTTTGTCGGTCTATCATGAGCACTTATTATGGCTTGCAAACGTCGTTGCATGCTGTCAACCAAATTTTCAGTAATTTCTTTTCCTATATTATTCCAAACATCTAAAATTTTTGTTTTTAATCCTTCCTTGGAATTAATATTGTGTTTACTATGTTTTCTGCCAATTTCTGCCCATAAGTGCTCAATGGGGTTGATATCCGGACTTTGTGGAGGTGTTTCTAAAATGTGGGGTACATTATAAATGATCCATTGTTTAACAATATGTGCGGTATATTTAGGATCATTGTCCTGCTGAAAATGAAAATCACCAACTAGCACTAATTTTTCCGCACTTTGCTTTAAATTATCTTTTAATATCTGCATATACTTATATTTATGTAATATTCCATCGATAATGACAAGGTTCCCGACACTGCCGGCCGCCATACACCCCCACACCATTATGGATCCACCTCCATGTTTCACGGTTGGGCGTAGATTTTTAAGGTCGATCTCTCTGTTTGGTTTTCTCCAAATTTTATGACATCCATCGGAGCCAAATATGTTAAATTTGCTTTCGTCCGAAAAAATAATGCGTTTCCGAAAGTTCTTATCCTTGCTCACATATTTTTTAGCGAAATTTAGTCTCTTCTGCTTGTTGATTTTGTTAATAAATGGTTTCTTTCGGGGAATACGACCATGAAAATTGTTTTCACGGAGGATTCTTCGACAAAGTTCCGGATGAACTTCGTTTCCCAAAGCTATCAGCCTCTAGTGTAGCAAGTTTGGGGGCCGAAATTGTTGGGTCTTTTTTTATTTCACTCACAATTACATTCTCTTCCCTTTTCGTTAATTTCTTGGGTCGACCAGAACGGACTTCATCTTGAAGAACTCCAGTTGTTTTTCATTTTTTTACCATGTAGCGAATAGTAGATTTACTTCTTCCTAATAACTTTGCTATTTCGTCATAGCTCCTGCCTTCATTGTGCCACTTCATTATCAGTTTTCTATCAGTGATACCAGTTTCGGACTTTTTTGCACACATTATTAATACAAATTTGACACTCTTGTTAACACTTGTTGTACCGAGCAGGGGAAGCGTGTAACATCAACTGAAGGAACCAATGTTTACAATTTGTCGAATTCAAGGATTTTTTTGTTTACAAGTTTTATCGTTCGAACACTTTTGTGGCGTCCGTTTAGCCAATGTCGGCAACGAATCTTTCATAAGTATTATTTACGTTGTCAAAGACACTTCCAATTTAACACGTATAACCGTGATGGTTGTATGTTGCTACAGGAATAAAAATATTTTGCAATTATTAATGGGCCTCACATTTTTTACGCGTCAAATTTTCATTTGAGAGCGTTCGAATACTTTCGTGGCTCACTGTAAGTACCTCTGTGCCGTGACACGGCACCAATCACGCTATATGTAATCGTGTAATCCACACGGTTCTTTTACAGATCTTCATCGATCCGAACATGTAGAATACACCTATTGTAGCCAAGACCAAACACATCTTTACACCTTATACGTATTGGAAAATTGTTTGACAATATCTCGTTAACTATTAGGTTGAAGACACATGAAGGTCAATACATTTTTACGTGGAATTCCTTAAAAAATGTTTACGACACTATATTTCGTCCTCTATACCTTGTAAGTTTTGTATATATAATTTTTTCATATTATTACAAATAACGAAAATATTCAAAATGGTGATAGTTATCGACCCACCCTGTACAGTTATAGGAATGGCTTCCGTCGGAGGGTTAAACAAAATGAGAGAAGAAAGTTTGATTTGTGGAAGTGCAAAACCAAAATATTCCCTTACGAATTCTTTGATTTCATTATACGTAACAGGAAAAGAAAGAAAATGTCGAGCGAGACTAATAAGTCTGTTGGTTTCGCCTGATACGAACACATGCGTGTGTTCAGTTTATCGATAGACGCACGGAAAAATCGAGGACTTTTTGTCGGGTGGTCGCGTGCTCGTTCGATCAACACTCTAACCTGGCTCGCGTGTTTCACTACTTCCGCACGACATCTGCTACTCCTTTTTATGAAATAATGGTGCCGGCACGAGCGTGTACTCGCGTAGTCGTATTCGAACAACTAGCCCCATCAACCGAAACTCACCTACTCGCCTATACATGTATAGTTCGACGGAACGGAACGGAACGGTTTACACGAATTAACATGGCCAGGTCAAGGGTGCAATTTCCCCCAGATTGGTTGTTCCTGATGCTTGCTCTCTACGTCTGCTGCCAACATCACTGTACTTTTCTTGAAAATCCTAGCTGTCTCGAGTAGCAATAATCGGCACGGTTTGCGGGAATTGTACCAAACCCGCTCGGCTACATTGGTTTGAAAAAGTATTGGCGCTTTCATTACTATCGTGACACCTTTCTACACAAAGATAGCATATTAACACGTTAACCCTAGGAATACTGGGAAAGGGGAACGGGGCTTCTCGAACTCACAGCTTGAAAAAAGGTTAAATTTCAGTTATTTACTTTCTGTAAAAAATTCTCATGAAATTATTTATTGTTGTATACTGTATTGTGAGCGTATGGATGTGTGAGAGTATGGACGGTGTGGGCGTGCGTGTGGACCGCACCGCATTTTAACATTAGAATATCGGCGCCTCGCAACACCATCGATCGCCGATGCCCTTCTGTTTTAAGAAACGATTATGTTTTACCAGCGGTTTGAAATAAAGGAGTTGACGTTGGAAAGTGTTGCGAATAGAAGCTCTATCACCGATCTCCGCTCTTTCCCGGCATCCCATCCTCACTGTATACTATTGCAATATGGATGTATAATAAACTACACTTTATATCTGCACAATAGAGTTTATTCGGCAATGCGTTTTAAAACACGTTGCAAGGCACGTCTATAGGGTTGGAGAAGATGGTGTCTCGAGTGAAGATCACTCAGGTCAGGTGAAAACAATTCAGCTACGATTCAATGAAGAGAACAATCTAAATACGATGTATACATGCATCAAGAGCCGAATAATACATTCGTTTTGTCCTTAATTTATAAAATAAATTCTAACATGCCCCCTCAAAAATAAATTTACTATTTAATTTAAACATGCTGTGGATCGGGCTTCTGTTCAATAAACGTCACTTGTACGCGGGGTTGATGTCTTTAATTAAAATGTACATGAATTTGTCGTGGGACTTTCCTTCGGGCCACCCGCGCCGGGCCTCGTGGCGTTAGACCGATGAGTCCGCCTCGAGTGCCCTTAAGCCCATCCCTTAATTTACGATGATCTCTGTTTACTATTGAGGACTTTCGGAAAAACTCTACTAAACATGCGACGGCAAAAGTCTGGAAATTGTCGACTCAAAAATAGCTTCGTCGAACGAGAGTCGTAAATTACGTTGGCCGTTTGCACGAAAGAAAAAACTTTCTTTTGTGTGTACGACCGGACGGTACAATGCCTGCGTTGCGCTTTGTCTGGGACTAACTACATCTGGTCCAACATATGTTGCTTAGGATTAGAGAAACCCAGAAAAACCTAGTCACACCATTTACGCATTATATTAATTAAATATATACAGGGTGAGTCACCTAACGTTTGTACCTCAAATATCTTTGTTGTTTCTAAAGATACGTAAAATATGGTAAGAACAAAGTTGAATGATACAACGGGGCTGACACGATGCAAAAAAAATGTTGTTTTTATGTCATTTTTTTAGAGATATCAAGGTCACCTTTACTTTTTTAAATGGAACCACCCTTTATTAAAGACCTACAATGATAGTCCCTTTTATTAGGAATTCAGTGACTATAATTACTCAAGGTCATTCAAGGTCGCGGACAGAGTGCAACATTCCTTCAAAGCTCGTTTACAAGCATGTATCGATGTTAAATCTTATACGTTTTCTCTGTCCTTGACCTTGAATGACCTTGGACTAATTATAGTTACTGAATTCCTAATGAAAGGGACTATCATTGTAGGTCTTTAATAAAGGGTGGTTCCATTTAAAAAAGTCAAGGTGACCTTGATATCTCTAAAAAAATGACATAAAAACAAAATTTTTTTTTGCATCGTGTCAGCCCCATTGTACCATTCAACTTTGTCCTTACCATATTTTACGTATCTTTAGAAACAACAAAGATATTTGAGGTACAAACGTTAGGTGACTCACCCTGTATATAATAAGTTCATAGTTCCAAGTTTTATATTAAAGAAAGTTCCTTATTCACGAACGCTGTGCTTTATGATAAGAGAAACACCATTCCTATCATATCCTCAATAGAACAAAATTCTTTCATCCGAACACTTTCAAGTTAATTGGATACTGGAAGCTCCAGTGTATTTCCTTCAGTAGTTTACGAGACACAAGCGAACATCTATTTACAGCGTGTATAGCGGTTCTCATTAAGCGCGGCTAGAAGAACAATGCTGTCTCGAAGAGGAACAAGTCCCCGAGAAATTTTTGTCTCAGTTTTGGCCCCTGTGAAGGTTCATTTCCGTCAGCGTTCCTGCAGTTTGAACACTGCCATGGAAATACTGAGATGGAAACACCTCATGTCACCTCATTGTAGACACTTACGGATAATTTTATGAGATCTGCTGCGTTGCTCATATATTTCTCATATATTTCTCATATAATTACTAGATTCATATGATTGAATTTATACATTTAACTCTTTCTTCGTTTTTCTCTAAATTTATTAATTGTGGTCGCATCAACCACTTGTATGGGTTATTAGCGATCTTACGTCGTGGATTATAATTTGTCATACAATTTGGTATGCTTTAGACATAATAAATTTAGGAACGATTGATCGTCTTTCAGATTATCGTTTAAGGTAGGATCTATTTTCTGGTTTCTTTAACCCTTAGCGGCCGAATGGCGACTCTGAGGCGCCACTACAAATTGCTACACCGTTATTCAGAATATTGTTTACATGACTACATTTGTTTATACGTAATAAATTACTAAACATTTAAATAAAGTATGAGGTGCTATATCAGTTTCGTACGCATATAATGAAAAAAATGATGTACGATGGAAATATTCTAGGTTAGAAGAAATGTTTGGTTTTTTAGTTGAAATAGCTCCGAGTGCAAAGGGTTAATATTGTGAGTCATGCCAACTATAATTTAGTTAAACAGATTTAATTATACCAAATATTGTTATGCTATTTAAAGAATTTTTGCTGCAGTTAATACGCCGACTGAAAATTTTCAAAATAGAACATTTGTAATTTAATTACAATAAGTAATTTAATCGGGGAATCACTTCACTGTAACGAGTTTCGTCATTGAAACAATCGCTAGTCCATTAACCCCTTGCACTATAATAACGAGTCAGACTCGTGATAAGAACTTCGAACAACATCTACTAAATATGTAAATTATTAATTTCCTTTGAAGCGAAATAAGATTTGATTTTGTTGCTGTCGATATATAGCCATTGGGGAATATACAAGCAAATAATAAATTTAGATTTTCTTTTTGTTCTAAGAAATGATGGACGACAATCAAGTTCTAATCACTGTAACCGTAAAATATACAGTCGTGGACAAAATTAAGTGGACAGAACATAAATTCTGAATAATCTCTATTTTCATTTATTGTGTTATAAATTTATTGCAGATGTTTAACATGAAAAATGTTTATACACAACGAAAGAATTTATTTAGTATGTAAAAGCATAAATATAATGTTTCTGTTAATATTTATGCATATTTGTTTGTATGGATGTCTTTGAGACCGTGGACAAAATTAAATGGACGCAGAGGACATTCTGTGTTGGGACGGAAAAAATGTAAACAAACGTTTGACTCTCGCATTGTGCGGTGTCATTCGTCCTCGGTAGACATTGAACTTTTGTTTAAACAAGATTAGAAATATAAACCGAGCATGTCTAAGAGACGAGAAGAATTTCCCCTTGCACCTGCGAAAGTTAATTGTTTCAGAGTGCAAAAATAAACTAAGTTATCGTAAAATGACTGAAAAATACAAAGTTTCTAAGAGTAGAGTGCATACAATTTATCACAAGTATTTACAGTATGATACTGTTGAAAATTGAATCGGTCGAGGACGAGAACGTAGCACAAATTCATACGATGATAGACAAATTGTAAGAGAAACTCAACGTATTCCATCGATAACATCACGAAATATTGTTGAAACTGTACAATTAAATATTTCTTCAAGAACTGTGAGATAAAGATTAAAAGAAGTTAATTTGAAGAGTTGTTTAACTAGACGCAAGCCACACATTAGTAAACTTCATAAAAAGAGACGTTTAGCTTTCGCAAAAAAATATGTGAATAAGCCATTATTATCTTGGAAAAAAATTATATGGAGTGACGAGAGCAAATTTAAGTCATTAAATTAAAAAAAAAGAGAACACGCGTATGGAGAAAACCGAATGAAGCTCTCAAGAAGCAGTATGCGTTGCCTACCATCAAACGTGGAGTTTGAAAACGGAAATTTTAAATGAAAATATGGAATAGTCAACCCTAAAAATGGATTTCAATGAGGGATGGATGCTACAACGGGATAACGATCATAAGCATACGGCGAAGAAAACGAAAAAATTTGTATAAGATTGTGGGATAGATGTTCTCTATTGGCCTCCACAAAGTGCAGATCTTAATCCTATAGAAAATTTATGGAGCTTATTAGATTCGGAAATACCATTAGGAAGACGTCATAATAAAACAGTATTTTTAAACGAATTGCAAATAAAATTTCAACAAATTGATCGAAGTTACCTCCAAAAACTTGTGGAAATCATCCCACGACGATTAGAAGCAGTAATTAAAGCAAGAGGTTACAATACCAAATACTAATTGCTTATTTTCTAAATATTTATAAAGTGTCCACTTAATTTTGACCACCAAAAATTGTATACAATTTTGATTAATGATAATATATTCTATTATATTAACTTTTATTATTGATATTGTTGTTTATTTCATTAAAGTACACTTTGTTAACTTAAATGTACCGTACAATTCTAGTTTATTAAAATTATGTTTTAAATTGCGTTGATTTTTTGTTGATCATTAGACCTGTCCACTTAATTTTGTCCACGACTGTATCATAGTGCAAGGGGTTAACACGTTCGCTACCACCGTCAAACATACGTCACGACCATAGTCTCGCAGTTTACTTAAAGATAGTCAAATTCATTTTATTTTTTATTGTTAAAAGTCATAGAACACAGCATAATATTTAAAGAATACTTGACCTTCTTTTTTCCAAATTATTTAAATATTTTATAAAGGTTCCACGTTGATTAAATAAAACATTTCAACACTGAAGAGAAGCAACCCAACAAATGGCGTTAGCGAACGTGTTAAAGAATTGCTGCTATACTTCACAGACCGTGTGCCAAATTGTAATATAATTAAAATACATAATTTAATTATTATATTTGCTTTAGATATAATTTTTATCAATTTAGAAATTTATAATGAATTATTCGATCCATAAATCACGGAACCATTGAAAGAATTGATTGTTCTAGTTAATAAATAGTTTAACGATTTTGAAAGTCAAATATTTTTAATGTTACTAAAATACATGCGTTTTCTTTATTTAATTTAATTATAATTTTTAGCACTTTAATTATCAGTGAGTTTTCTTGACCAAAGAATTTATTTTGTACATTATTATTTCATTCAAAATTATTATGCACATTAACTAGTACATACGTTTTACAATTTGATAAGCTATTTTGTAACATTGTATCCATCAGCTCAGAATTTCGAGTGTTCCATGCAACACCCACCCATTTGCTGTACATATACAGTCACTCCCATTAATATTCGTACACTCTAAAAGACGATCACGTTTTTAATATTGGATCATGTGACTTGGATTTTTTTTTGAGAAGATAGAACAATTAGTTTACTACACATTCGATGCCTGTCGCTATTTTCCACGTAATCCAAATTGGATGAAAATTTGAAAATGTATACAATTGATACAGATCTACAAAATGGATGTTTTAAATTTTCAACATAAGCCACATAAAAAAATTGTAAAATACAACTTTTAGTATTTTTTCTGCAATACCGACCAATTGCAATTGTTTCATAATTTCTTTCTCACGTCATGTAGTAAACTAATTATTCTAACATCTCAAAAATGTCCAAGTCGTATGGTCCAATATTAAACACGTTATCGTCTTTTTAAGAGTGTACGAATATTAATAGGAGTGACTGTACATAGTAAATCAAGTAATTCACCGAAGCTGATTACTTCACAAGTATACACCACTTCCACTTCCTAGTGTGACAAGTTCTATCCAATTCTCGATTTATGATGATGAATATTAACGTTTCGGAATGTAGACTGTACATGCGCATGGCGTAAGTCAGCCCTTGAAATGTTTGTGCATTCTATAAAATCAGACTTTTCTGTCGTTCAATAAGAAAAAAATTCGAATCTAGCGAGTATTCTAGGGAATCGAAAACGCAATAACTGGCGGAATTTTATTAATCACTGTTTTGTATCGAAGTTCTAGGTTCATTTATTGTGTACATGCTTATTCAGTTAAGTGGGCCACCTAAATTACATGTCAACTTGCGGGTATATGAAAAAATGGTTGAAACGACAGTTGTATGAATTCAAAGTAGCATACACTGTAATAATTAGTTTTTTCTATTTTTCTTTTTTATCCATAGAGGTCACCTGAAGTATCTTTATTCTAAAGGGTAAATTTTAATTTCGGGGTTGAAAAAAATTTAATCTTGAATAATAAACTATAAGGGTATATGAGATGGAACACTAATAGTTACTGAGATATTCTCTATAAATGATTTTAACCGCAAGTAAGGCTCACAACGTTCACCATTACAATTAATTAGGGGTGTGCGAGGACCCGAAATATCGGGTCGGGTCGGGAACACAGAATTTTTTCGGGATCTGGACGGGTTCCCGAAAATGTCGAGATTCTCGAATTTATCGGAATTCTCGAGAATGTCGGGATTCTCGAATGAATCGGGATTCCCGAGAATGTCGGGATTCTCGAATGCATTGGGATTCCCGAAATCATCGAGATCTCGAAATCATCGGGATTCCCGCTTTTTTATCGTCTGTTTTCTGAAAATGTTCCCACACAAAGCTTCTCTTTATCTTCTTCCTTTGCACGACATCTTCTACACTAGTTCCTGCTACAACTTCACACTCATTATCACTCGTCATTTTTTTTTTAAAGACTTTTAATCTTTATTAAATTTACACAGATCTTGAAATATACGTCTGAGCTTCCTTAACTTCTCAGCGATACTGCTCAACGGCGTGCACAACGTCGAAGTACTAAGCACGCAGTCACACGTTTGTTTACATGGGTGTACTCGATTCTTAGAGTCTGTGTTCCTAATAACTTCACGGAAACTAAGAGAAGAAATTGAAAGAATGTTGTCTATTACGAATTCTTTCCAACAGTGGTAAACACACGTGTGTTATACAGGGTGTCCCAAAAATGTCTGAGTTCCTTTAAAGGGGAGGTTCCTGAGGCCATTTGAAGCGACATTTTCCTTTGCAAAAATGGCCGTTTCGGCTTTGTTAAGGAGTTATTAACGAAAAACACGGACCAATCAGAGCGCGACCTAGAGGCGTGTTGGCAGAGACGGCCGCGCGCGACAGAAGTCGAGCGATGGTGATACACCGCGGTCGAAAGCAAGGAACAAACAAGAGAAGAAAATTTTTCGAGTCCTATGTCGGATAGTTCAAATTTGAATATGTTGTAGTCTTTAGTAACCTATGAACGAATCTCGAAGGATTTTTCGAAATCTTGAAAAATGTTGGATTTGCAGACGTGTAAAGAAAAGTGGCAACTTTTCTTCAATAAATTACAACACTAGAACTAACGTACCGAGGAAAATGAGATTTTAGGAGCTTGTAGTGAACACAAAAGAATATCTATTGAAAATATTTCGATTTGGAAAAAATGATTTTTTCACCATTTACTTTGAAAAAGTTTTAAACAAATGCAATTTTCCTATAGCCGGGACTGTTTTAAAAATTCGAAAGAAAACGAGAACCAAGGTAAGCAAGGTTTTAAAATAATTCTAATTCCGTCAATTTTAAAGCGACTGCCTTTTAAGAAATAGGTCCGTAAAGAGGAGACTTGGAGCTGTTACCTCGTTTTCTTATATTTTCAATAGATATTCTTTTGTGTTCACTACAAGCTCCTAAAATCTCATTTTCCTCGGTACGTTAGTTCTAGTGTTATAATTTATTGAAGAAAAGTTGCCACTTTTCTTTACAAGTCTGCAAATCCAACATTTTTCAAGATTTCGAAATATCTTTCGAGATTCGTTCATAGGCTACTAAAGACTACAACATATTCAAATTTGAACTATCCGACATAGGACTCGAAAAATTTTCTTCTCTTGTTTGTTCCTTGCTTTCGACCGCGGTGTATCACCATCGCTCGACTTCTGTCGCGCGCGGCCGTCTCTGCCAACACGCCTCTAGGTCGCGCTCTGATTGGTCCGTGTTTTTCGTTAATAACTCCTTAACAAAGCCGAAACGGCCATTTTTGCAAAGGAAAATGTCGCTTCAAATGGCCTCAGGAACCTCCCCTTTAAAGGAACTCAGACATTTTTGGGACACCCTGTATATACAGGGTGGCCCACATAACTCTGAACAGCTCAATATCTCGAAAACTATGCCATCGATTTTAAAGTTCTTAGTCTTAAATTGCATGGAACTGAAGGGCCTTTCTGACTACATAAACTTGAAGTGGCCTCCCTTCCCCTTATTGGGGGAGGGGAGGTACCTTTGTAATTTTAAATGGAACCCCCTATAAAATGTTACATATTTAGATTCTACCGGAAAAAACAAGTCAATTTTGTCTGAAACATTTTTTTGTCAGATACTTCCATGATGAGATATAACAGTTTGAAGTTTCGAGTTGTAGGTACTTGAAGCGCTCGGAAATAGCGTTATGGAATTATACGCGCTTGAGTCCTTTGCTTATTCGTGAAGAAATAAAATGTACTTTAAATTAAATGTTCAAAATGTCCACCACGGGCTTGTAAACATTTATTTACTCGAAACATCAAAGTTGTTCTAACATTTTTTAACATTTCGGGAGTCATTGAAGCGCAAGCGTCACGTATTCTTTGTTTCATATCCTCTTTTGTCGTCGGTGGTTCAAACATAACTTTGTCCTTTACAGATCCCCACAAGAAAAAATCTAATGGTGTTAGATCGGGGGATCGAGGAGGCCATTGACGAGGTCCCCCACGACCTATCCATTTGTTCCCAAATTTTTCGTTCAAAAATTGCCTGGCGATGATTGCAAAATGTGGAGGAGCGCCATCTTGTTGGAAGCATATTTCTCTTCTAACGTGCAGTGGCACATCTTCCAAAAGCGCGGGCAAATGATTTTTTAATAAATCACAATAACTTGCAGATGTTACAGTTTTTTGAAAAAAATAAGGTCGAATCACAAAATCTCCTATTAGGCCACACCAAACATTTAAAGACCATCGATGTTGAAAGGGAACACATCGCATCCAATTTGGGTTTTCCACGGCCCAATAATGCAGATTATGTCTATTTACATGCCCTTAATTCATAAAAGTGGCCTCATCGGAAAAAAGTATTTTGCACAAAAAGTCATTTTCCACAACACCCTGCAGCCACTCACAAAATCTTACGCGGTGATCGTAATTTGCTATCGAAAGCTCTTGTGATAAAACCATGCGATATGGATGATACTTTTGCCGTTTCAAAATTCGTTGAATCGATGAACGACTAATATGTGATGTTTGTGCAAGTATACGTTGACTAATATGAGGATTTAATGTAATTTCAGCAAGAATACTGGCACTATTATTTTCATTAGTGAGAGCTTTAGGTTTATTGCGAGTTTTTTTACACAATTCACCGTGCTCGCGAAACCGCTTTTCTAAATTATGAAATGTTGCATGACATTTTTTGATCCCATAACGTTCAAAAAACATCACTGCTGCACGCCCATTTTTTTGGCATTCACCTAACGTTAATAACATATTCACTTCTGTGTCAAAAGTAGCCATAATCACAATGTTACTGCTTGAATAACAGCTCTAAACTGAAAACGTTTTCATGGATAAGTGAGTCAAACTCAAGAATTGTAAATATTATTGTTTGTGTTTCTTCATGAATAAGCAATGGACTCAAGCGCGCATAATTCCATAACGCTATTTCCGAGAGTTTCAAGTACCTACAACTCGAAACTTCAAACTGTTATATCTCATCATGGAAGTATCTGACAAAAAAATGTTTCAGACAAAATTGACTTGTTTTTTCCGGTAGAATCTAAATATATTACATTTTATAGGGGGTTCCATTTAAAATTACAAAGGTACCTCCCCTCCCCCGTTAAAGGGGAAGGGAGACCACTTCACGTTTATGTAGTCAGAAAGGCCTTTCAGTTGCATGCAATTTAAGACTAAGAACTTTAAAATCGATGGCATAGTTTTCGATATATTGAGCTGTTCAGAGTTATGTGGGCCACCCTGTATATTAATAATGTATTATGTATAAGCATATGTATAATGTCTAAATATTTTCGCTAATTATGAAAATATAAAAAAATTTCTTAGACAAAAGTTGTATTGTTTATTAAATTAAATATAATGCAAAAAAAAATTTTTTGAAAAGTCAATTTTTGAGATTTCAAGGTCACGAATTTTTTTTTTAAATTAATGCTACATTTTGTTTCTACATTATCATAGTTCGTAAAAAGGCAAATTCAACGATATATAAAAATATATACTAATAATATACTACAGTGGAGAAAATCGAGTTACAAAATTAAAAAATGTTCAAAGTCGATGCGGCAGCACTTCCCGTTATCCGATCGATTTCAAATTTTGCACACATTATTTTTGCGTCAAGTGTCACAATTCTAGGTGGCGTCCCGAAAAAAATTCGAAAGTCGAAAAATAAGGTCCACCCTACTGGACACTCGGGGCCTTAGCGCGGTATCGCTGCCAGATGCCTGGGATTCCCCAGGCTTCGCTCTTCGAGGGTTTGAACACCCTGGCAGCGTCGTGAACACCCCCTCCTTTAGCCTGTTGCGCCTATGCGTTTTGTAACGCCCGTGACTCTTCCGATTTGCTGGGCCCGTTTTCTTAGATTTAGTTTTAGCTTCCGCCCACCCTTAATTTTCATAGAGTAGGGATAAGTTTTCCATTATGAAGGGAGAACCGAGGTGTTAAATTGGCGAACTCTCGGTCTCTTCCTCAGAATTAACAAGAACATTGAAACACTTAGATCGCTCTCTACTGTGTAGCCATAGAAACAGTCAGAGAAGTTAATTCTCACATAGTTTAAACACTTAGCATTTTCGTACCTCACCCGACAACTGCGGTCTGCAGTTATGTTACTGTAAATAAATCGTAGTTTTTCAAGTTGTTTGTCTTAGTCCTTTCGTTAAAGGAACGTGGTCCTTCGAGTTCGAAATATTAGCGGGCATCTCGCAGTGCGAATACAATCATGGCCCGAACGATCATCTGATCAACCGTGGGCGTAAACAATACCGATTAATTTATTTTCATTAATGTTTTATGGATTTTTATTTATTATTATTCTATGCTTTCAAGAACAAGAATGCATATTCTTTCGTGTAGCGAGAATGACGAACTGGGTCATAACAATACCTGTTTCGGCTTGATCTATAATCGAGAGCCTGATGCCGGGATCGCTCAGAATTGTACGCTGAGGGACCGGTGACGGTTGGAATCGAGCAGATGACACAATTTCACGTTCAGTAACTTTAATAACGTCACAAGGCGATACACGTCGATACACGATAACAGACGACACGAACAATTTAAATGTAAAGAAAACTTAGAATAGCGACGATGACGCGACTAAACGTAGAGTCTTTGAAATTGTGACGATGTCACGAGATGTATGAAAATGCGAGCGAGTGCTGCGAGATTCGAACGAGAAGTGGTCGTTCGACAGCGCACGGTAACGCACGGACATTGGAAACGATCGGTTTGGGGTTGCGCTGATTGGTAGATTTGATTCAACCTTTGTTCTTGGCATGAGATTCAAACGGAGGAGTTTGCCGTTGGTGACGATGTTTGTCGTGCGAAGGAGTAAACGGTCGAGCCGGCGCGCGCTCGCAATACAAAACAATAACGCGCGAACAACGGCATTCGCTAACTCTTACGCTAATACAATACCGAACAATACCGATACAAAAACTGAGCGAGTTAAAAATCAATCTGCATTCAGCGATTCACGTATACGAACATGTCTCTATATTAGAAATGGGCAGTCGATAACTCGTTTGAAGTGTTCAATTTTGTTCTACAAATTTGTTAATTAAATCGTCACCTTTGAGTTCGCGTGCAGCTCCTATTCGGCAAAATCGAGTCGCTTCGTCAAATCATTTTCTTGTTGATATGGTAAAATATTGATCTGCACGAATTATTGTAGCTCAATTATACTGATATATTGCAATTTTAAAAATTGAATAGATCTTTTTAAAAAATGTACCTATTCCGATCGAAAACATAATTTTATGATAAATTATCAAAATCTGTTCTTTTCAAGGATATTCTTAATCGCCCATACCAAGATCCTTTTTCACTATTTCATCGTATAAGAGTTGTGAAATGTCAGATTTATTTATAAAAGTTGTGGAATACACAATGATCAATAAAAGTAATTATTGTATATTTAAATACTCAACATCATCGAATCACGTATCAATGCGACCTGCAAACGTCGCAAAATTACAAACACATAAAACGTAATGTAATATTCGTGTCCTCCGCTGCAGACTTTAGATTAAACTAAATTCATTTCAACTCAACCGAACAATACCGATACAAAAACTGAGTGATTTAAAAACCAATCTGCATTCAGCGATATACGTATACGAACATGTCTCCTCTATATTAGAAATGGGCAGTCGACAGCTCGTTTGAAGTGTTTAATTTTGTTCTACAAATTTGTTAATTAAATCGCCACCTTTGAGTTCGCGTGCAGCTCGTATTCGGCAAAATCGAGTCGCTTCGTCAGATCATTTTCTAGTTGATATGGTAAAATATTGATCTGCACGAATGATTGTAGCTCAATTATACCGACACATTGCAATTTTGAGAACTGAATAGATCTTTTTAAAAAATTTACCTATTCTGTTCGAAAACATAATTTTATGATAAATCATGAAAATATATTCTTTTCAAGGATATTCTTAATCGCCCATAACAAGCTCCTTTTTCACTATTTCATCGTATAAGGGTTGTGAAATGTCAGATTTATTTATAAATGTTGTGGAATACACAATGATCAATAAACGTAATTATTGTATATTTAAATACTCAACATCATCGAATCACGTATCAATGCGACCTGCAAACGTCGCAAAATTACAAACACATGAAACGTAATGTAATATTCGTGTCCTCCGCTGCAGCCTTTAGATTAAACTAAATTCATTTCAACTCAACCGAACAATACCGATACAAAAACTGACTGATTTAAAAACCAATCTGCATTCAGCGGTATACGTATACGAACATGACTCCTCTATATTAGAAATGGGCAGTCGATAACTCGTTTGAAGTGTTTAATTTTGTTCTACAAATTTGTTAATTAAATCGCCACCTTTGAGTTCGCGTGCAGTTCGTATTCGGCAAAATCATTTTCTTGTTGATATGGTAAAATATTGACCTGCACGAATTATTGTAGCTCAATTATACCGACACATTGCAATTTTGAGAACTGAATAGATCTTTTTAAAAAATTTACCTATTCTGATCGAAAACATAATTTTATGATAAATTATCAAAATATGTTCTTTTCAAGGATATTCTTAATCGCCCATAACAAGCTCCTTTTTCACTATTTCATCGTATAAGAGTTCTGAAATGTCAGATTTATTTATAAATGTTGTGGAATACACAATGATCAATAAACGTAATTATTGTATATTTAAATACTCAACATCATCGAATCACGTATCAATGCGACCTGCAAACGTCGCAAAATTACAAACACATGAAACGTAATGTAATATTCAGGTCCTCCGCTGCAGCCTTTAGATTAAACTAAATTCATTTCAACTCAACATGTAAAATAAATAAAAATTTGCACTGATGTCTCCAAGAATTTACTTAATCATTTATAACAATCTCAACTTTTATTTTTCCGACGCCCAAAAATGTATGGATGCTGTTAAAACGTAAATAAAAGAAATACACTGGAGTTCAATAGAAAACCGTTTTGCAGTTTCATAAAAAAGATATCCCAAAATCAGCCTTTTGAAAAATATAATATTAACGATAAATACAAATTTTTAACTTTAGGAATTTTTTAACAAACAAATTCGGCCGGCTCTCTCGAATACAATGATATATACTTTTATAATATTATAAACATTTATCATGTGTGAATAATGTTTTAAACTAGAGAGACACCTGCCGCTCCGAGTAACAATTTATTTGAATAACGAACAGTTATGTTTACATCGGTTTCAGTTATTCGTGTAGAAACAGTTGAATTCAATTGTAATAAATAAATTTGTAACATTCGATTTATCATGCCAGAGAGATGGACCTCGTTCTACTCGTCTGACTGAATACAGACCTCGTTCTACTTGTCCGACTAAAGTGTCATAATCCACTTGTGCGGCTGCGAACGTGTCGCATTTAGCTTTTGCAATAAAGGGAAGAGGTGTTTGAGTTCTGAGATCGAATATCGCTTTGTATCGCTTATTTTACTACAACAAAGTGCTTTTCGTATCTCTAATGGTAGATCTCCTACAGCATGTACTAAAATTCGCCAAAAACATCTTGTATTTGAATATTTCCGTACTATTAACAGAAATTACTGTGCCATTAAGTTAACCTGTTAATTCATGTATTAATTAATGAATTATTTGATTTTAATTTCATCCGTTCAAAGTTTACATTGATTCTCAAACTCTCTCTTTTTTATCAGAATATATTTTTCTAGTTAAAAATATTAACATTTCTCAATAATGCTATTAAAATAAAAAGAAGGCTTTTTGTCCCAATTAGTGTAACTGCAAAAAAGTTTTGAACACATTAATGTGCCCCTAGTTAATGTGCTCGACAAAATTTGTGCGCCTTTAATTATTAGGAGGTTGAATAAGTTCTCGCTGTTTTTTTTTATGAAATGAATGCTTTATTTTAAAAAAGTGGTAAAAAATATGTTTTTGAAAGTATTGTCTCTCGCTAGCCATTACTTTTCCCCATCTTTCTGGCAGCATAGTAATTCCATGTCGGAAAAACGACACGTCTTTTGATGCAATCCAAGAGTGGACTTATTTTTTGATATCTTCATAAAATTGGAAGCGCTGCTCAGCCAGGCCATGTGTCATCGATCGGAACAAATGGTAATCTGAGCGGGAAATGTTTGGTGAATACAGCGGGTGGGGTTGTACTTCCCATTTAAGTGTTTTCAAAAACGTTTTCACCGGTTTTGCAACATGTGGCCGCGCGTTGTCATGCTGAACAAATCGCTTCAACTCGTACAGCACCCAACGTCCTTCCTGTGAATCATTCCTAACGCTTTCAAACGTTTCGAATCTGTTGTGTGATCAACTCCTAATGATTCTGCAAGTTCAGCTAGTATCTGACACGAGTCTTCATCAAGTAATGTCTCAAATTCTTCGTCTTCAAGTTTTTGTTGTGCGCCAGGGCGTTCTATATCTTCAAGATCAAAATCATTATTTTTGAAGCGTCTAAACCAATCTCTGCATATTGTTTCCGATAGAACATGGTCGCCGTAGGTGTCAACAAGAATTTTGTGTGCTTCAGGTGCAGATTTTTTTTTAATAAAATAGTGTAGTAAAATTCCCCGCAATTACTCTTTCTATGGCATGAAATTCGACATTTAGCACAATGAAAGAAAAATTGTTTATACTTCAGTGGAATGACATACACTGAATTTGAACCTTGCATATATGTAGTACTTCATTATAGATACGTTACTATCTGAAACTAAATTCACGCAGTTCTAGTATTACCACCTTTCGGAAAACAGCGAGAACTTATTCAACCTCCTAATAATGTGCTTGTTGAACACCTTTCCCTTAAACATTGTTATTATATTTAATATAAGTGTTTTCACGAATTTTTGCTGTAATTGTAGAAATGTGCAAACTATAAAACATGAATTGTTATGAACTAGCTTGGAAGTAAAAATAGAGTTTGGTTTGACGGAAACTAGCGAATAATAGGGCAGACTAATATGGAAAATCCATAAAATTTCGCGAAATTTAACTCATTAAGATTATTAATGAAAAAGAAGAGCTCCTACGTAGCTGTTGCTTCTTGCAATTCGTGCAGACAATGTTTATGTTGCATACAAATCCGCAGTCTAATAATGTGAGAGCAAAAATTAGCTCTCTTATGCAACATTTTTAATTTTAAACACTGTAATATGGATGTATTAAAAGAAATAAATATTCACAGAAGAACAAATAATAGAAATATTAATAAAAATATCGATGATTATGTTGGACAGGTTGCTGTGTGGATCCCGACCTGCTTATTTTGTTTTCATATTATGTAATAGTGTTGACTAAAAAATTCTTACCGTTTGAATAAAAATCTAATATTAACACTAGAACTACCGAGCATTAAACGCGACTGGTGTATATTTGCTTAAAATAACGACAAAATTGCACGAATTCAGCTTCCGGACAATTTTTGTTTAAATATAGGGAAGTAGAGAAAAGTTTACTAAAAAATCACTCCGGAAAACATAATTAAAATTTCCCATAATTGTAAACGAAAAATTTAGAAACAAGTCATTTGGACTGGTCCGGTAGTTCTAGTGTTAATAAACACTAACAGAAGAAAGAAAACTTGTAAGAATTTTTTCTATAGTGTACAGTAGAAACTAGATCATTAAAATGTATTTTCATAAAATATGGTTTGTTATATTGTTTAACGCTCACAGTTCTACTAGCCCGTCAAATGATCCGCTGCACATTGTTTAATGTATAATTATTGAAATGACAACGATGCATCCGGTAGAAATGATTGGATGAGTTTCTACATTCAGGCACGCATTGTTATAAAAATTCCGAGAAATTTGAATAAATCTAGTCTTGCAATTTTTATAAAACAATGAATGCCAGTCAAACTTTGTGCTCGGTCTGGTTAGCGTAAAAATGGTTCCATTATCTCTTAATAGACAACAGAACGAACTTTTCGCTGAACCCAATATAATTCACAATATTAAAACAACGGAATGTTTTTTCATACAAAGAGTATCCGCGTCTCCTTAAAAACCATTTGCGTCCTTGTTCCGAGCTTATTAATTTCTTCGTAGTCGATCGACTGCTGTTAGTGCACCACCAGAAAAAAAGAAGATACAAAAATGGAGGAGGCAAACATGTAACTATAACTAACCTATAATACAAGAGTCCCCGATCGATGGAACGACGCGGCTACGCGATTACCGCGTCATAATGACGCACAATGGTTCGCTAAAATGTCAAAATTGTTCTTCCGAATGTTTCCGTTGAGCGTGTATTTTTGATGACGGCGAGGCACAAATCACCCAGGCAAACGCAGTCCGAACAATGGAGGATTTTCCTGGTTAGACAGCACGGTACTATGTCCGCGCGGGCGGTGTAGGTCGGTTTTTAATGTTTTATCGGAGCCGCAAATCGAATGGATGAAGCTCTTTACTTTGCTTCATTAACCGGGCCCGGAGCCAATTTCGCCATACTTCGAGGCCTCTGGAGATACATATGTGAACTTAGCGCGCATTGTTAGCGTTGCCAGTACATCTGGAGCCAATATTATTAACACTTTGCCTACAGACAAAAAGCAACTACAGTATTTCATCGATAATTGTCCACAACACGGGTCTGCGGAGGGACAATTATGCCGGAGGGATATCATTGTTTGAGGTTTGCCGAACGTGGAGAAGGACAGCCGAGCTCGAGAGGCCTCGGTCACCGAGAGATGTAAACATACCTAATCCGAATTTCCAACTTCTTTATTAATCATTATTTTTTTATGGGACTTCGATGACCATATCTGTGGCATTTTTCTAATAAAAATCATACCAAATATGATATAATTCCGATGATATTTATTTGTGTAATCGACGATTAAAGTATCGGGCGCGAGGAAGGATATCATCGGAATTATATCATATTTGGTATCATTTTTATTAGAAAAATGCCACAAATATGGTCATCGAAGTCCCATAAAAAAATAATGATTAATAAAGAAGTTGGAAATTCGGATTAGTGTGGTCTCACCGATATACCCGAGCCGCATGGTGTCATATTCCTCGGCGACCGAGGCCTCTCGAGCTACACGGACCCTCAAGGGGGTACACCCCGCACTAGTGGGGATATCTCAGGGACAATTCTGTCGGAGACATTTGGGACAATTACCGGTGAAATACTGTACTATAGTTAAAGTATAGTGGATAGATGTGTTACGCTATCCCTGGAAAAAATTATTCAATTATACAAATAAATCGTTTATAATTCAATGCAATTAATATTTTCATTTACACGTCTATGGAATTATTAATATATTTCTATAATATTGAATATAAATAGAAATTATATCCAAAACACTAATACGGTCTACTTAACAATGGATCCAATTTGTTCTATTAGAGTAGTGTGGGGCTAAATGTCCGGAGGTTAAGAAGTCCCGACTTGAATATCTTTGTTCATGGTTGACTAAAATTTGCCGTATACTGTAGATGGTGTGGAGGATAGTGAAAAACTATGGCAATGTTAGTAGTTCTGAAGCATTCGTTTGAATTGCACAATACATTTGTGCTTTTCCATACTAGAAAGTAAAATAAAGTAAAATCATCGTCTTGTTTTTCTTCTGTGTACTAAACTACTGTCTACCAACGTATCAGACAAGTATACTTTCTTTCTAAATGATAAATATTTCATTGAAAACATCGGTGCATCTATAAAGGTATTATTGGGATTTATGGCGGCTGAAAAGTGTGTGAGAGGAGGAAAAAGGAGAAGGAAACGTTTCGTCCTAGGCCCGCTAGAGGACTCGTCGGTAAGGCCATCTAGCGGACCCGTGCCTTAGACGCGTGATGTCGTAAGGACAGTTTAGGACGGTATATATACAAACAGAGGAAGATTCAGGTAGTAGCGGGAAAGGTGTTGTCGTAATGTCCCTGTGTTGACGAGCATAGGAAGTAGCCGCCACATTACCCCCTTGCCAGTGGTCAACGATATCTGGACAAATTTTCCCTCTAATTACGCTGATCTCCGCCGGAATCCAAGGAGGTCGCTGGAATGTGTGCTGTCAGTGTGCCCGCCAGTGATGCTGCCGAATTGACGAAGTTGAGTAGCTCCCTAAGCTGCTTGTAGGACTCATATAGTCGCACAAACGATGGATAAACGTCGCACAAATGTAGATACGAAATCGTCGCACAAATTTAGGTGCGGAAACGTTAAACCATATAGTGCTGCGAAGATGTCGTCAGAAGCGCATAGTAGGGAGAAGTCCTCGCTGTTGGTCGGGCAGTAGTTCAGGCAAGGCAGTGACAGAGTAGTCTCACCTTCCAGTCCTCCTGATGTTGTCCGTGATTTGTTGATGTTGTCGTCTCCTCTGCTCAGAAGGTAGCGTTGTTGTTCGTTTGTCGGGGTCACCAATTATGGCGGCTGAAAAGTGTGTAAGAGGAGGAAAAAGGAGTAGGAAACGTTTCGTCCTAGGCCCACTAGAGGACTCGTCGGTAAGGCTATCTAGCGGACCCATGCCTTAGACGCGGGATGTCGTAAGGACAGTTTAGGACGGTATATATACAAACAGAGGAAGATTCAGGTAGTAGCGGGAAAGGTGTTGTCGTAATGTCCCTCTGTTGACGAGCATAGGAAGTAGCCGCCACATTACCCCCTGGCCAGTGGTCAACGATATCTGGACAAATTTCCCTTTAATTACACTGATCTCCGCCGGAATCAAAGGAGGTCGCTGGAATGTGTGCTGTCAGTGTGCCCGCCAGTGATGCTGCCGAATTGACGAAGTTGAGTAGCTCCCTAAGCTGCTTGTAGGACTCATATAGTCGCACAAACAATGGATAAACGTCGCACAAATGTAGATACGAAAACGTGGCACAAATTTAGATGCGGAAACGTTAAACCATATAATGCTGCGAAGATGACGTCAGAAGCGCATAGTAGGGAGAAGTCCTCGCTGTTGGTCGGGCAGTAGTTCAGGCAAGGCAGTGACGGAGTAGTCACCTTCCAGTCCTCCTGATGTTGTCCGTGGTTTGTTGATGTTGTCGTCTCCTCTGCTCAGAAGGTAGCGTTGTTGTTCGTTTGTCGGTGTCACCAATTATGGCGGCTAAAAAGTGTGTCAGAGGAGGAAAAAGGAGAAGGAAACGTTTCGTCCTAGGCCCGCTACAGGACTCGTCGGTAAGGCTATTTAGCGGACCCGTGCCTTAGACGCGGGATGTCGTAAGGACAGTTTAGGACGGTATATATACAAACACAGGAAGATTCAGGTAGTAGCGGGAAAGGTGTTGTCGTAATGTCCCCCTGTTGACGAGCATAGGAAGTAGCCGCCACAGATTTATTAGCCCTTGTAAGGACTTATTGCCCCATCAGTTGAAATTAGAAAATGATGTATGTCTTTTTTATTTCTTGGAATACGTCACTACAAAATTTCAAACTAATCGCGGTACTAAGTTATTAGATATAGTGCAACAAGCTGCAGAAGCGCGAAACAAGCGTGACTGACGGAAAGATGAAATTATCTACAGCAACTAAAGAATATGATATCTGTAGAAATTCTCTAAAAAGATTTAATTTAATATAAATATAAGGAAAATCCAAATGAAACTTCTTTTGTATCTGCATCCCCACAGCAAATATTTTCCGTTGAACAGGTAAATACTTGGTAAAACTTACGTTTAGGGGAGGATGCTCCGATGACCTTGACCTTGACATATATTGTTGAGGACAACATTCTGAGCAACTTTTGTCTTTACAACTACCCGGTGCTCGGTCTTAATTTCCGAGATATTTGCGAAAAACTATTGCTAGTACTGTATTGAATTTTCTGTTTCGACTAATTTTGTTGATCCTGAAACTGAAGTTCATACACAAAATATTGAAAGATTGTGGAGAGACCTGAGAGCAAGCATTCCTCGCTATGGCATACGTGATTATCATTATACTAATTATATTGCCGAATTTTTATTTAAAAGAACATACAAATAATGAATTCTATGTATCCATTAGACCATTTAAATACAGAATAAAATTCTCAGTTTGATATAGATACTATTCGAGATACTCATAATTTCGTCTGCGTGCTATCCGCCGCCCGCCACCTAGTCCTAACCAACACACGACACCACACACACCCACCCAGTGTTTCTGAGACGAAGGTTCTCACATTAAACAATGTAAAATCAACTGAAACCATTACCAATTTGTTTTACTATCAAATGCGATAATATAATACATGTATGCTGTATTGGCCTGGGTTAGGTCTGGGTTAGGTTTTGCAATTTGTTTTACTATCAAATGCGATAATATAATACATGTATGCTGTATTCGTCTCAGTTGATTTTATATTGTATAATGTGAGAGCCTTCTTTTTAGAAACACTTGGTGGGTGTGTGTGGTATTGTCGCTTCTCATCCCCACAACGTCTTTACAAACAAAAAATAAACAGATGCGGCCTCGGAACAGGTTTACGTTGCCACGGAGCGTGGAAGAATACGGAAAATTTAATACACTATTAGCAATAGTTTTTCGCAAATATCTCGAAAACTGAGACCGAGCACCGGGTAGTTGTAATGACAAAAGTTGTTCAGAATGTTGTCCTCAACAACATATGTCAAGGTCAAGGTCATCGGAGCATCCTTCCCTAAACGTAAGGTTCACCGTATTTTTTACGATAGCATGATAGACAATAAAAAACTGAATTTATTGGATACCACCTTTTTGACCTTGAAATGACCTTGAACAAGAATAATCATGTTGGAGCGGATAAAATGTGGAAGTTTAAAACTTACGTGTTTCAGCAAAGATTACGCGTTGTTTACGGCGGTTTGACCTTTACATATCATAATAAATATTCGAAATGTTGACCATCCTCATTTATGCAATATTGCAATCTTGCATTAAATGATCTGTAGGCAATGTCAATTTCCTGAGACGTAATTGAAGCACATGCTGCAGTAATCCTTTGCCGCATATCCTCTGGCGTTGTGGGTTTATCTTTGTACACAATACATTTTATCTTGCCCCATAGATAAAAATCCAATGGTGTCAGATCCGGAGAACGGACTGGCCATGGAATTGTTCCCCGTCGCCCAATCCAGCGTCCAGGATATTTCGTATTTACCACTGTTCTAGCAACTTTAGAATAATGCGCTGGACAACCATCATCTTGAAACCACATGCGCTCCCGATCGAATAACGTAATTTCTTCTAAAAGGCTCGACAAATCCTGGCGCAAAAATGCAGCATACTTTATACCAGTTAGAGTTCCTTGTATAAATTCGTTCGACGTTCAATTACGTCTCAGGAAATCGACAATGTCTACAGATCATTTAATACAAGATTGCAATGTTGCATAAATGAGGATGGTCAACATTTCGAACATTTATTATGATATGTAAAGGTCAACCCGCCGTAAACGACGCGTAATCTTTGCTGAAACACGTAAGTTTTAAACTTCCACATTTTATCCGCTCCAACATGATTATTCTTGCTCAAGGTCATTTCAAGGTCAAAAAGGTGATATCCACTAAATTCAGTTTTTCATTGTCTATCATGCTATCGTAAAAAAAATACTATTCCATCAAAAAAAACATCGGTGATCTTGAAATTTCATTAAAAAACACGACATGAAAAATTTTTTCTTCACCATTATATTTGCCCCCTGCAATAGTGTCACTTTGTCCTCTGAAGTTTTCTGATAGGACTATAAATTCGATAGATATTTAGGTGTTCCCATTTATGTGGGACACATGTATACTAGGGCTGTTTGAATATCCGACAAATGCGAGCCGAGCTAAGCTCGGCCCGATTGACCAAGCCGAGTCGAATACTCGCACGAAGCGAGCTATCCGAGTCGAATACTCGAACGAAGCGAGCTATCCGCACTAATGCGAACTACCCAAACCAATGCGAGCTATCCGCAACGGTGCGAGCTATTCGAACCAATGCGAGCTATCCGAATCGGTGCGAGCTATCTGAACCAATGCGAGCGGCTCCCAACGAACGAAGCGAATTGTTCACAGCGAAGCGAACGGCTTGCATCGCAGCGAACGTTCGCATGAAAAGATGGACTTGAAATAAATTCGGGCGTACTGTGACACGATGCGAGGTATAGTAGGAAGATCGGCACACCGATATTATCATGCATTTTAATAGATTGAGAATGTTAAATGTCTGGGATGTTTTATTATGGTTCGTGTGCGTGAAGATGAAGTTCAAGAACAAAATGTTGTGTTAAAAAAAAAAATGATAAATGTTAAATGTTATTAATGTTAAATGTTGTTATGTTAGCCGCCAATTTCCTCAGGTTTTTAAAACCGTGGTTTTCCCTGAGGCAAGAAAATTAAGTTTTCTTGGGTGAATACCAAATTGGTTGTGGTTTTGCTGGGTCCACGGCTTTCGTTTCTTTTTGTTCTTGCCTACAGAACCACTGGCATCTTTAGTGATGATAAGTTATTATTGAGTGTTTTGATGTTGTGAGTTCTTGTTTTTTTGAAGGGAGGGGGGAAGTGTTACGAATATGGCAAAATAGGTACTCCCGTTATATCGTCGTTGCCTAAACGACGATATAACAAGGACAAAGGACAGAGTCGCTTCACGAACGTCGTAACAGTCGGACGTGCAATTCCCTTCCTCTTTTAATAAAGAGATTAATTACCTTTTTATAACGGTCTTTTATTAAGTATGCCTAAATTACGCGGTCGCTCGCGTAACAATATTTTGATAGTAAAATGGATATAATGTTGAGTAACGTATAATAGTACAATAGTTGTTCGATAACAACTATTTCCTAAATTACGTGGTTTATTTCAATGAGAAGTAGAAGGTTGTATAAAAACGCCAAATGAAATCGACTGATCATAAGAAAAATAAATTATAAACGAAAAACGTGGGACGCATGCAATAGATAATTGATGCATGAATAGTTCACTTAAATCACTAAAAATTTTATTGCTCCGCAAATGATATAAACTGTTGTGTGAGTTTTCTCAACGGCTGCTACTCCCTACACTCCTTACTATTATCTTGCGCCCCACGTATTTGGTTTTAAATCTTACAAGTATCTTCACAGCTATTAAAAATTCACAATTTCAAATTTTTGTTTTTATTTTCAAATTACTTTATACTTTTTAGTCCGTTTTTCAAAAATTCTTTTAAACTTTTTAGTCCATTTTATTTTTATTTTTTTCAAATTATTTTTTTTCATTTATTATTATTTTATACTTTTTAGACCGTTCTAAAAACGTGGTATTTTTAAAAATTTATTTTTATTTAAACGATTTTATATTTATGAATCATTTATCTGGATGTATATGTATAATTATTAATTTAAGAGAGTAAAGAATAGTTGAGGAAAAAGATAAAGTCATGTTTGCAAAGTACAGAATAAAATATTAATGTAACTACAAACTTATCTTTTTAAGTTAATAGTATCCACCGAAAACTGTATGTAATTTTGATTAATAATAATATATTCTAATATATAATTTAATATAATTGATATTGATGCTTATTTCATTAAATTACTCTTTGTTATGTTAATAGCAGTTGAGACATCTCATGTGTAGATGGTGCTGGCTGTTGATGTGTGCGAGAGTGTGAGAGGTTGTAGGAAAGAGTTGACGCGCTTATGACGTCAGAATGTTGAGGAATGGGCATGTGGTAACAAGTGTATCGAAGTATCAAGTTAGAGATAAGTTAATAATAATTGTAGTCTTGCTAAAGAGTATGATGTAATGCTTTTATGTATTTGTATCTAACTACACTTAATATTAACACCAGGTTTACGGAGCACTAAAATTGATTATTTTACATTCCTTTATAAAAATAATAAAATTGCATTTACTTATATCTTCAGCGATTTTTATTGTAATATGTTCACAAAAAAATAAATCTATTTAATAATTCCTCACGAATGCCTCCTTACATTCTTAATAATCGTGAATTAAAAATTGTTGAATCCGTCATTTTGACGGGCCCCGTAAATCTAGTGTTAAAAGTACAACATGTTCGTTCAGATATTCCATTTTCTGATTTATTAAAATTAGTTGTTCAATTATGTGACTTTTTATTAATCATTGAACCTGTCCACTTAATTTTGTCTAAGACTATATAAGCCCTTTGGTATTTAAAATATGACTTGTTACGTAAGCGAATGGTCGCGACTGTAGCTTCGAAATGCAGAAAATCCTTAGCCTGAAAATCTAACAATGAAATGTTGCACGAAATAATCATCGTAACCATAAAAGTTTCATATAGAAATTTCATAGAAATTTTGCATTCTCTACTTTATTCGCAAAATTCTGACATGTTTATCCGAAATGCATTTAGGGATACAACGCTGACACAGTGGAGAAAAGTAAGTGGAACGCTGGAGAATGCATCGTGCACGCTCCGCGATGATACGGGGTCTATTGATTTTCGAATTTTCATTGCTGCGCGGACGGTATCGAGACAAAAGTATTCTCCGTGTGCTGAAGTGAAGTTGCTCCTTTCAAATCATCTCAGGAATTGCATTTTACTCGATGCGGCCCTGGGATGCACCGGAATCTACGAAATATTGGGTTGTAACGCAAGTACGTTGTAACATGTAGTTCCCTTATTCAATGTTTACGTATGCAGCATAACACAGTAGGGAGGTTTGATACAGTTTTATACTCTTTCTCATACAGAAATGAATGTTTCCATTTGATTTCCTTCAAGTTTAAAGCATGTATAGCATTGCGTGAAAGTATTCTACAATGTAACCCACGATTTCCTTAACTCTTTGGGGCACGCTGGGATTAAAAGTGTCCCACCTTTTTGATGCAGCGTAATGCATGGTGGGACATTTTTAGTTCCACCTCGAAATATTGCAATAGCTGCATGCGCACAGGTTTATATTTCGTTTTGTTTACGTAAAGCAGTTGGTAATATCTTCAACAAATGTTACAAATGTATTCACTTGTGTTGGCAACATTCAACATGCCAATACAGGTTCATCAATTGCTGCAAGCGGAAGATTTATTGCGACAATCTTTTTTTCCTGGTTTTATGTGAAAAATTGTAGAAGTAAGTTAATTTTTATAAAAATTAGTTCCATATAAGCAACTGAAGAGCTTTATAATAAAAACTAAAGCTTAAATTTGTGGTGGTGGACTATTTGAGTCCCACCCTATAACAACAAATTTAATTAAACTATTAGTATTTTTTTTATGTCTTTACATTATGTGATAACTTTATTAATAAAAATATACCAATTTTGTTTCATTTAAAATGCAATAAAATTTCTACGCAACATGGGTCTATTTTATTATGTGAAATCCTGTGCCGCAAAGAGTTAACACATTATCTACCGGTGATTATTTTATAATTTTTGAAAGACTATGGTCTACGGCTATGCACTTTTTAATGGATTCTCTAATGGACTGTAGCTAACACATCTGTATTTACAAATCTGATGGATTTGTATTGCTAACTTTAATTAATTTGTCACACAATATCAATTTCTATGTACCTTGTGCGCCTTGTAATCATTCTTAATAGCATGCTGTAGTATAATGATCTGTTTTTAACAGAATATTTCCAAGATTATTTTTGATACCACAGTCATCGAAGATCTTATCAACAAGTTCTTGATATGTATAGTGTAGGTCTGATGCAGTTTTATGGTTCTTGTCGAAAATCGATTTTTTGAAAATAAAAAACCATTCGAATTTGTTTATGATTGCGAACGTATTATAATATTGGCTCTGAATGTACAAATGGATTATTGAGACATTATCTAATGACCTTCTCGAGTCTTCCCTATTATCATTGACATATTCGATTTATACAAGCTGATTTTGATGAAACATATGTTAGGGATGGCTCTTAAAAAAATATTCAATACATATTTACTTTTATTAAAAAAAATTTATATTGAATTTATTTCTAATCTCTTTCCTGAGAACGGAAAACGCTCTATTCCACCATTTTGCTTACAGAGACGATAACTATGCTCCAGCTGGATGCAGCTGGCACAAAGCATGATTCAGTACAGAGAAAGATCCATAAGATTCCCTAATACGGAAATCTTGAGACCATCCCCACTTAGATTTCACAGTATATAAACCCTCGAATTTTAACCCTCGGGGGCAGTGCTTAAAGTACAAACGAGCTATACACGTCGTTACGCTGAATCTCGTTTTGGAGCTGGTTCTATTTAGTGAGATCGGGTCGAGTCACCCTTTCGAGTCGAGTAACCTTCCCAGACAGCACACAGACGTCTCAAAGCTGCCTTTGAGACGTCTGCCGGAAGACGCTCAGGCGGCTTAAAGAGTGTCAATGGTCGCCCGACGGTCGCTGGTGCGTCGCTGGAGCGTCGTTGGTTAAGAATTGGTACGTCTTAAACACACCTTTGGGGCGCCTGTTAGGTGCCTTTTAGACGCCTTTGAGACGCCTCTTAGACGTCTTTAAGGCGTCTCTTAGACGTCTTTAAGGCGTCTCTTAGACGTCTTTGAGACGCCTCTTAGATGTCTTTGAGACGCCTCTTAGACGTCTTTGAGACGCCTTTTAGACGTCTTTGAGACGCCTCTTAGACGTCTTTGAGACGCCTTTTAGACGTCTTTGAGACGTCTTTGAGACGCCTTTTAGACGTCTTTGAGACGCCTCTTAGACGTCTTTGAGACGCCTCTTAGACGTCTTTGAGACGCCTCTTAGACGTCTTTGAGACGCGTCTTAGACGACTGTTTCAGAATTTAAAAAAAAAATCATATCGACTGCGGCGGCCTGGGCGGTAAGATCGATAGTAGTTGTTGGCACCTGCCAGGGGGCTTCCTGGTTATTGTTTTGTCGTCTGTTACAGTTGTTGCGTTGTGCTCTCGTCGTCGCGTCGGGGTCTCCAATTTTGCGGCGGCTGAAATGTGTGGGTAAGGAGGAAAGGGAAATAAAGCGTGTTTCGACCTGTGCCCGCTAGAGGATTCGTCATCTAGCGGGCCCTGCCTTAGAAACAGTGATATCGCAAGGCCGGCTTACGGCGGTATATATACGAATCGGCGACGGATCAGGTACTAGCGGGAAAGGCGTTTTCTTGTCTCTCTGTCCATCATGACCGCCCCGTCATTGACACGCACGTCCAATCAACTCGATTGAAAGCAACGCCATCTAGAGGGACGCAAACACATGGCGAAGTATAGAGGATCACGGGGTGAAGAGGAGTACGAGGGGTACAGTACACCGGTCGAACGATAGCGGAGCTGGCATCCAAATCCAAATATATATATATATATATATATATATATATATATATATATATATATATATGTTGAACAATCGACGTTGAACTGCTCTGAAGTGCAGGTTGTAAGGATTCACTTTCTTCTAGTACAAATTAATGTCTGGAAGCGGGTTTAAATAATTTATAGGCTTGGTGATATTCTGTTACTTTAATGAACTGACAATGAGAGTAAGCGTGACGTGCTTCTCTGAATGTTCGATGCGGTCTCTGTTTGTGGGTACATTTTCTTGGTCTTATCTACTAATTTCAAGACCAAGTCTTGGCCAATGGTATTCGTTAGTTTGGCCTACTGTTTATATCTAGACAGAGGAAATGGTACAAGCGGGTTTTCCCGATCGGAGCTATAGGCGCAGGTAGTTCCGGGGCCGGTTTTGACGCGCACGGTTTTCGCCATTTGATTATAATAGACGATTAACGGGGTCCTAGCTCGACGTCTCGTCAGTTCGATTCTTCGGGGTTTGATCTCTCCCTCCCTCCCTCTCCCTCTTCCTCCCTCTTCCTCTTGGTGGAGTTCCTTGTGAGCAAAGTCCGGTGTTGTGGGGGTTCGAGGCCTGTGTCGTCTCCGGGCCGTTCGACCCGTGTGCGTTGGCGGCCCTTTTTCCATAACCCGTGCACATGACGTTTTGGTGAGCCAGTAAGTCGCGACGATGGAATCCCACGAAGCGAGCCGCCATAGGTACCTCTAAAGAGGCTGGTGGTGCACGGGGCACGTACTGAAATTCGGCCGTACTCGGCACACGCAATTCAAATTAGCCGCCAGTCGGTCATTTTATACGGAATTTCCTCGGGGAGCGTTCTCGAAATTCGTGAATGTCGGTTCAATACGCTAGACATCGGTCCAGTCCATTCGAAATGCTTCTTTGGACCGCGAAAAGTAACGGAGAAGTGACGTCGCAAAATCTGCAACGTCACAATGGATAACTTTGGTTAAACATTGGATCATTAATATTGTTCAATATACTGTACCTATATATTGCCAGAGAGCATTGAGGTTGCCGATGAACCCGAAACTCTATCAACGGATCAATCATATTAAAGTTCGGTACAATTTTATTCGAGAAGCAGAGATGAATCATCAAATCAGTATAAAATCTCTGTAAACAGAAGATCAACAAACAGATATGTTTACGAAACCTTTACCGGCATTACAATTGCAACGTTGCCCAAAATTAATAAATTTTAAGCAAATACAGGAGGGGATTTTAAGATTAGGAACTTCAGATGATTGATGCTCCTTGCTGAAACCAGTCTCTAACAGATTTATTCAATGTTCATGTGGTATCGATCTGTTCATGCTGACATGCCATTATCTCTTGTATCATTACTATTTCCGCACTGTTAATATTATCAGGAGTTTTGGAATAATAACACGATATCGTATTATTATTACACTATGTACATTTAACTATGCTGGATAGAGAATAAACTATTTCATGGCTGCGTGGAGGATTGCACGACACAAATACAATATAATAAAATATTATTATAACCACAAAACTAATGATTATAATTTAATAAAATTGAAAACAAGCTGAGAATGTTGAAATATTAACCATTAATTAAAATTACTTTCTTGTTTCGTTGTCAGTTGCATAAAGGCATTTTCATCGCAATATTAATAGCTGGCAAAACCCTGCAAGATGCTCGTAAAAAACGAGAGTTCATGCTGTCAGGCACAATGCTTTCGTAGCAAAAATCTCGTTACGCTATGTAAGGATCATATTTTATTATTTATTAATTCGTTTCCCCAATAAGGTTTGTACGTAAAAGAAGAACGTCAGGGCGATCTCATTTTTCACCAACTCAATTATTCCTCACCACGCACTGTATTTTCTTAATCAAGGCTCGGTAAAGCTTCTCGTAAATTCCCTTTGCAACTAACTCGCCGCACTGCTAATGATTAATTGTTCAACCGATACGTGTAATTTGAATCTAAAATGTGCATGTTGCATTGCATTCATGGCTACCGCTTCCTGGTTTTAAGTATTTACGTTGGGTGTAATCACAATGTCAAAAATAACAATGAAAATGTTGATTAGATCATATCTAGATAAATTAGATCAATTATATGCTAATGTAATAGTATTCTACTGACCACGTGTTATAATTGAAATATAAAATACATCAGCACGTTAATTTTAAATACGTTACATATAATTAAAATATGAAATATAACTACTTTCAATTACGTTATGCATAATATTCTAATTACAGTATAAAATAGAAATATTTTCAACTATACTTTATGTTAACTATAATATAAAGTACAACTATTGTTAAGTATAGTACATATTATAATTCAACTATAACATTAAATATAATTATTTTTAACTGAATTGTATACTATGATTCAAGTATAGCATGAAGTAAAAGCAGTTCTAGTTTTATTAAATTTTAGTTAAATTAAATTGACTAAAGATTTTTATGCAATTCTAATCTGTTTCTAATATGTATATCTTAACCACGCATTCTACATTTTGTATATTCTAATTATAGTAAACTACATATTATACATTGTATTATAAATCAGAATAAAATAATCATACTATACTTTTTATATTCTATATATGTATATACAATTATAACAAATGTACTTTTGAACAAAAGCAAAATTCGTGTGGCCAATACTTAGAGAGGTAAAATAACAACTTGATCTCTATTGTTTAATGGATGATAGCTATTTTTTTGGAATAGGCCATTTATTGTTCGAAAAATCATTCCTTTCCTTTTAATGTTTTTAATAAGGACATTGTAGGAGATCAGGGAGGTGGATGTGAGCTTTTTGTAGCTTCTTTCACAGCTAAGTAAGATATTTCATTGCCACAAATTGTTACATGGGATGGGTTCCATGCAAAAATTATTTCTTTCTGATTATTAATACTATCATGGATTAAGTGAGATATTTTTGTTTATAGGTTCTGTATTATCAAAAACTTGAAAAGAGGATACAACGATTTTGGAATTTGTTGGTACGGACCTTATCAACTTTATGGTTTATAGAGGAATATGGGTTTTAATTGTTAGTAAGGTGCGCGGACAAACCTAATGCGAAATCAGGGAGCCGCATTGGAAAACAGTACACATTCGAAAGAGTGACTAGTCCCGATCTAAGTAACTAAATACAGTGGTCGAAATAATGAAAGGTTCACTAGTCGCGTCGGCTGGTCTACTGCTTCTACTTTTGTTTACGTTAGGGTTTGACTTCATTTGCTCGCGAGGACCGTTTTCCGAGGGCTACGCCTTCTCGACCCGGCCGCGCGTCTCGCTCCCCGTGGTCGCCTACGTGCTCGGACGAGCTCAGGCGCGATCATAACAGACAGATGAACGTGGCGCATAAGGGGCGACACTCGTTTCAATAGGTTTCCACATTACCATCGAGGTACTATTGTCAATGCGTTTCTTTTTTATTAGTGGTATCCCCTGTAGGCCCATTTCACTATGTCACACTATAATTTCGGACAATAGCTGTAGAAAATTAATTAAAAAAATAAATTCATAAGATAAATTTTAAAAATAGTTTTTAATTCTATTGTTTAAATTTTAATACGGTCCGGAACAACTTGATCTTCGTGCACGTTTAGACGTGCTTGGCAAATTGTTAATGGACGTGAAGAATCATTTAAACGTGTACGGTGATCCGATTTAATATAGCGCATTGTTGAAAATGAGCTTTCGCACAAATAAGTTGATCCAAACATTGAGAATATTCGGGTCGCAAAATTTCGAAGAATAGGGTACTTTGATTCTTCCAGCGTTTTGAAGAATTCGGCTTGTTTTTCTTCCCACGTTTTCAGAGAGATGTCGTGCTGAAGATCGCAAAGTTCTCGTTGAAACTCGAGGGCTTGATCTGCAATTTTCACAGTGAGGGGATTCTCGAAGAGAATTAGATCATTTCTAAACGAGTCGAAGTCGCTGAAATTATCGTGTGACATAGTGGAATAGGCCTACAGGGGATACCACTAATTAAAAAAAACGCATTGACAATAGTACCTCGATGGTAATGTGGAAACCTATTGAAACGAGCGTCGCCCCTTATGCGCCACGTTCATCTGTCTGTTATGATCGCGCCTGAGCCCGTCCGAGCACGTAGGCGACCACGGGGAGCGAGACGCGCGGCCGGGTCGAGGAGGCGTAGCCCTCGGAAAACGGTCCTCGCGAGCAAATAAAGCCAAACCGTGGTTTACATTATCGAAAGTGTACTGTGGTGTTTGTTATTATTCCGCAAGAATGTGTCCTACACACTATATGAACAGTCAGTCGAATATTAAAAGCGTTAGTGTGAAGACGTGCTTCTTTCAAAACACTTTGAAAATTCTCGGGTACAACATACGAAATAATTTTAGGTTCACGGTGAAATATATGAAAAATACTATTGATAGTGCAATTTTTTGAACGTTTTTGTGTGGTAAGTACACAGATTAATAAAGTTTAAAAATTATAAAAAATATGTCATGTTGAGACGTGATTATTGTATGGCCGGCTCGTATTTCGGTTTGGGTCTACGCTACGGTCGATTTTGAACAGTGTCATTGTCGAAGGGGTCCTCTAGCGTCTTCTGACGAATTTATTGTTTTATGACTCTGGTGCGGCTGGAAAGTATCAGCTGGCCATGGGAAAGTCAGCCTAGCCGTGCAGTTCTCAATGGCACTTGACGTAGCGTAGGCCCACGCTGAGCGCCAAGGGGGGCCTGTGGCCCAAAGCCTAAATTATGGTTTCCGGCGAAATTGCAGGAAACCGAGTGTCGTCTGTTTAGCGACACTCGTTACGACGTATTTCGTCTATGGGCGTTGCCCTTGTTTTGGGAGGTCATTTGTAGCCTCCCAAATATTATATCATTGGCTGGGACCCCCACTATTTTGTACTTTGTGGAGGGATTTTTCAACCCCACGAGGTTACTTGTCTCTCACGCCTTAGTTGTAAGATCAGTCGCGATTTAAGAGTCGAAACTAACAGTCGCCATTTAAGAGTCGAAACTAACAGTTGCGAAGTAGAATCGATAGTTACATCATCTCTCTATTATACAGTCCACTATATTCAGTTTTATATTAAAGTTATCCGGAAATCCAATTATCTTGTTACTTATTTACCTCTCTTTGAGGTGTGTATCTCAGAGGCTCACTAATACTGCTTGAGCACTGACACGACACAACATGTCACGTTCTTTTAATATTTTTAAATCACAATGGCACGGGGAAAATCGTTAAATGATAACGAAAAGGGCGAAATTATTGCCTTTCAAAATATGGGTCTCTCTAACAGAGAAATTGTGAGGAGAATTAAAAGATCTTCAAATGTTATAAACAATTTTTTAAAATTAAAAGAAAAATATGGCAGTAAAAAATCTACAGACCGTCCAAAAACATTAACACAGAAGGACAAAGGGAAAATTTTTCAAGAAACACGGAAAAATAAACTTGATGCTTCTAAAATAAAAACAAAATTCGACTTGCCAGTTGGTGTTCGACGTGTGCAGCAAGTTCTGAGATTGAGTGGAACATTTAAATATACTAAAAAGGCGAAAAAACCACCGCTAACTAAATTCTACAAGGAGGACAGGTTAAAGTTTGCAGAAAATCATATGTCATGGACTGAAAAATGGAAAACGGTGATTTTTTCTGATGAAAAAAAATTCAATTTGAATGGCTCAGACGGGTTTCAATATTACTGGCACGATCTGCGTAATCAAAAAGATTTGAAAATGACAAGAGTCCATGGAGGAGGATGTGTAATGATTTGGACTGCATTCGGCAATAACGGTAAGACTCCGATAATGTGGTTTCTGTCAAAAGCCAATGCTGAAAAATATCAGGAACTACTAGAATACGTACTGGATAAATATCGTGACGAGATTGGTGGGTCTAATTTAATATTCCAACACGATAATGCAGCGATACATCGTGCAAAAACAATTCAAAACTGGTTTGAGAGGGTAAAAGTTGAAGTTTTACCTTGGTCATCAAAGAGTCCAGACTTAAATCCCATTGAAAATCATTGTGGAATTTTAGCACGAAAGGTATACGCCAATGGAAAACAGTATTGCATTGTTTCCGAATTAAAAAATGGGATTAGAGTGGCGTGGTCTGCAATTAAATTAGAAACTTTACAAAAATTAATTGAAACCATGCCACGCAGAATATTTGAAGTGATAAATAACAAAGGAAGTTCAACTAAGTATTAAACTATTTTTATTTCTTTTGTTATTATATTTTTTATGTAATAATATATATCGAACCTACCTTTATTTCGTACATCAATTTTACGGTTTTCAATAAAAAATTTGTAATTAACACAAATTATATTATGTTAATCATTTGAATTATGTATTTCGTAAATTATATTACAAAAAAAAATAATAATATATAAATTCAAAAATACTATATAAAACACATGTTTATGTTAACAAATTAAAATGAACCTATCATTATTTTGGCCACTGTACATTCAACCAGCTTCAAAATGAGATTCAGCATAACGACGCTCACGGAAGTATTCAAACTCCCATTAAATCAAAAGAATTTGTATAAAATTGCACTGAACAACTTCATTTTCTTTTGGCAATTCGAAACGTTGATTTCTGAAATGACGTGCAAAAATGATTTTGAAAAAATTGCAATTAGTCAGAATTGCATATAAAAATAAAATAGGCACTTTTTAAACCTTTTTTGTTTTAGCCTGCAATGAACATTTAAAATATGCGCCTTCTAGACCTATGTCAGTATTACACATGCTGAACATTTCATTGAAATCGATTGACGTACATACACACGAGCTACAAGCGGTTGAAACAGTTGAGCTACGTCAACCGATTTCGTTGAAATTTTCAGTGCATAACTAACACAGATCTACAAAACGCATGTTTTCAATTTTCATTTTCGACTGAAATAAAAAAGTTTTAAAAAGTGTAAAAAGTACCAATTTTAAAAAAGTTATTAGTAAGTGTTTTAAAAAGTACCATTTTTAAGAAAGCGATTTCAATTTAAAGGTTGTTCGAATACTTTCGTGAGCCACTTTATATAACCCATTTGTAATTTATTCACTGCCCCCGGATAATCAAAATTCGGCAAAAATTCGGTTTATATACTGTGAAAGCTAAATGGGATTGTCACTGTTATATCGTGTCATAGCTAAAACTGTAATTAGTGAGCCGTTGATATACACGTCTCAAAGACAAGAATAAATAAATTAAGAGAATAATACGGTTTCCGTATAAGTGTACAACTTTCATAAAACGGGCATGAAGAACGCTATACAAGGATATAATATAGCAGAGGTTGACTATATGAAATTCGACTTGTTCCGACTTTCGACTCCACTTCGCGACTGGCTTTGCAACGAAGACATACAGTGCCGCCAGATCAGGGGAAGGTGCCTCTGAAAAGTTACCCTCTCTCCGATTACCGGGTTAAGCACGCATGCGCGACGGGAACGCAACAGGAATTGAGTGGGGAGCGAATGATGACACGTTGCGCGTGCGCAATGGGGACACAAGACGCAACACGGGTGAGTAGACAAATGACAGGACATATCGCAGATTATAGGTTATTGCCGCGTATCGTATCTATTACCTACTAAATGAAATCTGAAATGGCTTCACTGATGCCACCGCTACCGTTATGTGTCGCCTCGGTCGCGCGCGGCACGTCACGTGACCAGTCTACGGTCTTAGTGGGGGTCGTTGGAGTGTGCTCATGGTGGTGGAATGGGATGGTGGAAGGAGCGTCGTAGGGGCGGAAACGACATCCAAATGGATTACGTCTGGCGGCACTGAAGCCATATGAGTAAGGAAACCTTGTGGGGGTGAAAATTCCCCCCACCAAATACAACATGGCGGGGCCTTGGCCAATAATATCACGTTAGGAGCACAGGCCTCGTCGCTATGTGCGTGCTTATGCCACGTCAAGTGCCATTGAGAGCGGTACGACTAGGCTGATTTCAGAGTCACAAATTCGTAAAAGGGACACTAATAGACTCTCAAAAATAGTATCGTCTAAACACAACTGCAGCGTAAACCCAAACTGTAATGCTAGCTGGTCATACAATAGGCTCGTCTTAATAGTCACTTTACTGAATGATACTATGTGCCAGCTGCATCCAATTGGAGTGTTGAAATAACAGCAGAGTTTGCTTCCAAAGCGACAAAATGGTTTATTAAAGAATACAAAGTAGAAATTCGCGTATAAATGTTACTCGCCCGCACCGAACACAGAAATAACCTATACTTGACAAAATGTCTGAAACACGCACACGCCACCTAGGAGAAAAAGACGCTATTTTGTCAAAGACGCACGCCAATAGGTGGCAGGACCTTCCGGATTTACAGAAAAGAGAATCGATGGGAAAGCGTTTCACATCATTCAAAATACAATCATGCATAAATCCAACATGAAGCATAGTTGGAATTGGGCATTTTTCGTTCTGAGGAAACAGATTAGAAAATTCTGATCGAAATACACGCAGAGAGAATCCTTTGTACGCAACGGTAAAAATGATAAGTTTGGACTCTGTTGATTTTGAGATCTATTTTGGTTTGATTCTTGTTTTCTGCAATTAGTGAAAGCAAATTTTATTTTGCATACAGATGCAGTTTAATAATAACGAAGCCATTTACGCGAATTCTAGGCGACGTCATTGTATATCATCCGATAACCGGAAGCGTGCACAGCAGCGTCCGTCTCTTAGGCTCGATTCCTAAAACTTTGCTCATTTGCAGCGAATAACGCTCGAAACCTCAACAGCGTGCGAGGTTATATTTTTCGGCGTATTTCCCCTTGACTTTGGCCTTGTTTTATGTTGGTCTTACACCACCATTCTGCCGGCGCAACGCGGCGCAGCGCGGATGTAATTCAGCACCGCGGAAGTTTCGAGATCCGTGAGCAGAAGTTGGCAAGAATATTCCTGAGATTAGACTGTGCTGTGGTCAGAAGGATTGGCAGTAACTAAGGGTCACCAGTTGCCGCGAATTCGGCAACTTCAATAACGGAGCCACGCTTCTTTGTTGGTTCCTTGGGTTTAATGGAAAATTTTCGCCAAACGGGAAACCAGAACTGTCTTATATTTGAAATTTCATCTGGTTATAAGTGTCTGCTATCTTTAATAGTACAATTTGAAATATTCAATTATTTCAACTAATTTACTTTTTTATTTTATGAGTACCTGTAATTTAATTCTGTGCGGAAATTCAAAATCATTTTCAGCAATAAATAATTTCTTATTTGAGTTCATTAAATTACATGACAGAAACTTACTCAAATACGAAATAAAAATTGTTTCACGCAGTAGTCAAATAATCAAACAACGAACACGTTACAAAATAATACCAGCCAAACTAGACGATATATTATTTCAAGAACGAGCTGTTAAACATATTTTCCGAGCGATGCCGAAGAAATTATTTGAATTATTTTCCAAGTCAATTCCAAGATAGAAATAATAAAATTGTCACTTTTTATATTGCCACCGAGGTGAGGGGGCTGAACATCCAAAGATGTCCATGATCAGAATTTGGAAATAGGTTCCTTTTTGACTAATATGATGATTGTCAGAAGGATTTTTAGCGACTCGAAAAATATTTGTTTACCATTTTAATGTCACTCTCTACCTTACCGACAAAATTGTTTTACTATTTCAATGTCTAGACAACACCACCGACTTAAGTCTGTGCGACACCATACACATCCACCCAGTGTTTCTGAGAAGAAACGACTGTGGAGAACCCGAGAAGTTTATTTTAAGGGTGCGGACTCCTGCGCGCAGCGCTCCAAGCGGCCGCAAGGGGAAGCTCGATTGAGAATGTGTGGCACACGCACACACACACACTCCGCTAGATTAGCCTATACGTATACGAGCGGAGAGGAAACTCGTATGAAATTTTAAGCTATTTCAAGGTTTCGCGGGGCCCGTTTTCACGGCGAGAAAACGCAAAAGTAGGAGTTTTGAGTATACACGTCCACTAAATGAAAGATAAATCTAGTGCGCTTGACTATAGAGACAGCCTACTTTTGCGATATCGAGGTGTACTTTGGGATATTCGGCAGCATGTTGCCTATCAGAAATCATTGTAGGCCGCGTGACGTCACGGCATGTTGAATCTTTAAGTATCTGGAGATTTAGGGTTCTTATAGAGACACCTGGATGCACGTCCGCTAGCGAGAGCACATACAATGTTGATGAAACGTCTATTATGTTATTTATTTACGTATTTTAGGTGTAAATAGTAGACTTCGAGAAAGACATAGTTCCGGCATTTGTCGCTACGAGCGCTGAAATCTGTATTAGAAGTCTACTTTTTATGCCTAAAGTACGTAAATAAATAACATAATAGACGTTTCGTCAACATTGTATGTGCCCTCGCTAGCGGGCGTGCATCCAGGTGTCCTCTATAAGAACTCTAAATCTCCGGATACTTAAAGATTCAACATGCCGTGACGTCCCGCGGCCTACAATGATTTCTGATGGGCAACATGCTGTCGAATATCCCAAAGTACGCCTTAATATCGCAAAAGTAGGCTGTCTCTATAGTCAAGCGCACTAGATTTATCTTTCATTTAGCGGACGTGTATACTCAAAACTCCTACTTTTGCGTTTTTCGTCGTGAATACGGGCCCCGCGGAACCTTGAAATAGCTTGAAATCTCGTACGAGTTTCCTCTCTGCTCGTATACGTATAGGCTAATCTAGCGGAGTGTGTGTGTGCCACACATTCTAATTCGAGCTTCCCCTAGCGGCCGCTTGGAGCGCTGCGCACAGGAGTCCGCACCCTTAAGAGCGAGCGGAAGTGATATTAGTCTGAGGTAGGTTTGGCTAGATGACTGAAGTTGTTGTTAATCTGGAAGTGGATTTAGTTTAATAATAAACGGTGGAAAATTTTTTGAAAAAAGGTCTCGCTTAGGTCTGGGTTTGGTTTGACTAGCAATTTGTGTCCGAAACGAATTAATTGAATTAGTAATTGAGGTTAGGTCGTTTACGACTTTGTCGGTAAGATAGAGAGTGACAATAAAATTGTAAAAATTTTTTTTTCGAGTCGACAAAAATTCTTCTACCAATCATCATTTTAGTCAAAAGGGGACCTATTGTCAATATTTTATTCAATTCTGAGCATGGACGCCTTCGGCAGTTTAGCCAGTAAGAGACTGTCGTAAAGGTTGGGACACCGTTTAAGTTGGCACAGTGCTTTTTTGCAAACTATCGCACTAGAAACACTAATGTCAAGATTGTCAACTTTATTTCTGTTGATAAACAAACTTTTCATGCGCATTAAAAGCAACATGTCGTGTTCAGTGTAGCTGTGCCAAAAAAAGCTAAATATGTATCCTAAAAAGTTTGATTGTATTTCATATAGATTCGTTTCCAACTGACAATTTTTCAACCCTGATTGCTTAAATATATCTAATTTGTTGGAAATTTAATGTAGTTTAAATGTGCAAAAAGAATTGTGCACTTATCGCGATATGAATTTTTTTTTTTAGTATTTCGAAATGGCGTTTTTTGTAAAGGTTAGGAGTTGAGACACTCGTGCCGTATAAGGTGGGACACAAACTTTTTGTTTTTGTTTTGCATATAGACGTCATTTTTATGAATGGAAACCATGTTGTAAGTGTTTTTATACAAATTAATCAAGTTGTTGTAGCGGACTCCGAGCGCGGAAAGAAAGGATCTTCGGACGCGGAGATACTCTCTTTCCTCAAGTGCTTTTTTTTTTTTTTTTTTTTTAGAAAAAATGTTTATTATTAGGGTATGAGTACAGTTTTACATTGGATGGTTAGAATAAACATTTGAAATGAAACCATACGATAATAAATGAGGGTAACATGTATAAACGCATTTATAACTTAGGAACTAACAATAACAGTTTGGGAGGACTCGGTATGAGAGAATATATCTTAATAAAAGATGTCCATATTAGTTTTTGCAACATGAGGAAAAATTACCCAGAGAAGAAAAAAAACTCTGTATTTCCTCAAGTGCTCGCTGTAGGAGGCCGGGCCTGAAGTCTGTGCAATAAAGTTGACGATTGCCAGAACCCTGGCCCGGCCCTCATGGAGTCCCCGATTGCGTGTTTTCCTCGAGGGTAATTTTAGGAGAAACTTTCCCATGCCCTTGAGGAATTTTCCCAAACGACGATTCTGGGGGTCCTCCTCGGACGACGAAAACCCCCGACCAAAACGTCAGAAAGACACGAGAAGTAGTGCAGTGAGCATCGGCTACGAGTACGTTACGGACTATTTGGTTGTTATCCAAGCCGTTGTACATTCGTGCTTGTACATTGTTTATTATCTTTGTGTTTGTTTTTCGCGGTTATTGTTATTCGTTATTTGTTTATTGTTTATTTGTTACGCGTCTTATTGGGTGAATAAATTATTTGTTATTTTCCCCATACAAACATTTCATCAAAACTTTAACGCACCACTTCCTAAATTGTTAAGGCAAGGATTGTGTCGAGACGTGCTTATTGTGTGGCCGGATCGAATTTCAGTGTGGGTCTACGCTGCGTTCGATTTTAGACGATGTTTTAGCGGCCATCGGCACATTCAATAAAGTAAAGTAAATAATGTTTCCTTTTGTGTAAAATCATAATTTAAGAAATAAATGCGCAATAAACATTGAATATAAGGCGTTATGACTTCATTTCAACACTTACGTTTCAGAGATTTAGGGGTGTCCCAACTTATACGGCAAAGTTATTTTTTGACGCAGAAACTTGCCTTCAGAAAATTGGCTATAAGTTTTTATCCGTTCACGCTATCGTGATACTTTCTCGAGCAAAAATGTAGCTGGCAACTATACCTTTCCAACGATATTGCATTTTTTGCGTAATTCTCGTACGCTGATATTTTATAGCTAAAAAACCGAAGCGTGTCGCAACATTTACTACAGTCCCTTACTATATTTCTAACAGAACTGGATTCAATTAGTTTGTAAATAAATAAATGAACCATATACTTGTTTCTATTCAATAAACAAATTATTCATTCTCAGAAAGAGTGACAAAGTTAAACTTCCAACAGTAGCATACGCATTTACTCCCTTGAGCACGGTAGCGAATAACGTATCCTATCTGTATTTATGAAAACAGGAAATCTCGTTTCTTACAGACATGAATAAATCATAACTAAGAAATCATAAAGTTTACTATATTGTTAAAAGAGAAATATTTATGAAATGTTTCTGTTTTTGTTTTATTTATATTTTCTTATAAACAGAAAGACAAATTTCGTTATTTTATGCAGGATCTATCCAATTTCGTAATTTTTCTAAAATTTCATATATACACTCCGAGACAGAAAGATAGTGCACATGAAGATTTACAAAATTTTTATTTTTTTCACATAGCACATTGCATTGATACTATGCGCTATTTCACAATACGTTTATTAACACATACGTACAAGTAAATTCAAATTGGGCGTGCAACCTGTTTGGTTTTATTTTTCAAAAATGATATTCTTTACTAAATACCTAGCACGATAAAATGATGGCACGCGTACACAGAAACTTAAAATACTACTTTTGTAAATGATATTTTGTATTTAATGACAGCAGTCGCTCTCTAGGTGAGGATTTATATAATTTTATAATACTTCTCTGCGTCACGTTTTTTCATACGAATAGGTTGTTTTAGATCATTCAAGGGTTTTACATTGTCTTCTAATTTTGTATTGGTCAATCTAAAATTCGTTGACCTATAATAGTATATACAGTGTATCATTTGCAATTATCAATCGAATACGCAAGTGTATTAATTGTAATGGAGAACATTTTGAACATTACATGCATTAATAATCATTTTTACCACGTTTTTATTAGCTCGCTTTCTTGTTTGTTTGTTTGTTGATTCGGTACAAATGTTGCAATTGATTTTAAACTAACTTCCCGATGAGCTAGAGACTTGAAATTGGAAACGTAACTCAGAACTGGATGACAATGCAGTATTCAAAGAAAAATTTTTTAAAAAGTCTATCCGCTTAAGAGAAATAACAATTAAATATTTTTACCGTTATTACCGTTACACCACGGTCATCGCGTTCAGCGATCCCCACTCAGCGCGACAACGCTCTCTACTTTACTATGCGTACGCACTCTGACTCGTCCCCACTCCACGAACCCACTTCCCCCGACGGAGCTCAGTATATGATAGACGATCGGTAGTACATCATCGCTTTGTTTACCAAGTGAAAGAACCGTTACACCTTTCTGTTATAATTTCATCAAAATGTTTCAAATCGATTGAAATATACGTGCAAGAAGTAAGAGAGGAAGCCTTTTGACGTTGGGGAGCATGCATGATATAGGTAATAATAATATCGTGTACGAGATTAGAAATTAACAAAAATCTGTGTTTGAAAGAAATAATGTCTACAAAAAAAAAGGAGCAGTTCGTTAATAATGATTTTCACAGAGAAGCCGCCAAATCACCAGGTATGTCATTGCATATTTTGCGTTAAATCTTTTCTTGAAAAAGTTACAAAATTTGTTAAAATTATTATATCATCAACGCAGCCATCCATTTGAATGTGTTTAAAAATTGATGCATATTTTGCGTTAAATATTTCCTTGAAAAAGTTACAAAATTTCTTGAAATTATTATATCATCAACGCAGCCATCCATTTGAATATGTTTAAAAATTGATGCATATTTTGCGTTAAATATTTTCTTGAAAAATTTCACACACACAAGATTAAAAAGCAAAAAATAATTATTTAAATAAAAATGAATTTTTAAAAATACCACGTTTTTAAAACGGTCTAAAAAGTATAAACTAATAATAAATAAAAAGAATAATTTGAAAAAAAGGTAAAATGGAGTAAAAAGTATAAAAGAATTTAAAAAAAACGGACTAAAAAGTATAAAATAATTTGAAAATAAAAACAAAAATTTGAAATTGTGAATTTTGAATAGCTGTGAAAATACTTGTAAGATTTAAAACGAAAAATTAATAGTTCACCTAAATCACTAAAAATTGTATTGCTCCGCAAATGATATAAACTGTTGTGCGAGTTTTCTCAACGGCTGCTACTCCCTACACTCCTTACTATTATCTTGCGCCCCACGTTTTTCGTTTCAAATCTTACAAGTATTTTCACAGCTATTCAAAACTCACAATTTCAAATTTTTGTTTTAATTTTCAAATTATTTTATACTTTTTAGTCCGTTTTTTAAAAATTCTTTTATACTTTTTAGTCCATTTTATTTTTATTTTTTTCAATTTTTTTTAAAATTATTATTTTATACTTTTTAGACCGTTTTAAAAACGTGGTATTTTTAAAATTTTATTTTTATTTAAATAATTATTAGAGAATATCTTAGTGACTATTAGTTTTCCATCCCACACATGCTCATTGTTTTTTATTCAAGATTTAAATCTTTATTCAACCATAAGATTAAAATTTACCCTTTACAATAAAGAAATGAAAGGTGACTTTTATATCTCGATAAAAAAGCAAAACAGACATAAACCAATGATTATATTATATGCTACTCTTGGAACCATATAACTTTCGTTTCAACCATTTTTTCATATACTAAATAGTTAATATGCAATTTTGGTGGCGCACTTAGTTGAATCACTCTCTATTTCAAGTTCAATACTTGTTATTCAGTAGCTAATGTAAGAGTGAGAAGAGTACATTTTGTTCTTGCGCTCTCATTTTGTCCACTTTGCGTACTGTAATATTTAAACTTACATTCGTAGAATTTTGTTGTAGTGAATATTATGGGCAATATTCAACACGCCTGAAAGTAGTAAAAACATGATATATGTATTTCTACCAGTTTTTAGTACAAAACGTAAAGAATTTACAGTGTTCCTCGTGTAGATAGCGACTGCATGTTATTAAGATTGAAATGTAATGTCGTTTGTACTCGTACTTGTCAAACTTGTCGTTTGTAAGTATCTACAGAAAAATTTAGTTGCTGCAAAATGCAATGCGAGGGCTCAAAGATTTGGCACGGAACGCAATACTTGCTTTGATGTTACCTCACGATTCCCCCGAGGGGAATTTCATTCTTATTTTCTTCCTACGCCAATGGATGAAACGTCTCAAAAGGTTTCGCGCCATGCATGAAATAAGTAACCCACAGCTTTGGGCTGGTATCGGCACCATGGCGTCGTTTCTGCTCAAATTCCGTGATGTATCCTCGAGAAAAATGGACCATTGTCGCGAGAAAAAGCTTCTTAGAAAGTTCGAACCCATAGGCGTAGAAAGTTCGGAAAGTACAAAGTTTTAGCGCTTGCTTTGTCCCCTGGAGAATATAGTACACTATACGAGCTTTTATTGTATGTGCAACAATTTATTATGATGACGGCGTCGCACAGAATGGTATTTGGGCTGAAAACCTGGCCAAAAATCAAAATTCTAAATGTTTACATACAGGGTTGTGTTTGCGTCCCAGAATAGATACATAAACATGCAATCACGTGGTGCGCCCCTTATCATTGATTACCCATACAGTCATCCGTGCCTGCGCTTAGAACATAGCATTTGTTCGATGGGCATCTGTTTATTCGCAGAATTCCGTTCGTACGCATCTGTTTCTCGTGATAATATTTATTTTGTAAGTGATCTTTGTGGCGAAATTTCTGATGGATATTGTTACGCAAGGTATGTACATTATATTAATCATATTTTTGTCAATATTAAAAATTTTTTGTACGTGTTTTTACCGATCTGCAAGCTTGACTAAAAGTTCTTGGATTTTCATGACTTTTGCATATATTAGTGTTTTTAAACATATACCACTCATCGCCACAGCATAAATGTTACGTGTTGTTAACTTCAGGATATCTAGAATTAGTATACCGCAAAAAAGTTTTCACAAGTCTTCACATTACAAAAAAATAATGCTCCAAATATAACCCCTTTTGGCTGAACTGGACTTAAGAGGACTAAAAATTTTCAAGTTTTCCGTATGCGATGCTATACAAATCAGGTTTTGGTTACCGGAGTTCACTGGTTGAAAAGTTATACACGTGTAAACATGAGCAATTTTAAGCGCTTTTTACAGGTTAGAGCGTTGCAAAATTGGATATTTGTAGGGTCTACTGTTGAGCGCATGCGCAGGATAGATGGGGGTGTTCAACGCATATGATAAACAAACATCCAATAGGCGGCGCGGTGTTCTTCTAACTTCTTCTAAATTCTTGCCAGGTTAGAACTTTAGGACGGGTTATAAGCCGAAAACCGTGAAAAACTGCAATTATTACCACTTTCAATCGTTTATAACTCATAAACCAATTAACCAATACCGATGAAATTTTCAGCATATATATAATTTATTTGAGTAAACATTATCAATTTTTTTAAATTTTCAATACAGGCCCTGATAAAAAAGTCGTAAAAGTCAACTTTTACTATTTTTTCCGCGGTTCCGACTAAGTGCAATTTTTTCAAAAGTTTTTTACTCATCTTATAACATAATAATCCTTCCAACTTCTCAAGAACACTCGAGTCATCTGTACTAATTTAAAAAAAGTTACACTGTTTCAAATGGTGCTGATCCAGTTTTGCTCTTCACTGTATAAGCAAAATTCAAAGTAGTAGTAGCTGCAGTTTTTCGCAAATATCTCAAAAACTAAGGCTGACCGACGGTTACATGTATAGGAAACAGTTGTTCAGGATGTTGAGTTTTACAACGTATTTAAATTTTATCATAATCGGTGAGGTGGAACCTTTTATGCACAATTACTGATTTTTTGACATAAATAGCTGTATACTTTTTTATATGCAGAGCCCAATAAGCTGCATAAATTAGTGCATTAAAAATTATACGATTCCATTTAAGAAAACGTAGGTCACCTTCATGTGATTTCACTTCTTATCTAAATTGTTCTTTTACATAATACACAGTGTACGAGTAATTTCCATTTATAAATTAAAACCAGTCACCCTGTACACACAGATAATTTCAATTTGATTAATACACGAAGTTTATTTATCATGCTTTCTCATATCATGCACTTAGTTTTCTTGAATTATTCTTGAAGAATTCAAGAATCTTAAAAACATAGGTGTCGCTACAGTTATTAGAGTAACCTGTAACTATTAAAGCACACAGTGTTTTTAAAATTGAAAATCCGATAAAAAGTGAAGATTCGTAATAATTGCTACCAGTTGCTCGTGAGAATTATAGAGCAGGTTTCCTTGAATCGTGATCGTTTAGCAAACATTGTGCGACTTGAGTAATCAGTGGTAGGTCATCCAGCTTGAGCAACACTGTCGGGAATTTCTCCTCTACTTTCCCCGAGGATCTCCGCATCTCCAGTCGGTGGATGGTTTCAGTGTCACGCCGTGGGCGATCGTATGCCAGCAGAGTTATTAAACGTGTTCCTTCACTTCCCCCGAGCGATTGAGCATTCCCTCCGCAAAGTCTGCTACATCATCACCTACATCGCGGTAATGTTGATATTTATGGAACACGCCTGCCCTCCGTTCAAGTGTAAACCCAAATTGATCCTCGCCATGTCGAGCTACCGCTAATCCTTAAATCGAACTCTTGAAATGTACAATCCGAATATACCAATATTTTCGACATCGAAATGTTAATTTTGGTTTATTGTATTAAGTGTACGAATTAATACGTCATTCTCTCAATTAATCAACTGTAACTTTTCTTTAAAATCAAATCTTTTATCCACCGCATCCGGCTTTGGAGGTATCAAACCACAAAATGAAAAAAAGCACTATATAACTAAATGATGCTGAGAATATGGAAACATTAAATGCGATTGAGGTTGTCTCATAAGCAAAATTTTTGATACTGTGATCTTTTTATACAGGGTGGCCCACATAACTCTGCACAGCTCAATATCTCGAAAACTATACCATCGATTTTAAAGTTCTTAGTCTTAAATTGCATGGAACTAAAGGGCCTTTCTGACTACATAAACGTGAAGTGGCCTCCCTTCTCCTTTAACGGGGGAGGGGAGGTACCTTTGTAATTTTAAATGGAACCCTCTATAAAATGTTACATATTTAGATTCTACCGGAAAAGACAAGTCAATTTTGTCTGAAACATTTTTTTGTCAGATACTTCCATGATGAGATATAACAGTTTGAAGTTTCGAGTTGTGGGTATTTGAAGCGCTCGGAAATAGCGTTATGGAATTATACGCGCTTGAGTCCTTTGCTTATTCGTGAAGAAATAAAATGTACTTTAAATTAAATGTTCAAAATGTCCACCACGGGCTTGTAAACATTTATTTACTCGAAACATCAAAGTTGTTCTAACATTTTTTAACATTTCGGGAGTCACTGAAGCGCGAGCGTCACGTATTCTTTGTTTCATATCCTCTTTTGTCGTCGGTGGTTCAAACATAACTTTGTCCTTTACATATCCCCATAAGAAAAAATCTAATGGTGCTAGATCGGGGGATCGAGGAGGCCATTGACGAGGTCCCCCACGACCTATCCATTTGTTCCCAAATTTTTCGTTCAAAAATTGCCTGGTGATGATTGCAAAATGTGGAGGAGCGCCGTCTTGTTGGAACCACATTTCTCTTCTAACGTGCAGTGGCACATCTTCCAAAAGCGCAGGCAAATGATTTTTTAATAAGTCACAATAACTTGCAGATGTTACAGCTTTTGAAAAAAATAAGGTCCAATCATAAAATCTCCTATTAGGCCACACCAAACATTTAAAGACCATCGATGTTGAAAGGGAACACATCGCATCCAATTTGGGTTTTCCACGGCCCAATAATGCAGATTATGTCTATTTACATGCGCTGAATTCATAAAAGTGGCCTCATCGGAAAAAAGTATTTTGCACAAAAAGTCATTTTCCACAACACCCTGCAGCCACTCACAAAATCTTACGCGGTGAGCGTAATCTGCTATCGAAAGCTCTTGTGATAAAACCATGCGATATGGATGATACTTTTGCCGTTTCAAAATTCGTTGAATCGATGAACGACTAATATGTGATGTTTGTGCAAGTGTACGTTGACTAATATGAGGATTTAATGTAATTGCAGCAAGAATACTGGCACTATTATTTTCATTAGTGACAGCTTTAGGTTTATTGCGAGTTTTTTTACACAATTCACCGTGCTCGCGAAGCCGCTTTTCTAAATTATGAAATGTTGCATGACATTTTTTGATCCCATAACGTTCAAAAAACATCACGGCTGCACGCCGATAATGTTTTTTGCATTCACCTAACGTTAATAACATATTCACTTCTGTGTCAAAAGTAGCCATAATCACAATGTTTCTGCTTGAATAACAGCTCTAAACTAAAAACGTTTTCATAGATAAGTGAGTCAAACTCAAGAATTGTAAATATTATTGTCTGTGTTTCTTCATGAATAAGCAATGGACTCAAGCGCGTATAATTCCATAACGCTATTTCCGAGAGCTTCAAGTACCTACAACTCGAAACTTCAAACTGTTATATCTCATCATGGAAGTATCTGGCAAAAAAATGTCAGACAAAATTGACTTGTTTTTTCCTGTAGAATCTAAATATGTAACATTTTATAGGGGGTTCCATTTAAAATTACAAAGGTACCTCCCCTCCCCCGTTAAAGGGGAAGGGAGGCCACTTCACGTTCATGTAGTCAGAAAGGCCCTTCAGTTCCATGCAATTTAAGACTAAGAACTTTAAAATCGATGGCATAGTTTTCGAGATATTGAGCTGTTCAGAGTTATGTGAGCCACCCTGTATATCAATTGGAAAAATGTTCTTGAGTTCTTTACTTCACAGAGATCCTGGTTCGAATAAAAACTAGAAATTAAATGATCAATTACTAAAAGACAAAAATTGTCAAGACAAAGATTGTCAAAGACAAAAAGTGCTTGTCAAAGAACTGGGCGGTAGCAAACCATGAATGTCTAATAGCTCAACCTTCTCGTCCTTGGCAACGAGATATCGCGCTACCACTATGTCGCGTGTACGTCGCTATGGACGAGATATTTCGCATCAAAACTCTCGTTACTTGACACCTTGTACGAGCTATCTCGCGTAATAATTTCTGTTTTGTGGTGATATGGCCGAGATATCTCGCGTTTCTTTTATAGGGTATCTTATATTAGAGAATCTGGTGTATGTTCATCTGATGAGTTAGGATAGTACTGTTAGTACAAAAAATACAATTTATTGGTAACACAATATAATCCTTTTACCAAAATTATGAAATAGTAGAAAAATGATATCTTGTATATTAATAAATTAATGTTCTACGTTTATTTTGAATGAAATACTTCATAACATGGTGTGACACATAATGCAACAGAAAGTATCGCTAAATACAGGGTGGTATCCCGCGACTCATAGTCAACCGATTAAGATGTGATTCTACATGTAAAAATAAGTCGGAAAGGAAGAATTAAATTTTTTCATTCGAAGCTTCGTTTTCGAGAAAAACGAGTTTAAAGATTCGTCGAATTCGCGTGCATTAGTATGTGCACAGAGTAGAATTGGTTAGTCACGATCAGACGCGACAGCCGATTTCTATCTATATAGTGGCACGCGTATACATTGAAATTTCAAACTCGATCTACTCGAAAACGAAGTTTCAAATGAAAAAATTTTATTCATTCTTTTCAACTCATTTTTACATGTAGAATCACCTCCTAATCGGTTGACCATGAGTCGCGGGACACCCTGTATATCGCATGAGTGACATTGTACTGTAAATACCGAAGGATAGATATTAAAGAATAAATACGGAACGACAAATATTGAAAGATAGATACAAAACATATTCATTCATGCATCGCGTAACAGAATTGCGATGTCTCGTCGATTGCAACACGAAACAGAAATTGCGACGCGAGATATCTCGTCCATGGTGTCGAGTCGTGCGTTTTGACGGAAAGTATCTCGCCCATAACGATGTATGGCGGCTGAAAAGTGTGTGAGAGGAGGAAAAAGGAGAAGGAAGCGTTTCGTCCTAGGCCTGCTAGAGGACTCATCGGTAAGGCTATGTAGCGGATCCGTGCCTCAGACGCGGGTTGTCGTAAGGATAGTTTAGGACGGTATACAGGGTGAGTAACCTAACGTTTGTACCTCAAATATCTTTGTTGTTTCTAAAGATACGTAATATGTGGTAAGGACAAAGTTGAATGGTACAATGGGGCTAACACGATGCAAAAAAAAAATTTTGTTTTTATGTCATTTTTTTTAGAGGTATCAAGGTCACCTTGACTTTCTTTAAATGGAACCACCCTTTATTAAACACCTACAATGATAGTCCCTTTCATTAGGAATTCAGTGACTATAATTAGTCCAAGGTCATTCAAGGTCAAGGACAGAGAAAACGTATAAGATTTAACATCGATACATGCTTGTAAACGGGCTTTGAAGGAATGTTGCACTCTGTCCGCGACATTGAATGACCTTGAGTAATTATAGTCACTGAATTCGTAATGAAAGGGGCTCTCATTGTAGGGTGAGGCAGTAACTATTGCCACCTCAAATATCTTTGTTGTCTTTAAAGATACGTCAAATGTCTGAAGGACAAACTTGAATGGTTCAGTAGGACTCACACGAAACCAAAAAAATATTTGTTCTTATGTCATTTTTTAGAGGTTTTCAAGGTCACCTTGACTTTTTTAAATGGAACCACCCATTTTTAAACACCTACAATGATAGTCCCTTTCATTACAAATTCAGTGACTATAATTACTCAAGGTCATTCAAGGTCACGGACAGAGTGCAACATTCCTTCAAAGCCCGTTTACAAGCATGTATCGATGTTAAATCTTATACGTTATCTCTGTCGGCACCCTTGGATGACCTTGTGTAATTATAGTCACTGAATTCGTAATGAAAGGGACTATCATTGTGGGTATTTACAAAACGGTGGTTCCATTTAAAAAAGTCAAGGTGACCTTGATATCTCTAAAAAAATGACATAAAAACAACATTTTTTTTGCATCGTGTCAGCCCCATTGTACCATTCAACTTTGTCCTTACCATATTTTACGTATCTTTAGAAACAACAAAGATATTTGAGGTACAAACGTTAGGTGACTCACCCTGGATATACAAAGAGAGGAAGATTAAGGTAGTAGCGAAAAAGGTGTTGTCGTAATGTCCCTCTGTTGACGAGCATAGGAAGTAGCCGCCACAGATGTACAAGCGGTATGTATGTATTCTGCCCCTTTAACCTGAGTCACAGGACCTGTAGGCCCAAGCTCAGGACCCGGAGCGGTATTTCGGGCCCTCATGCGTTGCACTGCCGTGTCCAGCTCCTCGCATCAAACCCCCATCTCCTCGGACCAGGAGACCGTCTCCGGTTCTCCTGTACTACACTGTTTTTCGTTACATGAGGGTAATCACTTTTACGGATACCCCGCCTTTCTCCCCTCGGAGAAGGGCGGGATATCCGGGTTATGTGGGACTCACTGGCAATGCCAGTCATACCCACTAACTCCCTCATGACAGCCGTCTCCCTCGAATTTGCGTCCAAGTGAGCTACTTCTGGCCGTGCCTGACATACTGGATCAGGGCTCGTCCTTTCCCCGTACATCGGTACATATGGTTTTTATGTGTATACCTTTCGACTGGCAAGTTCGCTTATTCTACCGATAATAACAGCGTCGGACGGGGCGACATTGTCTCTATTGTCTATACTTGTTTTCAAGGTAACGCTGGAATGCGGTTTCGAGAATATTCGAAGACATATGTATTCGGACGATGTTGATTCCAAGGAGGGTATTCGTTATATAGAATACATTGATCGCGTTATTAAAAGAAAATGAATTTAAACAGGTCAAAGGCTGTACTGTGTTTGATTAGGGAAATCCCACAATGCTAGCGCATTGTCAAGCCACAGCACAACCGATGGGAAAAGAAAATAAGTAAAATATAATTTGTTCGGAACGTAACATCTGAATTAAAAATTATTCACAATTTATTTAAATAATGCTGCAATTATTTAAATTAGTTATTGAAATAAAGCATGTATTCACAATGTCACATGAATATTTTATGTGAATAAAAATTATTCGTGAGGCACGAATAAAAGTTTATTCAAATTAAAAACTTTGCGTCATTCACGAGCAACGTATTACTCGTTATCTATTATTTCTTATTTATTAATAATTATTAACTCCAACCCGTATTTCTTTCGAAAAGCATGCTATAACAGAGTCTATTATGAGATGAGAAAGAACATTTTTAGTCGCTTGCTTATTATCAATTAATACACAGATAAGATATGGGTGGGCAAATGACAGCAAATTGACATTAATTATTTGAAACAGTTGCAAAGACGAGCATAAATATTTTTCAACATGAGTTTCTGCATAGTCTTCTGCCCCTCGTTTTGTCCATTACTCAGCTCTTACAAGCTTCCACGACTTATAATGTCAGGGTATTAAAGTCCTTATCAGCAGCCTATTACTCTGGTAATAGCGTCCCTTATTTATCTAGTCGACACTATAGCGTACAACTTCTTCTCCTGACTTCTACTTTCCTAAATAGTTAGAGAAATAATAATAATCAAATTGTTATTCATTTCTTATCCTTCTCTGTTGATTACCCATTTTTCTATGAAATGAATTGGAACTATAAGGTTAATTTAAACATTGAAATTTGGAAGACACTGTTAGTTTCATTACGTTTTTAAATTTTGTTCATGTAATGATTCTGACAATTAATTTAAGTTAAGAATAGATACCCAGAAACATTTGGTCTGCCTTTTATGTAAAAGAATTTTTATAATATCCTTAAATTGTTTTTCCAAGATTTCATACTTATGTCTATTTCATTATATATCTTTTAACAAATTTCGGTGGTAAACATTATGGACTTCCTTGCATTTTAATATATTAATTCTCCTCTTAATTTATTCTCTTTGTCAAGGAAAGTCTTAAACATCATTGTAGTTAATCTTTTGAGCTCAATTCAACTACCAATAACTCATTTGATGTATGACGACGAAACACATTGGCAGAGACCGTGGTCGAAAGCAAGGAACAAACAAGAGAAGAAAATTTTTCGAGTTCTATGTCGAATAGTTCAAATTTGAATATGTGTAGTCTTTAGTAACCTATGAACGAATCTCGAAGGATTTTTCGAAATCTTAAAAAATGTTGGTTTTACAGACGTGCAAAGAACTTTTTTTCATTAAATTATAACACTAGAACTAACGTACCGAGGAAAATGAGTTTTTAGGAGCTTGTAGTGAACACATAAGAGTATCTATTGAAAATATTTCGATTTGGAAGAAATGGTTTTTTCACCATTTATTTTGCAAATGTTTTAAACAAATGCAATTTTCCTATAGCCGGGACTGTTTTAAAAATTCGAAAAAAACGTGGTGACAGCTTTAAGTCTCCTCTATACGGATCTATTTTTTAAAAGGCAGGCGCTTTAAAATTGACGGAATTAAAATTATTTAAAGCGAACGCTGCACCGTGATATTACGGAGGCGATAGGCCCCGAAGACGCGCGGCACGAACAGCACCGCACACTCTAACACCGTCAATACATACTGGTAAAACTCACTCTTCACTTTTTAGTTATTAATATTAAAAACTGAGAAAACCTTGCTTACCTTGGTTCTCCTGTAGAGCCCCAGCGAGGTGAAAATGATTCCTGTATTCACAAATTATTCTGTGTGCAACGCTGAACCTGCCTACTCGTTAAATTCACAAGAGCATTTTTATTATTCGCTCTATGAAATTATCCAGCAGAAGGGGTCAATGTCCTTTCACTGCACGATCCGGCGCACATTGTTATTTTATTCACGATTACAGTAAAACTATTCACATATATCCATTGGGTCCACAAACGTTGAATGAAATTCACACAAATGATTCACAGAAGTCCACATATCACGCACAACTAGTTCACATTTGATGCACCTAAATCGACTGTATCGACTGCCCGTGCACGAAAAACCGTCCGTCCATGCTGGCGATCGTAGGAAGACTAGTTTATTACAGCTGACGAGGTTAACGGCCTCTCAACACCACGACCTGCACGCTCTGCACGTTTTTCAAAATATGTCATCGTCGAGTTCTTTATTTCCGCATCCTTCGTTCAAGTCAAGGCGCTTTCCTCGTTTATTAACTGCTACAGTCGAGTGAAGGCGCGTTCATCATTTATGGCCATCGATGGAATTTTCATGGAACCGTGTTTCCAAATGGAATGGAAAGAGTGAATGACTGCCGCTGGTTTACGGCTAGGACGCCCCTTTAGAACACGCGGATTCCTCGCTCGGGGGTACAACCGTCCATCGATGGCAATAAACAAGGCGAAGAAAGCGCCTTGACTTGAACGAAGGATGCAGAAATAATGAAATCGACGATGGCTCGACTTATGGTTACCAAATGTGTGCAGTAGGTCAATGAAATGCTAAACGTTTTAACGAAGAAGTCAAGGCGCTTTCCTCGTTTATTACCTGCTACGACAACACCTCTCTGGGACACGCGGATCCCCCGCGTGCCGTCATTCGGGGATACAAGCGTACCTGCACCCATAAACAGACTGTACCCCAGTGACGCACGCGGGGGATCCGCGTGTCCCAGAGAGGTGTTGTCGTAGCAGGTAATAAACGAGGAAAGCAACTTGACTTCTTATGCAAAATATATCGTAATTTCATGCGACTTCCATTTTACAAATGTCGCTAAACTCCCAAAACAACGAGAAAGTAGGCATTTCTGAAATGGTAATGTTTGAAAGGTTAAAATACGCATATTCTCATAACTGTTACTTATACATATGTATAGCTGAAAGGATGTTCTCCAACATTGTTCGTATAAAAAGATACAATAGAGCAAAGTTGGATAATTTCGGAAAATAAGTGCCGTTGTAGTAAGACGTGCTTCTTCCTCTGTATTCAAAGCTTCCTAAACGAATTCTGGGTTTCCTATGGTAACTTATCTTTGTGACAAAAAGGTAGTGCGCACACTTAGTAATGTACGTATGTATATCTTACATTTCATTGATTTTGAAAGAAGTTGGAAGACTTTTTTCAGCGTTTTCACGATTTTGGAGACCACTGTGGGCCACGTGGCATTCAAGGTGTTAAATGCCTTATCGACAATTGAATTTGTTTCAGGAATACTTTTTATTAGACCGTAACCATTGACTTTGAATTTCAAGGTGAACGTGGAGCTGTCCCTCAGCTTAGAATGCTATGTGTCAATCAGTGATTTCTGGGATCCGTGGATACGCAATTAACCAACGTTTCGCGCATCTCTGTCTCTTTGTCCTCCGTCCTTGCTTCTGTCTATCGCTATTTGTCTTCCTCGATCTCTGCGTTTCGTGACGAGACAAAGGCCGATAATTAAGTGATGCACAGAAACGTTTCTGGCGGGGAACATTACGCTGTCATCGCTCAGATGGAACAAGCCAGCCGTGTATACCTACACATTGTCTCTGTTTCGCGGGAGTATGCGTATTAATTTCCATTAATTACAGGGCGTACGGTCTTTCCCTGATTAAATGAGAAATATCGGTTCCACTTGGCCTGTGTCTAATATTATTTTAAAATTCAATAGAGTATCAAGAGACACCGTATCTTGCTAACTTAGAACCCCTTATCTTAAAGGGGGTTACTCGTGCAATGGTAGCGAAACAAGTGATTTTGAAGAAGTTTTTTCAGAATAACTATTGGACATAACAAGTGTTCTTAATATTTATTGTATAATACGCATGTTTCTCGAAGCTATGTTTTTCTTAACACAAGATTTACGGGATCCGTCAATATGACGGATTTTAATATTTTTAATTCGCGATTATCGAGATTGTAAAGATGAATCTACGGAGAATTATTCATCAAATGTATTTCTTTGGTTATATCTTAGAAAAAAATATGGCTAAACATTTGGATAGATATATCCCTGTTATTTTTATAAAATAATTTAAAATAGTCACTCTTAGTGCTCCGTAAACCTAGTGTTAAACTGGCATGCACGATAATTGAGAACTAGTAAAATATACGTCTTCGGACACATTTATTTAGGGGTTAGACCTAAAATTTATATTTGATATTTTATTTATATTATCCTCTTGAACAATATAAATTTCAAATAATCGGCCGAAATAAAGTAAACTTTTCTTGCGAACCTCAGAGCTTTCCCAACTTTGCATATTTTTCTTTCAAAATAGGTTCAATTCCAGCATAAAGTGTCTAACTTTAAGAAAATTTCTCACTTTTTGTATTTTGATCACTGTGATAGACCCTATATTGCACATCAATAATAGTTACACTAACGAAGCCGTTAAATAGTCTCGTGTATTAAACAAAAATGTAATAAATATTGAAATAAAAAAAGGGTCTCATGATTCAAGACTATCTGTTTACACCAAAAAATGGCCAAGTTCCAGATATCCAATAGTTATCCTAAAAAAATTGGTGTATACTTAGACCACATGGTTGAAGTGAAACTTCATTCTTCTTTGTCATGGAATTCTTTTTGACGTTTTGCATTTATTTTGGGCATTATTATTGGCTGAACTTGACAATAGACGATTAAGTTTTATTATTGTTATAACCGGAATCAAATTTTGGTTACCGGAGTTCACTGGTTAAAAAGTTATACACGCGTAAATATGTGCAATTCGAAGCGTTTTTGACAGGTGAGGCCGTCGTCATATTGGATATTCGTTGGAGGGTTTTAAGCGCATGCACTGGGTAGAGAATTTCGATTCATAGCCAGATCGGTTTAACGCCTACCGCGTCGAGGTTTTACTAAATCATTTCATCGTATCATTGTTTCATTGTTTCACCGTTTCATCGCCAGATCGGTTTAACTCCAACCACGTCGAGGTTTTACTAAATTGTTTCATCGTATCATTCTTTCATCGCCAGATCGGTTTTACTTCTACCGCGTCGAGGTATTACTAAATTGTTTCATCGTATCATTGTTTCATCGCCAGATCGGTTTTACTCCTACCGCGTCGAGGTTTTACTAAATTGTTTCATCGTTCCATCGCCAGATCGGTTTTACTCCTACCGCGTCGAGGTATTACTAAATTGTTTCATCGTATCATTGTTTTATCGTTTTATTGTTTCATCGCCAGGTCGGTTTTACTCCTACCGCGTCGAGGTTTTACTAAATCAATTCATCGTTTTATCGCCAGATCTGTTTTACTCCTACCGCGTCGAGGTTTTACTAAATCGTTTCATCGTTTCATCGCCAGATCGGTTTTACTCCTACCGCGTCGAGGTATTACTAAATTGTTTCATCGTATCATTGTTTCATCGTTTTATTGTTTCATCGCCAGGTCGGTTTTACTCCTACCGCGTCGAGGTTTTACTAAGTCGTTTCATCGTTTCATCATTTCATCATTTCATCGTTTCATCGTTTCATTGTTTCATTGTTACATCGTTTCATCGTTTCATTGCCAGATCGGCTTTACTCTTACCGCGTCGAGATTTTTGCTCCTACCGCGTCGAGGTTTTACACCTGCCGCGATTAGGTTTTGCTCCTGACGCGCTTAAAGTAGTTTCACTTCAAAAATTCTTAAAAATCACTTGTAATCACTACCGTTACGCCAAAAGTGCCCCTTAAGGTCGAGTTATACATGTCCGAAGTTCGGATCAGATCGAATATTGTTACTCAGGTTTAAACGAGAGTGTTCGCAAACGGAAATCGACGTCCAACTTCTCAACGATTCTTTTTCTTCGAGTCTGGGAGGCCATACATATATCTCCAGACGGTGACGGCTCTCTGCTGTGCGTGGTACAAAAAAAAAGGTTTCTATGGACTCCACAACTCCTTTAGGTAAACTATCGGTAGCTCTCCTTCACAATATCTCGAACGCTTCTCAAGTTACCTCAAACTTCGGACGTAAATGTATAAACACCCTAAAAACGCGTCCGATATCGGACGGATGTGTACAACCCGACTTTTATTCGATAAGGTAGTTATGAAGCAAAATTAACATTTTGGTACATTTTCCTAAGTTCAACACAAGCGAAAGTTAAAAATATATTTGCACGTGTTTAGTAACAAGATACAAAACATAAGTATTAATTCCGACTTTCAAGTTGAAAATCCTGGTTATAACGTAGAAAACTTGTTTTTACAGTACTACATATTATTATTATTATTATTATGCTGCAGATTTTATGTATTTATGACAAAACGGAGTAGGCGCAATTTGAAAGAATAGAGAAATTATAAGAATTTAAAAATATAGTTGTATTATCTCTAAGTTATTGAAGTCGTTAAGGTAATTATATAGAAAAGGTCTGCGTACTCCGATTTTGATGAAATTTTAATATATTATAGATTTCGACATTTTGAACAACTTTTTCGTTTTCCAATATAGGGGGGTCGCTTTTAGTTTTCGAGATATTTGCAAAAAACTATCGGTAATGTTAATTTCATAACGGAAACCTTCTTTTTAGAAACACTGGGTGGGTGTGTGTGTTATTGTCGCTTCTCATCTCCACAACGTGTTTACAAACAAAAAATAAACAGATGCGGCCCGAAAGTCCAGGAAATGTCTTTGAAAATTGAAAGCTCAGCCTATCTATGTATGATCAGAGTTATCTAGAGGAGTTAATTCTGCTTGTTTCTTCTGTTATTCCATTTCCTGAATTTTCGGGCCGCACCTGTTTATTTTTTGTTTGCAAACACGTTCTGGAGATGAGAAGCTACAATACCACACAGACCCACCCAGTGTTTTTAAAAAGGCGGTTTCCGTTATGAAATTAACATTACCGATAGTTTTTTGCAAGTATCTACGAAAACTAAAAGCGACCCCCCTATATTGGAAAAGGAAAAAGTTGTTTAAAATGTCGAAATCTATAATACATTAAAATTTCATCAAAATCGGAGTACGCAGACCTTTTCTATATAATTACCGTCGTTAAAGGAAGAAGGACCCTGCCCCTTGCAATTGATGCAGATAATTCTCATTCTGCATGAATTTTTTCAGATCTTTTTATGTTGAATGCATCGTAATGAAGAAAATAAAATCCGACTTTTTCGATTTTTTTAATGTTTCAACAATGAGAAAAGTCTTGTTGTTTTGTATATACAATATAGTTGATATTGTATATTAACCGTAGTTAAGAAAAACGTTATTGTCATATTACTGTTTCGTAAGAGAGTAACATTTTCCGCCGAGGGAACCACGGATTTCTAATTTGCAGACAGCAAATAGAGACTAAATGGGCAATACGGCCAAACACGAACACGAACACGAACGAAAAAAGACAAATATCAGGCCTGAGGGAGCTTCACGTTTTCATTCTAATCTGGCCGACATTGTCCCTTGCTTCATTCTATGTCATTACTTCCTCTCGTCGCTGCCTCTCAGTGGGGATTTACTATCCTGATAATCTTGTTCTGTTGATCTCGAGCCTGCTCGAGTAATATACTAACGAATTTTCAAAATGTATACGATCATTCGAGATAGCAAATCGATCGAGTCGGAATTCAGAAGCATCGCTTCATCTTTAAATTACACAGTCCAACAGCCAAAAAACCTTCCGATTTTCACTATGCGATTCGTATAGAGTTTCTTGTGCTGATTCCTAGACGTACAGTTTTTTACAAATTTGATTTTGAAAAAAAGAGATATTTTTCAACTTTAAACAAATATGGTGATGTTATTAGAAAAGACATTGAATTGTTCTTTGCGACCGAAAATTCTGTGGACTTTCCCGAACACAGTGATATCCGGCATTAATACATTATGAATGTTTAAACGTCTTTAAACAATCAGTAAAGATGGAGGGACACCACTGTTACACCAATTTTCGAGGGTATTTTTCATTTTATCTTAAGAAATAAGCGTCCAGCGTTAAATCGAACTATATCACGTGATAGAGCATTGATCTTTTTATCGAACCAGAAAGCAAAATATCTTCGCTCGACATTGGTTGAAGCCAGTGGTGCTCACCACTATGGTAGTGGTTCGACGGAGCACGGGGCTAGGCGCGGCGTAACGGCGCACAGTGGTCCCGATCGAGAAATACGGGGACATTTTGGTATAACTTTTAAACTATTAAAGATATCGAAGTGAAATTTGGAGTGAAGAATATTAACAAGAATTCATTTTTAATACTGTAAAATGTAATATACTTTATGTTTATTTAATAGCCTTTCTTGTACTTTTTAAATATGTGTACAAGTATAACAAATTTTAGCACTTTTTTTTTAAATAAACAGGTCCAAATTAATTAATTAGTTAATAATACTCTTCTACTTGTTTCACGAATCGCTAGTTGAGTAAACTTGTTTCTGTATTTTCCAGAATCTCCAGGTAAGATTTAAAAATTCACAAAGTCTATGGTACCTGTATAAAGCACAAATTAAAATATAAGCAATAATAAATACAACAAGTTTAATTCGTGATCAGTTGAGAATTATGTGACACAGAATTAAATTAATTATTCTTACCTTCTCTGTTAAAAGTTTTTATTTAATTATTAGTTCCTCAGCCTCTGAGTCCAGGGTTTTAGGTTTATTATTGTTGGACTTTATACGCAAAGAAGATGTATATGGATCAGAAGTTAGTAATAATCTATGAAATATATCTTCATTTGTAGCAGTGCGTGAAAATTTTCGGCTTTTATTGCTTCTATAATTTTTAAAATCTTTATGTCTCCTCTCTAAGACCTCTTCAGACAATTGACTTATTTTGTAAATCACCTACGCTTTTTAAAATTCGTTTAGCCGCGTCATCTAACAAACTTTGTAACTCAACTTTTGTATATTTTTCGGTTACATCTATAGCTTCCTTTGGTGGATAACAATTTTTTTTTCTTTTAATAATGCCGCATACGACGGCCATTGATTGGTTTTGTACAGTATAGCGTCATTTCTAATGGACGTATACTGAAATTTGGACAGGTCTGCTGTTATAAACGTACAAAGAGCTTTCTCTGCTGATAACATTTCTCTTTTATGCATAGAATTTATTTATAATTGCATTCAAATTACAATGTAACGCTCAAACAGTTGCACGATTCACTCTCGTATGGCTTTGTATCAACTGAATGCAGAATGGCAGTGAATATCATTGTTGAAGGTTTATATATATTATAGCATAAACATTTGAAAGTGTGTATCTTCTGAAGAATTCCCTATGATGTCTCTCTATGTCCTGAAAACCTCGCTTCGCGTGGCCAAAGGAATTTTAGTGTAGCATAGTCTCGACGATGAATGCGCCCATAGCACCTATACGCACAGCGAAGCGCGCAGCTTTAAACAATGATAATTTGTAAAAATGGAAGAAGGTGATTCCGATTCTTGCAGGATTATATAAAAGCAAATATGCTGAGAATAGTCCACTTTGTAAAATTCTGGGAATATTCGAGAGTCAAAAGATATTCCATGTGAATTACTAAGAATTTTTAGGATTTTCCCCAATGGAGTCAGCATTAAATTTGTTTTAAATAACAAACAGTAATGCTTAATTGTCAGTGATAATTTGTAATTTAAAGATATACTTTTCATTTAAAAAAAAGTGGTGGAAAAATATTGAAAAGAGTCGTCAGGACATTTTAAAGAAAGGAACCAATTTCTTCCATGAAAAATGCTATCTTCAAAACATCCAACTTTAACTGTCGATAACAGTAACCATTTTTATTGCAGTTTATTACTTTTTTCATTTTCGAGATTGCTGGAAATTGAGAAAGCAAAACATTCAACAGACATCTATGCGAGATAGTTGATTTTTTGGCAAAATGTCCCCATATTTCTGGATCGGAACCACTGTGCGCCGTTCCGTTTGGATTCGTGACATTTGAGTGTCGTAAATTTTATAATCATTGCTTTTCGAATTCTACATATGGTGATATTTTATTGTGAAATATATGGTTAGTTCTGGGTTAGGTCTGGGTTAGGTCTGGGTTAGGTCCAACCTGTACGGAATCCAATCGGCATGAAGTCCAAACGGCAGGGCGTTAAAACGACACGAGTCCAATTGGCACAGAGTCCAAAAGGAACGCGTCCAATCGGGTAGCGTCCAAACGGGGGTGTCCCGAAAGATATCGGTGCTCAGCCGTCTACTCTCCCCTATTCTCCATGCTCTCTCTCGGCCCGCTGGAGAAGAAAGTCAAACCTAACACTATACATCTGACCCGATATACGGCGAAAGTCGATTCCGAGCTGTAACCGTATGGTTTACACACAGTCACCACACTGTTTCATATATACGTATGTATGTATATATATATATATATATATATATATATATATATATATATATATATATGTCGGGGCGAGGCGCAGCGACGCAGCCCGATGGCAACGACGTGTAATGCTCGTTGTAATATTCTTTTGTAACATTTGTTTTATTGTTCTATTTCTTTGCGCGTTGCGGAAAGAGAGATGCGAGATAGGGTTCCGTGGAAATATGGCCTGGAGCCCTGTTGAACGTGACCACGGGTGGCGGAATAGCGTCTTTGTATTTTTGAAAATAGTTTCTGTATTTTGTTGTCGTGTACATCTCTGTACACGCTCCTGATAGCCTGAGCGAATTTCAGTCGTAACAGGCCATGCTCTGTTTCCAGAGCAATATCAACAGGCGATCGACTTTGCGTTGTTTTTATGCTCGTGACATTCTTCTCGTAACCTCGTACGGAGTCGCATCGCATTTTTGGAGTGAGATACGCATCGAAGAAGCATAAACGCGGATACGTAGCTATTCTAAGTGACCCGTGGACTCGTTAACGTGTCTCTCAGTCCTTTAACAATGAGCGAGCCGCTTGAAGGTACTTTCGGTCAACCTCCGACATATATATATATATATATATATATATATATATATATATATATATATATATAGTGGAACGCCGCGTCATCAATATTCTCCCTCTCTACAAGGATTCGCAAAGAAATGCGCTATCCTTCTCATAATGAAGGATCGCAGGATTTCGCACTAATTAGTATGCGCGCGCATCGATCCTCACTAGATCTGGATCGAAGGAGCTCGATACGCGACGAATTCAAATCACTTTACGTCTGGGCGCGGTTCTGGTAGAACGGAAATTAGAGGGTTCACGGCGAGAACCGGCACGGGAACAAGTAGTCAAACCGACTTAGTAAATTAGCAAACCGTCTAATTTATTCTTGACGCGTACGCGCCTCAAACCGAGGAGTCGCAAATGCAAACCGCATTGTGGCACGGCCAACAACCATCGAGGTTTCAAAGCCGAACGTAACCGCGTAGAGTCAATTAACCCCTTCCCGTGCCATTTAGCTCGACGAAACTTGGGCCCAAGCGGTAGGCATCGACGCGCGCTAAACAGATCAGACAGATGCTTGTAAACAGTCCCAATACGAACTACAAACTATTGGTGTGTTTTTTACTTTTTGCCAAATCTATGATTGTTGTGTCGTACTTTCCTCTTCACTACTCTCATCTATAATCATACGCCTTATACGCTTTACGAATGGCACAAACGCGTCACTATCAGAGGATTCGTTATCACTGCCTTCATTTAACATTTTTGTATCTTGCATTTTGAAGGGGTTTCTTAAATTTCAATAATTGAACTGCTTCGTAACAGGAACGATAAGAATTGTGACTAACTGTCATGAGGTATTGATAGAAACTAACATTCTGTCACGATCGTAACGGTCAAAAAATCAGTCCGCGAGCTCGGCTTGTTGTGTTTACGTTTGGCCCAAGTATCTGGTCGCGAGTCTGACTCGCGATATTCATGTTTGGCCCAAGTATCTGTTCGCGAGTCTGACTCGCTAAAGTACGGGAAGGGGTTAAATTGAACTAATTTCGATAATTAAATTCACATTAAATATCCTGGAAATTTCTCGTCTTATCGAGATATTAGGATTTCCAGTGTGTCGGAATATCGATATTGTCGTAACGGGAAGCATTCACGTACGAATCGCAATATCGTTTGCGGTCGGGTGAGTCGGAATCTCGCACCGCGGTCTGGTCCGAACGTATACGGTAAATTGAATCTTATCACAATTCGTATTCCTGAGAATCATCTTGCAGGCTCATTCAGGCAACCGAAGTGACGCTCAGCTGTCGTACTTGCCGGATCTTGTGGTGGTTTCCTGTTTGTCTTTGCGAAGGAGCTGACGAGATACTTGTGGCATTTCCGGCACGCGATACAGACGGCGAATCATAAGACAATTGTCTTGTAATTCAAAGATAGGCAGGATTAGCGAAAGCGGGAGACCAAACGTCGCAAGGGAATAGATAGGAAAGAGAAAGAGAAAATAATTATTTAAATAAAAATACATTTTTAAAAATACCACGTTTTTAAAACGGTCTAAAAAGTATAAAATAATAATAAATTAAAGAAACGGACTAAAAAGTATAAAACAATTTGACAAAAATAAAAATAAAATGGACTAAAAAGTATAAAATAATTTGAAAATAAAAACAAAAATTTGAAATTGTGAATTTTGAATAGCTGTGAAAATACTTGTAAGATTTAAAACCAAAAACGTGGGGCGCAAGATAATAGTAAGGAATGTAGGGAGTAGCAGCCGTTGAGAAAACTCACACGACAGTTTATATCATTTGCGGAGCAATAAAATTTTTAGTGATTTAGGTGAACTATTCATTTTTCGTTTTAAATCTTACAAGTATTTTCACAGCTATTCAAAATTCACAATTTCAAATTTTTGTTTTTATTTTCAAATTATTTTATACTTTTTAGTCCGTTTTTTTAAAATTCTTTTATACTTTTTAGTCCATTTTACCTTTTTTCAAATTATTCTTTTTATTTATTATTAGTTTATACTTTTTAGACCGTTTTAAAAACGTGGTATTTTTAAAAATTCATTTTTATTTAAATAATTATTTTTTGCTTTTTAATCTTGTGTGTGTGAAATTTTTCCAGAAAATATTTAACGCAAAATATGCATCAATTTTTAAACATATTCAAATGGATGGCTGCGTTGATGATATAATAATTTCAAGAAATTTTGTAACTTTTTCAAGAAAATATTTAACGCAAAATATGCAATGACATACCTGGTGATTTGGCGGCTTCCCTGTGAAAATCATTATTAACGAACTGCTCCTTTTTTTTTTGTAGACATTATTTCTGACACTTTCAAACACAGATTTTTGTTAATTTCTAATCTCGTGCACGATATTATTATTACCTATATCATGCATGCTCCCCAACGTCAAAAGGCTTCCTCTCCTACTTCTTGCACGTATATTTCAACCGATTTGAAACATTTTGATGAAATTATAACAGAAAGGTGTAACGGTTCTTTCACTTGGTAAACAAAGCAATGATGTACTACCGATCGTCTATCATATACTGAGCACGGCCGGGGGAAGTGGGTTCGTGGAGTGGGGACGAGTCAGAGTGCGTACGCATGGTAAAGTAGAGAGCGTTGTCGCGCGGAGTGGGGATCGCTGAACGCGATGACCGCGGTGTAACGGTAATAACGGTAAAAATATTTAATTGTTATTTCTCTTAAACGGATAGACTTTTTAAAAAAAAAATTTTAAATACTGCATTGTCATCCAGTTCTGAGCTACGTTTCCAATTTCAAGTCTCTAGCTCATCGGGAAGTTAGTTTAAAATCAATTGCAAGATTTGTACCGAACAAACAAACAAGAAAGCGAGCTAATAAAAACGTGGTAAAAAGTAGAACAGCAAGAAATCGGTTACAGAGTCTACTCCGTTTTCGGAGCAAACATTCACACAATTATATTAAAAGTATCGATAACAAATGACGGTAAAATTATCGCTACTAATATCTCATATATTGGCATAGGTCGCTTAAAGTAGCCGGATACCCTGGTTGCGCAACAATAGTGAATATTTTGCTTGGCTACCCAAGAGATAACTGGATTCAATTGAATAGATATCTTCAGGGAAAGAGGAAATATGTATATACATATGTATGTCGGATATTAGGAAAAAGGAGGGCACCGACCGTACTCGACCCTGGCCTCGCGATTTGTAGCTGATAAGCTCCTGCACACATCCACGATACTCTCCGGATTTTTCCAATTTCCATACGGTGTTTGTATTTAGAAATATAATGACAGATACATCATACAGATTGAAATAATTATTGAAAAATGAGAACAAATACAACACTGATTATGGAGGGAAATACTGAATGGATGAGGATTCCAGAAAATGTAGATTGTGTGGATGGAAGAATGAGCCGTGGGAGCATGTATGGGAAGTACGCATGAAGGTGGATGAAGAAAGAGGTTGGCAGGAGATGTTGAGGAAGATATTAAATGTTGAGGGGGGAGGGGAGGACGGGCTAAGGAAGGTGGAGGAATGGAGAGAGTATAAGGAGGGAAAGAAACAACAGGGAAGAACGAGAAGGAGTAATGTGGTAAGGATTGGGGTGAGTGATGGGCGACCGGAAGAGGGTGTCCATGGTTAGGGAAGGGTGTGTATATGTGTGTGTAAAGAAAAAATGGGCATAGTTTAGGTACAGTTTTTTAAGTTAAGTTTTCAGACCCATTTTGTAATAAGTTAGTTTTAAGTCAAAATAAGGTTAGGATAAAAGAGGCGGAGGCGAGGAGACAGTATAAGAGGAGCGGTAAGTGTGTATAGAATTTTAACCCTGAGGGGATCAATAAAGGCACATACATAACACGAACTAAATAAATTCGAGCGTATTCCGTTCATATTATTTTACATCAGAATGAGAGGGCATGCCATACTGAGTATGACTCTATCTTTATCCGAGGAAGGATATCGCTCCACGGCCACCTACTTTACAGCTTATCGCTACCTCTCGCCTATCACATTCTCCGTGTTCTCGTTCGCCTTATATCGGAACAATATTGTAAAAGGATATTCGAGAGTTTAGAAAAGCGATTGCGTGTGGTTGGAGAGGCTGAGGTATGTGCTGGATATTTCGGATGATCCAGCAAGATCCAATGATTAATATTAAAGAAATGTAATAGTTTTGTTCAAGCACAATCATTTTTTCCATTTAACGGGGTATAGTGTTTTATACTTTTGCCCAATAAAAATATATTATTTTTGTTTAAATTGATAAATTGGTGTAATTTTCTAATGTCCGATGAATACTAGTGTAAAATAGGTAAACTTACTCACGGATTTTGATGACCTCAAATATGTGGTCAACGTCATCAATCTGAACAACTTTTCCCTATACATGTAACCTGCGGTCGGCTTTAGTTTCCGAGATATTTGCAAAAGATTGTAGTTAAATCTAGGTTACAAGTACACTTTATTTTGGGTGTCCAAGGTGTCATTCAGTGGTTATTAAAATATACGGTATAATATACAGTGACTCACGCAATTGATCAAATGTTCCCACAGTGTTTAAATTTTTATTTAATTGAACACATCTTCATAAGATATGTAACAAAATATTTTATTATAATACATACATAGTTTTCGCAGTTCATATAATACAGAATTAACTTAAATATGTTAGACTTTTTAAAGAAAATTAAATAAAATTAACAAATTATGTAATGATCAATTTTTTGAGTTTGAAAAAATGAAATATTAATATTTTGTACACCCGCCTTTCGCTTTCAGTATGGCTTCTATGCGTTTTGGCAGACTATCTACTAAACTTTTACACTGTTCAGCCTTAATATTGTCACAAGCGGTTTTAACTTCTGACCGCACTTCAATAATACTTCTTGAATTGTGATCGAATATGGCAACTGCTCTTTTCAGTAAACCCCATAAGTGTTATATTGGATTCAGATCGGGAGAATGTGGGGGCCAGCCTAAAATAGTAAATGATTGCCTCCTAGAAGTTAGCCCCCCACTTGTTGAAATAAATAATTTCAACAGTTGTGCTGAGTTATGCTAAGTTTGTGCTACATTGTTCTCGAATATTATAACAATAATGTAAACAATAAGACTAAAAATTGAGAAAAACGATTTTATTTTGTAGCCCCCCACTTTTCGTTTTTTTTTCAATTTTCACAATTGTGCTAAGTTGTGCTAGGTTGTGCTAAGATTGTGCTCGAATATTATAACAATAATATAAAAAATAAGACCAAAAATTGAGAAAAACGATTTTTTAGTAGCCGCCCACTTTCCGTTATTTTCAATTTTCTAAATTGTGCTAAGTTGTGCTAGGTTGTGCTAGGTTGTGCTAAGATTGTGCTAAAGTATTACTTTACAAAAATAATAAATAAAGAAGTTATGGTAAATAATCGTTTTGGACATGCAATTAACGTTTAAGATAGTAACAGTTATCCAAACAGCATATAATCATATATCTGAATTGTGCTAACCTAGCACAAGTCAGCACAACTTTCGTTTTCGCCAGCACAACGATATAAAGGGCACTTTACTCTTGCTCGCGGCCCTTCGCGGTGGACACTATATCATTAATTTGACTTTCTGGTCATCCAGCAAACATAATATCGCATATCTGAGTTGCGCTAGCCTAGCACAAGTCAGCACAACTTTCCTTTTCGCCAGCACAACGATATAAAGGGCACTTTACTCTAGCTCGCGGCCCTTCGCGGTGGACACTATATCATTAATTTGACTTTTTGGTCATCCGACAAACATAATATCGCATATCTGAGTTGAGCTAGCCTAGCACAAGTCAGCACAACTTTCGTTTTCCCCAGCACAACGATATAAAGGGCACTTTACTCTAGCTCGCTGCCATTCGCGGTGGACACTATATCATTAATTTGACTTTCTGGTCATCCGACAAACATAATATTGCATATCTGAGTTGCGCTAGCCTAGCACAAGTCAGCACAACTTTCCTTTTCGCCAGCACAACGATATAAAGGGCACTTTACTCTAGCTCGCTGCCATTCGCGGTGGACACTATATCATTAATTTGACTTTCTGGTCATCCGACAAACATAACATTGCATATCTGAGTTGCGCTAGCCTAGCACAAGTCAGCACAACTTTCCTTTTCGCCAGCACAACGATATAAAGGGCACTTTACTCTAGCTCGCGGCCCTTCGCGGTGGACACTATATCATTAATTTGACTTTCTGGTCATCCGACAAACATAACATTGCATATCTGAGTTGTGCTAGCCTAGCACAAGTCAGCACAAATTTCCTTTTCGCCAGCACAACGATATAAAGGGCACTTTACTCTAGCTCGCGGCCCTTCGCGGTGGACACTATATCATTAATTTGACTTTCTGGTCATCCGACAAACATAACATTGCATATCTGAGTTGAGCTAGCCTAGCACAAGTCAGCACAACCTTCCTTTTCGCCAGCACAACGATATAAAGGGCACTTTACTCTAGCTCGCGGCCCTTCGCGGTGGACACTATATCATTAATTTGACTTTCTGGTCATCCGACAAACATAATATTGCATATCTGAGTTGCGCTAGCCTAGCACAAGTCAGCACAAATTTCCTTTTCGCCAGCACAACGATATAAAGGGCACTTTACTCTAGCTCGCGGCCCTTCGCGGTGGACACTATATCATTAATTTGACTTTCTGGTCATCCGACAAACATAACATTGCATATCTGAGTTGAGCTAGCCTAGCACAAGTCAGCACAACTTTCCTTTTCGCCAGCACAACGATATAAAGGGCACTTTACTCTAGCTCGCTGCCATTCGCGGTGGACACTATATCATTAATTTGACTTTCTGGTCATCCGACAAACATAACATTGCATATCTGAGTTGCGCTAGCCTAGCACAAGTCAGCACAACTTTCCTTTTCGCCAGCACAACGATATAAAGGGCACTTTACTCTAGCTCGCGGCCCTTCGCGGTGGACACTATATCATTAATTTGACTTTCTGGTCATCCGACAAACATAACATTGCATATCTGAGTTGTGCTAGCCTAGCACAAGTCAGCACAAATTTCCTTTTCGCCAGCACAACGATATAAAGGGCACTTTACTCTAGCTCGCGGCCCTTCGCGGTGGACACTATATCATTAATTTGACTTTCTGGTCATCCGACAAACATAACATTGCATATCTGAGTTGAGCTAGCCTAGCACAAGTCAGCACAACCTTCCTTTTCGCCAGCACAACGATATAAAGGGCACTTTACTCTAGCTCGCGGCCCTTCGCGGTGGACACTATATCATTAATTTGACTTTCTGGTCATCCGACAAACATAATATTGCATATCTGAGTTGCGCTAGCCTAGCACAAGTCAGCACAACTTTCGTTTTCCCCAGCACAACTATACAAAGGGCACTTTACTCTTGCTCGCGGCCCTATAAAACTCTTCGCTTGTTTATATAGAACTAATTTTTAGAAAAATTAACTTCAACGATTTTTCACATAAAACCAGGAAAAAAGATTGTCACAATAAACCTTCCGCTTGCAACAATTGATGAACCTGTATTGGCATGTTGAATGTTGCCAACACAAGTGAATACATTTGTAACATTTGTTGAAGATGTTACCAACTGCTTTACGTAAATAATACGAAATATAAACCTATGCGCATGCAGCTATTACAATATTTCTAGGTGAGACTAAAAATGTCCCACCATGCATTACGGTGCATCAAAAAGGTGGGACACTTTTATTCCCAGCGTGACCCCGAAAATTTAGTACGGAAAATGTTACAATATTTGTAAGATACGTTTCTGTTCTATCAGAACGCCGTCATGTGTGTTCGTTTACGTCTCGCGACTTGTCTCGTTGAACGCACTATATGTATATGCTCGAGCAGCGAACACGCGGTGAATGGAGACGGAGAAAGCACGAAGACAGAGGAAGTTCGCGGTGACAAAAGACGGTGAAGGAACTAGCGCGTCGCGAGTTACGGTTTATTTTTGGCATGACATACAAACTACAAATGCGTGTGTTAAATCACATCAAACTTTAATTATTAAACTACGAAAATTAGTATATCTAGATTTAGGAATTAATTTAGTTACTTCAATAACCATTGTGCGTGAGCTGTAATTAGTTATTATTTTATTTGAACAATGTTAATGAAACAGAAAATTATCAAATAAAATATTACTTGATTTAAACGCCGCATGAAAATAAATTTTTGATGTTATTTGTAATATACAAATAAAAAAGTATTTAAAATATTTCATTACTTCAAATGATTATTTGTTATCTTATTTCAAATGAAATGTACCCGACTCTGGTAATAAGTGAGAAATAAATTTTGTAACATCATTGAAATGCGGTATAAAGTAATTTTGCATTAATCGATGGTAAAATCGATATAATGAGCGGACTTTATGAAACTAAAATAATAATGTTAATGTTTAAATGTTTTTAGCAGTTATCACTGTTACTGCTAAAAACTAATAAAATAATAATTATTTTGAGCTGTGTAGATGCAATTGAACCTTGTTTGCATAAGCTTTGATTGAGAATATTGCAGCCAGAGGAGTTACATATCTAATTCTGATGCAGGAGCGCTCGAGGAGCAATTTGTGTCATAAATGTCTCCAAGTAGTTCCAAGCACTTCGCCATTCACTTCATCTGTTTGGACAAGTCTGGCGCCGCACCTCTGGCCGCTAAATAGGTAATAGGGATCCTTTCTGAGCAAGATGCTTATGAACTGCGTCAACTGTGCCTCTAGTTAAATAATTCTCTATCATTCCTGCCCGTTCACTTAGCCACGACATTTACGATTGAACATGAGTCATTTCCAAGCTCAAGCATGTCCAATATCCTGCTCTTCTTTTCACTTTGAAACTTTTATTATTATCAACTGTTTCCATTGAATTACAAATCAATGTAACTGTGTCAAAATGGACATTCAAAGCTAGTTTATGATATTTTTAAGAAATCGAACATAGTTGAAGGAAATACAGTGGCTCCGAAAGGTATTGGCATACTAATGTCTTGATTTGCGACAAATTTTCTACATTTTAATTGTTATAATTTCGTTAAAAAGGATCATACAATCATACACCAACCCCCTAAAAATTTATGAACAACTTTTTTAGCGGTTTTAGAAAAAATAAATTAGGACCAAGTTCGGTCGAGTAAATACCTCATGATGTACCTTATACAGGGTGTCCCAAAAATGTCTGAGTTCCTTTAAAGGGGAGGTTCCTGAGGCCATTTGAAGCGACATTTTCCTTTGCAAAAATGGCCGTTTCGGCTTTGTTAAGGAGTTATTAACGAAAAACACGGACCAATCAGAGCGCGACCTAGAGACGTGTTGGCAGAGACGGCCGCGCGCGACAGAAGTCGAGCGATGGTGATACACCGCGGTCGAAAGCAAGGAACAAACAAGAGAAGAAAATTTTTCGAGTCCTATGTCGGATAGTTCAAATTTGAATATGTTGTAGTCTTTAGTAGCCTATGAAGGAATCTCGAAGGATTTTTCGAAATCTTAAAAAATGTTGGTTTTACAGACGTGTAAAGAATTTGTTTTCATTAAATTATAACACTAGAACTAACGTACCGAGGAAAATGAGTTTTGAGGAGCTTGTAGTGAACACGTAAGAGTATCTATTGAAAATATTTCGATTTGGAATAAATGGTTTTTTCACCATTTATTTTGCAAATGTTTTAAACAAATCCAATTTTCCTATAGCCGGGACTGTTTTAAAAATTCGAAAAAAAACGTGATGACAGCTTCAAGTCTCCTCTTTACGGACCTATTTTTTAAAAGGCAGGCGCTTTAAAATTGACTGAATTAGAATTATTTAAAGCGAACGCTGCACCGCGATATTACGGAGGCGCGCGGCACGAACAGCTGTTAGATACGCGACAAGCAAGAGAAGAAAATTTTTCGAGTCCTATGTCGGATAGTTCAAATTTGAATATGTTGTAGTCTTTAGTAGCCTATGAACGAATCTCGAAGGATTTTTCGAAATCTTGAAAAATGTTGGATTTGCAGACGTGTAAAGAAAAGTGGCAACTTTTCTTCAATAAATTATAACACTAGAACTAACGTACCGAGGAAAATGAGATTTTAGGAGCTTATAGTGAACACAGAAGAATATCTATTGAAAATATTTCGATTTGGAAAAAATGATTTTTTCACCATTTACTTTGAAAAAGTTTTAAACAAATGCAATTTTCCTATAGCCGGGACTGTTTTAAAAATTCGAAAGAAAACGAGGTAACAGCTCCAAGTCTCCTCTTTACGGACCTATTTTTTAAAAGGCAGTCGCTTTAAAATTGACGGAATTAGAATTATTTTAAAACCTTGCTTACCTTGGTACTCCTGTAGAGCCCCAGCGAGGTGAAAATGATTCCTGTATTCACAAATTATTCTGCGTGAAACACTGAACCTGCCCACTCGTTAAATTCACAAGAGCATTTTAATTATTCGCTCTATGAAATTATCGAGCAGAAGGGGTCAATGTCCTTTCACTGCACGATCCGGCCCACATTGTTGATTTATTCACGATCACAATAAAACTATTCACATATATCCATTGGGTCCACAAACATTGAAAGAAATCCACACAAATGATTCACAGAAATCCACATATCACGCACAACTAGTTCACATTTGAAGCACGTAAATCGATCATTTCGACTAGCCGGTCCGCGAAAAACTGTCCATGAAATCTGTCTGTCTATGCTGACGATCGTAGGAAGACTAGTTCAGAACAGCTGACGAGGTTAACGGCCTTTCAACAGCACACTGCCGATTTTCATTTCAGCAACTGTTCGATGGAACCGTGTTTTCAAATGGAATGGGAAGAGTAAATGACCGCCCCTCTTCAAATCGGGGGTCATTCAGGTATGCTTCTACCACCGAGCGTGGCCATAAACCAGTGCCTTGTGTCGAAGCTCAACCTTGACGATGGCTCGACTTCTGGTTACCAAATGTGTACAATAGGTCAATAAAATGCTAAAAGTTTTAACGAAGAGTAACGGCTTTTTGGGAATATTGCTACTAGCCTCCCCGAGTGACGCACGCGGGGGATCCGCGTGTCCCAGAGAGGTGTTGTCGTAATGTAATAAACGAAGAAAGCGCCTTGACTTCTTCGTGAAAACGTTTAGCATTTTATTGACCTACTGCACACATTTGGTAAACATAAGTCGAGCATCCTTCGTTCAAGTCAAGGGGATACAAGCGTACCTGCCACCGTACCTGGGACGGTTCCATGAAAATTCCATCGATGGCCATAAACGATGGCATATTTTGGAAAACGTGCAGAGCACGTGGGGCATCGAATGAGCCCAATCGCCTTGCTTACGGTTCGCAAATACTGTCTAACCGCCCGGAAATTTTTTTATATGCAGCTAATTGTAATTTCTTCTCGAGAGACAATTCTTTTTCGATATTAACATCAACATCATCTTCAACGAATTCTTCTGGATAGGTTTGTGTTTGCTTTTTATAAATGTTTTTGCGGAAATTGACGACGAACTTCATTAAATTTGACCTTGTTATTTTCTTTTCTTCCTTTTCGTTTTCTTTATTAAAGTCGTTATATACAGAAAAATTAATTTGTAAATTTCAAATAATAGTAGATGCCCTAAAAAATATTTATTATTTATAGCTAATACCGAAAATACCAGTATTTTACCTTAGCAAATACCGGTTTCACGAAATTGCAAATTAGCACAAAATACCGGTATTCCGTATACCGGTGTAAGAAAGGATAGTAGCAATATTCCCAAAAAGCCGTTACTGTTCGTTAAAACTTTTAGCATTTTATTGACCTATTGTACACATTTGGTAACCAAAAGTCGAGCCATCGTCAAGGTTGAGCTTCGACACAAGGCGCTGGTTTATGGCCACGCTCGGTGGTAGAAGTATACCTGAATGACCCCCGATTTGAAGAGGGGCGGTCAGTTACTCTTCCCATTCCATTTGAAAACACGGTTCCATCGAACAGTTGCTGAAATGAAAATCGGCAGTGTGCTGTTGAAAGGCCGTTAACCTCGTCAGCTGTTCTGAACTAGTCTTCCTACGATCGTCAGCATAGACAGACAGATTTCATGGACAGTTTTTCGCGGACCGGCTAGTCGAAATGATCGATTTACGTGCTTCAAATGTGAACTAGTTGTCCGTGATATGTGGATTTCTGTGAATCATATGTGTGGATTTCTTTCAACGTTTGTGGACCCAATGGATATATGTGAATAGTTTTATTGTGATCGTGAATAAATCAACAATGTGGGCCGGATCGTGCAGTGAAAGGACATTGACCCCTTCTGCTCGATAATTTCATAGAGCGAATAATTAAAATGCTCTTGTGAATTTAACGAGTGGGCAGGTTCAGTGTTTCACGCAGAATAATTTGTGAATACAGGAATCATTTTCACCTCGCTGGGGCTCTACAGGAGTACCAAGGTAAGCAAGGTTTTAAAATAATTCTAATTCCGTCAATTTTAAAGCGACTGCCTTTTAAAAAATAGGTCCGTAAAGAGGAGACTTGGAGCTGTTACCTCGTTTTCTTTCGAATTTTTAAAACAGTCCCGGCTATAGGAAAATTGCATTTGTTTAAAACTTTTTCAAAGTAAATGGTGAAAAAATCATTTTTTCCAAATCGAAATATTTTCAATAGATATTCTTCTGTGTTCACTATAAGCTCCTAAAATCTCATTTTCCTCGGTACGTTAGTTCTAGTGTTATAATTTATTGAAGAAAAGTTGCCACTTTTCTTTACACGTCTGCAAATCCAACATTTTTCAAGATTTCGAAAAATCCTTCGAGATTCGTTCATAGGCTACTAAAGACTACAACATATTCAAATTTGAACTATCCGACATAGGACTCGAAAAATTTTCTTCTCTTGCTTGTCGCGTATCTAACAGCTGTTCGTGCCGCGCGCCTCCGTAATATCGCGGTGCAGCGTTCGCTTTAAATAATTCTAATTCAGTCAATTTTAAAGCGCCTGCCTTTTAAAAAATAGGTCCGTAAAGAGGAGACTTGAAGCTGTCATCACGTTTTTTTTCGAATTTTTAAAACAGTCCCGGCTATAGGAAAATTGGATTTGTTTAAAACATTTGCAAAATAAATGGTGAAAAAACCATTTATTCCAAATCGAAATATTTTCAATAGATACTCTTACGTGTTCACTACAAGCTCCTCAAAACTCATTTTCCTCGGTACGTTAGTTCTAGTGTTATAATTTAATGAAAACAAATTCTTTACACGTCTGTAAAACCAACATTTTTTAAGATTTCGAAAAATCCTTCGAGATTCCTTCATAGGCTACTAAAGACTACAACATATTCAAATTTGAACTATCCGACATAGGACTCGAAAAATTTTCTTCTCTTGTTTGTTCCTTGCTTTCGACCGCGGTGTATCACCATCGCTCGACTTCTGTCGCGCGCGGCCGTCTCTGCCAACACGTCTCTAGGTCGCGCTCTGATTGGTCCGTGTTTTTCGTTAATAACTCCTTAACAAAGCCGAAACGGCCATTTTTGCAAAGGAAAATGTCGCTTCAAATGGCCTCAGGAACCTCCCCTTTAAAGGAACTCAGACATTTTTGGGACACCCTGTACAGTCACTCCCATTAATATTCGTACACTCTTAAAAAGACGATAACTTGTTTAATATTGAACCATACGACTTGGACTTTTTTGAGAAGTTAGAATAATTAGTTTACCACATGACGTGAAAAAGAAATTTTAAAAGAATTGCAATTGAACGGTATTGTAGAGAAAATACTAAAAGTTGTTTTTTACCATTTTTTTATGTAGCTTATAGTGAAAATTTAAAACATCCATTTTGTAGATCTGTATCAATTGTATACATTTTCAATTTTCATCTAATTTGGATTACGTAAGAATCCTTCGATTTATTACAGTTTGAGGCTGAAAATTGTGAAAAGCTGCAATTTTTACCATCTTCAAACAGTTGTAGCTCATTGCACCGTTTGCCGATTTTGGTGAAATATTCAGAGTGTATACAGTTGACACAGATCTACAAAACGTATTTGTTGAATTTTCAATATGGACCCACATAAAACAGTTATAAATAACAACTTTTAGTATTTTCTTTGTAATTCCGACCAATTACAATTTTTTCAAAATTTCTGTTTTTCAACGCGTAGTAAACTAATTGTTCTAACTTCTCAAAAAGAAATCCAAGTCACATGATCCAATATTAAAAACGTAATCGCCTTTTAGAGTGTACGAATATTAATGGGAGTGACTGTGCATATTTTTGGTAGCAGATAAATGGATTAAATCGTTGTATTGTTGGAAAATTGCCTTACTGTCTTCTATTTCAGTTATAAAAGACAATAATTCGTCATGTAACATCTCCACATATTCTGCATCATTCAATTTATCCTTCAAAAAAACAATTTTACTGTTAAAATTTGTTTGGGATGCCTCTCAAACCATTACTGACTAACTACTCCATGGCTTTAAGGATATAATCCATTCTTCTTTTCTCAGACCATGCCAATGTTATAATTTTACGAGATAGAGGGAATAAAACTTTATAAATCCTTTATAATACACACATCACTTCAAAGATATATATATATATATATATATATATATATATATATATATATTAAAAACTTTGGTCTCATTTTCTAACATATTTTCTTAGGTAATAATTATACAGAACGAACGATAAAGTAGCCCAGCCATCCTATGAGCGCTCGCACACCACACTGCTATATGTAACCCACTCTCAGTCCAACACACACACTTATATCCTTTCAGTCGGTAATCTAGGGATCGATTACCCTATCCAACAGCCAATACTGGGTAAAACCCATTACGTCCATCTATGTATATTAAACTCTTTCTCATTGAGCTGTATTATTGTAGAATAGTGCTAAAAGTCCCATTCTTCATATAAGCTTTTGCAACATTTAGTAGTCGCGGCATAGAGATACTTATCTTTTTGCATATTATCAAAATGGATTTTTCGCCCCGTAAAGTCTCTATTATTTGGCAACAGGTATTTATCCAATATGAAACTAAACAAGTAAGGAATACGGTTTAAATTATCAGATATTTATTAAGTGTACGAATATTAATGGGAGTGACTGTAAGTATTACTGTAACATTGCCAGTATATCTTTCATTCACCGCTCAATAAATCAATCAGACATAATTCGCGCTTAAAGTTTCAAGGGGTCGTTGTAAAGGGTAAGCTTCAGTTTTCAAGTCTATCACGAAATTCAGTCACGAATAATTTTTTCATTATTTTTAGAACCGTTTCAATTTTCGAGAAAAGGCAGCTCCATTGTCCTAACTACTACACTCCCAAACAAAAAGATAGCACGCGTGTGCTATCTTTAATTTCTCATGTTATATTTATGGTAGCGTAAACATTCTGACTAAAAAGTGAAGAATAGCTTCTACAAATATATAAAAACAGCTTAGATTGGCATTACATTAAAGAGTTCTCTGGGTAGAAAATACACAAATGAACACAGACAAAATGATACCACAATTAAGGTTACGGACTCCTGCGCGCAGCGCTCCAAGCGGCCGCTAGGGGAAGCTCGAATGAGAATGTGTGACACACACATTCCGCTAGATTGGCCTATACGTATACGAGCAGAGAGGAAACTCGTACGAGATTTCAAGCTATTTCAAGGTTCCGCGGGGCCCGTTTTCACGGCGAAAAAACGCAACAGTGGGAGTTTTGAGTATACACGTCCACTAATTGAAAGATAAATCTACTGCGCTTGACTGTAGAGACAGCCTACTTTTGCGATATTGAGGCGTACTTTGGGATATTTTGCAGCATGTTGCCCATCAGAAATCGTTGTAGGCCGAGTGACGTCACGGCATGTTGAATCTTTAAGTATCCGGAGATTTAGGGTTCTTATAGAGACACCTGGATGCACGCCCGCTAGCGAGGGCACGTACAATGTTGACGAAACGTCTATTATGTTATTTATTTACGTATTTTAGGCGTAAAAAGTAGACTTCTAATACAGATATCAGCGCTCGTAGCGACAAATGCCGGAACTATGTCTTTCTCGAAGTCTACTTTTTACGCCTAAAATACGTAAATAAATAACATAATAGACGTTTCGTCAACATTGTACGTGCCCTCGCTAGCGGGCGTGCATCCAGGTGTCTCTATAAGAACCCTAAATCTCAAGATACTTGAAGATTCAACATGCCGTGACGTCACGCGGCCTACAATGATTTCTGATGGGCAACATGCTGCAGAATATCCCAAAGTACGCCGCAATACCGCAAAAGTAGGCTGTCTCTATAGTCAAGCGCACTAGATTTATGTTTCATTTAGTGGACGTGTATACTCAAAACTCCTATTTTTGCGTTTTTTCGGCGTGAAAAGTGGCCCCGCGGAACCTTGAAATAGCTTGAAATCTCGTAAGAGTTTCCTCTCTGCTCGTATACGTATAGGCTAATCTAGCGGAGTGTGTGTGTGCCACACATTCTCATTCGAGCTTCCCCTAGCGGCCGCTTGGAGCGCTGCGCGCAGGAGTCGGCACCCTTAGAGTACGTTTACATTTTCTTGAGTATTTTACGAAATTTCCGGTAAGTAACGCGTTCAATTAGTGACCATTGTTTCTTAAATATTATATTTTCATAATTGGCCGTGGTAAAATGTTGAGTGCACTGAAATAAACAAAATTCTTGCTTTACAGAAGCAAAATTAACGATTACTGAGATTATAAAGGTGTGGCGGCTACTTCCTATGCTCGTCAACAGAGGGACATTACGACAACACCTTTCCCGCTACTACCTGAATCTCCCTCTGTTTGTATATGTACCAGTGGTGGGCACGGGTGGAGCCCCTCAAACGCCTGCTTCTCCCACCAATCTCTCTTTCATACAGCGCGCACGTTCGTTGCGTACGCTGATGTCTCGTGTCTTCGTTGCACCATTGTACCGCGCTTGCTGGAACGGGACAGAGGGCGCTACGGTGTGGACGGTTTTGCCTCAATTGAGGCAAAATTGCCCATCGCTGATGTATACCGTCCTAAACTGTCCTTACGACATCCCGCGTATAAGGCACGGGTCCGCTAGATAGCCTTACTGACGTGTCCTCTAGCGGGCCTAGGACGAAACGCTTCCTTCTCCTTTTTCCTCCTCTCACACACTTTTCAGCCGCCATAAAGGAAATTGTCGGCAAAGCTGGAGTGTAAACTAACATTCAAAATGTTCGTCGTGTGCTATAAACAAGCAACATTATAAATCGGACAAAAGTACAGTGGTGAAGCCATAATTAACAACGATATATAAAGAACAAAGCTTGGCATTTGCAAAGAAACATGTGCACTGAAGCAAAACCTGGAGAAAAATGATCTTTACCGATGAAAAACGATGAAATCTGAATGTTTCAGATGGACATGCATACTATTATCGAAATATTCGAAAAGAACCAGTAACAAACATCCGATATTAGATGAGAGAAAATCTAATAATTGTTTGGGCTGGCATTGTGTTTAAAGGAAAAACGAAAATTAATTTTATTCAAGGGGCCAAGTGCAAGTTGCCTGCAATTAATAATAAATGAAATTGATAAATATGCAAAACACATTGCTGGTTCAGGATAGGTATGTGCTTAAGCAAAACAATGCTGCTCTACACGCGGCAAAAATTATTCAAGTATATTTTGAAAAGGAAAAAATGTCTACCGTTCAATAGCCAGCGTTCTCCTCAAACTTCAATATCATTGACACCTGTTGAAGATTACTATCACGTGCTTCCTACACGGAAGGCAGCTAATTTGAAAATTTGCACGACTTAACCTGTATTCAAAGAGAATGGGAAAATATTTCCCAGTCCACAATGAAAGACTTCCATAAATTATTACCAACCAGGGTGACAGAAGTAATTGAGAACCGCGAAGACTCCACAATTATTAATTATTATGTAGGTAACCGAGTACCCAACCAACCATTTACTATATTTCATTCAACAATTCTTTAATGTTCTGAAAATAATGCAGTACCGCATTGCATATCCTTTCTTTGTTGATTGTATTATATAGAGTTATATCTTCAAAGTAGAAAAAAATTTAAATACTAATCATTTAAAATTATCTGTACGTTTCATTTTGTCATTTTAACATTTTGTCTATGACCATTTTTATGTTTACATTTCTACGAAGAGAACACATTGATGTAAAGCCAATGTAAGCTATGTTCATATATTCGTAGAAGCCAGTCTTCACATGGTATTCACAGTTTTCGCACTGCCATAATTATAACATGAGAAACTAAAGATAGCACGCGTGTTCTATCTTTTTGTTTGGGAGTGTATATCATGCAAATATATCTTTAAAAATATTGAATGATGAATTATAAAAGCAGATGGTTCAAACCTAAAAATGAGTTCAGGTTTATTGTTGTACAGGAAAAAGAAAATTGGTGACTTGGTCCCTAATAACAGTTCGATAGTGTTAGGAAATATTGATGTAAATATCATAAGATACGATGCAGGAGCGGTACGGACGCGGTACAGAAGCGATGCGGACGCGGTACAGACGCGGTACGGACGCAGTACAGGCACAATACACCGCGGACGAAGGCAAGAGAACAAAATTTTCTCGAGTCCTATGTCGGATAGTTCAAATTTGAATATACTGTAGTCTTTAGTAACCTATGAACGAATCTCGAAGGATTTTTCGAAATCTTAAAAAATGTTGGTTTTATAGACGTGTAAAGAACTTTTTTCATTAAATTATAACACTAGAACTAACGTACCGAGGAAAATGAGTTTTTAGGAGCTTATAGCGAACACATAAGAGTATCTATTGAAAATATTTCGATTTGGAAAAAATGGTTTTTTCAATATTTATTTTGCAAATGTTTTAAACAAATGCAATTTTCTTATAGCCGGGACTTTTTTAAAAATTCGGAAAAAATGAGGTGATAGCTCCAAGCCTCCTCTTTACGGACCTATTTTTGAAAAGGCAGACACTTTAAAAATGACGGATTTAAAATTATTTAAAGCGAACGCTACACCGCGATATTACAGTCGCGAACGGCCCCAAAGGCGCGCGGCACGAACAGCTGTTAGATACGCTACCACCGCACACTCTAACACCGTCAATACTGAGAAAGCCTTGCTTACCTTGGTTCTCATGTAGAGCCCCAGCGAGGTGAATATGATTTCTGTATTCAGAAATTATTCGGTGTACAACATTGTACTTGCTTACTTGTAAAATACACAAGAGCATTTTAATTATTTGCTCTATGAAATTATCGAGCAGAAGGGGTCAATGTCCATACACTGCACAATCCCGCCCACATTGTTAATTTATTCACGATCACAGTAAAACCATTCACATATATCCATTGGGTCCACAAACGTTGAATGAAATCCACAGAAATGATTTACAGAAGTCCACATATCACGCACAACTAGTTCAAATTTGATGCACGTAAATCGACTGTTTCGACTGCCCGTGCACGAAAAACCGTCCGTCCATGCTCGCGATCGTAGGAAGACTAGTTCAGAACAGCTGAACTGACATTTTTGGGACACCCTGTATAGCCGTCGTCAGGCTGTTTTGGGGTTAAACGGACATCATCGAATGATCTTACAATTTTCTATGTATATATAAAACATAACACAACTTATGCATATGACGTATTATGTACAGAAACATATGTTTGTGTTGTAGAAAGTAATCCTATCCCTATATTACCAATCTAGGATGTATGGATGTGTGAGTGGTGGAGAGATCGATAAGCTCGAGAATTAGGGAGATTGGAAAAAACTAGCAATGTGTACGAATGTGTCGCGCAGTATTAATAGCGATGCACGATTTTCTTTTATTTTTTATCTGTGGTTGCGATACCAAAGTAATTAAACGTATGGTAAGTAAAAAAGTTCCGTGTTAACAGATGTTTGTTGCCACATGTTTTTATAACAATTAGAACATACAAGAGGTGAAATATGCAAACGATACAAGACACAGAGAAATAAAATACAAGCAGATTAGTCTAGATCTCCATAGAGTCAGAATAATGAATGTCGTTGAATTCCATATTTTTGCCAACTGGAAGATCTTCGGGGTATTTAAAAACGATAATGGTAATAACGGCTGGACCACCGTACGTATATGCGATCCGTTGTTCACTGAATCGTGATTAATCGACGCAAGACTAGTATGTTATAGTAGTATCGCATGTACAACTTAATATTCCGACAGCGGAGGCGAGGTCTATTTTGACTCAGAATATCAAAATTGTCATTTAATTATACATTTCCTGGGAAATTAATTAAATGAATGTGGGTAGGATAATAAAGATTGGTGAAATATTATAATGTATATATTAGAGTATAAAATTGAAATCACGCTGCCTCGTGTAGGCTTTCTCACTCTTAGGCTCTCTCTCTCTCTCCCCCCTCTCTCTCTCTCTCTCTCTCTCTCTCTCTCTCTCTACGCTCTGCTCTCTTAGACGCTCTCGCACAGACTCGTGTTCTTCCCTCTATCGCTCGCGCTAATCGTCGACAGCTGACGATGTTCAGCGCCCTCATTACCTAACCTCACAATGAACAGTTGTTGTATCAGAAACAATAGAAAGGTTAACGTGTCTACAAGAAGTATTTACCTTTAAAAATATGTTTTAAAAAATTGATAAATAAATCAGTGAATGGACCTAAACATCATCAATTATAGAGCTATAAGAATAAGATTAATCAGTATCCGAGAGCTAAGAAACCGTTCTTACCTACTTTCCTCCTAACTAAAAACTCACTCAATGTCTAAATAAATCTCTTCATCTTCATTCATTGTAGTGGTCCCTAGACTCGGCATTCAACCTAAAACCCACGTCGCGAATCATGAACTTTCTAATTTGCTTGCGTCGAGAAGTGCATCGCCGAATCAGCGGATTTGAACAGGGTCGCGGAAAAATGTCGGCCGTTAGTTGAAATGACGATTCCGCCTTATGTATTTGACGTCATTCATTGTGACACGATACAATGACGAAGAGAGAATGAAAGACAGAGAGAGAAAGCAAAAAAGAGAGAGAGAGAGAGAGGAACCGGCGGGGCAGAATTTTCGTTCCCCGCTGGCGGAGCATCCTCTCGCAAGTATTGCGAGAATGTTGGAACGATGCCGACAACGACAACGACAACGGGCATACTTGTTTCCACTGCCACTGTGCATCGTGGATTGCACCCTTGGCTTCCCTTTTCCTTGCAATTTTTCCCTCGTCGTTCGTTTCAACTCTCCGATTTTCGCCCCTGCGCCCTGCCGCCCCCGGTATCGGATCACCTCGCTCGCTCCATCTCTATCGTCGTCGCCGCTCTATCTGGCCGTATGATCGTGCCATTCCACGGCGATGATCCTCGGCTCAACAGGGCTTATGTATCAGCTATCACTTCGCCGTTCCGGAACACGTGCATGCATCGAAGAACGGATGTTGTATTCGGACAAAGCTGCCCGGCGACTATCGCGTCTTCGTACGGTGAAAAAACTTCCGATCAGATTCGAGGACCTTTTACTATTTTCAACTTGTCGGAGCCTCGAATATCCGAACGAGAGCTTTTTCCGTCATTATACAGGGTATTCATCATACGTATTATTGTACAGCGTAGTGAATATTTATGAACTCGAGCACATTCTCTGTATTATTTTCGAAATACTTCCAACAAACAACTGATCGTGTCTGTATATGTTTGTGATAAGATAGCATAAACTTTTATATGTATTCAGTTTTTCTAACTCAGATCTGTGAATATTTATAGACTCAGTTGCTTTTCAATTCGGTTGATACCGATGCCTTGCTTTCGTGTGATTCGATTGATTTAGTCAAATTATATTAGACGAAATGTCTGAGAACAGTATGTTTAAAAGTTCGTTAGGAATTTCCAGTGTTTCATTATGTCATGTGATACAGAACTGAATGATATCAAGAAACAGCGAATTATTGATTTCAGAAGCTATGGGAAGACACAATGACAAATTAACAGACCGCAAAGTGTAGTTAAGCATTTGTTAAAACTTGGTGCTCAAAATTACGACAAATACAAGTGACCAGGAAGATCAACACGGTTTTCAAAAACCGTGAAATATGCGGTTTTGAGGAAGATGTCAAAAATTGGAGCTTCCTCGTATAAAATAGCGAGTCATTTCAATTTAAAATGTGATTGCAGTGTAATAAGAAAATGGACCATGCAATCTAAAAAATTCAAAAACCAGCAGTGTCTGCGAAAGCAAGCGTTGCAGAAACGCCACATCGATGTGAGATTGAAATTTGCAGAAAAATTCATCCGGAAATGAAATATCTGGAAATATGTAGGGTAGAGTGGGGCTAAATGTTCGACGGGTAAGAAGTTCCGACTCGAATATCTTTGTTTGTTTACGGTCGATTACAGTTTGCCATATATTATAGGTGGTGTAGGGGATACTGAAAGAAACCATAGCAACGTTAGTTATTTTGAAGCATTCGTTTGAGTCGCACAACACATTTGTGCTTTTCCATACTAACAAGTAAAAATAACATATAGTTTTGTTTTTTCTGTGTACTAAGCTATGTCTACCTACTTATCAAGTTAGTATACTACGATTCTATGGTCCTTCCGCAATGTGCTTCGGTTTCTTTTTAAATAATAATTATTTCAATGTATATGTTACGGTGATTATGTATAATTACCGGTTATTATGTATATAATCACCACAAGTATGATCTGGGTTAGGTCTGCGTTAGGTCCTAAATATTCAAGAATTCATCACATTTACCAATTCTTTACCGAACCCAGACCAAACTTAAGACCAAAAATTATGCATAATCTCCGATTCATTACATTATCCCTAACAATTATATATAATAACCGGTAATTATACATAATCACCGGATTAATCATATTGTAACGGTTCGGCTTATCGCGGAGACGATAGTTCGGTCTCGACAACGTTCCTCCTCGTTGCCAAGTAGCTCGTCGAGCCAGGGTTCGCGGCGAGGAGGACGGTCGGCGTGGAGTGGTGAGGTGAGGTTAGGGTGCGGTAAGTAAAGACACGTGTTGGTTCAGTTTTATAAACGAGCTGCCGTTCGCGGTATTGGTGTTCGCGTCGCGGAGAATCGGTGCGGACCTGGTGGAAATCGCGGAGTCGCGGTGGTCGAAGAGCAGGGGACGCCCTGCTCGGAGACGGGACACCCCCGTTTGGACGCCATCCGATTGGACGCGTCCCGATTGGACGCGTTCCTTTTGGACTACGTGCTGATTGGACTCGTGTCGTTTTCACTTCATGCCGATTGGACTCCGTACCGGTTGGACATAACCCAGACCTAACCCAGAACTAATCCAGACCTATCCCAGAACTAACCCTGAACTAACCCAGAACTAACCCAGACCTAACCGTACATTTCACAATAAAATATCACCATATTTAGAATTCGAAAAGCAATGATTATAAAACTTACGGCACCCAAATGTCACGAATCCAAAAGGCACGGCGCCCAAATGTCAGGAATCCAACCGCAATGGCGTCCGAACGACGAGTCCAATCGGGACGCGTCCAATCGGATAGCGTCCAAGTGGGTCATCCCCTCGGAGACGATCGGTGGGGGGAAACGGACAGGGTACTCCCTGTTCGGTGTCGCGGTCGTCGGAGAGCGGTGGACGCCCCGCTCGGAGGGGCTTTGGGCAGGAGGCGAGCAGGGTACTCCCTGGTCGGTGCGGTGGGTAAGGAGGGGAACAGGGTACTCCCTTTTCGCGCTAGGACGCTGCGGTGAGGTGCGGAACACTTACGGTTGTTTATTCCAGTCGGCGATAGTTGGTGCCGGTGATGGAATCGTCGGTTGGTGGTGTGTGTTGGTGCGATGTCGTGATAGAATCAGAGGACAGGTAAGGTGTGTTAGACGGTCCCGATTCAGGTCGGTTTCTCAGAGCGGTCCGGATTCCAGTGTCTTAACGAATCCGTGCACCGGGTTATATGTACGTGACGGTTCCTCTCTAGCGGCGAGAATCGCGATACGCGTCGTGGCCATCTGGTGGCGGCGCGCGTGACTAGCTGTGCGGTGCGGTTACGGCTTCGTAACAGACAAGGTCTGTTACAATATTTACCGTAACATATACATTCAGGCATGTCCAGAAGTAGCTCACTTGGACGCAAATTCGAGGGAGACGGCTACTTCTCCCGCCCGCGCGTCTCGCTCCCCGTGGCGGCCGTGGTCCTCCGAGCTCCTCAGACCCGTACCTACCGCTTGCGGCATGTACTGCGTGTGGCGCGTTGCGGCGACTCCCGGACCCACGGTAGGCACGGGTCTGGGGGCTCGGAGGACTACGGCCGCCACGGGGAGCGAGACGCACGGGCGGGAGAAGTAGGCGTCTCCCTCGAATTTGCGTCCAAGTGAGCTATTTCTGGACATGCCTGATATACATCGATAGAACTATGAAGGTATCATTGGGTCAGAAAGTCACTTGGGACTTATTAGCCCGCGTAAGTAGTTATTGCGCCATCATTCGAAATTAGAAATTTATTTGCGTCTTCTTTTATTCCGTAGAAATCCACACTACAAATATAAAACTGATCGCTGTACTAAGTCATTAGATATAATGGAACAAGCTACAGAAGGCCTCACAGATGAAGAGATGAAAAGTATCCAAAGCAGCTAGGTATTGGTTTTCTAGGAAGCAGGATTGTGAATAAAAATGCGTTGTGTTAGATTTGAACTTTGCAAGAGAAGTGTTCTCTGAGCCTTTTCAAAAGGCTAGTTGGGCTGACGGCCCTTCGCTCTATCTGCGTCTAAACACATGGCCTTTGGGTCTTTTATTACCGAGGCCTTTGAGTCTAAGAGACCTGGCTTGGAAAAATAAATATTCGTCCTACGGTATTTGCTTTAAGACGGAGCACCGATGTGACGTTGTAGTATTAATTTTTGCCCTTATATCAGTACTAGGAAATATGATATTTGTAGAAATTTTCTAAAAATATGTATTTCAAGATATAAGGAAAGTCCAAATGAAGCTTCTTTTGGATATGCATCTCCACGGCAATCATTTTCCGTTGAACAGGAAAATTCATTAACTGAATATTTGCTAAGAATATCTCTTTACCATATTTGAGTTCAAAAGATAATAATTTTTATTTCTGTTAAAAAAGCACATAGTTTTACTTTCTGTTAAAAACAGACACAACAAGAACAATTAATTTAATAAATATCTGATAATTTAAAACGTATTTCTTACTTGTTTAGTTTCATATTGGATAAATACCTGTTGCCAAATAATAGAGACTTTACGGGGCGAAAAATCCATTTTGATAATATGCAAAACGATAAGTATCTCTATGCCTTGACTACTAAATGTTACAAAGGTTTATACGAAGAATAGGACTTTCAGCACTATTCTACCGTAATATAGCGCAATGAGAAAGAGTTTAATATGCATAGATGGACTTAATGGGTTTTACCCATTATTGGCATGGTGTGAGAAAAGAAATGGTTTGGGATTATAGTCAGTAATGGTTTGAGGGACATCCCAAACAAATTTTAACAGTAAAATTGTTTTTTTGAAGGGTAAATTGAATGCTGCAGAATATGTGGAGATGTTACATGACGAATTATTGTCTTTTATAACTGAAATAGAAGACAGTAAGGCAATTTTCCAACAATACAACGCTTTAATCCATTTATCTGCTACCAAAAATATGCACAGTCACTCCCATTAATATTTGTACACTCTAAAAGACGATGACGTTCTTAATATTGGATCATGTGACTTGGATTTATTTTTTTAGAAGTTACAACAATTAGTTTAATACACGTTGAAAAAAAGAAATTTTGAAAAAATTGTAATTGGTCGGAATTACAAAGAAAATACTGAAAGTTGTTATTTATAACTGTTTTATGTGGGTCCATATTGAAAATTCAACATATACGTTTTGTAGATCCGTGTCAACTGTACACACTCTGAATATTTCGCCAAAATCGACAAACGTTGCAATGAGCTACAACTGTTTGAAGATGGTAAAAATTGCAGCTTTTCACAATTTTCGGCCTTCAACTATAATAAATCGAAGGATTCTTACGTCATTCGATGCCTGTCGCTGTTTTCCACGTAATCCAAATTGGATGAAAATTTGAAAATGTATACCAGAGGTGGGCACGGGTGGAGCCCCTCAAACGCCTGCTTCTCCCACCAACCTCTCTTTCATGCAGCGCGCACATTCGTTGCGTACTGTTGCGTACGCTGATGTCTCGTGTCTTCGTTGCCCCATTGTACCGCGCTTGATGGAAGGGGACAGAGGGCGCTACGGTGTGGACGGTTTTGCCTCAATTGAGACAAAGTTGCCCATCACTGATGTATACAGTTGATACAGATCTGCAAAATGTATGTTTTAAATTTTCAATATAAGCCACATAAAAAAATTCTAAAACACAACTTTTAGTATCTTCTCTGCAATACCGACCAAGTGCAATTGTTTTAAAATTTCTTTTTCCTGTCATGTAGTAAACTAATTATTCTGACTTCTCAAAGAAGTCCAAGTCGTATGGTTCAATATTAAACAAGTTATCCTATTTTTAAGAGTGTCCGTATATTAATGGGAGTGACTGTATGTAGTTTCAAGACTTTGGAACAGAATTATTATCATAAATAGTGCAATATATTTCAAATCAAAGGAAGCGACTTATAGAAAACACTATTGAACTGCAACAAAGAATAAAAATCTGCTTGTCCGTATATTTCATACCAGACTTTAAACAATTTAGTGGTTAGTATTCCTAGCATGTTAATAAGGGATGTAACAAAATTGACATTGAGTTTATTATTTATTCACAGCTAAAAACACAATTTCAAGAGAAAATTTAATGTTTTTCAAAGTACAAAAGAAATAAGGTTTCCGTTTGTTGCGTCCTCCGTTTAGTTTTACATTACAGTATAAAATTGTATAAACGTTTTTGTCAATTTTTGTTTTGCTATTCTAAAAAATCTGAAAATTATTTTGGAATTATTTACAGCACTGTATCTATTGGTATGATGTGTAGTTCACATGAATACTTATTTAGTAGGAATCGTGTTTAGTAGGAGTGACAAACTGTTTTATAAGGATTTAGTATATTTATCAAACTGTTTTATAAGGATTTCGTATATTTATCGTGAATATTTAGTTTATATAATATTTTTATATATATATATTTACTCTATATTACTGTAACATTGACAGTGTTCTCTGTACTAACGACGTTTTAGCATATTTGCTAACCATTCTGACTCCACCCAAAAAATGACAAGATTCATCTGAATCAAGAAGTTTATTCAATTATTTTTCTATAAAGTAATAATACTATAAAGTATAATACACTTTATAGATTTCTGTATTTGGTATATTTGAAGGAAAAGAATTGCACACATTTGATACATCCCATCTTTTGTATACTATTTCTCCACTGAACGTACAAAAATAAATAAGTTGGACCTACACTGAAAAATATGCAAGAAGAAAATATGATATATGAGCCGACTTTGATTGGAAAAAATGTTAAGACACTAATAAAACTAATACGTGTTAATAAGTACATTTAATAAAATATTACATTAATATTTGGCCGTTGAATTTGACGGTCAAATAATCAATAACGAATTTTATAGGAAAAGTTTCAATAGTTTATCTACATTATAAAATTATTAAAGAACGCACGAAATTTTTATCTAACCCATTTCTTGCAACTGATACAGAATATTTTATTTGCGTAGAGATCCGCAGTATAACTGAACTATAAACATTATGTATAATTATAATAAAACAGTGGATCTTTAAGCAAAATAAAAATATTCAACCTGAATTGCAACAATCTGAAGTAAAATAGAAATTTATTTTCTTTCTTAACATGTTTAATAAATTGAAAATAACATAACAGTGTTTAGACTACTTTTAATATTTTTATGTTTTTATATTGTCTCGAAAGTCCGTTTTCACACTAGATTTACGGGGCCCGTCAAAATGACGGATTCAAAAATTTTTAATTTACGATTATTAAGAGTGTAAGGAGGCATTCGTGAGGAATTATTAAATTATAAATATTTTTATAAACCAATGTAAAATAATCAATTTTAGTGCTCCGTAAACCTAGTGTTAAGTAAGAAGAAGTTTAAGAAAGAATGAAACATTAATAAACGATTATTTAATTGCATTGCTTTTACGGCAACATAATGTAAACAAAATTTTAATACGAAGGATTTTTATTGTTTAAAAAGATACTGCAAATAACAATGTAGATTTGCTTTAACATTGAAATTAATATGTGTTGGTTTCAAGAAGCGACAAGATTGAATTGAAATGTTATTTAATTACAATGGCGAATGAGTTTCAACATTGAAATTGCTTCGAATATTTTTTATGTTGAAGGTATTGTTCTTTGATAAAACGATATTTTTGATATGCTTAAAAAGTAAATAAGTTCTTATGTGTTTCCTGCCTATTTCGGTTCTATGGAACCTCTCCTCGTCGGATTCTTTTTTCATCGTGAGGTATTCGAGGGGAACTGAATATCTGCTACACGAGTGCCATTCATTCGGAAGAGAGACTCTTGCGTAAATCCTCAGCCCAGAAATGTACACTATGCACCGTCGAATTGGACTGACGCTCCGTCGTTGAAAGAAATTCCACCGTGTGTCGAGTTACATTTATTTTGCGATCCTCTGTACTCGACACCGACATCCAACTAACTTATAATACTTATGACATTTAACACTAGATCTACGGAGTACTAAACGTGACCACTTTATGTGACTCTATAAAAATAACAAGAACGTGTTCAAATTTTTAGCAAGTTTCATTCCAATATATGCCCAAAGAAATATATTCATAGATTAAATAATCATAGATTAAAAAATGATGAACCCGTCAATTTCGTGGCTACCGCAATTACAGTGTTAATATTTAACAGGATGTGCGAGTGCGACTCTAATTTTCGACGAATTAGAGAAACTAAGATGACCAGATTTTTCCCGTCAAAATGCACTGCATAAAAAAGCTAGGATTTACGCGGATTAAAAAATCGACTTCTCATAGAAAATTATTAAACTGTATAGATTAGATTCGTTTAATTATTTCTTATTTTAAATTCAAACGCTCTTATTTTAGCACTAGGTTTACGGAGCACTAAAGGTGACTATTTTACATTATTGTGTAAAAATAACAAAAATGTTTATATCTAAATTTTTAGACATCCTTTTTATAATATGTACCCCAAAAATATAAATGTATTGAATAATTCCTCATGGATGCGTCTTTTCAATCTCGATAATCGTAAATTAAAAATATTACAACCCGTCATTTTGACGGGTTCCGTAAATCTAGTGTTAACTCGAAATATTTTTCTCCTAGATGAACACTCTTTAGAATTTCATTATTTCCCTTTGCGGTGTTACCAAAATAGCTGACAGTGCATTTATTGCTGAAAAAATCCTTTTAGTGTCTGTATTATTTCCAGGAAATCCCACTAACAATTTCATAATTATCGTCATATTTTTAAAGGAACAGATTGACCCTCAAAATGCTGAAATATTTCCAGCCAACGTTTTTGTAATTCAGCTGTTCATTCAGCCAATTCATTCGTTTTTCTCCACTACAGGACCAGTTTTAAGTGCCCGATTTTATCTAAAAGTTCAGTTTCATCAATGGGAACGCTGAGTTCTTTTATTAAATATTGCAGAGATTTCATGACTTTTTCTCGTTGACCTTCTTTCCCGGTGCAATACCAGTTATAATATCAGAGCACCTTTAACATTTTTTAATAAATGTGAATGATATACCCATAAATGTCAAAATATGTCTGTAAATATTGAAATATGATTCGCATATTGACGAATATCGATAATATGGAAATGCTATCTACACCATCGAAACGTGATCGATATTTCGCAATTATCATAAATATTGAAGTACTATCGATGTTTTGATATACTGATAAATATCGAAGTATCAATGAGAATCGTCGAAAAAATCGTCGAAAATCCATTTATCAATAATATCGTAATGTGAACGATATTTCGATGTATTAACCCTTTGCACTCGGAGCTATTTCAACTAAAAAAACCAACATTTCTTCTAACCTAGAATACTTCCATTATATACAAGGTGGCCCACATAACTCTGAACAGCTCAATATCTCGAAAACTATGCCATCGATTTTAAAGTTCTTAGTCTTAAATTGCATGGAACTGAAGGGCCTTTCTGACTACATAAACGTGAAGTGGCCTCCCTTCCCCTTTAACGGGGGAGGGGAGGTACCTTTGTAATTTTAAATGGAACCCCCTATAAAATGTTACATATTTAGATTCTACAGGAAGAAACAAGTCAATTTTGTCTGAAACATTTTTTTGTCAGATACTTCCATGATGAGATATAACAGTTTGAAGTTTCGAGTTGTAGGTACTTGAGCGCTCGGAAATAGCGTTATGGAATTATACGCGCTCGAGTCCTTTGCTTATTCGTGAAGAAATAAAATGTACTTTAAATTAAATGTTCAAAATGTCTACCACGGGCTTGTAAACATTTATTTACTCGAAACATCAAAGTTGTTCTAACATTTTTTAACATTTCGGGAGTCACTGAAGCGCAAGCGTCACGTATTCTTTATTTCGTATCCTCTTTTGTCGTCGGTGGTTCAAACATAACTTTGTCTTTTACATATCCCCATAAGAAAAAATCTAATGGTGTTAGATCGGGGGATCGAGGAGGCCATTGACGAGGTCCCCCACGACCTATCCATTTGTTCCCAAATTTTTCGTTCAAAAATTGCATGGCGATGATTGCAAAATGTGGAGGAGCGCCGTCTTGTTGGAACCACATTTCTCTTCTAACGTGCAGTGGCGCATCTTATAAAAGCGCAGGCAAATGATTTTTTAATAAGTCACAATAACTTGCAGATGTTACAGTTTCTTGAAAAAATTAAGGTCCAATCACAAAATCTCCTATTAGGCCACACCAAACATTTAAAGACTATCAATGTTGAAAGGGAACACATCGCATCCAATTTGGGTTTTCCACGGCCCAATAATGCAGATTATGTCTATTTGCATGCCCTGAATTCATAAAAGTGGCCTCATCGGAAAAAAGTATTTTGCACAAAAAGTCATTTCCCACAACACCCTGCAGCCACTCGCAAAATCTTACGCGGTGATCGTAATCTGCTATCGAAAGCTCTTGTGATAAAACCATGTGATATGGATGATACTTTTGCCGTTTCAAAATTCGTTGAATCGATGAACGACTAATATGTGATGTTTGTGCAAGTGTACGTTGACTAATATGAGGATTTAATGTAATTGCAGCAAGAATACTGGCACTATTATTTTCATTAGCGACAGCTTTAGGTTTATTGCGAGTTTTTTTACACAATTCACCGTGCTCGCGAAGCCGCTTTTCTAAATTATGAAATGTTGCATGACATTTTTTGATCCCATAACGTTCAAAAAACATCTCTGCTGCACGCCGATAATTTTTTTGGCATTCTCCTAACGTTAATAACATATTCACTTCTGTGTCAAAAGTAGCCATAATCACAATGTTACTGCTTGAATAACAGCTCTAAACTGACAACGTTTTCATAGAAAAGTGAGTCAAACTCAAGAATTGTAAATATTATTTTTTGTGTTTCTTCATGAATAAGCAATGGACTCAAGCGCGTATAATTCCATAACGCTATTTCCGAGAGCTTCAAGTACCTATAACTCGAAAATTCAAACTGTTATATTTCATCATGGAAGTATCTGACAAAGAAATGTTGAGACAAAATTGACTTGTTTTTTCCTGTAGAATCTAAATATATTACATTTTATAGGGGGTTCCATTTAAAATTACAAAGGTACTACCCCTCCCCCGTTAAAGGGGAAGGGAGGCCACTTCACGTTTATGTAGTCAGAAAGGCCCTTCAGTTCCATGCAATTTAAGACTAAGAACTTTAAAATCGATGGCATAGTTTTCGAGATATTGAGCTGTTCAGAGTTATGTGGGCAACCCTGTATACAGGGTGAGTCACCTAACGTTTGTACCTCAAATATCTTTGTTGTTTCTAAAGATACATAAAATATGGTAAGGACAAAGCTGAATGGTACAATGGGGCTGACACGATGCAAAAAGAAATTTTTGTTTCTGTGTCATTTTTTTTAGAGATATCAAGGTCACCTTGACTTTTTTAAATGGAACCACCCTTTTTTAAACACCTACAACGATAGTCCCTTTCATCACGAATTCAGTGACTATAATTACACAAGGTCATTCAAGGTTGCGGACAGAGATAACGTATAAGATTTAACATCGATACATGCTTGTAAACGGGCTTTGAAGTAATGTTGCACTCTGTCCGTGACCTTGAATGACCTTGAGTAATTATAGTCACTGAATTTGTAATGAAAGGGACTATCATTGTAAGTGTTTAAAAAAAGGGTGGTTCCATTTAAAAAAGTCAAGGTGACCTTAAAAATCTCTAAAAACTGACATAAAAACAAATATTTTTTTGGTATCGTGTGAGTCCCACTAAACCATTCAACTTTGTCCTTCAGACATTTGACGTATCTTTAAAGACAACAAAGATATTTGAGGTGGCAATAGTTACTGCCTTACCCTACAATGATAGTCCCTTTCATTACAAATTCAGTGACTATAATTACTCAAGGTCATTCAAGGTCGCGGACAGAGTGCAACATTCCTTCAAAGCCCGTTTACAAGCATGTATCGATGTTAAATCTTATACGTTTTCTCTGTTCTTGACCTTGAATGACCTTGGACGAATTATGGTCACTGAATTCCTAATGAAAGGGACTATCATTGTAGGTGTTTAATAAAGGGTGGTTCCATTTAAAAAATTCAAGGTGACCTTGATATCTCTAAAAAAATGACATAAAAACAAAATATTTTTTTGCATCGTGTCAGCCTCATTGTACCATTCAACTTTGTCCTTACCATATTTTACGTATCTTTAGAAACAACAAAGATATTTGAGGTACAAACGTTAGGTGACTCACCCTGTATATTTTTTTATTTTATACTTATGAAACTGATGTAGTACCTCATACAATATTGAACTGTTTAGTAATTTATTAAATATAAACAAATTTAATAATGTAAACAATATTTTGAATAATGGTATAGCAATTTGTAGTGGCGCCTCAGAGTCGCCATTCGAGTGCTAAGGTTTAATATACCTACAGTGGCCCACGAAAGTGTTCGTACGCCCTTTAAATCAGAATAACTTTCTTAAAATTTGACCAAACCACTTGACCTTTTTTGAGCAATTAGAAGCATTGATTTAGTAAATCACGTGCAAAAAAGAATTTGAAAAAATAGCAATTAGTATGAATCACATGAAGAAATAAAAATGGCACTTTTTAAAACTACTTTATTTTCGCCCATAATGACAATTCAAAATATGCCTTTTGTAGATTTATGTAAGTTATACTGAACGTTTCATTGAAAGCGGTTGACGCAGAAAAAAACGACACGCATCGAAAGATGTAAGAAACTATGGATTTTAAGCAGAAACTGACCAAAAGTCGTGAAAAACTGCCATTATCACCACTTTCGACCGCTCGTAGCTCATGTGTTTGTTAACTGATTTCGATGAATTGTTCAAGATATGTGTAAATAACATAGATCTACAAACCGCATATTTTGAATTTTCATTACGGGCTGAAATAATAAAGTTTTAAAAAGTGTCATATTTATTTTTTCATATAATTCCTACTAATTGCGATTTCATTCAGAATGTTAATCTGATTTAAAGGTCGTACGAACACTTTTGTGGGCCACTGTATGTCGAAATGTGATCGATACATGAATAATGTCAAAATGTAATCGATATTTCAATATATCGATAATATCGTGAAGAATAAAATTACGATCAAAGTACACTAACATGTTGTCTGTACCAAATTCCAATAGAGATTTAAATACATTAAATCGTTTTGTTCCAATGAATGCGTATCGATAATCGAAAACTGACAGCAATTTAAAGAAACTTTTGCATCGAGCTTGCGCAACGAGATTGTTTACACGCGGCATTGTAAACATAGTTATATTTATACAGAGCATTACGGAACTGTTGATGCAAGAACGAGGGGTGGTAAAATTATTCCAACAAATAGAAAAACTTGGCTGACGTGTTTTGTCCATCGCGTATCGTTCTTACTCGTATAAACACGAATTTTCATTTTACGGAAAATAGAGTCTCCTATACAAAAGTGTTGTGCGCTATTTTATTTCTTTTTACACTGAAAAGTAATAAAAATCAAATTAAATTTTTAAAAAAGCTAGGTAGCATGTAGCTAAAATGGTTACGTGAATAAAGTTAACCCTTAGCGGACGGGGATTATTTTTTGCATATTTTTTGATGGGTCGAGTAAATTTTCTTTGTGAAACAAAATTGTTTGCCGAGGAGTTTGGTGTATGAATTAAATGAAGGGAAACGTGCTGTGTTCAGTAAACATTTGTTTCATAATTTTCGGGAGTATTAATTGCTTTAAAAATTATCCACAGTCGCAGGACGGTAAAATTGTTTGGGCGACTGTCAGCAGACACGCGTCCGCAAAGGGTTAAATGTAAAAGAAACATTTGAAAATCTTTTTTCATGCTCCTAGAAAAACTCCAACGTGGTGCTGTATATAAAAAAGTTTAAAAAACAAAGAATAAATAAATTGATTAAATTTTTACTGTCAATATTTTTGATAATGAGAAATAGATTTTTAGAACTGATTAACCCATTAAGGTCCAACGTATTTACATTATTAAATAAATTATTTTTCATCTTGTAAATACAATGAGGGATTTCAAAGATTTACTAAATATTTATGTTATTTGCAGAAATTTGCAGAAATTAAATTATTCATAGAGCTACGATAAAACTGTTTGGTCTCAAATCTTTTTGTGTAATAGATTTTTACATGTGCTATATTATAAAGCTATGTTTATGTCTCGACAAGATAGTATGTAAATTATGTAATCTACATCTATTACATTATGATGAGTTATTCTTTACATTTATTTATTTCACCCCACAAGGAAGTACGGGTCCAAAAATTTGTACGTTTCCTTGAACACAATTAAAAGTCATAAATCGTCCGTTTATTATGACAGTGCGGCAACTCCACTTTCGAAAAAAAAAATTTTATAACATTTAAATTTCTAGTTAACCAGAAACTATAGTTTATCAGTAGTTTATCCTTCGAATTTTCAAAATTATTATTAAATTAATCAATACAACATTGGTTGATAACTGAAAATACAAAAACATTTACTATGAAAGTGGGGTCATTACCTTTGCTATGAATTATTATCTTACAATTGGTCGAGTTGCAAAGTACCTTCATGGTAGATTCCAGTGTTTGTTATAATACTACACGTTGTATGTAGTGATTGACAGTTTACAAAATATTTAACACTTTTACTAACATTGAAAATACTCTAACACGGGAAATTTAATTGATTATTAATTTTATTACTGATTAATTGTTTGATCCAGTGAAGGGTTATTATTTACCAATTTACCAATTTCATATTTCACATAGAAATACGGCCCGTGAATATATGTAAATAGGAGAAGAATTTTACACTCGGAAGACGATGATGATTTAGATAAAAAACATAGATATTTAAGGCAGTCAAAGGAGAAAGGATTATTGTAGAACCAAATTCGTCATCGTCGGATAAAGGTGACGTTTTAAGTGATAGTTACTAGGGCTGTTACTTTTCCGAAGCTTCGAAGGATCCGAAGGAACGAAGGGAATTGCGAAGGTGATGAGAATCGAAGGTGCGAAGGTTCGAAGGTTCGAACCTTCGAAACTTCGAAACTTCGAACCTTCGATTCGTTTCCAGTTAACGGATAAAAGAAATAAATTTTCATAATGTGTTTCTATATTCACTATTTGAATTATTTCAAAAATGTATTGTTAAGATAATATATTTATAATCTGAATTATCCTTTCGATAGCATATTGTTAAAATAATTGTTCAAATAAATAAATTTTATAATTTGTTTCTATATTCGTTATTTGAATTGTTATTTCAATGATTTATTGTTAAAATAATTGTTTAAATAAATAAATTTTTACAATTTGTTTCTATATTCATTATTTGAATTATTTCAATAATTTATTGTTCAAATAATTGTTTAGACCATGTACACATATTTACATAATTAATATACAAACACATTTCTATAGATTATAAAAATTTATATTCTATAGAAATTTTTATAATCTATAGAAATGTGTTTCTATATTCATTATGTAAATACTTGTACATTCTTTAAATATTTATTTTAACAATGAATTATTGAAATAATTCACATAATGTATATAGAAACAAAATATGAAAACTTATTCATTTAGACCATTATTTTAACAATAAATAATTGAAATAACAATTCACATAATGAAATTAGAAACAAATTGTGAAAATTCATTTATTTAAACAATTATTTTATCAATGAACTATCGAAATGATAATTCAAATAATAAATATATTATTTGAACAATAAATTATTGAAATAATTCAAATAATGAATATAGAAACAATTTGTAAAAATTTATTTATTTAAACAATTATTTTAACAATGAATAATTGAAATAACAATTCAAATAATGAATATAGAAACAAACTATAAAATTTATTTATTTAAACTATTATTTTAACAATGTGCTATCGAAAGGATAATTCAAATTATTAAAATATAATCTAAACAATAAATTATTGAAATAATTCAAATAGTGAATATAGAAACACATTATGAAAATTTATTTCTTTTATCCGTTAACTGGAAACGAATCGAAGGTTTGAAGTTTCGAAGTTCTGAAGGTTCGAAGCTTCGAAACTTCGATTCTCATCACCTTCGAAGTTTCTGAAAGCGAAACTTCGAAATCTTCGACCTTCGAAGGAAAGTAACAGCCCTAATAGTTACTTGAGGTTACAAAATGATAATGAGAATAGCTCAAAAGAAAGAAAAATTAAATAGAACAGTGGACATGAATATTATTCAAAAAAATAGTACACTTATGTCTGCCATCAAATTACTTAATAAAAATGTTGGAAATATAAATATATGCAAGATTTATTAGCCTATATAACTCCAGTATATCATGATTATTTGAACAATCTCCCAAATAACACTTTTAAATGAAAAATTTTATTTTTGTCATTGTAAACTAAGTGTGCTTAACCAATAATAATTGTAAAACTATCAAATCTTTCCTGAACTTCTATTATTTACCTATATTTTGCGATCGTATGATACACAAAACCTTAGATATCTCAATAATGGAAAAAGTGGAGTTACCTCACTTTCATAATAAACGGCTCAAATAATAGTTAATGTAAAAATCGTTTTATTTTATTGTTTCGGAATGGGTTGGGCCGAAGGTTTTTTTTTATGAAAATATCTGCTCACCCGTGTGGCATTATAACGATTTGACGCGACATGACGCGAAGCGCGCCGACGACTTTGTGCCAACTTCATCCAGTTAAATTCCATAAATATCGTTATTATAAATGTCGCATACTCGCTAGATTACAGAGTTCTTTGTAAGCACATTGATTCGCCGTGTTTCAGTTTCATCGTAGCGTTGTCGAATAGTTTTCGAACATTTCTGCAGCGGCCGAAGGATATAGAAATGCAGGGGCATGGAAAGTTGCGGGAGTCCTCCCTCACAAGGGTGTCTGTGGCTGCTCAAGCCACGGTTGAACGACCTTGATGAGCAGGCATCACAACTCATTAGACAAAACCGGCGCTTCACCCTTGTTTCGATGCGCAAATTGCGACGATCCCTCGAGCACCCTCGCCTAAACGCTAGAACCTTCTTACCGTTCCCTTCCGTTTCGACATTCTGATACATTTCCCTCAACTGAATGCGAATCTTCACATTCTTCTCAACTTTAACGACTACGTAGTATTCGATAAAATCAATATCAAGGAAAAACGCAAATCTTCAATTTGAACTGATAATCATTCAATTTTAACAAAAGACGGTACCTTTTTTAACATTGGACCCTACGATTTGAATTTTTTCAAAACATTTTGAAAAAATTGCAATTGGTCGGAAATTCAGAGAAAATACTAAGTTATATTTTACACCATATTTATGTGAGGCTATATTGAAAATTTAAAAAATTCGATTTGTAGATCTGTGTCAATTATACATATACTGAAAATTTCATAAGAATCGGTTGATACAGAAAAAGCGACAGGCAGTATAGGTGCACATAAAAAAGTTGTAAAATACAACTTGTACGCGATTTTGTAATGTCGATCGTATTCACCGTGATGGAAGACGATAGTCTCACCGTGTAGATGTATATACTCGAGTCTGGCGAGCGATTCACGATGGTCGCGATTGACAAGTGGGGTTGTTATGGAGACGGTTGCGAAGTGGAGAATGTGTTTTGATAAAAAAAAGGGGGGATTGACGGAATGTGTGAAACGACACGGGTTTCTCCGCGATAATTTATAAAAATTGAACCGTTATATTTTGGCCTTGAGTGTTCCGCGAGTGGTCCCGAGTAATGAGAGATTTGGACGTTGGCTCTATGGCGGCTGAAAAGTGTGTGAGAGGAGGAAAAAGGAGATGGAAGCTAGAGGACTTATCAGTAAGGCCATCTAGCGGACCCGTGCCTTAGACGCGGGAGGTCGTAAGGACAGTTTAGGACGGTATATATACAAACAGAGAAAGATTCAGGTAGTAGCAGGAAAGGTGTTGTGAGCATAGGAAGTAGCCGCCATATTACTCCCTTACCAGTGGTCAACGATATCTGGACAAATTTCCCTGTAATTACGCTGATTTCCGCCGGAATCCAAGGAGGTCGCTGGAATGTGTGCTGTCAGTGTGCCCGCCAGTGATGCTGCCGAATTGACGAAGTTGAGAATCTCCCTAAGCCGCTTGTAGGACGCATATAGTCGTATAATCAATGGATAAACGTCGCACAAATGTAGATACGAAAACGTGGCACAAATTTAGGTGCGGAAACGTTAAACCATATAATGCTGCGAAGATGACGTCAGAAGCGCATAGTAGGGAGAAGTCCTCGCTGTTGGTCGGACAGTAGTTCAGGCAAGGTAGTGACAGAGTACTCACCTTCCAGTCCTCCTGATGTTGTCCGTGGTTTGTTGATGTGTCGTCTCCTCTGCTCAGAACGTAGCGTTGTTGTTCGTTTGTCGGGGTCACCAATTATGGCGGCTGTTAAGTGTGTGAGAGGAGGAAAAAGGAGAAGGAAGCGTTTCGTCCTAGGCCCGCTAGAGGACTCATCGGTAAGGCTATCTAGCGGACCTGTGCCTTAGACGCGGGATGTCGTAAGGACAGTTTAGGACGGTATATATAAACAGAGGAAGATTCAGGTAGTAGCAGGAAAGGTGTTGTCGTAATGTCCCTCTGTTGACGAGCATAGAAAGTAGCCGCCACATTACCCCCTTGCCAGTGGTCAACGATATCTGGACAAATTTCCCTCTAATTACGCTGATCTCCGCCGGAATCCAAGGAGGTCGCTGGAACGTGTGCTGTCAGTGTGCCCGCCAGTGATGCTGCCGAATCGACGAAGTTGAGAATCTCCCTAAGCCGCTTGTAGGACGCATATAGTCGTATAATCAATGGATAAACGTCGCACAAATGTAGATACGAAAACGTGGCACAAATTTAGGTGCGGAAACGTTAAACCATATAATGCTGCGAAGATGACGTCAGAAGCACATAGTAGGGAGAAGTCCTCGCTGTTGGTCGGGCAGTAGTTCAGGCAAGGTAGTGACAGAGTACTCACCTTCCAGTCCTCCTGATGTTGTCCGTGGTTTGTTGATGTGTCGTCTCCTCTGCTCAGAACGTAGCGTTGTTGTTCGTTTGTCGGGGTCACCAATTATGGCGGCTGTTAAGTGTGTGAGAGGAGGAAAAAGGAGAAGGAAGCGTTTCGTCCTAGGCCCGCTAGAGGACTCATCGGTAAGGCTATCTAGCGGACCTGTGCCCTAGACGCGTGATGTCGTAAGGACAGTTTAGGACGGTATATATAAACAGAGGAAGATTCAGGTAGTAGCAGGAAAGGTGTTGTCGTAATGTCCCTCTGTTGACGAGCAAAGGAAGTAGCCGCCACAAGTTTATCGATCATCTATCAAAGAAAACGATTCGGTTTTAAACTGTCTGCCACCAATCCATAATCAGTCCTCACGACTTTAACACTAGAAAGACTGAAACTTAGTATATACCTATATTGCCCAAAAGCAGTCGAAATGACTGCATTGTGAAAGAATAACTAATGTGTAAAGAAATTTGTTTAAAATTAATTTTTAATATTTTTTATATTATTTACAATTATATAACAAGTTATTAGTAAATATTAACAAGAAAAAAAATTTACTTCACTTGGAAAAAAAAACAATTTATTCATTATTATTTGTACATTTTATGCAAATGAAAGTGAAAATCTTTTTATGTGTACATCTTCCGCAAACATACTTTTGACATTTTTCACATATATTATTTGTTTTGTTGTTGTGGCAAAGTCGTAGTTGACAAATTTTGCGTTTGTTAAAATGGGTTGCATTTGATGATGTTGCAGTTGATCTTTGTTGGTCTTCATCGGTCTGATTCTATATCGGAGCACTCTTCGCTTATGTTCGTTAGCTTTTCCAATAACTCGCTTCTATTCGACATTTCTTTAATGAATTTAGGGCGCAAAAGAAATAAAATAAACAACTTGTTAGAACAAGTATCACTGCATAAAGATTCGAATAACAGGTACTACTTTAGCTTATTGAGCAACTGCAGCTTATCAAGTATACGCACAAATTGACAATTTATCATGTACTTGTATGTTATCATGTGACGATAATCGAAAAAAATGAAAACTGTTATTTCAATACAGAGCCGAACTGGTCATATAAGAAATTTACTCAATACAATAATGTAGGATCTCAGGAAAAAGGAAGGCACACCGCGCCGGGAATCGAACCCGAATCGAGCCCTCGCGGTGGTAGCCGATCGACTAACGCGCTCACCCACGGAACCCTCCCCCATTCTTCCTAATTTCCTACGGTATTTGTGGTCTGGGGGGTCCTAATCCCACAATAATAAGAGTCATTTGATTATTTCAAATTTCCCAAGCAGTCAAAATGACTGCTTTTGGGCAATATAGGTATAACACACACACATATATATATATATATATATATATATATATATATATATATATATATATATATATATATATATATATATATATATACCGGAAATGAAGGGGGGGGGGAGGTAACTACAATTATTAATAAACGCATTTATATATTGTACAAAAAGTCACAAAATTCTAAGAAATTGTGTCATTATATACATAATTGTTTTTCTAATTAAAATTAAAGAGCAGTCAAAATGACTTCCTTGGGCAATGTAGTGTTAATTAGTCGTCGAGCACATACGGTCAATGGCGGTCTAGATAAACTCAAATCAGTGAATTCGCGAGTGAACGACCGTACAGTAATTAAAAAAAAATTGACATGAACTATAGCACAAAGCGTAAGGTTTTAATGTTGATTAAAATAGCTTACCTTTAAAATAATTCTGATTACAAAATTTATGTAAGCTAAATAACCATTTAAAATGTAAAATGAATTTTAATATTTCGTTCAAATGCTACCAATTGTAGATTATTCCTAATTAGATCGTAAAAATTATACACTTTATATACACACGAAATTGCATAGACACTGTGCACAGGAGCAAATCGTGACATTATCCACGAGCAGAAAAAGAAATCGGATATGTTGAAGCTTGCAATTAGTACACGTGTACCTGATGGATCTTTAACCCCTTCCCGTACATTAGCGAGTCAGACTCGCGATGAAGATTTTGATCCAAACACGAATATCGCGAGTCAGACTCGCGACCAGATACTTGGGCCAAACGTAAACACAACAAGCCGAGCTCGCGGACTGATTTTTTGACCGTTACGATCGTGACTAAATGTTAGTTCCTATCAGTGATGGGAATGTTGGCGCTTTTCACGCGCATGCGCGGCGATTTTAGCCTCAGTCAACAAGAAAATCGGGTACCTTGGTCGCCCCGCTAATTTCGCAAAATTGATTATGATTTGATTTTAGAAAGTGAATGTACGTATATACATATACATATATATATATATATATATATATATATATATATATATGTATATATATGTATTAAAATGTAATGAAATACATACGTACATAGAATATATAATATATAAATATATAATATTCATGTATTTATACACAACATGATATAACTTGCTCTTCTTCATCATCTTGGGAATAAGGAAGGAAAGGGTACTAAAATAACTTTAAACGAAATATATAATAACAAACCCACTACTTTCGCCCCAATAGTACCCCACAAACTTCGGACGTAGCTCCGGTGCTGCCGAAACTCGCGCATGCGCGTGAAAAGCGCCAACATTCCCATCACTGGTTCCTATCAGTACCTCATGACAGTTAGTCACAATTCTTATCGTTGCTGTTACGAAGCAGTTCAATTATTGAAATTTAAGAAACCTCTTCAAAATGCAAGATACAAAAATGTTAAATGAAGGCAGTGATAACGAATCCTCTGATAGTGACGCGTTTGTGCCAGTCGTAAAGCGTATAAGGCGTATGATTATAGATGAGAGTAGTGAAGAGGAAAAGTACGACACAACAATCATGGATTTGGCAAAAAGTAAAACAACACACCAATAGTTTGTAGTTCGTATTGCGACTGTTTACAGCATCAGTCTGGTCTGTTTAGCGCGCGTCGATGCCTACCGCTTTGGCCCAAGTTTCGTCGATCTAAATCAGGGTTTGACTTTATTTGCTCGCGAGGACCGTTTTCCGAGGGCTACGCCTCCTCGACTCAGTCGCGCGTCTCGCTCCCCGTGATCGCCTACGTGTTCAGACGGGCTCAGGCGCGATCATAACAGACAGATGAACGTGGTGCATAAGGGGCGACACTCGTTTCAATAGGTTTCCACATTACCATCGAGGTACTATTGTCAATGCGTTTTTTTTATTAGTGGTATCCCCTGTAGGCCTATTCCACTATGTCACACGATAATTTCAGCGACTTCGACTCGTTTAGAAATGATCTAATTCTCTTCGAGAATCCCCTCACTGTCAAAATTGCAGATCAAGCCCTCGAGTTTCAACGAGAACTGTGCGATCTTCAGCACGACATCTCTCTGAAAACGAGGGAAGAAAAACGAGCCGAATTCTTCAAAACGCTGGAAGAATCAAAGTACCCTATTCTTCGAAATTTTGCGACACGAATATTCTCAATGTTTGGATCAACTTATCTGTGCGAAAGCTCATTTTCAACAATGCGCTATATTAAATCGGATCACCGTACAAGTTTAAATGATTCTTCGCTTGCGTCGGCGATGCGAATATCCACGTCCAAACTTTCCATAGACCTTAACAATTTGCCAAGCACGTCTAAACGTGCACGAAGATCAAGTTGTTCCGGACCGTATTAAAATTTAAACAATAGAATTAAAAACTATTTTTAAAATTTATCTTATGAATTTATTTTTTTAATTAATTTTCTACAGCTATTGTCCGAAATTATCGTGTGACATAGTGGAATAGGTCTACGGGGGATACCACTAATAAAAAAAACGCATTGACAATAGTACCTCGATGGTAATGTGGAAACCTATTGAAACGAGTGTCGCCCCTTATGCGCCACGTTCATCTGTCTGTTATGATCGCGCCTGAGCTCGTCCGAGCACGTAGGCGACCACGGGGAGCGAGACGCGCGGCCGGGTCGAGGTGGCGTAGCCCTCGGAAAACGGTCCTCGAGAGCAAATAAAGTCAAACCCTGATCTAAATGGCACGGGAAGGGGTTAAACTCATATTTGTCAAAAACAAAGCCCTAAACGAGAAAATTTTGTTCGTTTCTTTCGACTTACTTGTGCATGTAGAATCATCACTCGGCCGTATGTACCATGATTTCGGAGACACCGTATACACTGGCACTCGCGATTTGAACAGTATCGGTTGTCACCTTATAGTCACAGCTAATTACAGATAGTTGACCCTTCATTACAAATCATTTCGCTTTCCCGACAGACTCGCAAAAAAGTATTGTCGCCATAACGAGGTCAGGTATTTACGAATCATTTCACGATGACGCAGGCGGCTCCAACAGAAAGCCCGCTATAACGAGGACAAGTATTTACCCTCGAGACCATTGAAACAATGGATCTCATCTCTCTATCTTTTATTCGCGTGGCTTCATTGTCCGTGCTTGTAGCGGTCTGTTCTAATAATCTTAGAACGATCCTCATCGACTTGCTAATGTTCTCATCGAAATCCAAATGCACCGTTATCTGTCGATAAACCGTGAAAGCACCAGAAAACCTTCAAACAATTCTTCCTACCTTAACAATTACGAAAAATCGATTTCTTTTTGCGACCTCATAGCATCTTATATAACACTAGATTGCCTAAGGAAGTCATTTTGACTGCTTTTTAATTTCAATTAGAAGAAGAGTCGATCACCAATGATGAAAATGAAAGTGTCATCAATATGCCCAGGAAAAGTAAATTTTTTTTCTTGTTAATATTTACTAATAACTTGTTATATAACTGTAAATATTATAAAAAATATTAAAAATTAATTTTAAACTTTCTTTACACATTAGTTATTCTTTCACAGTGTAGTCATTTTGACTGCTTTTGGGCAATATAGGTATATACTAAGTTTCAGTCTTTCTAGTGATAAGGTGTCAAACCTAACTCCAGCACCTTAACACGTTGACTGCCGTGTCACCCATATATAGATGACGGAATTATTTGTCCATATTTAAAAATTAATTATTACGCTAATGCAATCATTGTATCAAATTTGGTTAATATCTGGAAAATGCAAGAAGGTTAAAACGTTACTCAGTGTCACACATTTTAATTCTGTAATCATTATTTTATTAAATATATTGTTTCGATTTTATGAAATTTTCGAGGTCGCTGCTTTGGCAGTTAAAGTGTTATGGGGTCACTCTCATCTACACAAGACAAAATATCAATTTTTTTATTACATTTTTTAAAAGTATAGGACCTTCAAAATACTTTTCTTAAATTGTATGCTTAAATTTATTAGGAATGAAAAAGTCATGGCAACTCCAGGGGAACGATTCTTCGTTGTTGCAGTGTCGGCAAATACAAGACTTTAAATGCATTTTTCGTGAAACATACATTTTTTCACCTGACGTAGATGAAATCTCCAAAATTGCGTGACCGATTGCTCTGAAATTTTTGACAAGCTAATCTATATACTAGTAGCTCTCACCGGTACAAAAATTATATTTTCACATTGAGTTTACTATACTTTTCTCTTTTATTAAAGTATCACCAAAAACGAATGAAATTTCGGAATATGCAATTCTGCCAATTTTCAAGATAAATTATTTATTTTTTTTTGCGGCGATAACAATAATCACACTGATTAAGGATCATCTTGATTCTTTTATTTTAGTTCACCCTGAAATTTTTAATCATGTACGCCAGAAAGATGTGATATTTAAACATGTATTTATTGCAGGCAGGATAGAACCAAGAAACAAGTAATTAAAACTGTTGAAGAATCTGTTCTGTATAACGAAAAAATAACTAAATCAAAAAAAAGAATATACAGTCACTCCCATTAATATTCGTACACTCTTAAAAAGACGATAACTTGTTTAATATTGATCATACGACTTGGACTTTTTTGAGATGTTAGAATAATTAGTTTACTACATGACGTGAGAAAGAAATTAAAAAACAATTACAATTGGTCGGTATTGCAGAGAAAATACTAAAAGTTGTGTTTTACAATATTTTTATGTGACTTATGTTGAAAATTTAAAACATTCATTTTGTAGATCTGTATCAATTGTATACATTTTCAAATTTTCATTCAATTTGGATTACGTGGAAAACAGCGACAGGCATCGAATGACATAAGAATCCTTCGATTTATTACAGTTTAAGTTCAATTTTTACAATCTTCAAACAGTCGTAGCTTATTGCAACGTTTGCCGATTTTGGTGAAATATTCAGAGTGTATACAGTTGACACAGATCTACAAAACGTATTTGTTGAATTTTAATATAACTTATTGTTATTTAAAATGTTATTTAAAAATAACAACTTTTAGTATTTTCTTTGTAATTCCGACCAATTACAATTTTTTCAAAATTTCTTTCTTTCAACGTGTAGTAAACTAATTGTTCTAGCTTCTCAAAGAAAAAAAATGCAAGTCACATGATCCAATATTAAAAACGTGATCGTCTTTTAGAGTGTACGAATATTAATGGGAGTGACTGTATAACGTAAAACGTATAGGCAATTTGAAAAATATTCATGAATATTGTTAATATGTTTAAATTCATGTTAATTGTTTACATGAGACTTCCCACTTAAACATCTCATTTATTATCAACAATAGAAAATAATATCGTAGGAAAATATAATTGGTAGACTGCCGGATTTTATTGAAAATAAAAATTGTCTGTATTAAATTCAAATTACAGGAGCTGCATGGCTATTTATTTCTTTTCTTAATAACCATGTAAAATAAGCTGGATGTAATGCAACAGTATATTTACATTTTTTAAATGTTATTACTCTTCTGTATTGGGTCTGTCCATTTTTGATGCATAAGGATATTATTGCATGATAGCAGACTTCGTATATTATACATACAGTCAGTGTAAAAATTATTCGCACACCCTTTAGAAACGAATAATCTTTTCAAATGTACACCAAATGGCTTGAACTTTTCTGGGTTGACCGAAGGTTAAGTTTACTAGTTAATTTATAAATAGTTTTTTTGAAAACTAGCTATTGGCCGCAATCGCGAAGAAAAACGTGAAGGTCAAGATTTTAAAAATTTTATCGGTACCTGTAATGGAAATTTAGAAAATGCCCTTTATAAATCTAAGTAGGTTATATACATGTACTAAATTTTATCGATATCGGTTGCCGCAAGAAAAAGCTGTAGACACTGTAAAATGTAGAAATATATAAATTTAAAAAGTTTTGCGATTCATTCAAAGCGCAGCCACTTACAATTTTTGCTATTTTCAATCAATTGTATTTCATAGCAACCTTGATCGATTTCGATGAAACTTTGTGCATCTGTACAACTTACATAGATTTATAAGACTAATGTTTTACATTTTTATTACAGACACAGATAAAAATCTTAAAAATTGCGACCTTCACTTTTTTCCCTCGCAATTGCGACCAATAGCAATAAAAAAAATTATTTACGCATTACCTAGTAAGCTAATCGTTCTAAAAAAAAAGAACGAATTCGAGCTGTTTGGTATAATTTAAAAAAAATTATAGTGACATGACTCACGTGACATTAAGTATAATAAATAAATGGAAATTATTCTATCCGTTTCTGTTAATTTTTTGCTTTCCGAGGTCACATGCGTTCTTGCATTACAGGTCGCCGAATTTCACTTTTCAATGTATGCCATTTTATCTAATCACGTTTTCCTGTGACACTATTTAGTGTTACGAATACGAGGTGAAATATAATAGTATTCCATTTAAAAGATATGGTGGCTGGAAAGTGCGTGAGAGGAGCAAAAAGGAGAAGGAAGCGTTTCGTCCTAGGCCCGCTAGAGGACTCGTCAGTAGGGCTATCTAGCGGACCCGTGCCTTAGACGCGGGATGTCGTAAGGACAGTTTAGGACGGTGGGCCCCGCCAGTGATGCTGCCGAATTGACGAAGTTGAGTAGTTCCCTAAGCCGCTTTTGTAGGACTCATATAGTCTCACAAACAATGGATGAACATCGCACAAATGTAGATACGAAAACGTCGCACAAATTTAGGTGCGGAAACGTTAAACTATATAATGCTGCGAAGATGACGTCAGAAGCGCATAGTATGGAGAAGTCCTCGCTGTTGGTCGGACAGTAGTTCAGACAAGGCAGTGACAGAGTAGTCACCTTCCAGTCCTCCTGATATTGTCCGTGGTTTGTTGATGTTGTCGTCTCCTCTGCTCAGAAGGTAGCGTTGTGGTTTGTTTATGGGGGTACCAATTATGGCGGCTGGAAAGTGTGTGAGAGGAGGAAAAAAGAGGAGGAAGCGTTTTGTCCTAGGCCCGCTAGAGGACTCGTCAGTAAGGCTATCTAGCGGACCCGTGCCTCAGACGCGTGATGTTGTAAGGACAGTTTAGGACGGTATATATCAGCGATATAAAAACCGTCCACACCGTAGCGCCCTCTGTCCCCTTCCAGCAAGCGCGGTACAATGGTGCAACGAAGACACGAGACATCAGCGTACGCAACGAACGTGCGCGCTGTATGAAAGAGAGATTAGTGGGAGAAGCAGGCGTTTGAGGGGCTCCACCCGTGCCTACCACTGGTATACAAGGTGGCCCACATAACTCTGAACAGCTCAATATCTCGAAAACTATGCCATCGACTTTAAAGTTCTTAGTCTTAAATTGCATGGAACTGAAGTGCCTTTCTGACTACATAAACGTGAAGTGGCCTCCCTTCCCCTTTAACGGGGGAGGGGAGGTACCTTTGTAATTTTAAATGGAACCCCCTATAAAATGTTACATATTTAGATTCTACAGGAAAAAACAAGTCAATTTTGTCTGAAACATTTTTTTGTCAGATACTTCCATGATGAGATATAACAGTTTGAAGTTTCGAGTTGTAGGTACTTGAAGCTCTCGGAAATAGCGTTATGGAATTATACGCGCTTGAGTCCTTTGCTTATTCGTGAAGAAATAAAATGTACTTTAAATTAAATGTTCAAAATGTCCACCACGGGATTGTAAACATTTATTTACTCGAAACATCAAAGTTGTTCTAACATTTTTTAACATTTCGGGAGTCACTGAAGCGCGAGCGTCACGTATTCTTTGTTTCATATCCTCTTTTGTCGTCGGTGGTTCAAACATAACTTTGTCCTTTACATATCCCCATAAGAAAAAATCTAATGGTGTTAGATCGGGGGATCGAGGAGGCCATTGACGATGTCCCCCACGACCTATCCATTTGTTCCCAAATTTTTCGTTCAAAAGTTGCCTGGTGATGATTGGAAAATGTGGAGGAGCGCCGTCTTGTTGGAACCACATTTCTCTTCTAACGTGCAGTGGCACATCTTCCAAAAGCGCAGGCAAATGATTTTTTAATAAATCACAATAACTTGCAGATGTTACAGTTTCTTGAAAAAAATAAGGTCCAATCACAAAATCTCCTATTAGGCCACACCAAACATTTAAAGACCATCGATGTTGAAAGGGAACACATCGCATCCAATTTGGGTTTTCCACAGCCCAATAATGCAGATTATGTCTATTTACATGCCCTGAATTCATAAAAGTGGCCTCATCGGAAAAAAGTATTTTGCACAAATAGTCATTTTCCACAACACCCTGCAGCCACTCACAAAATCTTACGCGGTGATCGTAATCTGCTATCGAAAGCTCTTGTGATAAAACCATGTGATATGGATGATACTTTTGCCGTTTCAAAATTCGTTGAATCGATGAACGACTAATATGTGATGTTTGTGCAAGTGTACGTTGACTAATACGAGGATTTAATGTAATTGCAGCAAGAATACTGGCACTATTATTTTCATTAGTGACAGCTTTGGGTTTATTGCGAGTTTTTTTACACAATTCACCGTGCTCGCGAAGCCGCTTCTCTAAATTATGAAATGTTGCATGACATTTTTTGATCCCATAACGTTCAAAAAACATCTCTGCTGCACGCCGATAATTTTTTTGGCATTCTCCTAACGTTAATAACATATTCACTTCTGTGTCAAAAGTAGCCATAATCACAATGTTACTGCTTGAATAACAGCTCTAAACTGAAAACGTTTTCATAGAAAAGTGAGTCAAACTCAAGAATTGTAAATATTATTGTTTGTGTTTCTTCATGAATAAGCAATGGACTCAAGCGCGTATAATTCCATAACGCTATTTCCGAGAGCTTCAAGTACTTATAACTCGAAAATTCAAACTGTTATATTTCATCATGGAAGTATCTGACAAAAAAATGTTCAGACAAAATTGACTTGTTTTTTCCTGTGGAATCTAAATATGTAACATTTTATAGGGTGTTCCATTTAAAATTACAAAGGTACCTCCCCTCCCCCGTTAAAGGGGAAGGGAGGCCACTTCACGTTTATGTAGTCAGAAAGGCCCTTCAGTTCCATGCAATTTAAGACTAAGAACTTTAAAATCGATGGCATAGTTTTCGAGATATTGAGCTGTTCAGAGTTATGTGGGCCACCCTGTATACAAACAGAGGAAGATTCAGGTAGTAGCGGGAAAGGTGTTGTCGTAATATCCCTCTGTTGACGAGCATCGGAAGTAGCCGCCACAAATATGTATGCAAAGCATCTGTAAAATTAGTGGTAACGTAAATAAACGTTTCGAATAGAATTTGAATAATTTCACGATGTACGATGTACGATGTAGAATGTACATAATGTGACAACTATTTGATTTTTCGTAGAAGAGTAAGTTGCGGTCACATAAAGGTCAATGTTTGTTTACTTGAATCATATATTTTTACATGCACAAATCATAGAAGTTTTCAATTCTCTACACAAAATGTAGTAAGGCATTTATGATAAAAATCCATTAGCTCAAGAGATATTTTATTTTGTATTGATAAAATAATTTACATAGCTATCAAATTAATGGTTTTTAGCGGAAAGTGGTCTAGTGCTTTTTTGTGGGGAATGATGTCGACTATTCCATTCTAAATTGAATTGTTGTGAGTCACAAGGTTATTCAATTTTTTGCGAAAATCTTAAAGTTTCTTTTAAGGTGCTGCTATCTTTTATTTTTTGTGAATTTTATACGAAAACATTTTGCTGTTATAACTACAGCTTGATAAATATATTGAAAAGTTTGATAAATATAATCAAAAAGTTTCAAAGTATTTTGTACATTAGCTTTTTTTTTAAAATTTCCTCAATATCACACAATTTTATATGGTTAATGTAGAAGAGGAGAATTTATTGCAATTTCTGCTACAGAAATAAGATAATTGTAATAACCTGAGGAAATAAAATAACAAAAGAATACTAAATAATTGTAATTTAATATTATTACACCGTCACTTACCTTATCAGTAGGAATAGAATACAATTTTTAGTGTGATGATATTTGGACGATTTCGTACAATATTTCGCATTGAACATGCTTTCTTCAATAATTGGTAAAAAATCTGGAACGATTCCTCAAAGCAAAATTGGTTAACCTACATGTCTGACGTTTCCACAGAGATTCACGTTGCTACGAACTTCATTCACTGATACGGTGACTTTAAAGGAGCCATCTTAACTGCAGTCGAATGCGTCCTCTTAATACTCTCGAAACTTGTACCGCTTGTACAAGTAGATACAAGTTCTACTTCCACTGTCGCAGATCCAATATCGAATAAAAAAATGAAAAACTGTATTTAAATTACCAGATGGCAGAGTAGTTCAGTACTTTAAAGAGTTAAAATATCGGAAATAAAAGTTAGTAAGTCTTCAAAATATCTGCATCGACAGAAATTGATATTGTTATACAGTTCTACTATGCATTTAAGAGACTTAACCCCTTCGCTTACAATATCGTCTGAGAGACGTGATGAAGATTCTGAACAGAGTTTAATAAAGATGTATGTTATTAATTTCCTTTAAACCGAAATATAATTCTATTTTGTTGTTGTTAATGTACAGCCATTGGATAACATATAGACATGCAATAGATAAACATTTTCTCCTTTTCCTAAGAAATTATGAACTACAAAGAAATTCTAATCACGAAAACCGTAAAATAAATCGTAAGGCAGGGGGTTAATAAAAATTAAATGCGTTTATAAAGGCAACCATACAAATTACAGAAAGTATTTTATGGGAAGAACTATTCAGAGTTGAAATATTGATTTATAGGAAGAGATGAAAAACTGAAAACTTAACCTCTTGCTGTACGATTTTCTTCAGCTACAATAGTTAGAGCTTGTTTAATAATTTCTTAAAATAATAATCTATTTGCTTTAATGCTTACGGTTTGGTTGAAAAAATAGAATTTTACGTGGTCGTAAAGAATACTCGTATTCAGTAGATTCTGCTTGAAACCTTCATTACGAGTCCGACTCGTTATTATACATATGTACAGCAATGAGGTAAAAGATTGAAGATAAAAGTAGCAAAAGAAAAACGGTTCTACAGAAATAATGATTTACACTTTACTTTAAAATTGAATTTCTAGGTTTCACGTTCAAATCGAGCATATAAAATAAGTCATTATATTTAAAAAAATATTGAGAAATTTGATACTTTTCAAATATCTATAGCATTGTGTACTTACTACTGAGTAGAGATATACACTCTGGGACAAAAAGATAGCACACTTTGAAATAAATGTAATTTTTATTTATTTAACATTGCAATGAAATTGAATTTCACATAAATTTATAGGAATGCCCTTATTAACGTGTACAAAGTAAAATCAAATTAAATTTCTCCAATATGTTTAATAAATATAGAAAAATACAATTTTTGACAAAATATAGTAAGACAAAACGATAGCACATTTAAGGAAAAACTTAACATATAAACAAATTTGTAAATAATATTAATATTTCATATTTTGTGGTACCTCCTTTACATTTAATGACAGCAATCATCTTTCTCGGTAAAGATTTATATAATTTTTGAGTACTTTTTTGTCTTAATTTCTCCCATTTCTCTTGAATACATTGTTTCAAATCATTGACGTTTCCAAATTGTCTGCCATTTGCATATACAGCTCTGGAAAGGTTTCCCCCTACAATTTTCAATAATGTTCAGATCGGGGGACCTTGCTGGCCAATCTTAAACACGGATTTTTCGCCAAGAAAAATAATCATTTATTATTTTTGCAGTATGCGCTGCCGCGTTGACTTACTGAAAGGTAAAATTATCTCCAGCAGTTCTTGCGGCATATGCGTGGATCTGTTCATCGATCATTTCCAAATTCCTTTTGCTGTTCATTCTGCCGCTAATGAATTTTAATTCGGTCCTTCCATGATAACCAATGCCGGCCAAAATCATAACACTGCCGCCTCCCATCTGGCGACGACTTAAAAAGTGTTGTTCTTTTCTTAAATCATGGTAATAAGTTAAATTTTTTTTCATCCGTAAATATCACGTTTCGCTATTTTTTTCTCATGTGAATATGTTTTTTGAAGTACTTGATAATACAAACGTTTATTACAAAAAGATATGCATGATTAGGCGTGGTTGTGTACGCGTAGTTGACGAGTCTCGGACCGTCTCCCCTCGAGCCGTCCGCCGCCTTCGCACTGCTCGTCCGAGCTCGTGCGCGTTCGGCCGCGCTCGGCTGGGCATGCGCGTGACCCCAACATTAGTGTTTATACCAACACTATTAGCAATTTGTCTTGCAGTCATCTAAGAATTCGATGCTGCTCTTATAATTGCTCGTTCATCACGAGTTGTTAGACTTCGCTGACGACCAGTACTCTTCTTTTTTCCATAATTTTTTGGACTTTTTAATAAACTTATCATTACCTTTCGACTTCTATTCGTAACTTCTGCTATTTGTGCCGCTGTATATCGTTCTTCTTTTAACCCTTTGCACTCGGAGCTGTTTCAACTAAAAAGCCAAACATTTCTTCTAACCTAGAATATTTCCATTGCATAGAATTTTGTTTCATTATATGCGTACGAAAATGATATAGTACCTCATACAATATTCAAATGATTAGTAATTTATTACATTTAAACAAATTTAATCATGCAAACAATATTCTGAATTATAGTGTAGCAATTTGTAGTGGCGCCTCAGAGTCGCCATTCGAGTGCTAAGAGTTAATTTTAATATCCTATTTATTTCACATGGACTCAGCCTTTTTCCACGGCCCATTTTTAATAATTTACTGTCTTAAAACAAATATATGAACTACAAACTGTTAGTACACATTATATTTATTACTTTTCACGCTCAATGTTTCTAGTTTAGTAGCTTATGTATAACTGAAAAGCGTAGATTTGGCATTTGTGCTATCATTTTGTCCCACTTGTAAACCATAATATTTACATTTGCGTTCGCAGAACTTCGTTGAAGCGAGTGCTGTGGATGATATTGTTACATACGGAAAATTCATCTGCGTGATTTTTTTGAGCCTTCTTGAAGCCACATGTTGCTCTGCAGTGGTCCGCTAGTTTATCTAAAAAACTAACTCTCCCACGGGGGTACTGCATCTGGGAAATTCTCAGGAATTTCCATCCAGATGCACGCCTACTCCCACCCAAATTTCTAGACAATTTCGGGGTATATAAAGCCCACGATTCCAACCACAATCGGGCACAGTTGAAACCTAGTCACGTTGCGACAAGTTACGTATAAGCAAGATCGGGTATAAAGTCCTTTTCGAGCATTAACTTAACAGTACGTATTCCATCGCACAAATAACTAGATAACCGTAACCCCCGCATTTCTCAGTGCGTCAAAACCGAGAGTTAGGGATATTAGTATCCGCGACTACACGTTACACAATTACAATTGTAACCCCTACTTAATTATTCAATATATTGTACTACATTTTTAAAGAATTCAATTCTATTAATTCCATATTCACATCAGATTTCTATCCCAGAACTAGTATTCCCACAACGATATACTTTAGCCGCTCAAAGTATATCAATTTCTATATAACGTTACGAGAGCCGATAACAATTATCCATTTCCCGATCCACGCGGCGACCCGACGGTGAAATACACGTCGGCCAGTCCTCGTGTCCCTACATTTCCGAAGTGGCGACCCGGTGGTGAAATACACACCGGCCAGTCCTATAACCTATCCAATAAACCAAGGTGGCGACCCGTCGGTGAAATACACGGCGGCCAGTCCACAGGTTCCTTTCCTTATATGGCGACCCGACGGTGAAATACACATCGGCCAGTCCATTGTTCAAGGTGGCGACCCGGTGGTGAAATACACACCGGCCAGTCCACGACAATCCTTCCTTTTCCAAGGTGGCGACCCGGTGGTGAAATACACACCGGCCAGTCCACGGTATTACCTATCCTACAAACCAAGGTGGCGACCCGTCGGTGAAATACACGGCGGCCAGTCCACAGGTTCCTTTCTTATATGGCGACCCGACGGTGAAATACACGTCGGCCAGTCCATTGCTCCATACCTTGGCGAGGTGGCGACCCGGTGGTGAAATACACACCGACCAGTCCACAAAACCAAGTCTCCTAATTATATAACCTCGGTCACGCATCTCCCGCTTAGCCCTCGGCTCGTAACAATATTTAGCATGTTATGCATATAGATGTGCCCGAAGTTATTGATAGAATATAATATGCATTTCTAACAGTTTATAATACAAAATTTAAGAAAATAACGAATGTGCTATCTTTTTGTCCCGGAGTGTATATCCCACTCTCTCACAAATGTTTATATTTTGAGTCTGTTTACATTTTCGTTGAAGGCAGCGGCACGAGAGTGCGAAATTTCTATAAAGCCACTTGGTTTGTGGTTACATTTTGTGTGGATAACATCAGCGAGAATCAACCAAAGAACTTTAATTGCGATTAAGATGTGTGAATTCATGTTAATATTGATTCGTAAATTCATAAAAGTTGTGTATACATTATATTTGGATTTATTTTTATTAGAATGCCACGAGGCAAGTTATCAACAAGCGAAGAGAAGGCATCCATTGATGCTTACAAAGATATGGGGTGTTTTAATCGATCAATTGCGAAAAAAATTAATAGGTCACGTAATCTGATAGATAATTGTATAAAATTAGGCGAAACATGTGGTAAGGAACACCATGTAGGTGGAAATAAAAAATCGACAAGTAGGCAAAATTCATTATTGATGAAGTTGGCAGCAAAGGAAATAAAAAGTTCAGCACGACTTTGTACTGAGCCACAGCTACCGATAACAACAAGGCGGGTGCAGCAGATTTTAAAAAGTTCAGGGCGATTTAAATGGACAAAAATGCTGCAGAAACCAGCACTCAAAGAACGACACGAACAAACTCGCCTCGAATTTGCAGAAAGACATATGTCCTGGACCCAAGAATGGGAAAATATCATTTTCTCCGATGAGAAAAAATTTAACTTGGATGGGCCAGATGGTTACAATTTCTACTGGCACGATTTAAGAAAAGAAAATAATGTTGCAATGAGTCGTAACTTCGGTGGTGGCTCATTAATGATTTGAGCTGCATTCAGAGCCAATAAAAAAACACCAATCTGTCGAATAAATCATAAGAAGAATTCGACACAATATACAGAGCTGTTGGAGATGGTCTTAATACCATTTACAGAAGAAATTGAAACTGAAAACTTCATTTTTCAGCATGATAACGCCTCATCGCGGCAAGCAAAGGAGTGGTTAGACGACAGAAATATTAGGATTTTGATATGGCTAGCTTGTTTGCCAGATTTAAACCCAATTGAGAACCTGTGGGGAATATTTGCAAGAAAAGTTTATGACAATTGCAAACACTACAACTCTGTTTCTGATTTGTGAATTACGATGAACGAAGCGTGGACATCCATTGAAGCAGAAACTCTTCATACTTTGATATCATGAATAATTAATCGATTTTTCGACGTTATTCGAAGAAATGGCAATTATAATAGGTATTAATTTGTATACAGGGTGTCCCACATAAATGGGAACACCTAAATATCTGTCGTATTTACAGTCCTATCGGAAAACTTCAGAGGACAAAGTGTCACTATTGCAGATGGCAAATATAGTGGTACAGAAAAGAATTTTTTATGTCGTGTTTTTAAATGAAATTTCAAGGTCACCGATGTTTTTTTAAATGGAATAGTAGTCCTTGCTTTCGTCCGCGGTGTATCACCATCGCTCGCATGCTGTCGATAGCCCGTCTGTCGCTCTGATTGGTCCGTGTTTTTCGTTAATAACTCCTTAACGAAGCCGAAGCGGGGATTTTTGCAAAGGAAAATGTCGCTTCAAATGGTGTCAAGAACCGCCCCTTTCAAGGAAGAACGACATTTTTGGGACACCCTGTATATACTAAATGGGAACACCTAAATATCTGTCGTATTTACAGTCCTATCGGAAAAATTCAGAGGACAAAGTGACACTGTTGCAGGGGGCAAATATAATGGTAAAGAAAAGCATTTTTTATGTCATGTTTTTTAATGAAATTTCAAGGTCACCGATGTTTTTTTAAATGGAATAGTATATTTTTTACGGTAGCATGATAGACAATGAAAAACTGAATTTAGTGGATACCACCTTTTTGACCTTGAAATGACCTTGAGCAAAAATAATCATGTTGGAGCGGATAAAATGTGGAAGTTTAAAACTTACGTGTTTCAGCAAAGATTACGCGTTGTTACGGTTGGTTAACCTTTACATATCATAATCAATGTTCGAAATGTTGACCATCCTCGTTTATGCAATATTGCAATCTTGCATTAAATGATCTGTAGGCATTGTCGATTTCCTGAGACGTAATTGAACGTCGAACGAATTTATACAAGGAACTTTTACTGGTATAAAGTATGCTGCATTTTTACGCCAGGATTTGTCGGGCCTTTTAGAAGAAATTACGTTATTCGATCGGGAGCGCATGTGGTTTTAACATGATGGTTGTCCAGCGCATTATTCTAAAGTTGCTAGAACAGTGCTAAATACGAAATATCCTGGACGCTGGATTGGGCGACGAGGAACAATTCCATGGCCAGTCCGTTCTCCGGATCTGACACCATTGGATTTTTATCTATGAGGCAAGATAAAATGTATTGTATACAAAGATAAACCCACAACGCCAGAGGATATACGGCTAAGGATTACTGCAGCATGTGCTTCAATTACGTCTCAGGAAATTGACAATGTCTACAGATCATTTAATGCAAGATTGCAATATTGCATAAATGAGGATGGTCAACATTTCGAACATTTATTATGATATGTAAAGGTCAAACCGCCGTAAACAACGCGTAATCTTTGCTGAAACACGTAAGTTTTAAACTTCCACATTTTATCCGCTCCAACATGATTATTCTTGTTCAAGGTCATTTCGAGGTCAAAAAGGTGGTATCCACTAAATTCAGTTTTTTATTGTCTATCATGCTATCGTAAAAAATACGGTAAACCTTACGTTTAGGGAAGCATGCTCCGATGACCTTGACCTTGACATATGTTGTTGAGGACAACATTCTGAACAACTTTTCTCATTACAACTACCCGGTGCCCGGTCTCAGTTTTCGAGATATTTGCTAAAAACTATTGCTAATAGTGTATTAAATTTCCCGCATTCTTCCACGCTCCGTGGCAATGTAAACCTGTTCCGGGGCCGCATCTGTTTATTTTTTGTTTGTAAACACGTTGTGGGGATGAGAAGCGACAATACCACACCCACCCACTCAATGTTTCTAAAAAGTAGTGTCTCCCATTATACAATATAAAATCAACTGAGACGAATACAGCATACATGTATTATATTATCGCATTTGATAGTAAAACAAATTGCAAAACCTAACCCAGACCTAACCCAGTCCAATACAGCATACATGTATTATATTATCGCATTTGATAGTAAAACAAATTGGTATTGGTTTCAGTTGATTTTACATTGTTTAATGTGAGAACATGTTTTAAACTTCCACATTTTATCCGCACCAACATGATTATTCTTGCTCAAGGTCATTTCAAGGTCAAAGATTTGGTATCCACTAAATTCAGTTTTTTATTGTCTATCATGCTATCGTAAAAAATACGGTAAACCTTACGTTTAGGGAAGGATGCTCCGATGACCTTGACCTTGACATATGTTGTTGAGGACAACATTCTGAACAACTTTTGTCATTACAACTATCCGGTGCTCGGTCTCAGTTTTCGAGATATTTGCGAAAAACTATTGCTAATAGTGTATTAAATTTTCCGCATTCTTCCACGCTCCGTGGCAATGTAAACCTGTTCCGGGGCCGCATCTGTTTATTTTTTGTTTGTAAACACGTTGTGGGGATGAGAAGCGACAATACCACACCCACCCACTCAATGTTTCTAAAAAGAAGTGTCTCACATTATACAATATAAAATCAACTGAGACGAATACAGCATACATGTATTATATTATCGCATTTGATAGTAAAACAAATTGCAAAACCTAACCCAGACCTAACCCAGACCAATACAGCATACATGTATTATATTATCGCATTTGATAGTAAAACAAATTGGTATTGGTTTCAGTTGATTTTACATTGTTTAATGTGAGAACATGTTTTAAACTTCCACATTTTATCCGCTCCAACATGATTATTCTTGCTCAAGGTCATTTCAAGGTCAAAGAGGTGGTATCCACTAAATCCAGTTTTTTATTGTCTATCGTGCTATCGTAAAAGAAATATACTATTCCATTTAAAAAAACATCGGTGACCATGAAATTTCATTAAAAAACACGACATAAAAAATTTTTTTCTTTACCATTATATTTGCCCCCTGCTATAGTGTCACTTGGTCCTCTGAAGTTTTCTGATAGGACTGTAAATACAACAGATATTTAGGTGTTCCCATTTATGTGGGACACCCTGTATATAGAAGAAATTTTCGATAATCTTGATGTTATCTACTTAAAAAACGTGTGGCTTTATGGAAATTTCGCAGTTCGGTTTTTGTTAAACTATATAACTTTACGTTTTTCTATAAATAAATATTATATCTATGAATGTAATAGTGTAAACGGTTTCTTTTATTAATCCTAAAATGCTATCGTGCATCAGATTCTCATTACTATGACATAATTATAAGATTTCACCAAAAAATCGGAATGCTTTATGGAAATTTCGGGCACTGTATATTTATCTCCTTTACGCGTCCACTTGTCAAGAAACTGCTATGACTATATTCTATATTATTAACTGCTCTAAATCTTATAACTTTTATTTGGAACATTTTCGTGTATTGTTTAAAATAACGAAGATATATCAGGTGGATAGAATTCATGGTACACACTGTATATAATATGTAATTCATGAGACAATCAAGTTCACAATTTCAATCGAACATTTTGTGCCGGTGTAGTAAAATAGGAAAAAAGTTTACTAGAAGCGTTCTACACGCGATATAATTGACGAGCGATTTCCATTAATTGTGTGCGAGGCCTGTAGATCGTGCAGCACAAAGGATACGTTTAACCCGTACGACCCGTGATCGTCTGGATCAGCTAAATTATTTAAAAACGAGCCACCCTCTTTAAGGTACACGCCGTCGTTTCTTCCCTGCCGGCGATGAGAGCGCGCAAGCGAGAAATGGATGTGGTTCCATTCATGCTTATTTCAAGCTCATTGTGCGTCGGGTGCATTCAGCCTTTGACTTGCCTCTCGTGTTGCCACTGCAGCAATGTTTCATAGAGAGCAAGAGGCATACGTGTCACTAGCTAAAATCAGGAAATACTAGTGTCACATTTTCTTTGATGCTAACGAACATTACTGAAGAAGCACGGGCTTTATCTTCCGCCCCTTTCTTTTTTCTTTAATATCGCCTTTGTCTCCACTCACAAAAACATCGCAGTGCATCCATTAAACTACATCAAGTAGATTATTCAACTAATTTTAGCAAAATATATTTCTCTCGATTTTATAAAACATGCGGAACGCAATTTTTTCAACTTTGACAACGTTTTGTGCTGAACCGGTAAAAGTTATACACTTCTAATTTAGATATTAAAACTCTATGGAATTTTTAGAACACAATGATATAGTGGAATGTTGAATTGTGACTGTGGAAAAGCGTTTGAATAATGATTAAAGTGAAAAGTATTCGCAACAATTGACGCGCTTTAGGTGATCTTTTACTTTAAGTAGTTTTTAAATATGTTTTTCAAATTACTACTATGCCCTTCTACTTCATAATATTGATATACTTGTTAGAATTGTATAACGATTGTCGTTAAGGTACAAGACGTTTTCTATATACTATAATTAGGGGGTGTCCCACTTGGACGCCATCCGATTGGACGCGTTCCTTTTGGACGACGCACAGTGGGACGAAAGTACTGTTTTGCTGGACATCGTGTTTAGCAAACCTTTCAGTTTAGGTATCGTCTTGAAATTTTATATACTCACGTTTTAAATAGTATAGAATAGGAATCTGAAGTCGAAAAATTTGTTTGACAACCCAAAAATTGTTTTTTCCATATGTTAGAAATAGGGAAAAAATGACGTATCTATTAAAGAAAATTCGTTACAAACAGGATGTATTTTTAATATTCTATAGTTTTTCCGACATGTTCTGTTGACAATTCGTGCTACAGAACCTCGGAAAATAATTTTTAAATTAATATTATAAGATATCACTGATTCATTACATTTATAGAATTTAATTTTTGTCAGATAGGTTGGTTTTAAAAAATTCATGATTTTAGTATAAGTACTTGGTTTTTTAAATTTATTAACAACTCTATTAATAATAATAATATATAACATGATAATATAATTGTAATAATAACCTGTTATACAGCTTAAATAAATAAATAAATACAAAATATATATACATATAAATATTATATTAATACATAAGTATATAAATAAATATTATGTTAGTAGACAATTATTTAAATGAACATAATATTTATAAATACATTTAAATAAATTATATTCGTTATGAAATTAATTAATGATCGTCGATCTCCATTTCTTCGTCTCTTTCACCTTCTCCATAAAATTTCTTTTCTGTTGCTTCTTCTTCTATGTCTTTTTCTTCTTCTTCTTCTTCTATTTCTTCTTCTTCTTCTTCGTTCAGGGATATATCATGTTTAAGGAGTTTTAGTGTTTCAGGAAATAAAGAAACTAGAGTGTGACGTGGTCTTAATGATGAAATTTTTGGGTCAGGGATGATCAAAAGATTGTGGAGAATATCTTCATTTGTCGCCTTTCTATCCATTTTCCTAGATCTAAATTCTCTGACCTGCCGAAACACTTTATTAAGAGCCTCTTGCGCTTCTTCAGAAAATTTGTCAATGGGGTGTATGAAGTACTTCATGATTTTTTCTCCACGAAGCAAGACTTTATGCACGGTTACCGACATGTAGTACCACGAGTAGTACTTCTCGGAGTCAGGTATGCCAGTAATAAAAGCAATATTGCCTAATCGGAGGTTCCCGCCACTTTTTCAAACCTAAATACCGACCGTGGTCGGGTCTCGTCGGGTGTGATCGCAACGAATTTCTCTCATATAATACCCGAGGAAAAAATTCATGAAATCCGTTTTCCGGCACACCCCGGCACACTTTTCAAAAATAAAAAAGAAGCCATTTTTTTAAAATAAAAAAATAATGTTTTAATGGCTTTATAGACGAAGAAGGACAAATTCGTCAAATTTTTTTTCCTTCCAATTCACCGTTATTGTAATATAAACGTTATAAAATATAGAACTTTTTTTTTCTTCGACTATAAAGCCCATAAAAAAATTTTTTTTCAATTTCTATTTGTGAATGACATTCGTCAAGGTGCACTAAATCAAGTATATATGCCATCAAAGCCTTATAACAAACTTCAAATTTTGGTCAATGTCGCGGGATTTTGTACATTCGTCCCACTGTGCGCCGTGCCGATTGGATTCGTCGTTTGGACGCCATGCTGTTTGGATTTCTGACATTTGGACGCCGTGCCGTTTGCATTCGTGACAGTTGGGTGCCGTCAATTTTATAATCATTGCTTTTCGAATTCTACATATGGTGATATTTTATTGTGAAATACATGGTTAGGTCTGGGTTAGTTCTGGGTTAGTTCTGGGTTAGGTCTGGGTTAGGTGTGGGTTAGTTGACAGCACTCGTTTATAGCAAATACAAAAATACAAAACAAGTCTCCATAACTACCAATTACATAAACCAATACAATAGACATACCTGGAAGCAACAAACAACGCTTAGCAAACAATAAACATGCAAATCAATATTTGCGTAATGACGCAATACATTAAACAAAATAACCAAAATCTAATGTAGAAAGAAACCCAATAATAAGCGACATAACCTTTAAATGATCAACAGTCGCAGAAATCAATTTAACACATGAACTAATCCTGGACTAATAGAACTACAGTAAATGCACTTTAATATTCAACATAGCTTAATATTCCTACATTAAACATCGTAACAAAGACTAAATAAAATATCATCAGATAAGAAATACACAACCACGAACTAAATAAAGTAAACATGGATATCCACTCGTAAACATAAAACGGAAAATCAAGAAGAAAGGAAACCCCATGACAAATCCAGACCACAGAACTCAATATGCAAGAGTAGAAACTACAACAGAGATTACAACACAAGTAAATAGCGTTAAAGTGAGAAGGGGCATATAGGGTGGCGCTGAAGTACAGCTTCACAGTAGTTCCGTCGAATCAAAGAAAAACCACCCGCCCAATGGTAGAGGAGTGCAGTGCAGGGAGGAATTTTAGAGGGTAGTCTAGGCTCCCAACCTAGGAACCCCTCACGGCCTCCGGATTGCAATACGTCCGGAGGTTTGTGTGTAAATGCATTCAACCTCCCTGCACTATAAACAATAAAAAAAAAGGTCTGGGTTAGGTCCAACCGGTACGGAGTCCAATCGGCACAGAGTCCAAACGGCACGGCGGTAAAACGACACGAGTTCAATCAACACGGAGTCCAAAAGGAACGCGTCCAATTGGGACGCGTCCAATCGGATGGCGTCCAAATGGGACTGTCCAAACGGGGGTGTCCCCTATAATTAGCATCCATTGAGACTTCTTAATGTGTTCTGATTGAGAAGAAAGCTCCTTTTGTAACCTGTTTTTCCATAGAAGCGTATTTTTAAAAGAAAAATTGCTTGGCGTTATTAAAACAGAGGTCACGCCCTACATAATCAGCCCAAACAGACTGTTCGATTTGTTTTAACGAAGTTAGAGTAGATTAAGCATCGATTATTGTTACTATATAGAAACGTAGCAGACATTTGAATACCCTCGCGTCACGCATGAACTTGATCACTTATGACAAGTTCAATATTGATTTGTGTATGCGGACGAAATGTAAATGAGAGATCATGTGAAAATCTTGTAATAATACGCTCTATGGTATCGTGGTGAAAAAATTCTCAAAGTAGACCTAGAACGCTTAACTGATAAAGATATTCATAAAACTTGTCGTATTTCAAGTGTCTTTGCATATCAACCTTTTTTTAATTACGTTTCTGTATACATGATACAACATTAAACTGTATTATTTCATTCAATGTATACTGAATTGAACAAGCCGGGACTGTGTAACAATTGCCGTTAAATAAAACATCGAAAAATTTCGTCTTTATTCATAATTTCGTATGTCAGAAATTATTAATCGCGACTCTGCTCTTTCACGGTTCTGGAGTAAGTGCTGAGCGGTCGAACACAGTCCTCTTACCAGAAGACACCCCGTGCCTTCCCCACTCCGTGGCCAGCTCCTTCAGGGCAGAGTCCCAATCCTTGTGCAACGCACTCATCGCTATCTCTCTCTCTTTCTCTCTTTCTCATAAAGTCATTCCAAACTTTCACTCATCTGTTTCACATAACATCCCCGTGACGGCCGATAGCCGGAAGACCCAGCGTGGTTGCCTGCCATCGTTGATCGACGGTTCTGTTTAGTCTCAAGCATCCCTCTTTAAGACCTCACGCAGGCCAAGACCCTGCCATAAATCCTTCCTGGCCTAAGAGTTGCCTCGATACAAACCCTTGACCTGGCTTAAAACACATTGACGCTAACACGTATTATAGCAAATTTGTTAAATTGCAACGTAATAATGAGCTAGCTATGGTAAAAATGATTAAGTGTGCCACCTAAATTACATATAAACTGTTTAGTTATGAAAAAGTGATTGAAACGAACATTGTGCGGTTTCAAGAGTAGCATACATTGTAATGATTAGTTTTTCAGTTTTGCTTTTTCGTCAAGATATGAAAGTCACCTTGAGTTTTGTTGAATTTCACGCTGTTTGTACAGTATGCGCGATGTACACATATTTTGGGGATATACTAACTTTCGATTAATATTTAAGGATGATTTACTGAATTAATATACTTGTTAATATAAACTTGTCGAATATGCGGTCTTAGGTTGTCTGTCGTTACAATACTTTTTTCATCAATCTACGAGACAAACACATGTTCGTCGTTTCATAAACTATATATCCTAGCGTTGCCAACCTAAGTGACAGTGATGATTATATTTCACACCCTCTCTATCATCATCTTCGCCATTCGCGCGAGTTTTATTCTATCAACTCAAGCTTAATGACTAGACTGCGGATCTTTATGCGTTTATGACTTCTAAACATTTAAAAAAAATGCTAGAATATAAAATTCGAATAATAAATTTTATACGACTTTCAGTTATACCAGATCTACAACGATTACTATCACTGAAAGTAAGATTTTATTTAGTTCTACTTTTTTAAAATTCGTTTACAAAAATTGTAAATTGCATAAATGTCCGCAGTCTACTAATGATACAATACATCTTTCATGTTTATCGCTAGCTACTTTAATTTCATCATTTCCGTAGGCCTTTCTGCAAAAATGGAGGGTAGGAGGAGATGGAAGGGGGGTGGTGCTGATCCGGATGGATAGTTGGGAGAGCAAAAGAAAAGTGATGGTGGAGAGGAAGAAGCTTAGGGGAGGAAAGCAATCACTGCACGATGATTTAACGGAGGAGGAGAGGAGGACTAGGTGGAAAATTGCAAGTGAAGCGGAGAAGGAGAGGGAGAAGGGAAAAAATGTGCAGGTGGGATACATGAAAACGTGGGTTAATGGAAAAATGAGGAAATGGAACGAAATAGAGGAGAGGTGGGTCGAGGTGCAGGGAAACGAGTAAGGGAGGAGCTAGAGGGAGGAGGGGGAAAGGAGAGAGTAAGTAAGGGTGGGGATGCAGTCAAAATTACATTTTTGAATGTGGCGGGGCTGAGGAACAAGGACGACGGGTTTTGGAGAGGGTTAGAAGAGTGGGACGTAGTAATTATGATAGAGACGTGGGTGGAGGAAAGGGGATGGAGCCAAATTAGAAGAAGGCTGCCAAAATGATATATTTGGGAAAAACAGTGGGCAAGAGAAGAGAAAAGGGGGAGGGCAATTGGAGGCATGGTAGTGGGAGTGAGAAAGGAGTTAAAAGTGAGAGGAGTAGAGGTTGAAGGGGTGGAGGGGGTGATGGCAGTGAAAATAAGAGTAGGGACAGAAAAGTGGAGGGTTGTAGGAGTGTACGTGAATGGGGACCTGCAAAGAAAGTTGGAGGAGCTGGGGGAATGGATTGAGGGGAGAGAGGAAGTTGTAAGGGTTATTATAGGGGGGGGATTTTAATGTAAGGACAGGGTGGGAAGGGGGAGAAGTAGGTGAGGGGGGAGAGGAGGGGGCAAAGGGAGCAGGAGGTCCAAGGACGGGTATATACAGGGTGTCCCAAAAATGTCGTTCTTCCTTGAAAGGGGCGATTCCTGACACCATTTGAAGCGACATTTTCCTTTGCAAAAATCCCCGTTTCGGCTTCGTTAAGGAGTTATTAACGAAAAACACGGACCAATCAGAGCGCGACCTAGTGGCGTATTGGCATAGATGGCCGCGCGCGACAGCATGCGAGCGATGGTGATACACCGCGGACGAAAGCAAGGAACAAACAAGAGAAGAAAATTTTCGAGTCCTATGTCGGATAGTTCAAATTTGAATATGTTGTAGTCTTTAGTAACGTATGAACGAATCTCGAAGAATGTATGTATAATCGAAGTAAACAGGTAGCTGAATCGAGAAGAAATGTAAAATAGAAAGAATAAATTATATGCTCCAGTTCATAAAATTTTAATAAGCATTAATAACGCACGAGTAAAAAAAATGTATATTTTCTAAGTCAAATATATTATTTCTCTACATATACAATAGTATAATAAAGCAAGTTCTCTTCGGACAAAATAAAATTGTACTAATCCCAGTTAGTCAAATCTGACACGGCAGAAAACCAGCAGCAGGTTGCCGGCAGAGGTTCATCAAAATCTGCCATCAAAGACAGTTACGCCATCTAGCAAAGATTTTGTAACAGACCTGTTTCACGGTCTGTTACTAAGATACGGAACTTCGCCGAATTCCGCCGGAAGATACCGAGCCGCGGTACCGGCTCGCCGTGCCGAAACCCTCCGACCGCACACCGTACCGCGCCGAGATCGCCACGAAACCACGGCGATACGTTGCCATGGCGATCGGCAGCACACCGCGCCGCACCATGCTCCGTATCACCAAGCAGCGGCTATATAACTCGCTGCGAACGCGAGCGGAGGGACAGTCTTCAGTACGATACCGAGCTATTTTGACCGCGAATACTAGTAGCTAGTCCTATAGGCGCGAGCAAGAAACTACCGAGCGGAAGTAGAAGTATACCGTGAGTATTCCCTCCAGCGTTATACACCCTAGCCCGCTCCCGATCCCGACGATGGGCCGAATCCCACCACCCCCGACCATTACCTTGCTGGCAGAAACCAGTGAGAAGACCGGCAGAAACCGGGCTACCTTCCTGGCAGAAACCAGTAAGAAGACCGGCCGAAACCGGGTTTAACATGCTGGCAGAAACCAGTTAGATGATCGGCCGAAACCGGGCTTACCCTGCTGGCAGAAACCAGTCAGAAGACCGGCCGAAACCGGGATCACCCTGCCGGCCGAAACCGGGTAGAAGACAGGCAGAAACCTGTTCCCGGAGTCCTGGTGGCAGAAACCACCAGGACTACCGTCAATTGCCGCGGGAGGCCCCGTAACTGGCATCTTCGCCGACCTCGGGGACCGAAAGACCCGACCCGCGGCAGGGGATCGTGGCTTTCGCCACGATCAACCGCATGTCCCGAAACCGCCGTGCACCAGGTCCGTAACAGCATCCGCGCCGCGCTCCAGCCTCAGTAAAACACGCGAAACATATAAGCGCCTCACCCTTCCACAGGTGCCCCCGAAATTTGGTAGGAGGATGCCGAGCACAGAGGCAATCCCCTCCACTCGAGGAGCAAGGAGCCGAAAGTGACGATCAAACCGCCACAGGACGTCGAGATCGAGTCCCAGGTACTGCATCTGGAACCCAGTCTAGACTGCACCTCCTCCGACGAGGATCTAGTACCAGGGAGGTGGCCCCAGCCGAGACTTGTGGTAGAATCACAGTGCCTCGGTCTTACGAGGTGACACCTCTAGGCCCAGCGACTGGATCGCGTCCACCGTGCTTCGTCAGTCGAATGGTGCTCCTCTGGTATCTCCCGGTGATCAGCACCAACGTGTCATCCGCATAGTACATTAGGCTGACCCGGGAGGCATCGCGACCCGAAGTTGCAATACGAACTCTGTCGTATCCAACACGGACCCCTGTAAAATCCCCCGTGCGACCCTTCGCTCTGCCATCCCGTACCGGCTCGGGAACTCTATCTCCCTGTCGGAGAGATAAGTCAATTGCGCCCGTTCAATTGCGTCAACGTCCTGGGACTCTCCTCGAAAGTTGCCGTCCGAGGCGGGTCGCGATAACCCTTTCGAAAAGTTTGCCCACCTTGTCGAGCAAACAAGTGAGCCGGTACCCTGAAGGTGAGTCTTCGGGCTCATCCTTCTTTCGGAGCAGCACCATTCAAGTCCGCCTCCACAGTGGGGGGTATTTCTCCTACATCAGACAGTTCACATAGAACTGCCCAAGTTCTGGTTAGGGGCCTTGGACGCCAAGGCCAACAGACGACCATGTACACTATCTGGGCCCGGCGCTTTCCGGGCCCCATCTCCTCCACCGCCGCCTCGATCTCGTCGACCGTCACCGCCCACTCTTCCGACCATGGGTGAGGTCCATGGTCCTACGTGGTGGTGGAGCATTGTGCATCTACACCCAGGAAGAGGGACGCTACCACCCCCTCAAGGAAGAGCGGGTCCTTCCCCTCCACCAGATGGGGCGCCCAGCCACGTAGCTTGTTCATCACAATCTTATATGGGCGCCCCAGGGATCCCTATTGATCCTGTCGACGAGCTCCTGCCATGCATCGGCCTTGGCACGCGATATACTACTACGGAGTATACCCAATGGCTCTCTGTATGCCCGGTAGAGCCTCGCCGTCTCCGCCTCCACGCTCGCTCTGCTCCGCCACGCGCGGGCGTACTGGCGACGGGCGACATTGCACGCTGTGCGCAGCGCTGCAATCTCGCCCGACCACCAATACGCCGCTTTACGGTGCGTGTTTCGGCTGCAGCTCATGGCGGTATCCGAAACCGCCGTCAATACCTCCGGGAGCCTCAACGCCTCCTGAGCGGGGGTAAGCCCGGACAGTTCCTGCTCTGCCCAGGCAACTGCTTAGATGGCGGCCTTCAACAGGTCCCCGTCAAGCTGGCTTAGCGACCATCGCGGTCTTCTGTCGGCCCCACGGGGTTTGGAGCACCGCGCGTTCGGAAGGGCGGTCTACACGTCCATGAGAATTGGCGTGTGATCGGAGGAGATTTCTATCTCCCCCGCCACTCACCATCCTGACACCCGACGCAGAGCCGCGGGGTTCGCCCACGTAAGGTCGACACTGGAAACTCCCCGCGACCCCTCGAACGTCGCTGTGGATCCTCGATACAACAGTCGAAGATCCAGCGCCGCCGCTCAGGCCAACACCTCGCTGCCCCTTGTGGTGGTCTTGGGGCTTCCCCATGAAACCGCATGAACATTGGAGTCCCCCAGGACGAGAACCGGACGGGCCATGTGTCGCACAACACACGTCTGGAGCCCGACCAGGAACCCTCGTAACATTCCGAGGCCACAATTGGACCGCGGTAATCCCTAAGTCCCCCCACTGTACCGCTATATACCCCACCCCCCTCACCAGAAGGGAGATGGGGGGGGGGTGCTTTGCCGCGCCGCCTTGTATACCGCGACGGAGCCGCACGAACTGTCCACCCAGATGTGGTGGTTCCTAGTGTTGTCCGGATCCGCCGCTACGCCTACACCGACCCTCCGATCGAGGACGGCTTGGACAAACAAGTCTTGAATCGCCCTTGAGTGGTTGAGGTTAGCCTGCAGGACCGGAACAGCGATAGGGGCATTGTTATGTTCCCCGCATAGGGGATCAGGTAGATCCTCCCGTCTGAGGTTCCGCCTCAGGCACCACCTCGATAGCCTCCAGTTCCTGTGGCTGCGGATCCACAGACACTGGTACAACCTCTACTCCGGCCAGGGCAGATCCCGACTCCGGGGGTTGCGTCCGGTCTCTCCTCCTCTCCCCTTCTCCTCTCCTCCTCCTTTCTTGTTCTCCTCCTCCTTCTTCTTCCCATCCTTCCTCACTCCTCCTCCTCGGTACACGCCGCGGCCCCGAAGCGGTGTCCGGCCGGTCGCCCCAAGTGATTGCATAGCGGGTACTGGGGCGGCGCGGTACATACGGCTGCTCGATGTCCCGCTGACCCACAGCGGTAGCACCGCGCGCTCCTATCCATCGTACTTTGGCGCGAGGAGCGCTCGTGCCTCAGCTGTAGGCAGCGAAAGGTCGTCGACGCAGGCCGAGGACCAGTCGACAAATAACCGGCCGATCCCCACCCCCTTCTTGACAACCGCAGAGGGTCCTGGGCCCAACAAGGGGTTCGAGCTCCCACTCTGATCTACGCCCGACTTCTTATCCACTCCATTACCTCCTCCTCCTTCCTTCTGCTTCTTCTTTTTCTTTTTACATTCTTTCTTTCCACTTCCTGCGTCACCTCCTTCTCCTCCTCCTATTCCCGTTCTTACTCCTAATTCTCCGGGTCCCGCCCCCTCCTCCTCCCCTCAATGGAAGTGAGGCCACGCAGATCAAGTCGTCAGCCGCTCGGATGGCCACGAGGACCTCCATCGCTCGAGCCTTTGCTTTATCGATGGCGGCCTGTTTCGCGGCCCTCCTTTCGGCTTTCCCGACTACCAATTGCCAGGCCAGAAGCCTTCCCAATCCTTCCCCTTGGGGAGAGGAGACAAAGGCGGAGGTTTCCCTGCTGCTCCACTCCCACCTGCTCCTTTTCCTCTTTCCCTTAAAACTAAGGTAACGTGACTTAAGACTGTTAGTTGGTTAGACTTACTCATACATAATATTGTTGCAACATTTGCCACTCCGTGTCGTCCGCCCCGGCATCATTAAATATTTGTTGATAAACTTTATTTAAAATGTGTTTGTAACTCTTATAACTTTTACAAATGTATTGAAATGTATATGTGTTTTGAATATCTGTCTGATCTGCTCGGCGGTCGTATCTCTCTCTTTCTTCTGTTCCACGACTAACCGATCGTTGACAACCCCTCTCTTCAACTATTCCCATTAGGGGTTGTTCCTCACGGCATTACGGCGACTTCTCAATATTCACGGCGCCGTAACAATATTACAATGAGTATTGGATAGTCCATCGGTTGAGCTATGCAGATCAGATAAAAATGTTGTATTTCCAGAGGAAATTGAGGAAAATGAGATATGGTTTGTAAAGGAACGTTTCCATGCACCATGGGGCTTGCCAGGCGGAGCGTCTTAGATCGTTAATTAACTGCTTTCGATGTTGCTCTAGGATTGGGCATTGCCATAATATGTTGTTTAGGTTTTGCTCCGCTGTTCCACATTGGCAGTAGGGGCTGCTGGTAACTTTAATTTTGTGGAAAGATTCTGTTTGAGATTGGATGAGCGAACGGCGGCGCCCGGCAGACGTTCGCTCGCGTAAACGAGTGACGAGAGGAGTGGAGCGAGAAGAGGAAGCACGTCGAGCCTAGCGATACAAGACAGGCCATCTATTAATCATTAATAAAGACGAAATTAGGACAGAGCCAGCTGTATCGCTGGCGACGATGACGTCACCGCGAATTCGCGGGTTCTCGCGACCGAGAACCGTTACGTGCTCTCTCTTCTTCTGTCGACCGTGCTCGGAAACAGTAAGAAATATCTCGATCTCTTTCGAATCTCCGTGCTCGGCTAGTTACCGCGCTCGATACTAAATTACTATACTCCGAGAAACGCGTTGTTCTCTCCGCGTTTCTCCCGTCTGAGTAAGTGATTGTTCGTAATAGGTTTTGTATAAAGTTGTTTATTCTTGTTGTGTTAAAACTGTACATAGACTTTGGACTCTCATTGTAACGGGCACAGTCGGCACCAGGACATAATAAAACCTTTTACAAAGACTACAAAGATTAATTCGGCGCTCCGGTTAATCTTGAACAATTCATTAAGGGTGTTGTGATTCTAGCGGGTACGGTAGATCCAGGTGATGATGTTACGTGGAAGTTTTGAATCTTCAAACCAGGGTTTCCTATTATTCTGAAAGTATTTAGTAAAGTAGCTTTCTCCTTTGGGAGCGAGTCCGCCGATAATTCGGGACACTTGCTGCGCAGGTAACGTCCTCGATTGCTCCTGAATCATGTGTATTATTTGCACTTTTCGATGTATGAAGTAAATGTAGTAATTGTAATGGAGAAGATTTTGATTATTACCTGCATTAAAAATCATTTATAGAGAATATATCAGTAATTATTCGTTTTTCATCCCATGTACTCTTATAATTTTTTATTCAGGATTCAGTTGTCTCTTCAATCACAACATTACAATTTACTCTTCACAATACACAAGCTCAATGTGGCTTTTATATGTCGATAAAAAAACAAAACGGACGAGAATTAATTATTACATCGGTTGCTACCATAGCAACTTGCTGTTCTAAAAACCATATAACTTTTGTTCCAACCATTTTTTCATACAGCACATAGTTTACATGCAATTTAGGTGTTACACTTAGCTCAATCACCGGGGAATATTAATTATTGTATCAAAGACACCACCATATAAATAAATTATTCTTGGATAGTGAAAGAACGATTAAAAATAACTGATCAAGGAAGAAACAGTGCGTTACATAACCTAATTAAAAATTACATGACACATTAATCGATAGAAAAGCTTGGTTTTCTTTTTTCAGCCTTTTACATTATAAACCAATATTTTACTGTATCTAGAAACAGAAAATGAGTGAATTTACATGAATGGATTAAAGGGAGGTTTCAATATTGTCGGGATGTGAACCTTCTTCACATTTTATGGTCTTTTTCTATTTCTTCCCCTTTCACGTGGACTACAAAAGAATCTGAACAATATTCTATAGCGATTGATAGGAAATCGATAACCCACGTGAGTCACCGATGTCCTGCAGAATAAAAAGTATATTATTCGTGGAACTCATGCAGTACATGTATCACGTTTCTTCTTAATGAATTTAAAGGTACGCTGCCGTGCATCACGTACGACACATTTGTTACGTATCGCGAATCTATATTTTCTCGAGGACTCTCTTTTATTATTTCTACCTTTTATCCACTGCCCCATACTTCCCGTAGGTATTCCTTTTTCCTCTCTATTTTCTATCTATTTTTGTACAATTTTCGGATTTTTAAATTTTAATTATCAGCACTATTTTTGAATTTATCCCAAACGTAAACCATGCAGATAAACTCACAGTATTACCTGTTGAATTCATGAATCTATGACATTTAGTTAATACGTAACATAATCATTATGGGGGGGGGGGGGGGGTGTCTCAAACCCATATATAAGACAGTTTATAATTCTAAAAAGAAACGAATGTACATTAATCCAGCTGAGACGCGTCGTGTGACTAAACAAGGTCGGCGATTAACGAAATCGTTATATTGTTGGTCGCGATGTAAAAGTACAGTGTTGGTTAAAACACATAGAGACAACAATCGAAAATAGAAATACTGTAACTGTTGGAATGTACCGATGAGCGTCCTCCCTAGTGCCGCCCTCATGGGGCACATAGCGAAAACAATGTCGCGCGATCCGAGCGACTCGCTCTCTTGTCTCCGGGATCTCATCGACCACTCATAGATCGCACATCACCTCATGTATAACCGTGATCTCGTAGAGTAGACATCGAGCGCGCATCACCTCGTGTCGATAATTGTGATTAGAAGTAGATAATTCACACGCGAAAACCTAACCTATAAACTGGAAACGTAGTCATCGTCGAAGAAGAAAAATGAGTCCTGGAAACTGCAGATGAGGGGGGTGTCCCATTTGGACGCCATCCGATTGGACGCCTCCGGATTGGACGCGTTCCTTTTGGACGCCGTGCCGATTGGACTCGTCGTTTGGACGCCATGCCGTTTGGATTTGTGACATTTGGACGCCGTGCCGTTTGGATTCGTGACATTTGAGTGCCGTACATTTTCTAATCATTGCTTTTCGAGTTCTACATATGGTGATATTTTATTGTCAAATATATGGTTACTTTATATTTTTCCGTTCAACTAATATTTATTTATTTACAAAGGGTTGAGTGGTACTTTAGAATATCATACTATTTTCTCGCGCTCCACAGTGTGACTAGCTTTTTAGTCGGCAAAGGTTATACATCATTGACACGAGGATTTTCGTCACCGTAAATCTACGATGTCCCTACGTCTTTTTATGGAGTAGGGGATAATAGGGATGTTTATCATGAACTCGCGTTGAGACCGGATTGGTCTACGAGGTTTGTAAATCCCCGATTCGAATGCGACAACGTGGTACGCGATTCCCTATAACCACTTAAGGTGATAGAGGTGGTATGAATATAATAAATTAGGCACAATGTAACGAACAATTAAAGGACTATATTTTTTAAATTAAAATAACTTTGAATACATGAGTTGAAATACACTGATTGAATCTTGTGGACAATGTTTCGCGAACTGTGTTTGATGATGAAGTGAAAATTGATAATGGATGGCGTGAAAAGGTAAACTCGGTGTGGGCGTGAGTTTTTACTGTGGGGCAAGTGGACTCGTTGACTGCCATTTCCCGGAAATTAGTAAGGAGGACGGCCGTCTTAGATAATTGGTCAACAAAAAATGGAATGGAAAGGGAAAGAAAAGGCCGCCTCCAAACCAGGAGTCACTCGTAGGTACGCTTGTGCCCTCGAGTGACGGACGCGGGGAATCCGCGTGTCCCAAAGGCAGAACCGTAGCAGGTCATAAACCAGAGAAGCACCTTGACTCGGAACAAAGAAAACGGAAAGAAAGGACACGACGATGGCTCGACTTCTGGTCACCAAATGTGGACAATGGGTCAATAAAATGCTAAATGTTTTGACGAAGAGTAACGGCTTCTCGGGAATATTGCTACTACGGGTAATTCGGTGCTATTAGTATCTGTTATTTTGGGAAACGTGCAGGGCAGATGGGGCATCGAAAGAGGCCCAATCGCCTCGCTTACGGTTCGAAAATGCGGATGGTTGTACTAAAAATAAAGTAATATATCTTTGTAAAGATATCGTTTTATGAGAAACGGAACAAGGGATATTTCAGTTCTCTGGTTGAACTAATCTATATATTTAAAAACAAAACAGAAAACTGATAACAAAGATTGAAAAGGCGTTTGTTGATTTCGATTGTTGTTTGCTTACTGCGCGATCGATCGGTTGATGAAACACAAGGATTCCCGAGTTTCGCAGGCCAGCGTTCCGTTCGGTTATAGACGAGACAAGTCTGGTGCGTGGAATTTATTGGTTGGCTCACATTTAGTCTTGGTGGACTAGCAACCCACCAATCAGCGAGTCGGAAATACTGTCGCTCGGTACGATTGGGCCTGATTCGCGCTACCAGCGTTTGGTGTCAGGCCTGAGTCGCACTACCTGGAGGACAGAGTGCGACCACGTGTTCACTGCAATAAAATAATTTAGCCTATGGCTCTATTGATGTGAAAATTAAAAATTGAGGTGCTCAGAACCGGTGCTCCGCGACACAAAACGAAGCTTACTCTTTTTTTCTTATACACAATATTGTTCGCACACAGCAACACGGACATTAAAATATGAAATTTAAATACGTATAAAACAATCAATATTTTTTTGAGAATATAAAACAAAATATTTCCTTCAAAGTTTTTAAATTTTTCAACATATGGATCCAAGGATGGCCCACCCTTCCTTTACAAGCTCTAGGATTAAACTGAGCAAAATATTTCTTTTACCGAAAATTATGGAGTTAAATAATCAACGTATTTTTGAACTCTAACATTTAATATCGTCAACGGACTATCTCCAATAGCGTTAATAGCAATTTTGTCCAATTTTAAAATGGAACAACCATTGTATTTTTTAAAAATTCACATTTATTATTTTGTAAACAAATTTAAACTTCAAATGGTCTAATCATTTATGGGCCACATTTTATAATAACATCGGTTAATCTTCGTTTAAATAAGGAAAAACATTTTTCAGCGAAAGTTTTCGAGTAAAACAACAGTAAAACAATTTGCGAATTCTTACATTTAATATGGTCAACGAAATACCTTGAATCATCAAAATTTTAACCGTTGTAAAATCATTGCAATTTCATCCGTTCTTTTAACAAACCAGGTGAAAGTATCCTTATGAAAAATTAGAGAAATGTTCTTCAGTCTTTGTTTAAATAGGAAAAGATATATTCTTAACGAAAACTGTAGAGTTGCATAACGAAATGTTAATACGTATCACTGATTCTAGCGGAAAAGTGCAAGTGAAAAATGGTCTGAATTGTTATGTTCGCAGGAAACGGGAGAGAGAACGAGAACGACTTTGTCGCATGTCCAACCAGGTTTTAACGGAATGCACCCAGTTTAATGGAACATGGCCAGATCCCGATGATCCGCGCTGGAGCAGTGGTGAATATGTGGAAGTTCTGTCAGACCTGTTCCCGACAAATAATACCAACTGTTGCTCGATAGCTAGCACCACAACAGCTTTATCGACCGGTAATTCTGTTGAATTCCCTCTTGAATAGCATCGTCGAATACTGAAAGCTATATGTATACTATGGCTAACAAACAAAAATGAAAGAAGAATGTTGAAACGTGGCCTTTTGAGAAGCTTAGCCGCCTAAAACATTGATAAGATATTATTCTTTAGGTTCTAAGAAAATGTGAATCCACCATTGCTTCTTGGCAAAATGATGGGAAAGTTGTAAAAATGTAGATGATGTAAAAAAACAAATAGACCGAAAAATTTAAAGTAGTTAACTTCAAATAATTGCTTCGTACATGTAAGGACAAGCCATAAGAAAAACGATTTATTTAATATATTCGTGCACACGGATAACCAATGTTCATAACCGACGTGTTTCTGCCACCGTTGGGACGATCGTTCTCTTTCAAATTCTTCTGTTATCATCGATCCTCCATTTTATAAATTTAGTTATATACAGGGCTGTCTGTTAATAATACTTAGTATATTAGTATATTAGTACTTCCACTCTATATACATGTATATGAAATGTAAAAATTCAAACTTCATATTTCAGTCAAAACTCGATATTTAGATTGTACGTGAAAATCATTGATAAAAATATAATTAACATTCGTGAAAAACAATACAATACAACTTGTACTGTGGGCGGCGCAGAAGGGACTGATTCAGGACACTAAAACAAGAAAAAGTTCATTTAAACATATGCCTGATACAACCTTGTTTCCTAGGAGTCATGGAAGGGATGCACTTAATCACTTCCTACATTACATAAACACACTACATCCTAACATCCAATTCACGATGGAAATAGAAAATGAAGAAAAAATCCCTACCTTTCCTAGATGTACTGGTCACCAGAAAAAACGATGGGTCCCTTGGACATCAAGTTTATAGAAAACCCACACACACCAACCGATACCTTCATGCATCCTCCCACCCAGTGTTGGGATCTCGCGCATGCGCGGCGATTTTGGCCTCAGTAAAGTAAGATTCTCGATAAAATGGGGTACCTTGAGCACCCAGCAGAATTTTAAAAAATTGGTATGATTTGATTCTGAAAAATGAATGTATAACATGTGTATTTGTGTACATTTTGTAACTCGTAGAACACGTCCTGAAAGTCTTTTTGTCCGGAATAAATTGTTTCGATACTTTCCCGCCAATATAACTGTCTTAGGGCTCCACTACCTCGTCATCATGATATAGATACTGTTTTGGCCGCGCATGCGCGAGAAAGGATGCACTGCATCCCAACACTGCTCCCACCACCATCCAGCTCAGAAGAATTCAGTGGTTAATTCCCTTGTTAACAGAGCCATCAGTATCAGTGAGCCACAACACCTTATCAAGGAACTTGATTACCTCAGGACCACACTGATGCAGAACGGCTTCCATAAACACAAAATTAACCGCACAATAGACCGTCTCCTGAAACCTAATAACAAACAGACTACACGTAACACCGATGACAACCAAAAAACCACCTTCCTACCATACATACAGGGCACTACTGACCGAATCAGCAGGATACTTAAAACACATGACATCAAGACTGTTTTCACAACACAAACTAAAATAGGACAAGTACTCACCTCCCCCAAAGATCCGCAGCCGCAACTGTCCTCACCAGGGGTATACCAAATACCATGCTCATGTGGCAAAGTTTACATCGGCGAAACTGGGAGGAGTGTGAGCACGCGTATCAAGGAACATGAGCGGTGGGCCAGACTGGGCTACATTCAATCAGCCGTAGCCGAACATCAACTAACAACAGGACATACCATCCTCTTCGATGAGACCAAAGTTCTAGCCAGAACAAAAGGTTACTTTCCCAGAAAACATCGGGAATCATTGGAAATTAAGGAACATCCTAATAACATCAACAGGGACACAGGTTACAGCCTGAGTCCAATATGGCACACACTCTTCCCAGTTTTTTAATTGTTCGGCCGCCCAATTAAAAAAAAAAGTCAACTTTGATTGGTGCTCACCGATCCGGAACAATGAGTCAACCCACTATACAGGGTGTTCCACATAAATGGGAACACCTAAATATCTGTCGTATTTACAGTCCTATCAGAAAATTTCAGAGGACAAAGTGACACTATTGCAGGGGGCAAATATAATGGTAAAAAAAAACATTTTTTATGTCGTGTTTTTTAATGAAATTTCAAGGTCACTGATGTTTTTTTAAATGGAATAGTATATTTCTTTACGATAGCATGAGAGACAATAAAAAACTGAATTTAGTGGATAACACCTTTTTGACCTTAAAATGACCTTGAGCAAGAATAATCGTATTGGAGCGGATAAAACGTGGAAGTTTAAAACTTACGTGTTTCAGCAAAGATTACGCGTTGTTACGGTTGGTTAAGCTTTACATATCATAATAAATGTTCGAAATGTTGACCATCCTCGTTTATGCAATATTGTAATCTTGCATTAAATGATCTGTAGGCATTGTCGATTTCCTGAAACGTAATTGAACGTGGAACGAATTTATACAAGGAACTTTTACTGGTATAAAGTATGCTGCATTTTTACGCCCGGATTTGTCGGGCCTTTTAGAAGAAATTACGTTATTCGATCGGGAGCGCATGTGGTTTCAACATGATGGTTGTCCAGCGCATTATTCTAAAGTTGCTAGAACGATGCTAAATACGAAATATCCTGGACGCTGGATTGGGCGACGAGAAACAATTCCATGGCTAGCCCGTTCTCCGGATCTGACACCATTGGACTTTTATCTATGGGGCAAAATAAAATGTATTGTGTACAAAGCTAAACCCACAACGCCAGAGAATATGCGGCAAAGGATTACTGCAGCATGTGCTTCAATTACGTCTCAGGAAATCGACAATGCCTACAGATCATTTAATGCAAGATTGCAATATTGCATAAATGAGGATGGTCAACATTTCGAACATTTATTATGATATGTAAAGGTCAACCAGCCGTAAACAACGCGTAATCTTTGCTGAAACACGTAAGTTTTAAACTTCCACATTTTATCCGCTCCAACATGATTATTCTTGCTCAAGGTCATTTCAAGGTCAAAAAGGTGGTATCCACTAAATTCAGTTTTTTATTGTCTATCATGCTATCGTAAAAAAAATATACTATTCCATTTAAAAAAACATCAGTGACCTTGAAATTTCATTAAAAAACACGACATAAAAAATGTTTTTCTTGACCATTATATTTTCCCCCTGCAATAGTGTCACCTTGTCCTCTGAAGTTTTCTGATAGGACGGTAAATACGACAGATATTTAGGTGTTCCCATTTATGTGGGACACCCTGTATACACTTCAGTATAAGTGTGTCTTCTGACCCCCTGATGAAGCTAGCTGCAATGCTGGCGAAACGTTGGGAAATCTCTTCCTTTAGGACACGGCTGACACCCGAAAGCCTCAACAGACACAACTGCATGATGCCGGGCCGTGAAAGTCTCAAATCTCTAACCTTGTTTCCTATTTACAGCTTATTTTGTGTTGGAAAATGTGTTAACTCCAATCGTGAACTAGAAAATTTTCAAGGTGCAATGCACTAATTAGAAATACAGAATAATCTCTCTCCTCTGAACGTAGCTTTCATACTAAATTGATCCAGCCACTTCAAACTACTTTTACAATGGCGGAGTTTGCTGTAGTGGACCTAATAACACTGTCCAACACCAAATTTGTTTCCTAATAACAGTTGGGTGGTTCTTACAGAGTTTATTGCGCTGATACCGAATCTGCCCTTACTTTTTCGCCGACACGCACAGTTTTTGAGAAACATGACTTTGAAAAAAAACCTATTTTTCAACTTTAAACAAATTTTGTGATGATATTAAAAAAAATATTGAATAGTTCTTCGCAGCAAAAGATTCTGTAGACTTTCCTGAATACAGTGATATCCAATTTTAATACATTATGAATGTTTAAACATGATTAAACAATTATTAAAGACGGAGAGACACCACTTTTGCACCAATTTTTGAGAATATTTTTGAATTTATGTCAAAAATAAGGGTTCAGCGTAAAATCGTACTATCGATACCCCCCTTTGAAGTTTGCAACATAGATGTTTATACCGAACCAGAAAGCAAAATATCTACGCCCGACATGAGTTGCCACCAGTGGTGCTCTTCCACTAGCGCGGTCGTTCGTCGCGATACGGCGCGGCATAACGGCGATGCAGTGGCTAAAAACACGCAATTATGTCAGCTTATTTCAATGTTAAATTTTATTTAAATGTTATATATTACTTATTAGTATATTTATTCTGTATAAATTATTTTATGTATTTTTTTAATGTTAGTCTCTTTTTCATAGTATATTTCACACTAAAAAGGTCTTTTGTAACAAAAACTAATTGAATACAAAAATCTATCTAATATCGCTTATTGTGGAAATGCTAATAAAGAAAACTAAATACAAAAGAAAAACTTATTAAATTATTTTTTTGTTACAAAAGATCTTTTTAGTATGAAATATACTATGAAAAAGAAACTAACATTAAAAAAATACATAAAATAATTTATACAGAATAAATGTACTAGTAAATAATAAATAACATTTAAGTAAGCTGACATAATTGCACGCTTTTAGCCACTGCATCGCCGTTATGCCGCGCCGTATCCCGACGAACGACCGCGCTAGTGGAAGAGCACCACTGGCGGCAACCCATGTCGGGCGTAGATATTTTGCTTTCTGGTTCGGTATAAACATCTATGTTGCAAACTTCAAAGGGGGGTTTCTCAAGATAAAAGTCTGCTCTATCGCGTGATATAGTTCGATTTTACGCTGGACCCTTATTTTATGAGATAAATTCAAAAGTATTTTTGCTCTAAGAGTTTTCTACTTCAGCCATCTTTTTAATAACTTTTCCACCATTTTTTCTACAAATAATGGTGGGTTTAAACTTTCTTGGAACATGCAGAATAACAGCTTATCAATTCTTTAGGTTTCTAAGCTACCCAAAATGTGGACACGCTATAACATATTCCTTAAAAATTTTTATAAATTTAGTTGTTATTCAATTTTTATGAAACGTATAATATTTACATGTTTCTGGGCCTCTTTTCGAATGATTTGTACCCACAAATATTGCCTTAGTATTATACCAGTGGAAATAATAAAAATTTCTATTTATAATTTAAACTGTTTTGCGAGTTTAAGAATTGAATAATCGATTTATTACTTCAATTTCCTTGTTTTATATTTTCCAAACAGAATTAAAAAATATCAACACGTTTACTATGGTACTAGTAACCATAAAGATACTGTAAAACATAAAATTGAACGAATTTATCTAATGTAATGAAAATTGAAAGATCAGAATTCATCAGAGCTATTACGTACTATTCTTATTTTTTTACATTATTTAGAACTTAACCAAATCTGGTACATTTAATGTCAGATACCAAAATAATTTTTGCTGTTTTCCATGTGAAAAATTGAAATAACGTACTTAAATTTTATTCTTAATAGTGTTAAATAATATATTAGGAAAAAAATTAATTTTTATATCTGAACACATAATTCCAAAAAAATGTCTATTTGAGTCACGTGATAATCAATGTATTAATATTCCATTTCCATTAATAATTATTATCCCATTTACTTTACTTTTATATAAATTAATTAATTGAAAGACATGAAATATATAATGGTTTTTTTGTTGAAGTCCAAATGAAAATCGATATTCTTACTGACTCGTGAAAAAGAATAAAAATATTGAACACGTGACAACGTTTTCATGACATTTTACTGACAATATATCTGTGTATTCAACAGCGGAAACTTTCATACCTGTTGAACCACCCTTCGAACTCTGGCAAACGGTACTGATTGCTGTCTGCCTCGCACTATGTATACTGTTAACTGTTGGCGGTAACATTCTCGTTCTTCTGGCGTTTATCGTAGATAGGACTATCAGGCAACCCAGTAATTACTTCATCGCATCATTAGCAGCCACCGATGTGCTTATTGGTGAGATTTTTCACAATTTTATCTATTATTATAACTTTATCATTTTTTATCAATTTTTAAATGGGAAATTGCTAATCATAAAAATGTAATTTGCACAGGACTGGTATTCTTATTTGATCTGAATTATTTTATAAGAATCTGAATTATTTTATAAGTAATTGAGTACGTTGAAAACTGTGTTATTTAACACTAGAACTACCGAGCGCTAAACGCGACTGGTGTATATTGCATTCTAATAACGACAAGAATGCATTTATTCAACTTCCGTACAACTTTTGTTTAAATATGTACTCTAATAGAGAAGTTGACTAAAACATTACTCCGGAAAAACATTTTTATAATTACAATATTTGTAAAAGAAAAATTTAGAAACCAGTCATTTTGACTTGTCCGGTAGTTCTAGTGTTAAATAAATATACACTTGTTTATAATATGTTTCTATTTTATCAATGATTACAGTTTTATAATTTTGGATTCCTAATTTCCAATAATTAGAAATTTCTAGTGATAAATGTCAACTTGTGGCATGACTGATGAAAAAGTGTAGGGTTATAACTGAGTGAGAGTTGGTACGACTGAGAAAAGCGTGAAGTAAGCCGGGCATGTCCAGGAATAGCTCACTTGGACGCGTTTTCGAGGGAGACGCCTACTTTTCCCGATCGCGCGTCTCGCTCCCCGTGGCGGCCATAGTTCTCCGAGGTCCTCAGGCTCGTACCTACCGCTTGCGGTATGTATTGCGTGTGGCGCTTTGGGGCGATGTTGAAAACTTGTAGGGCTGGTAAGCAGCAAAACGTTAGGTTGGCAACAACCCTAGGTAAAATGTATATAGTGTAAATAGTAGTTAGTGAATTGGCAACTTGTAAGAAAAGGAAATAATAGATTAAAACAAAAAGAGGGAACTTCCTGTCTGTGTGTGTTAAAACCCGAGATAAAGTGTGTATTTTTTTCCAAGCTCCTGAGTATAATCCTATTAAATCAGAATAATAAATAGTATAAAAACTAGTTATAACCAACAGGCGACTCTCATACCCATAGATTTCCACATCACCCATGAGGTACTATGGTCAATGCGTTTTTTTTTTGTCAGTGGTACCCCTATAGGCCTATTCCACTGCGTCGCACGATAATTTCGAAAAAAGTTTTTATTATACTGTCAAAATTTTACTAACAATTAGGGAAGCTCGCAATATCCGCATCAAAGACGATAGCGAGGAATCGCTCAGCAGTGTACGTTGCTCTGTTTTAATGCTACGCATTTTTGAAAACGAACATTCGCACATATAAGTCGATCCGAACATTGAGAAGTATTAAAACGTAGTGAGAAGTATTAAGCGTAGCGTTAAAATAGAGCAACGTACACTGCTGAGCGATTCCACGCTATCGTCTTTGATGCGGATATCTGCGTCCAATCTCTCCTTCGACATTTCGGATTTGCCAAGCAGTCCTAGTGAAAATGCGTAATAGTCAACCTTTGAATAGCGCAATAAGTATGTTTTCCTAATGGTCAGTAAAATTTTGACAGTATAATAAAAACTATTTTCCAAATTTATTTTTTCGACATTATCGTGCGACGCAGTGGAATAGGTCTATAGGGGATACCAATGACAAAAAAAAACGCATTGACCATAGTACCTCATGGGTGATGTGGAAATCTATGGGTATGAGAGTCGCCCCAAAGCGCCACACGCAATACATACCGCAAGCGGTAGGTACGAGCCTGAGGAGCTCGAAGAACTACGGCCGCCACGGGGAGCGAGACGCGCGGTCGGGAAAAGTAGGCGTCTCCCTCGAAAACGCGTCCAAGTGAGCTATTTCTGGACCATGCCTGAAGTAAGCATTAGAGAAAGAGAATACGACTAGAGCGTTGCCACGTGCGAAGTAAAAAAGTGAGAATAGAAAGAAACGGTACGAGTAGAATAAAAAAAAGGCTCGAAGAAATAATTAATGTTGATTCATAGAACCAATCTGCAAGTCCACTACAAGAATTCTTAACACTCCTTGAGACAAGATAACCAAGTCAAGGGTGTAGACTCATGGGTCGCAACGCTCCAAGCGGCCGCTAGGGGAAGCTCGAATGAGAATGTGTAGCACACACACTCCGCTAGATTAGCATATACGTATACGAGCAGAGGGGAAACTGATACGAGATTTCAAGCTGTTTCAAGGTTCCGCTTGGCCACTTTTCACGCCGAAAAAACGCAAAAGTAGGAGTTTTGAGTATACACTTCCACTAAATGAAAGATAAGTCTAGTGCGCTTGACTATGGACACAGCCTACTTCTGCGATATTGAGGCATACTTTGGGATATTCGGCAGCATTTGCCCATCAGAAATCGTTATAGGCCGCGTGACGTCACGACATGTGAAATCTTTAAGTATCTAAAGATTTAGGGTTCTTATAGAGACAGCTGGATGCACGCCCGCTAGCACATACAATGTTAATGAAACATCTATTATGTTAGTTATTTAAGTATTTTAGACGTAAATAGAAGTTTTCTAGAAAATCTGTTTCATAGTTCCGGCATTTTTCGTTACGAGCGCTGATATCTGTTTCCCGTCGTTGACACGACGCCGCGATATGTCGATGGAGCGACGCAGCCGATAATGCAGCCGTAGCTTCTCTCGGGCAGCCTAGCCATGCCGCGGTAGACTCGCTCACCGCTCGGGCGGCGTGTATGTTAGTAAAGTCTATAGAAAAGGGGCAGTGTACAATATTTTAAAAGATCGGGCGACTGTTCTTCCCTACGGTTCTGGGGTAAGTCCTGAGAGGTTCATCACAGTGCTCTTACCAGAAGGCTTCCCCGCCTTCCCTACTCCGTGGCCAGATCCTTCGAGAACACAGTCCCAATGCTTGTGCAACGTACTAGTCGCTATCTCTCTCTCTCTTTCTCTTTCTCTCTCTCTCTCTCTGTATTTCTCACGGAGTCATTCCAAACTTTCACTCCATCTGTTTCTTATAAACATTTCTGCGACGGCCGATAGCCGGAAGACCCATCATGGTCGCCTGCCATCGTCCATTTACGGCTCTGTTTATTCTCAAGCATCCCTTTAGCCTCACTCAGCCCAAAGTCCTAGTCTTCTAATCTTTCCAGCCTAAGGGTCGCATCGACACGAGCACTTGTGTCCGCAGGGCCACTAACTACGCCTAATAAAAGCAAAAATATGATCTCTTATCGTTAGGCAAAGGGTACATCTAGTGCGTTTGACTAGAGAGAAATCATACTTTTGCTATTTTTAGGCGTAGTTAGGATCCTCGCGGACCATGGCAATCGCCGTTGGCACACGTACACACCGACCAAGCGGTGTGTCAGTGTACCGCGGCACGGCTATGCTGCCCAAGAGAAGCTACGCCAGCGCCACGCTTGCTTGCATAGCCTCTCTGACGAGCAACATGCTGCCGAATATTCTAAACTGCGTCTAAAGAACGCAAAAGTATGATTTCTCTCTAGTCAAGCGCACTGGATATACCCTTCGCCTAGCGCGCTTGACTATAAAGAGATGATATTTTTGCTTTTATTAGGCGTAGTTAGTGGCCCCGCAAACCCTTGCAATCGCCGTTGGCATACGTACGCGCCGCCCGAGCGGTGTGCGAGTGTACCGCGGCACGGCTAGGCTACCCGAGAGAAGCTACGTCTGCATTATCGGCTGCGTCGCTACATCGACATATCGCGGCCTCGTGTCAACGACGGGAAACAGATATCAGCGCTTGTAACGAAAAATGCAGGAACTATGAAACAGATTTTCTAGAAATCTTCTATTTTTACGTCTAAAATACTTAAATAAATAACATAATAGATGTTTCTTCAACATTGTATGTGCTAGAGGGCGTGCATCCAGCTGTCTCTATAAGAACCCTAAATCTTTAGATACTGAAAGATTTCACATTTCGTGACGTCACGCGGCCTACAACGATTTCTGATGGGCAACATGCTGCCGATTATCCCAAAGTATGCCTCAATATCGCAAAAGTAGGCTGTCTCTATAGTCAAGCGCACTAGATTTATCTTTCATTTAGTGGAAGTGTATACTCAAAACTACTATTTTTGCGTTTTTTCGGGGTGAAAAGTGGCCCCGCGGAACCTTGAAGCAGCTTGAAATCTCGTATCAGTTTCCTCTCTGTTCGTATACGTATATGCTAATCTAGCAGAGTGTGTGTGCCACTCATTCTCATTCGATCTCCCCCTAGCGGCCGCTTGGAGCGCTGCGAACCCATGAGTCTACACCCTTAATTTAGTCTAAAAACCTCAAGTCACAGTTATATATACTCTTTAATGCTCTGCTTTTTCTCTTTGCCATTATCTCAAATCTCGGATCAGTTACTATGCGTCTATAAAATAACCAGAACTAACGATATCTGTAACTAGAAATTTCTAGTTTATATTATTCTAGAAATAATAACTATACATAGAGATTTTTTCCTAAATTAACTTAGTTAACCCAAATCATGGTTTTAGGAAATGCGTTTTACATTCGCAATAAGGCTTACCAATTATGCATTTATAAAATAACTCCTATTATGACTAGGGTTTAACCTGGATTCGTTATCAGTCTCAATTACAGTTTCTAGCGTTTTCAGTCTAGACTTGCTAAGTATACATTTCTAAGCTAATTATAACAAGCTTGCCAACTAAGTATCTAGAAACTATAACTTTGATTATACATTTCTGCCCTACATGCGTCCACGCTAAAGTTTTCTAAAAGCTCACGTAAACTATAAAAGATTTCCTCAAACCACTCAAATGGTTCGCTGTAATAAAATGTCTCTATACCCTAAACTCATATGCAAAACAGAATAACCCAAGCCTCTTCTGTTGTACAGGTACAGTCTCCATGCCGTTCTATACAGTATACGTTCTAATGGGCTACTGGAACCTGGGCTCGTTACTGTGCGACCTCTGGCTGTCCGTCGACTACACGGTCTGCCTGGTCTCTCAGTATACAGTTCTCCTAATCACAATCGACCGGTTCTGTTCAGTAAGAATCGCAGCTCGTTACCGCAGCTGGCGGACGAAAAACCGAGTGATCTGGATGGTCTCGATCACTTGGATCATCCCGGCGCTGCTATTCTTCATCAGCATCTTCGGCTGGGAGCACTTCACGGGTCGTAGGGACTTGAGTCCTGGCCAGTGCGCGGTACAATTTTTAAAAGAACCTGTGTTCAACACTGCTTTAATCATAGGCTATTACTGGACGACGCTAGTAGTGCTGTTCATCCTTTATGGCTGTATCTTCAAGACAGCCTACGACATGCAGAAGAAAAGCGAAATTAAACAAAGACAAATGCAGTTCGTCGTGGCGCAAAGCGCTGGAGCTATGTCTGGCATGGCGGCCACCATAGGGATGTCGAAGACCCAAAGTACACTGCTGAGCCAAGACAAGCAGAAAGTGGGCACCTCGGCTGAAGATGGTGCCGAGGGCGATGGGTCAGGCCAGAAGACGTCTTCAAAAACCTCCACAGGTCTCAGCGACTGCGCAGGCAAGCAAACAAGTACTTTGTCCGCTGAGACTGAGAGATCTGATCCCTCCAGCAGCCCCATGGTGGACTCCGACGACGAGAGCACTTGCGGCCAGTCTCAGGCACAAACTCACATCAGGAAACGCTCATCGGTAGCGGACCTGGTGGCGCAATCAGGTGCATTGCAAGTCTTCGTCGCCAACAGCTGTCTAAACGGTATGGTCCCAGCGAAGACACTACCCACCAGTCCCACCTGCGACACGCAGAGGGCGCAAGCACTGCCTAGGATTCAGGAGACCAGCCTCCTGGACACCGACAACCCCGACAAGTCCAGCAGCCACACCCTAACACCAGAACAGTCATTGAATTCGAACGAAGAAGTAGCTAGCAAGCAGGTTATAGCCTCTGCCGAAGTCTCGCCGCCCACGCAGCCTACCAGGTCTATCAGCGGCAGCCAACAGAACATCATTCCCCCACCTACGCAGTTCCAAAGCAGTCCGCCAATCTCCGACAGTCCTCTAACCTCATCGTCATCCGGTAGACCTAAATCTCTAGTCGTATCTCAAAGGACCTATGACATCCTTACCGGACTCGATAGCGCCGATTTAAGGTACATGGATGAAAGCTCGGTGATCCTACCCAGCCCCTCCTGCGAGAGCCCGCCGTCTTCCTTCTCCTGCAGCCTGGCCCACCCGCTGTCCACAGCACCATCTTCCCCGATACTTGGCAACGTGGCAATCGCGCCGAACACCACGCTGTTGCAAACGGCGCTGATCAGGGCAACGCAAGCGCAATCTATCAGCACGCAGAGCAAGAATAGTCAGCCTCCTATGTCCAATGCTTCAAGCCAAACCCATCCTCCTAGAGTTTTCATCACGCAGAAGACGAACGTGGCGTCGCAGACCTCTCCCGTCAGCAAAGTACAGACAGAGGTCAGTGTGAAGGTGGAGGACGCTAAACAGCAGCCTGTGACGACGGTTGTTAGTGCCCCCGAGTCCTTCAGTATGGTGATGAGTCAGTTTTCTGAAGCTAGCAAGGGAGGCAATCCTCAGAATTCGTCTTCTAGCGGCAGCATGGTGCCTACCATCTCTGGGACGACCGGGAACGAGGACAATAAAAAGCACAGGAAGAGGGAAAGTAGAGACGGTGGGTCGAGGAGAGACTTCGTGAAGACTTTTGGGAAGAGGTTGAAGAGTAAAACGCAGAGGAGGGACCCCATGATCGGCAGGCAGAAGTCCAGGACCGAGAATAGAGCTGGGAAAGCATTCAGGACCATTTCGTTTATCTTAGGAGCTTTCGTTGTCTGTTGGACGCCTTATCACATCATAGCGCTGGTGGAGGGCTTCTGTTCCCATCCACCATGTACCAACGGACATCTGTTCATGTTCTCGTACTTTCTCTGCTACGCCAACAGTCCTATGAACCCCTTTTGTTACGCATTGGCTAATCAGCAGTTCAAGAAGACCTTTACGAGGATACTAAAAGGAGACTTTCATATGACGTAAAGGGGATGCTGAGAAGTCACTCGGGGATGGAGAAGGCCTTCCATAGATAATTTTGAAATTTATGTATTGTGCCATGTTGATGGTGAAACTGGACAATAAAAGTAGCGAAACGACACGATACGCAGTATTGTGCGCTTTGTGTATATAGAGGATAGAACGCGTTCATAGAATATTAGATCGCATTCAACGGTGTATATAATGTATACATATGTATGGGTATTTGTCTATCGATGCGGAGAGGTACGCGCCGCGCTGGACAAGTAAATAGATTTAGGGGTATAGGAGACCAGACTTTACGCGACGGAGCTTGGGTAGTTGTTCTGGAGAGGGGGTCGAAGGACAGCGACAACACGATTTGTTGATAAGTGAAAAATATGTTAAAAAATTGAGTATTATTGATGTGGGTTGAAAGCGACCCGGAACCGAATTGAACCATCGGACAGCGAGGCCAAAGTAGCCTAAAAACGCGACGAAATCTCCATTTTACGAAACTATCCTGGTAAAAAAGAATTTTCTACAAACAGCATGTTTCATACAATTTCAAATCATCCTTTATTTTTTGTTTTTTCCATGAATTTTTGTGATCATCTGTGGAACGATAGGGCCCCATGTGTGCGTTACTTTATTCTTTTCTAGTTACTCTGTCTATATACTACTATTTATGATTGGCAATCATGAGAATAAGCAACGTGGTAACGTGCCGGGTATTTTTCATTTTGAGGGGTATGTAGCTGCTGCGTCACAACTTTAGACATTTCGATTCTTACACATGAAATTGGACAATTCTCTGAAATTGTTTATCGTAGCTTTTCAGTTTATTGTACAATATAACTATTTTGCTTGAATTATGTTTTCTTATTTATTTTATTAACCCTTAGCACTCGAATGGCGACTCTGAGGAGCCATTACAAATTGCTACACCATTAATCAGAATATTGTTTACATGATTAAATTTGTTAATATGTAATAAATTACTAAACATTTAAATATTGTATGAGGTACTATATCAGTTTCGTACGCATATAACGAAAAAAACTTGTGCACGATGGAAATATTTTAGGTTAGAAGAAATGTTCGGTCTTTTAGTTGAAATAGCTCCGAGTGCAAAGGGTCAAGCATAGAGAAGTGCTTATGCGTTTTTGGGACACATATGCCCCATTAGATGTTTTCAGTTTCATTCGTGAATACGATGGAAATTATAATTCGTGTTTAGTCTTCTTTGAATCATACATTAATAATATGTATGTGTGTAAATAAATAATATAACAATTACTTCATTCTTTAATAAATTAAGTAACTTGAAAATAATACATAGAGATTCCTAAATTCTCGTGTTATTTCTTTTGGTGTAAGTTGTACCTACTTATTTTTGTCATAAGTGTATAAAATCCGCAGTATAGTAATAATTTTCGTTTACCTCGATTAATAATTTCAGAGGAAATGATACAGTTGCCTCGGAAGCTAAGTTAACGATCTCAATTTGTGGGGAAGTAAATATAATTATGTTTAATAATAATGGTATATACAGGGTGTCCCGTTTGAAGGAGACCACTCTAATATCTCTGAAATTATTAATAATAGCGGAAAATATTTTCAAGAAAATGTGATATGGTTCCGAGGGGGCACATAATTCTATGTTAATGGTTCTTTCACAGGTGGAGGAGTAGAGGGCATATGAAAATTATTTTCAATTTCCCTAATGGAACTATGTATTATTTTTTTAATACATTAATGGACGTAGTTTATTATTCCCCATAAAACAGTATTAACCGACTTTTATCGAAAAACCATTAGTTTAGTTGATATTTCAATTCTTGATATTTTCTGAGGCGACTGTAAATCTAAGAAACTGCTCTCGACAAATTTACTGAGATCCTCTGACATTGTTTACACATCATTTTCTAAATATTAAAATATTTTACCGTGTTTGGACTGTATCGGCCCCCTTGTGCATTAATTCGATAGGGTACTAAGAAAATACGTTGTACGAAACCACTATGTATCTTGATTGGAAGAATAGTCATGGGGTAAAATCGAAATATTATTTTTGGCCTACTTTTAAGCACATGCAAAATTTTTTTAAAGAAACCTAGTACATATCTAATACCAGCTCTGCAGTCTGTTTTTGACTTATGTTGAGAATCCCGGTTGGAAAAAATCGAAAACATAAAAAAATCTAAGAAATACAGGGTGTGTCTTACTTTCAATCGAATTAAATCCATCATGTCATCTAGAAAATAGGTCGTATCCAAAATCTTTTTGCAATGTGCCCGGGCATAATTAAATATTATACATAAATTTTTGTTGCATAATACAATTAACACTATTCATTACACTCGTTGACAACAAAATGTTCTCCTTTTGCAAAGTGCCATAACTTTTCAAAAAAATATGAAAAATTAGTAAACAAAATGTTGAACAATCATCAGATTGTTCACAGGCAATTCTAATTTTTCAATTCATTCTTCTCGTAAACATTTCTGTGTAAAATTAGTCGTGTCTTTTTAAATGTGATATTTAAACGCCCGCCAAAATTTTATAGGAAGTAATGGCTCTTCGAATATGAGGAATTTGTTTTTATCAATAAGGCAGTCAACATTATCCATAACAACTAGCATCAAGAGCTACAAGAACTTGTGTACAATGTTGATCAAGCTCGAATACATTCCAAAAAGTTTTTTATCGTTATGTTGCTCAATTTATTTGTGATAAATTCCTAAAGATGACTCACTTTCTGGTTGTTTAAGTTGGAAAATGAAGCTCCTCAAAGAGTTAGCGTTGAATCCAGCACAAGTTAATTACAGCAATACGTAAAAGAAGTGCACGGACGTTTTTGAGTTGTTCATACCTTGTATAAAATGCAGTGACGATGACGGTCTCATTTTGCAAATGAGTGAGGGATTTTTATGAAAAATGAATTAGAATTATGAGAAAATGCACTTTTAAAGAAGATGGTTCCTCCAAAACATAAATTTCAAATATTTATATCATAAAAATAGTCTTTGAGTCCACCAGATTCTCAAATTCTGCAATTGAAATTGGATTTTGAAATAATAAATTGTTGTAAAACGCTGTGAAAAATTTTAACGTTTCCTTAAGTTAAAATAATCAATATGTAATTCTTGTAAATTTTGATATGCCGAACACAAATCTAAAAACTGTTGTCGTCTATGATACTTGGTTTTTGAGAAATGTAATTTTGAAAAAAATTCCCAACTTTCCTGTGATGAACCCAAACTTTTAACTTCTGGAGATTGTACTACAATGAAATATAAATACATATGTATATGTTATGAAGAGTAGAATATTACATATTTTTATTTCATTGCATTTTTTAAAGTCTATACATTGAATTGTTCTATTTAAGAAACATGTTGATATGTTTTACGGTTAAGGCATATCAATTTCTTAAACCTACATTTGTAACTTTTTTATCAAAACGAATTTTTTGAAGGCTGAAACTGATAAAAAAAAAACAGTTTCTAAATTCGAATTTAGTGTATTAAATTTATAAACGCCATGTATTGGTTATTAAAATGCAAATATATCTTGGATTTGGACTGTAATTACAAATAGTGAATATGTGATCTGAATAAAAATGAAAGTAAAAAGTTATTTAAAATATATGAACACATTTTTTTAATGGGCATACAATGTTTCTATGTTGATAGTTAAATCGTCATTGTCATCGCAGAGCAGGTTCATTGCATTTTTCTTAACTTTACCTTCGTATACATACGAGACACTGGTTATTATAATATTTCTTTCCTACGAAAGTATTAAATTTCCGTAGATTCTAAACAATTTTATAATGTTTAAATAATATCATCTTGACTGAACATGCTTTTTAAACATATATTTTTTAAAGCATTGACTTGGATCACACAATAACGTCGCGACGGTGTTTTTAACGAGAGTAAGCCTTAGTATATACTGCTAATTGAGCAATTGATACAATCGCTGATCAATAAATCTTTTGCTAAGCTGTGATTTGTGAAATATTGATTTTAAATACATACAATTCTGTTTCTATAAAAGAAATAAAAATATTGCATTCTATTTTAAAATATTTCTTAATATTTGTTATCAATTCGTTAAATTTTACATCGTGAAATGAGGGCAAAGTAAGGCATTTCAGAATTGTTTCCTCAAATTATATTGCAATCAGTGTACTCGCGAATGCATTAGTTACGTTTAAATTTGATTTTATCTAAATTACTCGTTTGTGGCAGCGAGAATCGGTTTGCCGCGTGCGGCCATCTTGCGGTCGGGGCACGCGTCCTCGCGGATTGCCTGATGGCGACAGAAGCCATTTTGTACACTGTCGTCTAATTCTAATTCGTTTAAAATTAAAATGATTTTTTAAACTTTAAATGTTTAGAAAACAAAATTCATTTCTAAACAGCAAACTGACTAAGAATGAAATTAATTTCTACACGTAAAATCAAATTCTAAAAATGAAATTGATTTATCAAAACAGAAATAAATATAAAAATTGGGAAGATTGAAATTGAAAAAATGTTATTGTATTTGTTTTTCGTTTGTTATATTAGAAATAGTTGCATTGTCGTTTGGTATGTGCATTTAAGGGTCAAAAAGATTAAATTTTAGTTTGCTTTTTATGTAATAATTGTAATGTGGTCGCAGTCAGGTGAGTTCCGAGTCTGAAATTCACTATTGAAGCAGAAAGAAACTTCTTTTTTCCCGGAGTCAATATATATTTTTCAAATTTCACTGCCAATGGCGATAGTAATTCTACTCGTTTCGTTATCTTTACTGTAAGACCGCCGTGAATCTAAAGTCACATTAACTAACGATCACTCTGCCTCCACCCTGTGCAAATGTGTATCACATGATGTGTAATATTTGACACTATCATTAGCTTCTGCTGTACTTTTCATAGTAGTCGCACGAGAATCGTGAATTTTGCAACAAAATTCTTTTGATTTTGAAATGTGTTTTAAAATATGTACGTGTATATTTATTTTTTAAATTTAAACACTACATTTTATTTTACGGGTACATGGGAAATACATTTTATGATGCACGTACATATTAATTTTAAAATACATTTTAAAAAATACACATATACTGATTTGAAACAGTATTTCAAAATATACACATCTCCATTCAAATGTATCTTAAAGGATTTAACAAACTGTCCTTCATTTTACACGATTATAAAATACATTTTAGATTATATGTATATAATGAGTTTCGATATATATTTTAAAATGCATTTTAAATTATATACAAATGTGTATATATACATATATGTTGATTTTAAAATGAATTAATAGTATCATATATTGTTTTCAAATTGTGTTTCAAAATATACATATCAATTTTCAAAGATATTTTAAATAATGATTTGAATACTCGACATTATTTTACACGATTGTACATACAGTATATCTTAAATATTATATATTGACTTTAAATTTAATATTTATTTTAATATACTCTAATTTATACGATTTTAAAATATATTTTAAGGACAGTATATCGATTTTAAAATATATTATTGATGCACAACTTTATTGATATAAGATATTTTAAAGAATTTCTAATATTCTTTATTGTACACTACTATTCAAATACATAGATATTTTATTTCGATATGTTTACAATATATCTACATATTGTATTTTAATGTATTGAATTAATATAGTTAAGTTGACGCAATTTGAAAATCTATATAATTGATTTGCAAATGTATTTTAAACAAGCAGATATTGCTTCAAGAATCTGGTAAAATATTTCTTATCGTACGTATCGGAAACCTAACCTTATCGCACACATTTCCAATTCACGACCGTAACATCTCACGAAGATAGAAATTACCCATGCACTCTAGCATGTTGGAAATATATGTACATACACACCTACATCTTTGTGTCATAATAAATGGCCAATGCAACGCATGGAGAATGATCACGACGAACTTATAAAAAAGTAGAAGATCAGCGTCAATCAAATAATTCACAAATATTAGGTATACAAATTAATTTGTAATTCACAGAATTACTCGATTGTAATTTTATTTTAAATTTTTCATCCGCCACATTGAGGATTTATTAATCATTGTAAGTTAAAATAAATACACAGAAAGTGGTGGTAATTATTTTCGACAGTGAAACGTATTTTGGTTGTTGTTAAATAATTTAAAAATTCTAGGGGAAGGGCTACGAATTAATACATATTACCCCTGGCAGAAAGTATTCCATCAAAAATAAATATGGCTGTTGAACGAATTACTCGAGCGTTAATTAATATTAAAAAACGAAATACAGCATGTTTATGCTTTTTAGTTCTTCTTAACAAATTTTGTATAACGCGCACAGTGAACTTTTTTTCAAGCCAGAGTCAAATGTTCTCATACTGTACTTCCTAAATAACAGATACATCCGTTTTTGTATTAGACTTATTATTTTATAACTATATTTGCTCTTATTATAAATGAACTATTTTTCCACATCAAATATAGTGCATCCAAGAAGTATTTGTACACTAAATACCCAATTCACAAAAAATGGCTGATATCGTAACTGTGATAGTTTCATGAAAAATAATTCTACAACTCTAAATTTGAACACATTCTAAAGCTATGCGTTTCTACTTTCAAAACACGCCATTCATTTTATCGTAAGATTTTTGTTCATAATGCAGCGAGTGAGGAAATGAAGACTCTTTTTTCCCCGAAAATTCTAAACATTCAAACATGCGTAAAAACTTTGAAAAAATTTTTTCCATGTCGAAAACCACTATAGATTTAAAGATTGAAGCTTCCTGTTTACAACAATACCGTAAAAATTTATGTACGAGTTTTATTAACCCCTTGCCGTACTATTTTCCTTGCGGTTAGAGTGATTAGAACGTCTTTCTCCCCAAAAATGTCGCAAAAGAGAAAAGAAAATAGATATTTTTTGTATGGCCACATTTCCTTCAATGCTTAAATATTGATGACAATAGAATAAAATTTTATTTCGTCTAAGAAGGAAGGTGCGCACTTCATATTTGTTACACTTTCTTTAAAATCTACATCACGAGTCTGACTCGTTAAAGTACGGCAAGGGGTTAAACGTTTGATCGAGCTTTGCATCAAAGGTGTGCCGTTAACTTACAGTAGTAGTTACACCATGAGGACTTCACACAACGGAACTTGATCCTCCTTTTTCATCCATGAAACAGTGGAAAAAATCGTGCATAAATGTTTATAGAGTCTTAGTAAAAAGAGGCTTTGAGGTAAAATGGGTCTTTAATATCCTACCAGCTACATCGTGTAAAAATATCGCAGATGAAAATGAGCACTGCTTCGCAAAGTAGAGGCGTTTAAAATAAGTTTAGGGTTATGGTTGTACTATGTGCATTTACAAAATTATCACAATTTAAATATCGAACATTTTTCCTGATTTGAAAATATAGTGTTTAAATACTTTTTGGATCCACTGTGTATGAATAATTCCAACGACGAACGCTTGACTCGTTTGATCAAATACATTTTGCCAGCGACATACGCTATACACCTAGTAGATACAGTGAGTCACGAAAGTATTCGAACGCTCTCGAATGAAAAGTTTGATGGGTAAAAAGCTAGAAGATGCATTAAAAATTGCAAAATATTTTTATTCCTATAGTATCATACAACTATCACGGCTATACATGTTAAATTGGAAGTGTCTTCGATAATGTAAACAATACTTATGAAAAATTTGTTGCCAATATCGGCTAAACGGACGCCACGAAAGTATTCGAACGATTAAATGAGTAATTTATTTTTAACGCAAATGTATAGTTTTAATATTTTGTCGGTCCACCATGAGCACTTATTATGGCTTGCAAACGTCGTTGCATGCTGTCAACCAAATTTTCAGTAATTTCTTTTCCTATATTATTCCAAACATCTAAAATTTTTGTTATTAATCCTTCCTTGGAATTAATATTGCGTTTACTAAGTTTTCTGCCAATTTCTGCCCATAAGTGCTCAATGGGGTTGATATCCGGACTTTGTGGAGGTGTTTCTAAAATGTGGGGTACATTATAAATGATCCATTGTTTAACAATATATGCGGTATGTTTAGGGTCATTGTCCTGCTGAAAATGAAAATCACCAACTAGCCCTAATTTTTCCGCACTTTGCTTTAAATTATCTTTTAATATCTGCATATACTTATGTTTATCTAATATTCCATCAATAATGACAAGGTTTCCAACACTGCCGGCCGCCATACACCACCACACCATTATGGATCCACCTCCATGTTTCACGGTTGGACGTAGATTTTTAAGGTCCATCTCTCTGTTTGGTTTTCTCCAAATTTTATGACATCCATCGGAGCCAAATATGTTAAATTTGCTTTCGTCCGAAAAAATAATGCGTTTCCAAAAGTTTTTATCCTTGCTCACATATTTTTTAGCAAAATTTAGTCTCTTCTGCTTGTTGATTTTGCTAATAAATGGTTTCTTTCGGGGAATACGACCATGAAAATTGTTTTCACGGAGGATTCTTCGACAAAGTTCCAGATGAACTTGTTTCCCAAAGCTATCAGCGACTAGTGAAGCAAATTTGGGGGTTAAAATTGTTGGGTTTTTTTTTATTTCACGCACAATTACATTCTCTTCCCTTTTCGTTAATTTCTTGGGTCGACCAGAACGGACTTCATCTTGAAGAACTCCAGTTGTTTTTCATTTTTTTACCATGTAGCGAATAGTAGATTTACGTCTTCCTAATAACTTTGCTATTTCGCCATAGCTCTTGCCTCCATTGTGCCACTTCATTGTCAGTTTTCTATCAGTGATACTAGTTTCGGACTTTTTTGCACACATTATTAATTCAAATTTGACATTCTTGTTAACGCTTGCTGTACCGAGCAGGGGAAGCGTGTAACATCAACTGAAGGAACCAATGTTTACAATTTGTCGAATTCAAGGATTGTTTTGTTTACAAGTTTTGTCGTTCGAATACTTTTGTCGCGTCCGTTTAGCCAATGTCGGCAACGAATCTTTCATAAGTATTATTTACGTTGTCAAAGACACTTTCAATTTAACATGTACAGCCGTGATGGTTGTACGTTGCTACAGGAATAAAAATATTTTGCAAATATTAATGGGCCTCACATTTTTTACGCGTCAAACTTTTCATTTGAGAGCGTTCGAATACTTTCGTGGCACACTGTACTTAAGATACGCACGGAATCTAGCTGATAATTAGGCGACCGATTATGAGGGAGATAAGTATCCAGCATTCCGCACTTCTTTCCGAAATGATCGCCGTTCTTCATTAATGCCTACCAATGAAGCAGAGCCATTAAGGACAAACAAGGGGAATCATAACGAGTATAAGACATTGGGAATGAATCGCAAAAAATTTTCCTCCAAGTGCTCGCCATTTCCCAACCATTGACGCGTCCATCGATGGATTTCATTCTTTCTACCTCAAAACAATACGTATGTGGAAGAAGTTACGTAATTGAAGCGGGTTACTGTCCTTTTCTGCTTGAAAATGGAAAGAAGATTTAATCTTGTCACGCGGTTCGAGCTTTCTTCCCTTCAACTTTATACAGGGTGTCCCGTAACTGGTGGTACAGCCGAGCAGGGGGTGATTCTACATGAAAAACTGAGTCGAAAATATAGAATAAAATTTTTTGATACAAGGCTTTGTTATCGAGAAAAATGAGTTTGAAAATTTGTCTAGTGCGCGTGCACTAGGCCTACTTGCGGCTCAACGGACTTTATTCTGAATTACCTCAACCTTTTTTCGCAAAGGTTTCCAAGGTTTGTATACATCGAATAAATCGAAGGACGATGTTACAATGTTAGAATTACCTTTGAGGAATTCGTTTAATTCATAAATTGCTGGAAGTGCTGTCCACGTTGTTGTAGACATAATTGTGCTCTACGTATTAAATTCCTTCGAACCTCATGTAATGTGCAATTATTATGTTGCTTTGAGTGTTCAAACGCTATCACAATTTTTTGTTGTAATTGTTCGATGCTCGTTATGTCATCACGATACACAATCGATTTCACCTGACCCCACAAATAAAAATCTAACGGTGACAAATCCGGAGATCGTGACAACCAAGGTACTCTGCCACCGCGACCGATCCAGCACTGATAATTTTCACTTAAAAAACGTCTTACTTCGCAACTGTAGTGCGGTGGTGCTCCATCCTGTTGAAAAATTAGCGTTCTTCGAATCCCAAGAGGCACATTTTCCAATAATTCCGGCAACAAAATGCAAATATGCTTCCGATGTCACATTTTCCGGAAACAAATAAGGGTCTCTTGCTGCAAAAATTGCAACTACAGACAGACCGTAAAACCAACCCATATGTAACACACCATCTGACATAAACAAACACATCCAACAACTACTCAAGGAAAACTGGAACACTGTATGGGAAACCTTCAATAACAGTACACTTCATAAGACAATACCAAATTTTTACGATTTAAATATCAACCCAGACTTCACGCGTACCGAGCAAACTATAATAACCAGAATTAGATCAGGTCATACAAAGTTAACTCATGTACACTTAGTGGAAAACAATTCTACTCCCATATGTGTTTTTTGTAACACAAGACTATCAATAATCCACATAATCACAGAATGTCCACACTACAACGTAGAGAGGAAAAAACACGGTCTATATGGAAACCTGAATAATATTCTTACTTCAGCCCCAATTCAACGAAGCATACTCAATTTCTGTAAGGACATCAACATACCTAAGACACTGTAATCCAGTTCCTCCACTGACAGTTGAGATAGTCGCTAATAACCTTGGTAGTTGAAGCGACTTCAAATAGTAAAAAAAAAATAAGGGTCTCTGTAATAAGTAGCCGCTGCTAAAGCACTACCATTACACGCACCCAACGCAATAATCATATCGGTATACTCTCGATTCCTTCGAACCTCTTGTAATGTGCAATTATTATGTTGCTTTAAGCGTTCAAACGCTATCACAATTTTTTGATGTAATTGTTCGATGCTCGTTATCTCATCGCGATACATAATCGATTTCACCTGACCCCACAAATAAAAATCTAACGGTGACAAATCCGGAGGTCGTGGCGGCCAAGGTACTCTGCCACCGCGACCGATCCAGCACTGATAATTTTCACTTAAAAAACGTCTTACTTCGCAACTGTAGTGCGGTGGTGTTCCATCCTGTTGAAAAATTAGCGTTCTTCGAATCCCAAGAAGCACATTTTCCAATAATTCCGGCAACACGTTTCGAAGAAAATGCAAATATGCTTCCGATGTCGCATTTCCCGGAAAGAAATAAGGGCTTATAATTTGGTCACTTACTATGCCAGCCCAGACGTTCAAACTCCACCTTACTTGGAAATTTGTTTGCAAAATGGTATACGGGTTTTGATCTGACCACCTGCGCGAGTTATGGACATTAAACGTGCCGTCTCGCGTAAACTTCGCTTCATCCGTCCATAAAATTTTTAGTAAAAAATGGGCGTCGTTACGGTGTGTTTCGCACAACCAGTGACAAAATGCCATTCGGGGGACATAATCACGTTCTGTAAGCCCTTGCACTCTACGAACGTGGTAAGGATATAGCCCATTTTGATGTAGTATTCGACTAATGGTAGATCGGCTGATATCGTATTGCGAGGCAAGGTTCCTTATGCTGGTGCTTGGATCGTCGTTTATGTCTTCCAAAATCCTCTCTTTCACCCTCTTGTCAATTCTTCGGGCACGTCCTCCATGCTTGCGAAGTTTTTCAAAAGACCCGTATTCTGCGGGGGTCCGTTCGACTCTTTGAATGACCCTTCGATCAGGATGTCGACGATTAGGGTACCGATCTCTGTAATAAGTAGCCGCTGCTAAAGCACTACCATCACACGCACCCAACGCAATAATCATATCGGTATACTCTCGATTGCTATAAGTTGCCATTTCGACGGTATAATAAGAGCTGGAGGCGTAACTTCATAAGGATGGGAAAAGAATAGGAGCGCTAGAAGTGATATCATTATACTGAGAATGTTTGTAAACATATCTAGAAGTACGAAGGCAATTTCCGAGATATCCAAGCGCGAGGCAGTGGAATCCGTTGAGCCGTAAGTAAGCCGACTGCACGAGCACTAGACAAATTTTCAAACTCATTTTTCACGAAAACAAAGCATTGTATCAAAAAATTTTATTCTATATTTTCGACTCAGTTTTTCATGTGGAATCATCCCCTGGTCGGTTGTACCACCAGTTACGGGACACCCTGTATAAACGATGAAGTAAACAAATGAGAGGATGAATGTGAGATACAATTTTTACAAGAATATTAGACACCTATGGTTTTTTATTTCTGATTCTTTATATAGAATATATGAAAGCAGCCCACCAAGTTTATTTATATATTTTTTTCATCAATTATTATTTATATAATGTTTATAACATACGTGGGAATGCATTTGGTCAAATGTTTTGAGAATGATTTACAAATTATTTGTAAATCGATTTCAGTTATCTCTATTTGTTTAAATAACATGACTGAGATATATAATGCATCGAAAAATAATTTTGAAGAGAAAATGAGAAGTTCGGAATTTGGGCATGTTTTGTGCTTCAGTAATAATTGGACTGCGGATCGATATGCAAAATAAAAATCGTCTAAATTTAGAAGGGAAAAAAGTTGAACAAAAATGTAATTCGTCCTCTAATCGTTTTAGTAATTCGAAAATAAAATAACAATATCTTTAAATACTTGTTTTGTCATAAATGCATAAAATTCGCAGTTTGGTAATATTACTTATAAAGGTCTCTCTTATCATAGTAATATTCTGTGGAGATTTCTGAATAAATTGATGAAGTTTAATGTTATATTAAGAGTACGCAAGCGTTTGTGAATATTGATTCAAGTGAAAAGGTTACGTAAAATGTAATATTAAATCTTAATATTTTTACGGTCGTAATTCATTTTATGATATTTTTACGAAACCAATTTGTCAATAATGAATAATCATAAATACAAGTATATTTCGTTAGAATTTAAATAACAGAACTGGTTTACTACTTCCACACTTTATATAAATAAATTATTATCCCTTCCTTTAGATAAACAATGCTGAAATGTTCAAATGGATTTTAATGTATTTTTTGTGTCTCAAACATCAGATTCAAAAATGGAATAAAATGCAACTGTATTTCACTGTTGCGTCCTACTATTGTATTTCCGACAGAAACGAGGTGGGAAGTTAGAACACATGATGGAATTCAACTTTTCTTTCAGCACTTTACCTTGGTTTTCAAAAAAAAAGAAGCAACCCGCTCCAGATATGCAACTCGACCTCAATAGAAAAAGAAGCACCAGAATCATGCGGCGAATCGAGTCTTGATTCGCAATAAAAAGTATTGCTCATTTCTGCGATACTGCATCCACGTGCATACCATATTCATGCAATAATTTCGAAAACAATTTCTTACTTAACTCTACTATTCCCTTAATTAGGGTATAATTGCCAAATACGTACTGGTCGTTCAACTTCCGGTAATAATATTCGGTACAATTTAAGAGTCTGACCGAATTTTAAGAAACTGAAAATTTTCTCGTTTTTACTAGGGCCTGTTACTTTTCCGAAGCTTCGAACTTTCGAAGCTTCGAACCTTCGAACTTTCGAAGCTTCGAACCTTCGAACCTTCGCACCTGCGAACCTTCGCGCCTTCAAACCTTCGAAACTTCGAACCTTCGATTCGTTTCCAGTTAACGGATAAAAGAAATAAATTTTCATAATTTGTTTCTATATTCACTATTTGAATTATTTCAATAATTTATTGTTGAGATAATATATTTATAATTTCAATTATCCTTTCGATAGCACATTGTTAAAATAATTGTTTAAATAAATAAATTTTATAATTTGTTTCTATATTCATTATTTGAATTGTTATTTCAACTATTTATTGTTACAATAATTGTTTAAATAAATAAATTTTTACAATTTGTTTCTATATTCATTATTTGAATTATTTCAATAATTTATTGTTCAAATAATTCTTTAGACAATGTACATATATTTACATAATTAATATACAAAGACATTTCTATAGATTATAAAAATTTACAATCTATAGAAATTTGTATAATCTATAGAAATGTATTTCTATATTCATTATGTAAATACTTGTACATTCTTTAAATAATTATTTTAACAATGAATTATTGAAATAATTCACATAATGTATATAGAAACAAAATATGAAAATGTATTCATTTAAACCATTATTTTAACAATAAATAATTGAAATAACAATTCACATAATGAATTTGGAAACAAATTGTGAAAATTTATTTATTTAAACAATTATTTTATCAATGAACTATCGAAATGATAATTAAAAGAATAAATATATTATTTCAACAATAAATTATTGAAATAACAATTCAAATAATGAATATAGACACTAATTGTAAAAATTTATTTATTTAAACAATTATTTTATCAATGAACTATCGAAATGATAATTAAAATAATAAATATATTACTGAAACAATAAATTATTGAAATAATTCAAATAGTGAATATAGAAACAAATTGTAAAAATTTATTTATTTAAACAATTATTTTAACAATAAATAATTGAAATAACAATTCAAATAATGAATATGGAAACAAATTATAAAATTTATTTATTTAAATAATTATTTTAACAATGTGCTATCGAAAGGATAATTCAAATTATAAATATATTATTTAAACAATAAATTATTGAAATAATTCAAATAGTGAATATAGAAACAAATTATGAAAATTTATTTCTTTTATCGGTTAACTGATAACGAATCGAAGGTTCGAAGTTTCGAAGCTTCGAAACTTCGATTCTCATCACCTTCGAAGTTTCTGAAAGCGAAGCTTCGAAATCTTCGACCTTCGAAAGAAAGTAACAGCCCTAGTTTTTACTAGACCATATCGAAAAGAAATTATGATTAGTGAAATGAAAAGAATAAGCAAAAAGCAATTAATCTCCAAAATGTAGGATAATATACAACTTGGAATATTCAAGTAAAATATTACCCTATTATGTGACATACATACGTAATGAAAAAAACATAAAATTTCCTTGAGGACCTAAAATATCTTAAGACTTAAGAAGTACGATATTGACAAGTTTCCTCTAATATCTGCAACGTCTTATTCATCCTTTTGAAAACACATATCGTCATAAAGCATCACAACTAAAATAATATTAACACTAAAGCTACCAAACACTACAACGATTATTAGAATAAATGTAGATAACATGGAACAACGTAAAATTTTGACAAAGGCGATTCTGCACATTAGTATTCCAAAAGCAATAGATAATGGCATGTGTTACCGAAATTTAACGTTTTTATCGTTCCTGTAAAAGTTTGGGAAAAGTGAATTAAATAGTTACATGTTGTATGAGAAGTAAGTTAGAGGGTGTTACTTTTACATCATTAATGATTGAATATGTGTGTTCTGGACTGTTCAAAAATACTTTGTCGTCGAAGTTAATTTTCAAACTGTTTATTTTCATTGTTTTCATTTCTATTTTTGGAAAGTTTAAAATTGAGTGTTCCATGTGAGCAACGTTTATTCTATGTATCATCTTATAAAACTGACAATCTTGAATTTATTATATCTAATATTTTATTTTGTTTTATCGTAATATGCGCTTATATTGAAAAGATCGTTCAATCATCTTCAATGGATGTGTCTCTCTAATTTTGAGAATTGTGAAATAAAAATGGTTAAATCAGCCATTTGAAATGCTGTGGTGGTTTTAGTGTTAAACGATACGTGAATCAATAGTATTTTCGATATTATTTGCGTAAGATACTCTATTTTATATACATTTTTTTGTATGACATATACATATGAACGTTTGTCCACATAAACAATTCAATGTATGAATTACGAATTTTAGGACGACTTTAACAAAAGGACTCCAGGAAGAGTCAACGAACGTGTATATGTACACGTACTATACTGTAGACAAACATATTTGCAATTGACAGTGACATTTCTACGATGAAGTTTTTCGAATTTTACAAACGATTATTTATTTGTAGACTGTGGCGTTTTATGCAAATTCAAAATATCCTGCGTCAAATGTAAAAGAAACATATATTACATAAGAATTTACTTCTATTTGTAAATTCTTTAACTGTTTCGTGTTTCATGTATTCATTTTTATCATGAATACATTAAAGTCGGTTGTGTAATTATTACGGTCCTTTGCTACTTATGGCTTTCAACATATATTTACGTTTTACTTTTAATGAATAATCAGATAATTAGGATACAACTGTTAGGATGCTTTATTTATTGTAAAAAGTAGAATTTCTTTATCAACACATTAAATACTACTACAATGCAGTATTCATATCATTACCATTACAGTATTATTATTATTATTGCCATTATAGCAGTCACAATGTTCTGTAAATAATATTACTGAATCATTATATTCAATGTAATGTTGCATTCGATTAAAATTGCAGTTCTTTCAGTCTACCATTTGTTTCAACGTAATGAAAATTTATGCTAATTTCAAAATGTTTCTAACAAAAGAAATCATATTTACTTCATTGTCAATTGCAAATGTGCTCCATTCATAACTAGACTGCGGATTTTTATGCTTTTTTGTCACGCTTTATTTTATGTCACGCCTTTATGTGTGACATTTAATATTGAAATTCAGTATTAAATATGCAAATTTAATAGTGAAGTGCACATATTTAATATGCAAAAATATCGAAGTACATATTTCACATTCAATTTTAACGTTGAAATGTATATCAAATATACAAATTCAAGATTGAAATGCATATTTAATATTTAAATTCACCACTCAAATGATTATTTAATATGTAAACTTAATATTAACACTAGGTTTACGGGCGTTTCTTATATACCTATCTCTACAAGCACCCGTCAAATTGATGGGTAAACGAAAATACGCATTTTCTTTAAAAAATCGATTTATTATAATTAAGTCTGAATTGAACCATATTAGGATTCACGTTTAAATACATAATTAATAAGTAAAAGGTCTATTTTTTTTTAAAACTATCGCGGAAATGGTAACAATAACATTAACGGTATAGGGTATCCTTCTAACTCTCCACTTTCAATATACTCAGAACTTGCACTGTCAGCTTCGCTTTGGTCTAATTCAGGGTTTGACTTTATTTGCTCGCGAGGACCGTTTTCCGAGGGCTACGCCTCCTCGACCCGGCAGCGCGTCTCGTTCCCCGTGGTCGCCTACGTGCTCGGACGGTCTCAGGCGCGATCATAACAGACAGATGAACGTGGCGCATAAGGGACGACACTCGTTTCAATAGGTTTCCACACTACCATCGAGGTACTATTGTCAATGCGTTTTTTTTATTAGTGGTATCCCCTGTAGGCCTATTCCACTATGTCACACGATAATTTCGGACAATAGCTGTAGAAAATTAATTAAAAAAGTAAATTCATAAGATAAATTTTAAAAATAGTTTTTAATTCTATTGTTTAAATTTTAATACGGTCCGGAACAACTTGATCTTCGTGCACGTTTAGACGTGCTTGGCAAATTGTTAAGGTCTATGGAAAGTTTGGACGTGGATATTCGCATCGCCGACGCAAGCGAAGAATCATTTAAACGTGTACGGTGATTCGATTTAATATAGCGCATTGTTGAAAATGAGCTTTCGCACAAATAAGTTGATCCAAACATTGAGAATATTTGGGTCGCAAAATTTCGAAGAATAGGGTACTTTGATTCTTCCAGCGTTTTCAAGAATTCGGCTCGTTTTTCTTCCCTCGTTTTCAGAGAGATGTCGTGCTGAAGATCGCACAGTTCTCGTTGAAACTCGAGGGCTTGATTTGCAATTTTGACAGTGAGAGGATTCTCAAAGAGAATTAGATCATTTCTAAACGAGTCGAAGTCGCTGAAACGCGTATCGAATTGATCTATTATCGATTGAAGAATGTATAAGTGATTATCAAAATCGCAGTTAGTGTCAAATTCTTCGAAAATTAGTTGACACGAGGGAAAGAAGATCCAAATTTTTGGTTCAGAGTGCAAATGTGTTTTAAAAAGTGCAAGCTGCTCACGGAAAGAATCGACTTGGCTGCATAATTCCGAAATACTTTGCTTGGGGCCTTGCAATTTTAAATTTAAAGAATTTAAATGATTCGTTAAATCGACTACAAATGAAAGTTCGCAAAGGAAACTTACATCTTCCAGGAAGGAGGAATGTTCTCCTAAGCTGATTTTTGGATTTTCTTGTAGAAAAAGGGAGATCTCTTTTCTTACAATAAAAAACTGCGTTAAACATTTCGCTGCACTGAGCCAACGCACCTCACAGTGCAACCAAAATTTACAAATTTTCTGTGTGATAAAAATTTATTTCCACCTTTAATCTGAACGTGCACGAAGATCAAGTTGTTCCGGACCGTATTAAAGTTTAAACAATAGAATTAAAAACTATTTTTAAAATTTATCTTATGAATTTACTTTTTTAATTAATTTTCTACAGCTATTGTCCGAAATTATCGTGTGGCATAGTGGAATAGGTCTACAGGGGATACCACCAATAAAAAAAACGCATTGACAATAGTACCTCGATGGTAATGTGGGAACCTATTGAAACGAGTGTCGCCCCTTATGCGCCACGTTCATCTGTCTGTTATGATCGCGCCTGAGCCCGTCCGAGCACGTAGGCGACCACGGGGAGCGAGACGCGCGGCCGGGTCGAGGAGGCGTAGCCCTCGGAAAACGGTCCTCGCGAGCAAATAAAGTCAAACCCTGGTCTAATTCATACTGATCTTCTTCGGGGGTATCCTCAGAACAATCTTCAGAGATGTTGACAATTTTGTTCAATATTTTATTATATCTCCTGGATTTACTCGTGACTGCTGGAAAAGGGGGATTGGTCAAAATAAAAAAATACTGTGCCCAAATTCAATTACCCTATTGTAAATATTTACAATAAGCGAAGACTGTCTACAATAACTAAAACTTTCGCACACTGTCTTTGTAAAACGTTCTTACACTGCCACTGCAGCAATCATACTGAAGATCGCTCTTGCTTTAGAGGTCTCATCGGCAATATGCATAAGCGATTTCGTTGAAGACCCAAATAAACACTCGGGCCATACAATCCGCTTTAGTTTACATTATCGAGGCGCGATTGATATAACGAATTGGAGGAGGTGAAAATAAAGACTTTACTTTTATTCTTGTATTTATTATTTGACGAACGAAGCAAACATATAAGGATTGTTTATGAAGTAAGCTAGCCCGTCAATTTGACGGGTTTCGTAGAGATAGGTATACTACATAGAAATTTCAAAGATTAGAAAGCTTTAGGAAAAAATAATTGTGTGTATATATTCTTTGGATGAAGTGATTAATTTACGATGTAAAATGGTTTAAATTAATGCTATGGTTTTTGGGGTATTTCATTTCAAAATTTGGAATCCGTCAAATTGACGGGTCCCGTAAATCTAGTGTTAAAGTGCATATTTAGATGACAGTTGATTTCCATATATACTAATCATACTTAATATTGAAAATTGGATAGTTGATAATGATATTTCATTTGCAAATTGGATTGCATACTCGATATATAGATATAATATCAGAGTGCATATTTACTATGCGAATTTAGTATTCGAAGTATATATCTAATATGCGAAGTTAATATTGAAGTGCATATTTAACATGCACATTTAATATTAAAGATTGAAGAGCATATTAAATATGCAAATATAAATGTTAATAATATCGTATATTATTTAATTCAACTTGAAAAATTTGTTAATATGTCGACCTTAATCCGCAGTCTACTAACGATGTATAAAAGTGATTCAAATCTCTATTTTTCCTCAAAGTTTCTATGATAAACAAAGACCCAATGTACTTGAAACATTCTTTTACGTCAAAAATCATTCCGTTGCGGTCAAAGATCTAGTCAATATGCATGCTCTCGCTCGACAATCTGAATTCCGACACCCATCCAATAAAACAAATATAATATTTAATATATACATACACACGTATATGTATTATTCAACTGCTATAATAAACATGTGTACAATATCAGAACCGGAAATAGCGACGATTCCTGTATTTAGCGAATTACTGGTGTCAATCGTAAGAGATAGGGTCTATTTGCATGAAAACAAGATAGTATACTTTTTGTTAGAAAAAAATCTATAAATATTGTAGGATGGAAATTAAATTTCTGAATGTATCGATATAATAGTTTTCTGTTCTACCGACTGAGGAAAGATTGTTTATGCGTTTACTAAGCTGAAGAACCCTCGCAGAGATTTCGAATTAAAATATAAATTTATTCAACTTTTTTGAACAGTAAAATGAATTGTTTTTCTTAGGTAATAAAGTGTTATTTACTTTTCTTTGTTGTAAATTTAAGAAACGATGTATTTTAATAATTCCGTTCTAAACAAGATTTCTAATGTAAAATTAATTTTAAGATTATTATTTTATTTGAAAATCGTAGACTTATGTGTAAAAATTACCAAAAGAAAATGTTTAGGTGAACGGAAAAATTGTTGTATAACGAGGAAGGCCTAATTTTTTTCCAGGAATGTTTTCTGAAAACAATTCCAAAATTTCAAACATTTTTCCTAAAAAATTTTCTTTCATACCTATTTTTCGAAAAAATAACTGGAATTAACTGAAACACATAACAGCTGTCCAGCCCACTCCAGTTATTTCATACATTTAACGTATGAATGAGGTAGACATATATTATTATCATTATTACCCTTATTATTGTTATTATTATTATTATTGATTATACAAAAGAATTACAAAAGAATCATCATTATACTTAAACGGTTGAATAGATTCCAGTCATGGATAATTTTTCAAATAGGACTGTATATTTTTATTATCGTCACGTAAGACCCAACGCCGAGACGAATTGAACGATTAATATAATAATGCTATTTCCATTTACTTCTGACGCTTAAGGTCATATGAAGATCGTAATATTGATCATGGGATTCGTTTTAATCTTCACTAAATAAAAAAATTGTTTAAATTGTAACAAAATAAAAATATACGGTACCATTTGGAAATACATCGATGATCTTGAATTTTCGAGAAATATGTTTTGCTTGTTGTTTGTCTCATCAAATCAAATATTGATTTTCTTTTTGTTCTATAAGAGTTTGCATTATCAGTAATAAGCGATATGTTCAAGGTACTCACGTTAGATGGGATCCTCTTGCATATTAACGATTATGTCAACAATATATCAACAATTCGACGATACACAACTTGCGGACTGATTTAGAAACAGGTTACAGTTATCGTAAATTTTTCTGCGAGATGTCAAAGTATGAGAATCGCCGTAAATTAAGAAAGCAGGTTGCCATTTAAGCTGTCATCAAGCATGATAGCGATGCCTAACTGTCAAATTGCGAGACCGAGGAATGCATCGTTCGACGAACCTGTTGTAGGAAAACGTTGTTTTCGTGGAAGCCAATGCTGTAATAAACTGTGTGCATATATGTTGTATAATAAACTACATCATTGACACATTTATGGTAAACTGTAATAGCGTTGTAAAATTGTTACTGTCGCACAGCTATATCCTGCGACATTCGATATGTGTACACTACGTGCAGTAATATGGTGAGCCATGCCATTAATAATGATTGTTTGCGATGCTGAAGAAATGTAATTGCTGAATTCTGTATTACAATGCAAATTAATTAAGCGCTAACGTAAAAGTAATATAAATTATTGCAATTGATAAAACATAAGTGTATTGTTAATTTTACATTTTCAAGTTATCGTCAATTGGGAAAACTTATGTACACGTTTTATTGAAATCATTATAACTTTATATTAAGCAAAACTTTTATTGTAATATTTTGAAATTACAATACAAGTTTCATTGAGATAATATTAAACGAAAAGAAGAGTTTTGTTGACATAATTTGAAATTTCGAATAAAGAGCTGTGTTGAAATAATTTGAAATTGCGAATAAAGAGTTTTGTTGAAATAATTTGAAATTAGGAAAACATGTTATTGAAATAATTTGAGATTTATAGCATAATAAAAAATATTTAGCTCGATACTGACAGATTGAACTGTAGCAATGTAAATGGCGTAGACTTAGGTGTAGTAACATAGACATCATTATCATGATTAGCGACCATTTTTTTTTATAATGAATTGCACATGTAGCTGATGCGGGGCGCATAAATTAGACGTAAACGGTGATGTACCTAGATATTGATGCATATTCGAGTATATGCGTAAACACCTACAATAAAATGAAATAATGTGATCTTGTAAAAATTTCTTCTCATTGTCCTATTGTTATAAAAATTTGTCCAATCACTATAAAACGTCCTATCTATAATTTATCATTTCTTTTGAGTTGATTTCTTATTGAAAATTTAAACACGCGTGGAGAAATAACGACTTGAACTTTTTTTTTAAACTTTATTTACTTAAAATTGGTTGTCAAGTTAATTAATCACTACGATTTATATCATTAAATTGGAGCAATATTATGTTATACACGGTGGACTTCGAAGAGTAATCACTTTAGATTTATTGCTGTTGTCACGCGGCAGAACGTGAGAGATTGAAAGAAAGAATATAAGTTTTGACGGTGAAGTAGAAGATTCTATATCGGTAAGGTAGAAAATTAATTTCGGTAAAGTAGATAATAACCCCATCCCCACCTCAATAATTTTTCGCAGAGGTGAAGGCGCGGACAACACGACCACGTGGTACCTCCACTTGGTGGGCCCGGGAACATTCTGTGAATTTTTTCCCAGGCAGCTACTTGTTAGCTACATTGGAAAAGAGGCAAACTACCGCGCCGGTATATCCAAGTCTGCCGTCCAGTTGTTTACGTGTAGTAAAATATCTGTACCGTCTTGGGACGGAACACATTGCAATCTGAAAAAATACATTTTTTAAAATACCACGTTTTCAAAACGGTCTAAAAAGTATAAAATAATAATAAATAAATAAAAATAAAATGGACTAAAAGGTATACAATAATTTTTAAAAAACGGGCTGAAAAGTATAAAATAATTCGAAAATAAAAACAAAAATTTGAAATTGTGCATTTTGAATAGCTGTGAAAATACTTGTAAGATTTAAAACGAAAAACGTGAGGCGCAAGGTAATAGTAAGGAGTGTAGGGAGTAGCAGTCGTTGAGAAAACTCACACAACAGTTTATTTCATTTGCGGAGCAATAAAATTTTTAGTGATTTAGGTGAACTATTCATGCATCAATTATCTATTGCATGTGCCGCACGTTTTTCGTTTTAAATCTTACAAGTATTTTCACAGCTATAGCAGTTTTTTAACAATTGTTTTATACCTTTTAGTCCATTTTATTTTTATTTATTTATTATTATTTTATACTTTTTAGACCGTTTTAAAAACGTGGTATTTTTAAAAATTCATTATTATTTAATTATTTTATTATTATTTTCTGCTTTTTAATTTTGTGTGTGTGAAATTTTTCAAGAAAATATTTAACGCAAACTATGCAATGACATACCTGGTGATTTGGCGGCTTCCCTGTGAAAACCATTATTAACGAACTGCTCCTTTTTTTTTTGTAGACATTATTTCTGACACTTTCAAACACAGATTTTTCTTAATTTCTAATCTCGTACACGATATTATTATTACCTATATCATACATGCTCCCCAACGTCAAAAGGCTTCCTCTCCTACTTCTTGCACGTATATTTCAATCGATTTTAAACATTTTGATGAAATTATAACAAAAAAGTGTAACGGTTCTTTCACTTGGTAAACAAAGCGATGATGTACTACCGATCGTCTCTCATACACTGAGCTCCGTCGGGGCGAAGTGGGTTCGTGGAGTGGGGACGAGTCAGAGTGCGTACGCATGGTAAAGTAGAGAGCGTTGTCGCGCGGAGTGGGGATCGCTGAACGCGATGACCGCGGTGTAACGGTAATAACGGTAAAAATATTTAATTGTTATTTCTCTTAAACGGATAGACTTTTTAAAAAAAATTTTCTTTGAATACTGCATTGTCATCCAGTTCTGAGCTACGTTTCAAATTTCAAGTCTCTAGCTCATCGGGAAGTTAGTTTAAAATCAATTGCAAGATTTGTACCGAACAAATAAACAAACAAAAAAGAAAGCGAGCTAATAAAAACGTGGTGAAATACAGTTAACTTTTTATATTTTCAAGTTCTGTGTAATATTTAGGAGAATCATCATATTTTTGAAATCCTTCTCGCATTCAATGCTTTGCTTATATCAAGGAAATCAAATTTCATGATCAGTATCGAGAGGCTAGGATTACAATAATGATTACACAATAACGACAGCTACCTTTCATGATCCATTTATTAAAAATATGCACTAATTTACATAAAGTAGTGTATGTGTATGTTGTGTTCACTGGTGTGTGTATTTGTATATTTCATTACTTTCAATGAGAATAAAGTATGACATGATCGTTAATATTGTCCTCTATCTACGCGTTCAGACACTTCTAGCTCAGTAGTTCTGAAAATATGTTGTAAATAATTTTTGAACTCTTAACTAGAATCTCGAACACCATTCGCTTATTTTACGGCATTCCATTCTTCTCGCATAAACATTATTTCCACTCGATTGGTCGGTTTCGCAGGTATTCTTGTTTCCCAAAGATCTTCGCGTACCTTGTATCTCGCGCTTCAAGCTACGCCTGTCGAACCAGGTCGCTGTTAACCATAAAGGAAAATATCATTCCCCGAAAAAATCGATCAAATTCAATAGGTACAATTATTATACAATAATTAGACTGTGAGTTTTTATGCATTTATGGAGTACAGAGAGATTAAGACACTAACGACTCTCAAAATTCATTAAAATTATGTACACGTTTGCTTTACTTGGTTTTTCATTCACCGAAACAATTAATCTTTATTGGAGAAAACAAAATTGAAATAAGATCTTTTCAACCAGAAAAGAAAGTTAAAATTTTTAATTATATTTCAGTAAATAAAATGTCTTTTCTTCCTTCCAATACTTTTTTTCAAATTTGTAAAGGAGAAAAGAAATTTTATTTCATCTTGGATAAGCAACTTTTTTTTACATCTTTTCAAAGTGATGACAGAAGCAAAATTCTTCTTCTTGACCAAAAGAGGGACACGTTTTAGTTCGTATTTATTTCAGTAAGTATTTCTTTTCCTTAAACTTGGAAGAAAAGAATCATTTATTGTAATTTTTATTGTTCAAAATTTGTGTATAACATTATGAATTTGCATAAAATTCTACAATCTAACGATAATTCGTATGTCAAGAACAATTAATTGCAACATGGACGTTGCAAACTTTATTTTGTGTTCACTAGACTACGAAATTTTATAAAAATGTTTATTGTATGTACACAGTTATTTTGTGAAAATGTCTATTTTATGAGAATCACAGAATGGAAAGAATTGAAAAAATTACTTATCTTAACTAAAAAATATAGATGTTATTAACGTTTTTTATAAATGCATAATCATCGGCAGTTTAATTATCATAAAATAATGAGATTTCCTTTTGTTAATTTTCTCATACTTTTGACCGGTAGTGTATACATACATATACAAATGGAATATGACCATGCTAACGACTCGCTGGAATATTTCAGAAAGGAGTAAAAATATTAAAAAACATTTGTACAAAAGCTGTTTGAGATGAAGAAGGACATCACGATCAAAGGTGAACTTTCTCAGAAATTAAATACCATTCAATCTCTTTTTTCTTTCATAATGTACTTACTTTTCACGAATAAAGAAATACAGTATTCCATTCAAAAGCGCTGACTTGACCTTGGAATGTCCTCTACCATTTCATCTAAAAAATATATTTCTACCACAATATTCCCGTCTTCATATCAAGCAACTTATGTAATAACATTTTTTTAATGTTTGATGTCATTTCTGAAATATTTCAGTGAGTAGAGCTAAAATCGACACATTGGTAAATGTTAATGTAATTATGGTGAATACACAGCTATGAGTTTCACGAAGGCTTACAATTTCGAGTTGCTTTTAAAGGATGGCACACCCACACATTCGTACGATGTTCCGTCGAAGCTCATGGATCTCATTTAAACTATTGATAATTCATTTTTAATACTATTATAATCAGTTAAACATTACTGTAAGAATTATTGAAATATTTTCTATTCTATTCCATCTATTGAACATTTTCTATTCTAAAAAATGGTCTACTAATTTATTTGCAATTCATTTTTACTTTATTTATTTAAATTTGATTAATTCATTTAAGTTATCATTTATTCGAATGTAATTAATTTATTCAACTCATTATTTATCTTAATTCAAAATATAAATTGCAGTAATGTAAAATGCAAACTGTCGTAAGAAAAGTAATAATGTACAAAATAATGTGTATGTATTTTTTAAACTTGGGTGTTTGATTGATTTTCTTCCTTTTTTAGGAATTTTATAAATTTTAAATATGTATATACATATATAGTGAGTATTGTGATATTTTCAATATTATAATATTGAAATATATTTTTTAATGTAATTATTTTAAATATTCCCTTCGTTAAGTATTGTAATATTGTAATATTTGAAATACCATAGATATTGTAAAGATTATTTTAATTATTTGTTTGTTTAATGGATTAAAAAATCGATCATGAGAGTAGATCCATGAGCATTCTTGGGGAAATTATAAAGCGACTAATACACTAAATAGCTTAGTCTGAATCCAATTACATACGAGGTAACTTTCGATCGTGACTGGTCTACAGACTTAGAATTAACAGCGTATGACAGCAGGAATAACATTATCTTAAAAAGAAAAACATGGTCGAATAAAAATATACTTACGTACATCAATGAGTGATTCAGTATTTTCTCCAGAAAAACTTTCACATTTGTTATATGTAAAAATATTTCAATTGAAATGCAGTTTCAGTTAAAAAGTAAAATATAATAACACTGCCTATTTTATTATATTTACATAGTAGCCTACAAATTTTGCAGAATGTTTTGAATTTTAAAAACAAATTTTAATTTATTACGTTAGTAGTTCTTTGTCGAATTTATGATGAATCCAACGACTTTTTATTAAATTAAAATGGAATATTAAAAAATATCAAAACATAACACAAAATTTCAATTTCTGATAGTAGAATATTTTTTAATATGTTATTATAATATTACATATATTATACATATATTTTATAATAAAATATGATTCATACATGTATTTCTTTAATATCTTGGGGTCCTACGATAAACACTCTTTCATACATGTAACTACTGACAATAGTGAGAGTTAGGTGAAAAGTCAAAAATTTAATGAGACTTTGCTTTCATAGTATCAAAATAATAATATCGCATTTCATTTTAATAAACACGAGGCAAGGTTAGTATGACCTTGCAAAACGCTGGTATAATTTTGAAAAGTTAAAGATATTTGAGCCATTGGTCTTTTACGGTAATATCCTACGTAAAAAATTATGAATAAAGACTCCTTACATTTCATCGTGGGACACACTGTATATTTATAAATATTTGATTATCAAATGTATAAGTGCTACAGCTAATGTAAATATTATTTTTTTCTAAATATAACAAAATTTTGAGAATTGTATAGCTTTCATTTACACTTAAGATTTTTATTAAACATTTAGTTACTGAATAAAGTAAAGTTTTCATAAATGGCCACTTTGTCTAGTACAAATATAACTACGTATAACGTTAGAGGCTAATGAATAACAAATATTACATTTTGTGGAGTATGTGGAAAAAGGAAATTACTCATTGATGCACTAAAAATGTAATCAACAACATAGAATACAATAAAACATTCATAAAACATATCTTTATCAAAAACGTACTCTCTGGGTGTGTATGGCATTGCACGAAAGTACGAAAAAGAGAAAGAAAATAAAGATTAAATTTTCACAGACTATTCTATTACATTGTGAAATCCGACTTATGTGGTATAGTACAATGAGTGGTGCAGGTTAAAAGCCGAGACATACATACTTTCAAATATTAGTCGATTAGATTGTTGCACTAAAAATGGCGTTTTTTAGTTATAGTTTCTCCAAATGTGTCGAATAAATTTAATAAAAATTTATAACGCGTTATTTATGGTAATATTTATACTACAAGTAGTTTAATCATCATTTTATTCATTTTTGTGAATATGAAGAATGCTAAAATATTAATTTAAACATAAATTGAGTTTATCTATTTATATAAATATAACAATAAAAACAACTAAAGTATTTATTTAGCTCAGGCATGGACAGAAGTTGCTCGACCGTAGGCATTTTCAAGCGTTACGCCCACTCCACCCAGTGATGGTATATGGTCTCGGTTTTTTCGCGCATGCGCGACTAAATGCAGGAACGTACCGCACGTCTTATGTTTGTGGGGAAACTAGGGGAGAACTGTTATTGGCGGGAAACCGGACAGAAGAGTGCAAGACGACACGACGAGACGGCCGTCTTTCGAAATTTTGGTAAGTTAATGTTAATATATTCGATTTCATAATGGCAACTAGTATTGGAGAAGGAGCTATTTGTCAATTCATATTTGAAAATCGAGAAAAAATTTGCGAAACTATGCGGTGTGACTAAGGTACCCCATTTTAGCCCAACTTTGTACTTTACTGACTCTAAAATCGTCGCGCATGCGCGAGAAAACCGAGACCATATACCAGTGATGGGCAATTTTGCCTCAATTGAGGCAAAACCGTCTACACCGTAGCGTCCTCTGCCCCCTTCCATCAAGCGCGGTACAATGGGGCAACGAAGACACGAGACATCAGCGTACGCAACGAATGTGCGCGCTGCATGAAAGAGAGGTTGGTGGGAGAAGCAGGCGTTTGAGGGGCTCCACCCATGCCCACCACTGCCATATACCATCACTGACTCCACCCGCCCGTGCGTCTCGCTTCCCGTGATGATCCTAATTCAGGCATGTCCAGAAATAGCTCACTTGGAGGCAAATTCGAGGGAACGCCTACTTCTCCCGCCCGTGCGTCTCGCTCCCTGTGGCGGCCATAGTTCTCCGAGCTCCTCAGACCCGTGCGTACCGTGAGTCCGAGAGTCGCCGCAACGCGCCACACGCGGTACATATTGCAAGCGGTAGGCACGAGTCTGAGGAGCTCGGAGGGTTATGGCCGCCACGGGGAGCGAGACGCGCGGGGGGGGGGGGGGAGAAGTAGGCGTCTCCCTCGAATTTGCCTCCAAGTAAGCTACTTCTGGACATGCCTGTCCTAGTTCATGCGGTACGGGCCTGGAGTGGCTCGTGGGGTGGAGTGGGGGTAACGCTTGAAAATGCTTCCGATCGAGCAAATTTTGTCCATGCCTGATTTAGATACATTTTAACGTTGGAGGAGACCGCTTTGATGCCTTAACCTTGATCTTGTCATCGTTATGACTCTTTCATTCGATAAAGGTGATAAATGTTGTAGTACCTGATTATTATCAACTTGACTCGACCTGTCCTGGGGATAAATCAAACTGCCCTATGTTGAATTTAATTTAAAAATGAAACGGTGAAGTCCGAGTAGGTTGGCTTGAGTAGGGAGTCAAGCAATCACTAACAGCTATAGAATTCTTGACGGGGATGAACGTTATAATTTTTTGATTGTGGACTACGAGCCGGTAGTGACCAGAGGTACATATCCGAAGAAGTTCTCGGTACCACTCATCATCGTCCAAGTATAGCTGTTGTGAAGAGTTTAATGAAGTTTAAGTAAAAATCCCACTCTATCAGGATAATGTAGTGTCCTTCCTAGGGCCGGCGGTGCCTTCGGGAAATTTTCCCAGTAAAAAAATCTAAATCTAAGGATAAGAAGTACGTTCATCGTGGAGTTACGATAGAAGCTATGAAAGCATTGATCAGAGCTACGATCAAAGCTAGTCATCTAGTAAACGTTGCTGTGTTTGCTGCTTATTCCACGCTTCGTTCTCATCGCTGTTATAACAATTTTTTGCAACTCCAATATAAACGTATCCGAAGATATTTGCTTGAAAAATGTTTTTAATAATCTTTAAAATCAACAACTTCTTAAGCAATTACGAGCGACAGTTGAAACCTCTTCAGAATTCCTCAGTAAAGTGTCCTTGAAAATATAGACATCAAGATCAAGGTCAGCAGAGCAGCCTCTCCTACGGTAAACGTATTCGGTAAATATGCTTATATTTATACAAATACACTAACGGTTAAAATATTTAAATGCAAACTAAATTCTTTTATTCATATATAAATAGGTTGGTGAGCAGATCCAAACATGCATATGTTATGGTCCGTGCGTTGTAAGCAGAATCTTCGCCTTTGATGTATTTAGGACAGGGTTTTGGAAGTGGTCCCGTCGAGCGGAAGCCGACGGCCGCCTTGGGTCATTGAGATATCGGACGGCACAGGGATGTTTATGTGAACTTTGATGAGTAAGAGCCCCCGCAGACTGCAGACTTTCTATCGGCCGATAGTTTGGTCGGCTTCTAAGAGCCACCGCAGACTGCAGACTTTCTATCAGCCGATAGTTTGGTCCGGTTCTTAATCAGTACGAAGATGTATGCAAGTGCGCATATTACAACGATTCGGTATCGGCCGATAAATAAGTTTGATGGGCTACACCAGGCATGTCCAGAAGTAGCTCACTTGGACGCAAATTCGAGGGAAACGCCTACTTCTCCCGTCCGCGCGTCTCGCTTCCCGTGGCAGTCGTAGTCCTCCGAGCTCCTCAGACCCGTGCCTACCGTGGGTCCGGGAGTCGCCGCAACGCGCCACACGCAGTACATGCCGCAAGCGGTAGGCACGGGTCTGAGGAACTCGGAGGACTACGGCCGCCATGGGGAGCGAGACGCGCGGACGGGAGAAGTAGGCGTCTTCCTCGAATTTGCGTCCAAGTGAGCTACTTCTGGACATGCCTGGGCTACACGATTGCATTCAAACTAAACTATATGCGAACCATCGGCCAACCGCTCATCAGTATGGCGCTCAAGCGGCGCGCGCACACTTGTCGATTGTTTTTTTCACGACTCGGCCGATAGTTCTATAATATAATACCGATAATCTATCACTGTCGATGGGATGCACCCAATACTCTCGGTTTCTCTTCTCGATCCTTCTCCTCCGTTGTAGAAAAGCAATAATAACATTTCTGGACAATATTCTATTAACTTTCATTATGCGACCGCTCTCTTCAAGAGCCGCCAACCAGCAAATTTTTCGAGAGCAATCGCCCGACTGTAGGCTGGTTTGCGCGCTCACCACCAACCCGACTATTTAGTTGGACCAGTGTGCGCGCTAACAGACCAACCCGACCAAACTATCGGCCGATAGAAAGTCTTCAGTCTGCGGGGGCTCTTATAGTCACGCTACAAGCGCGCTAGATTTACCCTTTACCTAGCGCGCTAGACTACAACGGGATCATACTTTTGCTTTTTTTAGGCATAATTAGGATCTTCACGGACCCTTGCAATCGCCGTAGGTACACGTACACGGCGACCGAGCGGTGTGTGAGTGTACCGCAGCAAGGTTACTCGGGAGAACCTAACCCAGCGCGAGCCTGCTTGCATAACCTCTCTGACGGGCAACATGCTGCCGAATATCCGGAACTGCGGCTAATGAACGCAAAAGTATGATTTCTATCTAATCAACCGCGCTAGATTTATCTTCTACCTAGGGCGCTTGACTACAGAGAACTTGGAATATCGTATCAGTTTCCTCTCTGCTCATATACGTAGATGCTGATCTAGCGAGTGTGTGTGCTATACATTATCACTCGAGCTTCTCCTAGAGGCAGCTTGTAGCGTGACGATCGCATGAGTCCACACCCTTAAAACCACGGCAAAGAGAAAGGAACAACCTCAGACAATGGTCTAAGGATACAACCAACACAACGAGCACAGTTCAACGAGTATTGCCGAAGTTTACCGATCCCTCCCGAGTGGACCTTTAAATTGGTAGTATTATCTCTTCTGTCTCTAAAAAGTCGTTTTCTTTCTAAATGTCGCCTCTTGTTGTGTCCATCCCAACTCTTTGCGCGTATCTTCACCGGCCCAACCGTCCTCTTCAAATGCACTGTAGAATATTCGTTTGGTCGGGTACGTTACATGTCTGTGCGGATAGTATAAATCGGCTTTCACACAGCGCATGGAGAGCAGCGTTGCCATATGCGGGCCCCTTACCTTTCCGCCCCTCACCTAGTTGACCTGCTAAGCCGGTCTACGCTTCCGCCACTCTTCCTACGAACGCTGATGCGTACCGCGTGGAGCACGCTAACGAGTGTCCCAACTTTACCCAAACCAAGCCGTCCGTGACGTCGCGTGGTGCAAAGGAAACAAAAGAGCACCCGTTATTTTCCCTACCCGGTCCCACAGGCGGAAGAGTGGGGGAAGCGAAGGCCGGCTTAGCAGCGCAGCTAGGCAAGGGGCGGAAAGGCAAGGGGCCTGGCGGGGCGCGCAGATGGCAACGCTGGTGGAGAGTGATAAAGGCCACGAAGTGGGAAAGGTGACCAACCTTCTGGCAAGAGGACTATGATGACTCTCATCGCACTTACCCCAGATCGACTGAAGAAAACGGGTCTGGTATAAAATCTTTAACATATAATATGGTAAGGCTCTTTACATTTACTGTGGCGGCCAGATATGTAAGTACACGCTTTAAAACAAATGACTTTATTAAAATTGGTACAAATGACTTGTATTTCTTTGAGATGTTCGAAGGATTAGTTTACTATATAATGTGTAAAAAACCTTTTTTAAAATTGCTATTGGTCGGAGTTTTGAAGAAAAAGGTGAAGGTCAAGAATTTTACCTTATTTATCTGTGCCTAACTCAGACCTGTTTTTACTGTTTTCATATCTTTACCCGCCATAAACAACGCGTAATCTTTGCTGAAACACGTAAGTTTTAAACTTCCACATTTTATCCGCTCTAACATGATTATTCTTGCTCAAGATCATTTCAAGGTCAAAAAGGTGGTATCCACTAAATTCAGTTTTTTATTGTCTATCATGCTATCGTAAAAAAAATATACTATTCCATTTAAAAAAACATCAGTGACCTTGAACTTTCATTAAAAAACACGACATAAAAAATGTTTTTCTGTACCATTATATTTGCCCCCTGCAATAGTGTCACTTTGTCCTCTGAAGTTTTCTGATAGGACTGTAAATACGACAGATATTTTGGTGTTCCTATTTATGTGGGACACTCTGTATATACATATATATATATATATATATATATATATATATATATATATATATTTATATTTGACGTGGCGAAACTTTTGCTGCGTCCACTAACGTTGGTAAGGACCGGGCCACTTACCGTAAGGACAAAAGTCGCGAGCTCTCTTCCGGGGAAAACCACCCTTGACTATGGGAAATGACTAACTCGTTTGACCGTTGCGCGATCCACGAGTTCCAGGACCGTATCCCGAGCCCAGAGGGTCCGGATGCCTCTCTCCCACAAAAAAGAAGGAGCTTACAGCCGTACTGAGGATCTACCGCTGAATTCCCCGACGAAGAAATCCTCCGGAGGGCACCAAAGGGGCACGAAAGTACTGGCCAAGTAACCGAGAGGCGCCGACGAGGGACCTGCCATCCTTCAACGAACAGCTGATTTCTATCCCGTCGACGTCACCCCGATTAAAAGGAAGAACGGTCGCGGCTGTTGAGACACGGCTAGAGTCGTCGTAAACGCTTCCGATCGAAAATTCGGCCGTTAAGGAACATCGCGATCGCCGGGTTGGAGAGCGATCGCGTCGGAGACGCCTCTGCGCCGCGCGATTAGCGCCGGGCAGTACCGATTTTAGTGTAGGTCGGGAGAGGGATGAGGGGAACCAAGGGACGCCACGATCTCCGCATTACCGAGCCAAACAACCGATTGGTCTTCTACCGTTGGCTACCGTAGAGTAAAGATGTATCGTCCGTATTTGTCTATCGTACGTTTGTGCGTCGTACCTACCGCTTAACAGAGAAATCGCCTTCGGAATGTTATATTTCTCGCGTTGGCTCGGTTAGCGTTTTGGTGGCCGTATGGCGGCGAATTCTCGTAAGTCTTTGGTGGGTCTTGCGTGGACGCGCACAGCGGTTCCTTAAATCCCCGAGATTACTACTTGTCGAATCCTTTAGTGCAGGCACAGACTTAAGACACCTACAGACATTGCATGCAGTGCATTTTTCTGTCTACGGTTCTGAATTACCGACTCTGTAGAAAATGCCCTAGTACGATAGCGGACTCTATCGAAATGGAACGGTCAGCTGGTGAACTATACGAGGATGCAACACATCAAATGTGTGTCTGAGGAGGCTCGATTTTACAGCGTTGTCAGCTTCAAAAGTGCAATGTTGCCGCATTACGTTCGTACAGGAAACTATCGATGCTCGCATCGAAAGCGTTCGAACGGTTTCTATCACAAGCGATGAGATAAATGTTTTGTCCTGTTTTTATATATGTCCGATTTATGTCCCAGGTATGTCCGACAGAGGTCCCAGTTACATCCCAGTACGTACATAGGACGTTCCGCGCGGACGTTAATTAGACGTTTGTCGGACATATAAAAGCGTGTTTGCACCTTGAAAAATTTTCTAAATATGTAAATATTGGTTTAAAAGAATTCTACAAAAAAACAATTGATTATCACGTAGCTATAAAAAGAGGAATTGATCAAATAAAAAAGAGTGGACTTATGCCGGGCGCGAACCTAGTACAAGCATATTAACAGTCGAGTGCCTAACGCGTTGACCCAAGCGAGTTTTTGGTAACACGATTAATATTTTCAGATACTATGTGGGCTGATGTACGAGGCAATCGTAATACTAATCAAGTTAATTTCATTTTTCAACTATTTCTGTGAAATGTTCAAGTTTATCAGTGTCCAATAGACTTACAGAATAAATGAAATCTAACAATTTGAAGATTAGCTCAATTTTTCACGGAAGAAACATCGAAAAATTATTTTTTTTCAAACAACGGTGCCGCGAACTTAAAAATCTGAAAAATTCATAAACTATATTTTGAGTATAATAATAGAAACACAATATAGCATCCGAAAACGTACGAAATAATATAAGTCCCACGTCCCTGGCAAGTACGAAATTTATGTCCGAGGGATGTCCCACGGACGTAAAAAACTGATGTCCGTGGTACGTCCGAAATTGATGTCCGAGGGATGTTCCACGGACGTAACAACGGATGTCCATGGGACGTCCGAAATTTACGTCCGAGGGACGTTCCACGGACGTACACGACGGACATTGGACGTATCGGACGTAAAACGGACGTCCTATGGACGTTCGGTGCTATCTGGGGTAGAATCACCTATCGATTGAAAATGTTTTTCTGATCAAAATAAGCACAAACACGGCACAAATCGGATTATGCATATATAGCGTACATTGCACTGAAAACAACGTGCGAAACATTTCCGACGACAGAATCTCTCTGCAGAAGCTGACGGAATTTGAAACGTCTCGAGCTCGATAAATGTGGTAGTGCTTGTACGTGATCATTGTTGCTCACGGTATTTGTTGTTGCACCGTAGCTAAATATGTATATGTATAATCGAATAAAACTGGTTGCTGAGTCGCAAAGAGACGTAAATAGAAATAATAAATCACGTTGATAAAATTTTCGCACGTTAATGACGCACGTCGTTAAAACAAAAATTTATATCTCTTCAGTCAAATATAGTGTTTTTCTACATATTGTATAATAAAGCAATGTCTCTTTGGACACTTTAGAATTAAACTAGTACAATAGAAAATTTGTATTACTTTATACATATTGATTAAAAATATTATAACGAAAATTTAATTTAATGAATTTTATGAATTTATGAAAATTTAATGAATTCTTATTTTTCTGCAGATGAAAAGAATGCAAGTACTTATTTTAAAAACAAGAAAACACAAGCATAGTTAATATATATGTAATGTGTACGCACTCATCAACTGCATAGAATTTGTATTGATTTTAAGTGTAAAGAAAGTAAACTATTGGTTTAAAGTGTATAAAACTATTATAATATACATTCATTGGTGACACGAGTAATAAAAATAATATTACGTATAGAAACCAAATTAATTTTACTACAATTCGTATTTGTAGGGAATCTACCTTACCGGTTCGCCCGGGTACTGCAAGGGATATAGAGGGCGAGCGAGAGAGCGGGGGCCTACAAGGTTTATAGTGTGCATGGCGTTATGTAGTTCTTATTATTAAATATATATATGTGTTGTTCAATTAATATATATTGTTCGTGACTTCAACCAGACCATGTCCTAACTTTCCACAACAGTATTTTTGTAATACATTCTTCATAAATATTATTTTCACCGTTCAAATACGCGCCGTATGCATTTGTAGCCTCCAAAACACCCGTAGTAAAAATAAAGTATACGGAATATTCAGTTCTTGCTAATACGGCTAAATTCGTGAACTATCGGTAATATTGAGCGCGACACCAAAATGGTACGGGGGACACTGTGGTCCCCCGAGGCCTAGACAGAAAAACCCATAAGATGCAATGTCTGTAGTAGTCTTAAGTCTGTGGTGCAGGCCAGTGATGCCAGAATCGTGGAACCGAGGAACTTGCCCCTCCGGTGGATCCTCCGGCTGGACCTCCCACTCTGACGTACCGTCGTCGCCTTACGTTGTTTCTTACTGCGCACGTGCTACACACAAGCGTACCTCTAGTCTGTCCGTGTGAGCTGCCTATTCGACTCGACGGCGTCGAGGTACGCTTGTGCGTAGCGCGTGCGCAGTAAGAAACAACGTAAGGCGACAACGGTACGTCAGAGTGGGAGGTCCAGCCGGAGGATCCACCGGAGAGGCAAGTTCCTCGGTTCCACAATTCTGGCATCACTGGTGCAGACCTTTCGCGGAAACTTCCGAGGAGAGATAGCGTCCGAGGTTAGGTCGCGACCGCGCGTTACCGCTTCCCGGTTCTCGTAGGAAAAATGCCGGCAGATTGTTGCCGTTTCCCGTGTAAATAGACCTTGCTCGACGTCATTTCATTGTAAATAAGCTATGTAGTCGTAACTTGTTCGTAAATAAATTACTATTGCTGCGCGAAAACCTATTTTATTTTAAGAGATCACTTCCCGTCGCGGGGAACGTTCCTTGTTGTCCTACGCGTCTGTTGGAATCCTGGGACCTGCTGTTTGCAAATAAATATCGCGTGCTTTAGGTTGTACCGCAGCTAATCCGTTTCGTGGACGCGAAAACGCGTCTAGCGCCAGATCACGTTAGTCTACCGATTTGAATATGTAGAACAGGGATGGGCAATTTTGCTCAATTGAGGCAAAACCGTCCACACCGTAGCGGCCTCTGTCCTCTTCCAGCAAGCATGGTAAAATGGGGCAACAAAGACACGAGACATCAGCGTACGCAACGAACGCACGCGCTGCATGAAAGAGAGGTTGGTGGGAGAAACGAGCGTTTGAGGGTCCCCAACCGTGCCCAGCGCTGCTGTAGAACAGGCCTGGGCGCGGTTGGCTCGCGGAACACATGTTGCTGCTTCTCCGCTTCGCCTGGTCGGCAAGCCAGTCCCCACCACGGCCACTCCGACTCTTCCCTTAGCGTTCCCTTAGGCTAAGGCTAACGCTCACCGTGGAGGAATGTCCTGCATGGTCGGGCGAACGACGTGCACTCCTGCGCGCAGTGGGGTGGGACGGACCTCTCGCTCCCGGCGATCGTTTCGGAGGGAGTCCGGAGCGGGAGGGTATGGGGGGCTTTCTCCTCCTTTTGTGAGCAGGTGATGCTGCAAAAGGAGGAGGCGGAAAAGGAGCGGGAACGGATTCTTGCCCCTGGCCGCTTGGGGGGTAGGAGGAGGCGCAGAGCCCGGTTCGTGAACGGGCTCCCGATGCGACCTCCTTAACGCGGGCGGGGACGCCCTTGACGGACGAGTAGTCGGGGGGGGGGGGGGTAATCCAACCCACTCCGCGATGTTCTGGCCGTCAATGTCGTCCCCGGGGATCGTCGGTTGTCCCGAGTAAGGGGCTCGGACAACCATCGGGCCAACCGAATGGGGGGAGACAGGCGCGTCATTCATCGCGCGCTGGTCTCTTATTAGGGTAGATAGGAGGGCGCGTCCCCACTCCTGGGAGGGATGTTGAAGCGGGGGTGTCCGGTTAGACATGCGCGCGCGGATCACGGGCACCCCCAGGAGCTTTAGGGATGAACGCAGTGGATTTAGTTGGTATACCGGTCTTGCACTCACCGACCGGGGAGTCCAACATAACCTGATCCTTCTCCCCTCGAGAAGGGTCAGGTATCCGTAAGAGAGATTACCACTGCGAAAAGAAAAGGCCAAGGCTAATGCTAAGGGAAGAGTCGGAGTGGCCGTGGTGGGGACTGGCTTGCCGACCAGGCGAAGCGGAGAAGCAGCAACATGTGTTCCGCGAGCCAACCGCGCCCAGGCCTGCTGTAGAATATTTCGTCGCGATTACCGTTTCGTCCCAGGGATACTACGGGCGCGTGGCCGCCCCGGCGCCCCGTACCTTCCTGGATGGGCCGCTCGGTCCCGGCTCTTCGGAGACCGTAAAGACGAAAAGTCCGTGACAGATATGAAAACAGTGAAGACAGGTACAATGTACCGAAAATGAACGAAGGGGGTAGGTGAAAATGAAGATAGGAAGCCTGAAAGGAATAAAATTTCGCAGAATGAGAGTGAAATTAGGATAAACGTAAAACCAGATCGGAAGAAGAAAGTATTCACCCTTAGCACTCGAGTGGCGACTCTGAGGCGCCACTAAAAATTGCTGTACCATAATCCAAAATATTGTTTACACTATTAAATTTGTTTGTATTTAATACATTATTAAACATTTAAGTGTTGTAAGAGGTATTATATCATTTTCATATCCATAAAGTGAAAAAAATCAGGCTAAAAAATGTAATAATCAGGCTAAATGTAATAGGTTTAGGTTTGGTTGTAAATGTGTATGTGAGGAATTAGTATTAAATTTATACTTATTGATCATGTTAATGTTATAAGCTATAACAATGATGTAGGGGCTGTATACATAGCATGGATTACTTGTATATTTGGAATATTGAGTTATACAATACTATATCATAATTCGATATTAAGGTAATCCCACTAATATATGTATACAGGGTGTCTCGCTTTACATGAGAATCCTAAATATCACGATTATTTATTATGACAGAAAAAATGTCAGATTGTACGTTTGCCCACCCGAACCAAATATTCTCATCATTTGACATTTTTCCTAACATAAAAATGAAGCGAGATATTTGAGATGCTTCAATTAAATGGGACACCCTGTATATATTCACTGAAAACAATACAAAGTTAGAGAATTATAGTCTGGCAATTATAGTCTTATAAATAATAAAGTATTACATATTATTATTGATATAAAGCTTATTAACGTATTTATTTGAAGATAATATTTTCTTATAATTATATAAATATAAGAGATAGGAAGATATTGATTAAAATATAATCTATATTTATATTTATATAAATATGAAAATTACTAAAATATTTATTCAAGGACAAAAATCAAGATTTTCTATTTACATAAATGTACAGATAACTAAATTAATTATTTCAATATAAAGCAAAAATTTATATTGAATTATAAAGATTTTATTTCACCTGTATTTTCAATTGTGCCAATTTCCGTATAAATCAGTCAACACTACAACATTTAAAGTCATGCTTTTAAAGTGATGGGATTCAATATTTATTCAATTAATTTTTATTGAAAACTCGCCATTTCATATGCAAGAACCTAATACTTAACGATGACAAAGCATCTTTTAAATATACTAATATGTCTCGATTGCTCGAACGTAATCGATCATATTAATTAGCAAATTAATCGTAAGATCCATTAATTAATAATAAATAATTACAAAAGACACAATGTTCTTCGATTATTATAATTATTTGTTATTCGTTAACACGGTATTGGTAATGTTACATTGTTAATGAAATATTAACACAACAATTTGACACGTGTATACAGACTAAATGCATACGCAACGAAGAATCCTAAATAAATTGAAAAAATACAGATTGAGAAAAATTTAAATACAAAATCTCGAGTAAAAGCAAAGCTTATGTTTGTTCGTTAATTGAATCTCGAAGAATCTCGTTATATTGTTCATTAAAAGTCATATTGGCAAAATAGTCTGTATCTTTTATACAATTTTTTGACTTAAATAAAAATAGTCAAGTTTTTAATTTATTTAATTGTACAACATTTACATTAATTGTACAACACCCTCGAGACTAAGAAAGAAATTTCAGCAAATTGTAATTGACGTTTACAAAACAATTTCTGCAAATTTATTGTTATAAGATTTCAATTACAATTCACGATAAATAAACATTTACAAATAACAACGTGATATAATTCACGTTTAATAATATATTAATATAAAAGCATAATGATTAAATAGTAAATCGCAATTGGTTGCAAATTAGAGGTGCACTCGGATACAAAAGTCCATTTTCCGCCAAATTTTGAATATTTTGAATATTTTTGAATATTTAAAACACATTCGACAACCTCTGTAAAATGACAATGATTTTGTATTTGTTTACATATTTCGCAATAAATAAACTTTAATTTATGCCTTAATTGTATTCTTCATATTTAGATAAAAAATGTCGAAAATCATAATTACTTTTCCAGAATTTGCCCAATATGGCAATTTTAATTAACCAAAGTGTACAAAATGCGAGAAATGCTCGTGTTGTTTTTTAAATATTCAAAATTTTTAGGTAAACGTAGACTTTTGTGGATAACTATACCGCAAACACACATTCGAACTGTTAATCTTTTATCTGCTCGCATTCGAAATTCTCGAAAAAATGCTTCCACGAGAACATTAAATTACGACATTGTGTTCCACTGTGACGAGATTTTACAATTGCGTAACCTTAGAACTACGATAAAGTATTATAAATCTCAACCAAAAACTACATACTATCGTTACTCAGTATTGTAAATATATAAATATATAATGTAATGTAATGTAATAATAATGTAAATATATAAAAACTGATGATCCATAACGTCAGTATTCGAATATATCATATTTTTCAATTTAGAATAAAAACTCGAAAAATGTATTTTGCGTCACACAACAGGTGCAAATTAAAAAGATCGAGGAGAGAAAAAATCATTGAAAAAATATCGGTAAATAGTTTATACGATTCACATCGAAATCATCGGAAATACGATGCCGCACGAACTATACACGTTTTTGGTTTTCGACGATGCACTTAGACTTAGACACATTCAGGCTGCTATGTGAGTAGCTGCAGATGATTATGCAAATTTTATTTCAGAATAAAAGACTTTCATTTTGCAATTTATATCAGTTTTCAAATTTTCTTGAAATCTTTGCACTTAAGAGAATGTAGATAATTGTAGGTCATATCACCTAGGCTATAGAATCCACTGTTTTAAACTTTGAAATCGTTTAACTCAAAACTAACATTTCACATGCGAATATATTATAGGAAATCATTATGTTTAGACTGTGGAATTTGTGCAGTCCTAGCATATAAAAGTAGTAAAATATATACAAAACACAAAATTAATGAAAATCGAGTAGAGTTGCTATTTATTTTCTTAAGTGTAATGATTTTATTCTAATTTGATCTGAATTTTATTCCAATTTTGTTTCATTTTAAAGTCAATTTCATACAATTTGCCCATAGAAATTTTATTTCAATTGCACAAAATTTTATTTCATTTTCATCAAATTGAACAATGATCATTTTATTTCACTTTTACAAAATTTGTTAATAAAATGTTTTATTCCAATTTTATAAAATTTACCAAAAAGTTGTACAAATTCCCACAATCTAATTGCGACCCTACTGAAGAACCAAATATGAACATTTTTTCTTTCAATACACTTCACATGATCGAATAAATTTTGAAAAAATCTGTAGCCAATAATTACTTTCCTGCATTCAATTGTGTCTAATCTACCGTTTTACAATTTTACAGTATATTAATCATTACAAAATGATCGTGTATAATAATTGTGCAATAATTCCCACGATTATTCAATTATGACATCGATTATGGTCGCATTCTCCCGAATGTGTGGGTCGTTCAGAATCGTTTCACCATCGATCACAAATCAAAATCGAAAGCTACGTGGACGTCAATTCTCTTCACTTTCCTATTTGTTGTTTTTATAGAGCGGACATCTGAACTTCTGAACTATAATTTATAGCGATCTACGATTTAGAAAGAAAACTTCTCGAAGACATTAGGGATCTCACGCAGGCGCGTTCTCGCATTGACTACCCATCGGAAGGGATGCACTGAACGTCACTAAAAGTAGCTTAAACAAAATCTGAATCGGTTCATCACTAACACGACAGATTCTTTCTGAGAAAAGTCAAAAATATTCTCTTTTTCGCTGGAAAATAAATTCACTATTCGCAAGGTACTTATAGTATGCACTGTTTGTCCCAAAAATTTAATCGAAACTGTAATTGCAAATTTTTGCATTGACTGTACAACAAATTTTAACTTTTTTTTTCATATTTGTAACTTTGAGTAAACGTTTTTGATAGACTGTCGTATGCTGAAATGTTTAACTTTGAAGACGTTTTGGGTCTTAATAATAATAATTACATAATTATAACGCGCATAATAACATTCTGAACAGGAGGGTATAGTTTTCAATTGTACTATCAATACAAAAACATGTTTAAATTATAGTTAAAGTAGAAAGGACACTCAAACTCAGGGTTCGACTTTATTTGCTCGCAAGGACCGTTTTCCGAGGGCTACGCCTTCTCGACCCGGCCGCGCGTCTCGCTCCCCGTGATTGCCTACGTGCTCGGACGAGCTCAGGCGCGATCATAACAGACAGATGAACGTGGCGCATAAGGGGCGACACTCGTTTCAATTGGTTTCCACATTACCATCGAGGTACTATTGTCAATGCGTTTTTTTTATTAGTGGTATCCCCTGTAGGCCTATTCCACTATGTCACACGATAATTTCGGACAATAGCTGTAAAAAATTAATTAAAAAAATAAATTCATTAGATAAATTTTAAAAATAGTTTTTAATTCGATTTTTTAAATTTTAATACGGTCCGGAACAACTTGGATCTTCGTGCACATTTAGACGTGCTTGGCAAATTGTTAAGAAAAATTGTCGAGAAAAACGAGCCGAATTCTTCAAAACGCTGGAAGAATCAAAGTACCCTATTCTTCGAAATTTTGCGACCCGAATATTCTCAATGTTTGGATCAACTTATTTGTGCGAAAGCTCATTTTCAACAATGCGCTATATTAAATCGGATCACCGTACACGTTTAAATGATTCTTCGCTTGCATCGGCGATGCGAATATCCACGTCCAAACTTTCCATAGACCTTAACAATTTGCCAAGCACGTCTAAACGTGTACGAACATCAAGTTGTTCCGGACCGTATTAAAATTTAAACAATAGAATTAAAAACTATTTTTAAAATTTATCTTATGAATTTATTTTTTTAATTAATTTTCTACAGCTATTGTCCGAAATTATCGTGTGACATAGTGGAATAGGCCTACAGGGGATACCACCAATAAAAAAAAACGCATTAACAATAGTACCTCGATGGTAATGTGGAAACCTATTGAAACGAGTGTCGCCCCTTATGCGCCACGTTCATCTGTCTGTTATGATCGCGCCTGAGCCCGTCCGAGCACGCCGGCGACCACGGGGAGCGAGACGCGCGGCCGGGTCGAGGAGGCGTAGCCCTCGGAAAACGGTCCTCGCGAGCAAATAATGTCAAACCCTGCTCAAACTGTATCAATTTCTACTGGTTTTCTTAAATACTCGAGTCTTACTTGGAGAATTCTTTACGACAATATTGTTAGTATGAGATTTTGATGCGCACTTTTCCTCATATTTCAGCAATATCCTCGAATTTATAAATAATGGAGAAATTAAAATTGAGCTTGTTTTATGCGATCAAATAAGTCCAGGTAATTATGGAGATAGTTTGGATACACAAACGATATTCTAGCTGGGCCTAATTCACGAAATACTACGAACAAGTTAGAACTGTCCAGTACTGTTTACTACTGTTAAAACACAAAACGTCTTTATATTTGAAAATTGATGTTTTTTAAATATCATATTTTTATCATACATATTATAATATTTTATATATTATATAATTACATATATATATATATATATATATATTTTTATTGAGAATTCAATAAAATTTAAAGATTTGCCTTGAGTTCATGAAAATCTATCAGAAAAGTCTACTTGAAGTTAAAAATCTGAATACATATGTGTTGAACAGTGTCACGGGACAAATGGTGCATAAATAAGAAAGTGGTCGTAATATTATCTTCCACGCAGTATTTAAAATAATTTGTGCTTAACTTTGTTATTAGACGTAGTTTTAGAACCGACCGTTCCACAAACTATTAGGTCATACAATAAATTTGTTCACGTAAAAATAATTTGAGTTTTTAATTGAAAAACTGATCAGAAGATTAATTAGCTTGCAAATCAAAGTGTACAGAATTTTTATCTTCATGTTTTCATAACGTTTAAAAAATTAAAAACAGCTCACATTTTTATGTCAGTTTCGATAGATCAACATATTTGAAAATTAAAACATACAAATAAATTAGCGAAGAATGGACTTAGAATGGAATTAGAGCACTTAAAATTTGGCAGAATATTACTTCTTTATTTTAAGTGCACTTTCACGTACGAAAAAAAGGAATGGAAGAAAGTCGCGAACAAATTTGTCACATAACCTAATATTTTTCATTTTTGTAACTTTTCAGAACAGATCGCACACCTTTAAGTTTTTTCTAGAAACTCCTCTACATTTTGTATAGCAATAGACCATTTTACTTTGGTATAATCGACATTTACACATTCGATAGTTTTATATTAAAAATATTATATAGGCATAGAGTTTGTATGATTATGACCACTTTCAACGATCGCATTGAATATTATAATCTCACATTTCGAAATTAGTTCCCTCTCTTTTTTCTTTTTGTACTGGTGTAAATGTACTATACTTCTTGCTTATTTGTAGCTTGCGTTTTGCTCTGCAGGGGAAGAGGGAAGACGTTTCTATAATGGCTGACAGTTTTACGTTCTTGCACTTCCCTTTCTAAGATTTAACGGGTACACGGGATTGCAAAGGAAAGAGTTCGTTTTACTCAGCGATGGGGCTTGAAGACTTTACTTTCTTACAAGTTGTTAAGGCTTAGAAGTAGGATATTAAAGTAAACTCTACTTTATTAATGTACAATTAAGACATTAACACAAACTATTCAGGTAAACTTTACCTTATGTATGTAAAATTGATCTGTTATGCTGAATTTTATTTTATAATCGAAGAATTAATTGAAATATCATAATAAAATTATATTTTTTCATATTCTTCGGGATTAGAACTTGAGGCCGGGAAGACTTGGGCCGCTTCGACACAGTGGTCACGAAAAAGATTCTGCAATATTATAATATTATGATAAATTATTCAATCGAACTCTGCGTTGTAAATGTAGCACTAAAATATTAAAATAAACTATTATGACACATAATATGAACATAGAAGTAAGTAAGATACGATAGTGAATGAGATATTCAAATAAGAGTAGAATAGATCATATGATTATGCAATGTTAACAAATTTACAGATATATCCGGTTCAAGTTTCATTTGTCTCCTACGTCATTATTGAAGGAAATAATGCAGACTGTATTAATCAAAATATGCATTAATCATATACTATGTACAGTTTTAATACTGATCTGTTACGGTATTACGGGACTAATAAAATGCTGATCAGAACGTACATAACACAAACAATACAACAATAATACCTGAAATTTCGAAAAATAAATTTGGTTAACACCTTTCAGTAAAGTCTCCAAACCACCGACCGTTAGATATATGGTTGTTATAACTGCTCGATAATTCTGTAACGTAGAAATATTAACGGAAACTCAAAAAAGTTAAATAATCTCTGTTTGAAGTATTCACCGAATCGTAATCGGCCAGTTTGCGAACAGAATAATAAAGTGCAGTACAACGGAATACTAGTTACACAATATTAAATATCATAGTCTTTTGCTGCGGCGGCGAGACGATACTATATTTACAAATTGGCACTTTCTCCGGTTTGGTGCAATTAGTAATACACACTTGTCGGTGGCGCGAGTTGGTTCCGATGCGTGGTCAAACGAGAGAATTTCGGACGCGATGGCGACGAACAAGAACCGGTGACACTCATTTACGTCATCTGTCCTTAGGGCTACTTTGACAATTTTCAAAATTACAGTCCAAACAATGTCAAACCTTTATTTACCAATAAATTAGTATATAAATTCATGTCTGTATATAAAACATGTAAAGAGATTAAGTTTAATAAAAATATGGAACAATTAGCTGAAAAGAACACTTTTCTAATGTTTATTAATATATTATACAAATCTTAAGTAATATTCTTATAATTATTAAAGTATTTGCATTAGATTATGTAAATCTCAAGTAAGCTTATGATTATAATAATATTAATATAGCATATATTAATTTCATGAAAATGTTCATTACATCAAATTTGAAAAATCCCAAATAATAAATTTTAGTAATTGTTAGTAATTATTAGTAATTAATATTTTTAAATTATTTTAGTAATTAAAGTCGATTTTAAATGATCGTTAACGTACATACAAAAATCACAAATAATAAATTTTAGGTAAATTTTAAATAAAATTTTAATTAAATCGGATTCACAAATCTCAACTATCCATATATAATATATTAATAACCATCAAAATGTTTTTTGACTAAATAAATTCGAATAATCGCTTGTTCTATTCATTTCTCCTCAAACTATTCATCTATGACCTTCCTGGACACCTTGAAATGTTCAAGGGACACAAAAATCGTGATTATAATCAAAACTAACAAATCAAAAAATTAATGTTCATTTAGATTCTGTCCTTTTCAAAAAATTTTACGTACAAATCCCTAGAAAAATAATCATCATACTACAATTCCCTAGACTGGTGCAAGACGACTCCAGAACTGTAATTAGCTAAACGAGTGCCAGTAGTTATCTGATCACCTTCATTCGTCGCATATCGCTCTAACAACCAAGGCAGTCAACCTTTAGCTTCTATTATACACACGTTACTATGAGTATGTACAACAACTACGGACAGTTGACTTCCACGTCGCCTATTCCGTTCAAACATCTACATTCTCTCCCTCTCTTTCGCACTCTCTCTCTCTCTCTCTCTCTCTCTCTCTCTCTCTCTCTCTCTTCTCTTTCGTCTTCTCTTTGTTAAGTTACTTACGTTATGATGAACACAATGATCAAAAGTTTTCAATCACAATAGACTTAGGCGAATGTTACATGTATTCGCTTATATAATTCGATTCCCGGCTACGTCGCATTACCGCAAGTTCCTTGAATTTTGCGTCCTTCCGTTACTGGTCGCCATCTTTTCCTCGTGTTAATTACCCTTCTTCAAGAGTTGATTAAAAACCTGAAGATTTCCACTGCGGTCGCGTTTCTGATTTGTTTAACACTAGGTTTACAGAGCGCTAAGACCGGCTATTTTTCATTACTTTATAAAAATAACAGCGATGTGGCCATCTAAATTTTTAGCTTCTTTTTTATATATTCCCAAATAAAGAAATTTATTGAATAATTCCTCATGGATGCATCTTTAATACGTCAAGAATCGTAAATTAAAAATAGTAGAAGCCGCCATTTTCACGAATCTCGTAAACCTTGTGTTAAATCCTAGAAGGCGGCCTTTTGGTCCATTTTGACCAAAAAATTGAGAGTTTCGTCTCAAAAATGGCAGACAGAATGAGTATTGAAGTACTTTGAATGTCTAAGATTGTATGTGTACTTTTTGTGATTTTGTTTTCAAATTAAGAAATAGAACATTGTATAAAAATGGTCAAAGACGAGTTTGGAAACTGTGTCATTGTTAATACTTCTTGAATAGTGACTATTTTTAATAAATAGTGGTTTTCCAATGTGAAAGATTGATTTGTCACATTTTTTAAGAGTCATTTGTAGAGCCACTTGATTGTTTGTGATTCTTTTATTAGGCTCACTTAATTGGATTGGGTTTCGTTTGATTGCACATATAATTTTATTGAATTAAATGAAGTTTCGCATAGTTGTATTCATATTTTCTTAGTTATAACAAATTTAATCAAATTGAGCAAAGTTTGCAAGTTTATCAAGTTACATTTAAATTAATTAGATTTCATTTAAATAAATAAAGTTTCAATTAATATAAATATTGTATCATTTTCAGTTTGAAAGGTTTTTTAATCCTACAGATCTCCTGATGATATTTTATTCATTTTTGCTTAACAAATTGATCATTACGTAAATGAATTCATTGCCATCCAACTGTAATTCAAACGAATAATGTTTTTATTTAAAAAATTATTCGATGCATAGATTAATATGGCGCCTTTAACCATAATGATTTATAACTTCAGTTTAAATTCGAATATCTTCCCTCCATCTAATAAGTTCCATAGTGCCAATCCTAATAAAACCAATTCAAATATATCCTCTGCTTTTTAGTGAATTCTGTAATTTTTGCTATTTAGGTAGTTTTGTCGTGCAAAACTAATTTTACGGCATAAATTACAAAATCTTCTCACAATTTAATGAGTTTTGTAATTTTAATTATATTACATATATAATATATAATTATTATATAAATATTTTTCCGCCATTTCGTTTTGTCGTGCTAACCTTACATTATAAAATGCGCTAGATAGATAGGAAAAGGTACGAACAATTTAAGGTTACCGCCAGATTAGCGAAACGAAACTCTCTAAATTGCGGGACTTTAAACTGAAAACGGTTACGTTATGGTTAAGGGTTAAGTTATGAGATGCGTTATATGTATAAATAGATTAGAGAAACTTTCAACATAACCTCACAAGACAGAATTCCCTCCTCACAATACATTAGTGATTGCATTCTTTTTGTGTTCTGTTAGAGGAAAGTGCTACTGATGCTGTTTGTTGATTTGCTATAGTGACTAGTAACCTCTTAGGCACGAGGCGCCACTATAGTGGTTTTCACGGATGTCATCTTTCTGAACGACGCGCCACTATAGTGGCTCACTCTAGTAGCTCACTCGCTCACCGTTTGAATGAAATGATCGTCTTCTGATACACCTGTGAAATATATCGTACCCAATTGTACCATTAATTATTAAAGTAAATTGTTAAAGTTAAAATTATAATTTAATCATCAAAAACTTCATTCCAATGTAATCGCGTAGAGAACAGCATTCGTAGAACACATTGTAGGTTATATCGTTTACACGTAATTCTCGTTGAACTCTACCGTACAGAGAAACAGCCCCGCGCAAAATTCAGCCGTGCCTAAGAGGTTAATGTTCAATCATGTTCTTTAGTTATCATGCTCAATAACATGTTCATTAATGCATTCCTCCAACAAAGCACTGAACTAATTCACACATCTAAGACAATGTCCAATTTCAAATACAGTAAATTAAATCATGAAGGATCTATTTGTATATACAACTTCTCAAAGAGTCGTTATAATAATCTCAGATTATTAATCCATTAACATTAAATTAATGTTAGTACTTTTTCAGAAACTGTGTACGAGACTATATCTAAAAGAACTAAAGACTCTGATGCACTTACACATTACTTAGACATCCATAAAGTCTTCAGAAAGGCTCCACCTTCCAGGGTTCAAACTGAATCATAATAGAATAACTGAGACTACAGAAGTTTTTTCTTGTTTCTTCTTAACTGTATTGATGACCTTATATCAACAAGTCTTACAGTTACCAACAAAGTCGGAAACACTGATTTCTAGTTAACTATCTGTTCAGTTCTTCTTATTCAGTGAAGTAACCCTTCAACAATAATACTGAACAGAAGTTATTGGGTCCTAAGCGTCAACTTGGAGGGCACAAAGAAGATCCTGCACACTGATGTTGTCACCCAAAAGAGTCTTTGTCAAATGGCTTGATAGTCGCACGAGTGGAACGCGTTGGAGAACATCATACATGGCGGTGAGAGAGATTAACTGGGCAATGTGCGTTTCATGACAATGTGTAACGCGTGGAACGAGCGTTGGTAAATGTGATCAACGTTAATACACTCAGGACAACTCAATATCTCTACAAATATTTCTCTTTTAAAAACAGTCATTTCTGACTGTTATGCAGCTGGCGATGCTTGGACATCCATTTGTACCCTTACTTATCAATACTATTAACACGTTGACTCCAATGTGGCTCATACATGTGACACAAACTCTTGCGGAGGTTTAAAAATAGACTTTTCTGTGATGCATTTGATTTAACCCTGCTGTGTTCTGAGAATCTTGTTCAACTCAATACCATTTTACTTTCTATCTGAATTTTTTCTCAAGAATGGTCTTATATCTGAAAGTAACAACAGTATAAATACTCCTTTCTCAACATTATTTTAAATGTGTAGACAAATTGAGGATTGCAGCAGGATTAAAAGAGTTCGATGCATACTCATTGCAATCAATTTGAATTTCTCAATTCACTAACAACATCATAATATCGTCAACGTGTTAATTACATCTTTAAAGACCTTCTTCTTCTATTTGATTGAATAGCTAACAACTTAATGCTGACATTCTTTAAACGTTAGGTAAAAATAGAGTCAAACACTATAGCCCAAGGGTTACTATATTTGCCAACAGGCTTGATAAAAATAGTAGATAGTTATTGCCAGGTAGCAGGCCATGCCATGTTGGATTTTAGAGAATTGCAGCAGAATTCGCTGGAAAATAGCCAAGCAATTATCCAACAGTAGCAATGATGGGCTTGTTAGGGTGATCGTTTAGCGAATGTCGATCACTATGTCCTGAATGCGTTAAACGCGTTCGTAGCGGAGACACGGTTGACCCGATCGGTTGTGTTCAACTTGATTTCATCTACGTTTGAGGTAGAGTAATTTGGGAATGAGAAAAAAGCGGAGTGTCATCAGTGGATAAAAGAATAGCAGAGAAACCTTTGGCAGTAGAAAGTTTTGTTCCTTTCCTCAGCTGATTCCGAATGTCTGATCGCCTGGTCGCCGTTCTGTCTCACTCTGTCCGCCATTACTTTGCCCCCGGTATTTTTGCTAATACCTGAAAATTAAAACAAAATGACAATAAAATAATAGTTCATGTTTTAATATTTTTTAAAATGTAGTAAAACGTCGATTATCGAAACTACTTTAACGAAAATGCGTGAAATTAAAGCGTGAAAGAAAGCGTAACAGTTCCATAGTGATAAACAGTGCAAGGTCTAGACTGAGCGAAGAGCCCATATTATTTTATAAAAAATCTTAAATTGGAGCTATTTGTGTGTTGTGATAATACTTATAGTTCAATTGTAAAAGCTAGACGTGGTTGTCTAAATTTATTAATTTGAAAATTCTTTTTATTTGAATTGTAGTACACACAAAACACAATTTCGTAAAATTTTATACACCGGTAATGACTGAACTGCAGATCTTTATGCAGTTATGGTATGTGTACATTTTTTAATAAATAAGAAAATCAATATTTACAGTTTATCAATGTCTAATAACGTTTTAAAAATCAAAGGGGAGCCATCAAGTTTTTTACAGCAACAACAATTTTATTTATAAACTAACAAGTTATCTTGAATAACACAATTTAAATTTTTTGAATATAGTTAAAAATATAGTATAGCTATATAATATAGCTATATAACTAAAAAATCGTAAGGGTTCAGTAGGTAAAGTATTAGTATTGTTTTCTTCTGTAGAACTGCAAATAAAGACTATACAGTAGATTTTTATGAAACTTTATACTTTTCCTGACGATTCAATAAGTCTAGGTATAAGGAAAGAATTTGTTCCACTAACATAATTTCTTATAGAGACAATGGAAGTGGAATGCTATCAATATTTGTTACTATGCATGCCTTCCTGCTATAAATGAAACTTACAGTCCAATTATAACAAAGTTTTCGAAAAAATATTATTTCAATTGATGTCGGGACCAATATTCAAAAGTAAAATTGATTATTATAAATGCAAAGTTATAAAGTATTGTGATCGGTTCGAACTTTTATAGAAGAATTCCTGAACGTTATACACATTTTACATGACTGAAGACCTTATAAACATACTTTTGAAAGATCTACACCGGTCAGTGCTTGAACAGCTGGAGGTACTTGCCCAACAAGGCGCGTAATTTCTCCACTAGTTGTATCATTTCCACCCAAAAGGACTATTTCCTCCGTTCTGGCTAATGGCGCTGCTACCTCTGCTGCGATCTGAAAAATATAACAAATTATTTTAAACAACCATTATATAAAGAAAAATTAACTTTATATAAAATTTTGCTTACACACATTTTATTATCTTGAAATTAAAAAAATGATAATTTGGAACTATGAATTATTTCAACTAATCTAGTGTTTTTATTTTAGCAATAATAATTTATATGAAATTTAAACAAATTATTTTTAAATACTTTCTTATTTGAGTTCATTAAATTGTTCGAATAAAATAACAAATAATCTAACATATGAAGATATGATGAGACCTATGTCATGATACTATGTAATAGATTATTGCGTTATTGAAGGATAATCAGCGCTTAAAATCTCCGAATGATACTGTATTAGTTGCGCAAATTAATTTGATGTCTTCTTCTATTCTCAATCCTAATTTTGATTTAAATTCAAACATCACCCCACCATTTAATCGGTTGTGTAATACCTACCAACTATAAATTACAAAATTTCTATATACGTTGGAGAAGTTAATTCAATAATATGTCAATTCATATTCGATAATAATCTACGTGAATTTAAATATCTTCGCGCCATTCAATGAGTTTTGTAGTACCAATCTCAAATTATAGAATACGTTATACAGATTGAAGGACCTGTGATGTCGCCAAAATTTAAATCGTCACCATTTTGTATTAACATCGCCATGATAGCGCGCTTTGTTTAAATATCAGAATAATATAAGAATTATTATTGCCGTAATAGCAGTAGGTATGTTTATCTCAGCCAGCGAACTGAGATTGCGATTAAGATTAGACGGTTACTCAAGTAGGGAAGATAATATAAAGGTGGGATCTTGGAACTTGGCCCTCTTAACCGAAGGACTGCGACGGGACTGCAACCATGAGTCGCGGGACACCCTGTATAGACGAATTATTCCAAACTGTAACAGACCTTGTCTGTTACGAAGCCGTAACCGCACCGCACCGCTAGTCACGCGCGCCGCCACCAGATGGCCACGACGCGTATCGCGATTCTCGCCGCTAGAGAGGAACCGTCGCGTACATATAACCCGGTGCACGGATTCGTTAAGACACTGGAATCCGGATCGCTCTGAGAAACCGACCTGAATCCGGACAGTCTAACACACCTTACCTGTCCTCTGATACCATCACGATATCTCACAAACACACACCGCCAACCGACGATTTCCATCACCGACGCAGACCGTCACCGACCGGAAGAAACAACCGTAAGTGTTCCGCACCTCACCGCACCGTCCTAGCGCGAACAAGGAGTACCCTGCTCGTCTTCTCCCCAAACCCCCTCCGAGCGAGGCGTCCCCCGCTCTCCGACTACTGCGACGCCGAACAGGGAGTACCCTGTTCTTCCCCCCCAACGACCGTCTCCGAGCAGGGCGTCCCCTGCTCTTCGACCACCGCGACTCCGCGATTTCCACCAGGTCCGCACCGATCCTTCGCGACGCTAACACCGATACCGCGAACGGCAGCTCGTTTATTAACTAAACCAGCACGTGTATTTATTTACCGCACCTTAACCTCTCCGCTCCACGCCGACAGTTCTCCTCGCCGCGAACCCTGGCTCGACGAGCTAATCGGCAACGAGGAGGAACGTCGTCGAGACCGAACTATCGCCCCCGCGATAAAACGAACCGTTACAAAACAATTGCCTATTTTCATTAAATAAGGGTCCCTTTCGGGATTTTAATATTTTAGTATTTTAAGGCGTTTGTACCCTTGCCGCGAAAATTCAGGAGGACTGTGGCCTGTGGCGACAGGCGCTCACAGCTCCCATCGCGCCACCTAGATATAACTAGGATAAGCAAGTATGGCTAATCCCTAGGATAGTTAGATTTAAGAGTATAGGTTGTAAGTCTAGATTTAAGGTGCGCGCATTTTCCGAAAAGCGGAGGACCCAAAAACGCCTCGGTCACTCGACCACTGTAAGGCCCAAGGGCAAGGCGTAAAATATAGAGAGCCAGAAAAGCAAGAACGTGTGGTAATACTTTTATCCCAGCACAGAGTTACCCTGTCGAGTCGGTTCCCCACAGAACCCCACATAATAATGTGAAACACTATTTTATCGAATGAACAATACATTGCGCATTGCAAAATCATCAAGTTATAAAGTTTGTAGTAAGCAGGATCTTCATAAATCTTATAATTGAAGATAATTTTCCCACCTTTGGTAAAGCATTGAGAGCGATGTTCAGAATAGCTGCTTCGCCGTATTTCTTGTACACAATTGCTTTCATCCGCATACGTTCTGCTTCTGATATTCCTATTGCTTGCAGAGCATGAGCTTCAGCTTCTCCAATGAGTCGAATCCTCTCAGCCTCAGCTTTGGCAGCATCCACTGTTTGTGTTCTAGAAATAGTACAAATAGTTAAGCCATAATGACCACAAGAAGCTGACAAAATAACTGTCTAGAATCATCTAAACATGGTGACAGAGGTTTACGTTGTTGATTGTCGTGTTACGTTTTAAGATCTCTTAAAGGACTCCTCGGGTATTTCCAAAAAATAACAGTTTTGTTTACAACTGGAGACAGACAGAACTGTACCCCACTTAATAGCAGCTGACATAGTGCAGTACCACAGGAAATTAAACGACAACGTTGTATTCTCGTTCCTAACATCAGTCGAATCGAATTAGAGGTATTTGGCAACTATTTGAGTAAAACAAAGTTAGAATCACATTTTTCAAATAATTAACAAAATAAGCATGCTGGCGTTCTTTTTATCTGTACTGATTGCGCTCATTGAATGGAGAATTGAAAACACAGTCCAACAAAATGAAACTTTTTTCGTGTTTTGCAGTATCTGTTGGGCGATTCTTATAGAGTATGTCATTCTAAAACCAAATCCAAAACCATAATTGCTTTATCACATACTGTTTTCAAAAAACATAGGGTTTTTATAAAAATGCGTGATTGTAATAAAAAATGAGGTGTTATCTGAAAACTAAACATACGAGAAAGTTCGGGTTTGAGTAGAAAGATGGAGGGGACTCTCCTCTATATATCTATACACCCAATTATATATGTATTGTATATGTTAGTCTCTCGTTCATAGTATATTTCATATTAAAAAGGTCTTTTGTAACAAAAAAATAATTTAGTAAGTTTTTCATTTGTATTTAGTTTTCTTTATCAAGCATTTCCACAATAAGCGATATTAAATAGATTTTTCTATTAAATTATGTAGGATCTTAGGAAAAAGGAGGAATTCCGAGCTGGGTATCGAATCCTGGACCCTCTCGGTTGTAGCTGATCAGCTCTTACACATACCCACGGAACCCTCCTACTTTTCCTAATCCCCATACAGTATTTGGTCTGGGGGGTCCTGATCCCACACTCGGTGATCCTGAACCGGCATTCGCCCTCGAATGTCCGTCGCAGCGCCATCGCCTTTTTGGTCTCATCGCCTTTTTGGCCTCAGCGTCATCAACACAACTCGTCATCAACTTTGTCACTTTTCGGGAACACCATCCTACTGTCCTCTCTAGTAGTTTTCCCTGGATATGCCCCTTACTTCACTTCGTCGTCCTTTCGCTCACGTGCGACCGTCTCCGCAACGCTTGCTCACTGCGTCCGTCGTCTGTCACCATATGGGCATCGGTGTTCCCCCCATCCCGGACGAGACCCCAAAAATGTAGGATCAAAGACGATAAATATGAAAATATATATAATTTAACACAACAAATCACAACTAATACAATCGATTAAACTATTTACTCCCCAATCTCCGTCTGACATTTACAATTTACATCTCGAATCACACACGTCGTATTTCTATCTATTCTGAAAACCGCAATCAATAACATTGTTTAACAGATCGTCGCGTCGTTACTGTTACTATCGTCGTAGTAATCGGCGGAATTCGGTACGGTAATTCGGTATGGTATCGCACAATTATTTTTTGTTACAAAAGACCTCTTTAGTATGAAATATACTATGAACGAGAGACTAACAATAAAAAAAATATATAAAATAATTTGTACAGAATAAATGTACTAATAAATAATAAATAACTGTGGTGTCCTCCCGTTCCTGGCCCTCTATCCGGTGGTCGCACACAAGGTTAGGAAGTTTACAAATAACACCACAGCTCTTGCTTATACCTATCCTGTGTTTAACTCACTCCTCAACACAGCGGCCACGGGCCCTCAGGTCCCCCACCACCGCACCATTGACACCCCGCGCGGCACATCTTTATTTATGTATACAGGGTGTCCCAAAAATGTCTCGCTTTCTTCAAAGGGGAGGTTCCTGAGGCCATTTGAAGCGACATTTTCCTTTGCAAAAATGGCTGTTTCGGCTTTGTTAAGGAGTTATTAACGAAAAACACGGACCAATCAGAGCGCGACCGCGCAGGTACACTTGTACCCCCGAGCGGGGAAACCGCGTGCCTAATGGAGTACCGTCGCCATAAACCAGCACCTCGAAGCTCGACCTTGACGATGGCTCGACTTCTGGTTACTAAATGTGCACAATAGGTCAATAAAATGCTAAATGCTAATCCGGTACTTCATTGGGCACGCGGATTCCCCGCTCGGGGGTACAAGTGTACCTGCGAGTGACCCCCGATTTGGGGGCTTTCATTTACTCTTTCCATTCCATTTGAAAACACGGTTCCATCGAACAGTTGCTGAAATGAAAATCGGTAGTGTGCTGTTGAGAGGCCGTTAACCTCGTCAGCTGTTCTAAACTAGTCCTCTTACGGTCGCGAGCATGGACGGGCGTTTTTTCGTGCACGGGCAGTCGAAACAGTCGATTTACGTGCATCAAATGTGAACTGGTTGTGTGTGATATGTGGATTTCTGTGAATCACTTGTGTGGATTTCATTCAACGTTTGTGGACCCAATGGATATGTGTGAATAATTTTACTGTGACTGTGAATAAATTAATAATGTGGGCCGGATTGTGCAGTGAAGGACATTGACCCATTCTGCTCGATAATTTCATAGAGCGAATAATTAAAATGCTCTTGCGAATTTTACGGGTAGGCAGATTCAATGTTGCACACCGAATAATTTGTGAATACAGGAATCATTTTCACCTCGCTGTGGCTCTACATGAGAACCAAGGTAACCAAGGCTTTCTCAGTATTGACGGTGTTAGATTGTGCGGTGGTCGCGTATCTAACAGCTGTTCGTGCCGCGCGCCTTCGGGGCCGTTCGCGACTGTAATATCGCGGTGCAGCGTTCGCTTTAAATAATTTGAATTCCGTCAATTTTAAAGTGTCTGCCTTTTCAAAAATTGGCCCGTAAAGAGGAGACTTGGAGCTGTCACCACGTTTTTTTCGAATTTTTAAAAAAGTCCCAGCTATAAGAAAATTGCATTTGTTTAAAACATTTGCAAAATAAATGGTGAAAAAACCATTTCTTCCAAATCGAAATATTTTCAATAGATGCTCTTATGTGTTCACTACAAGCTCCTAAAAACTCATTTTCCTCGGTACGTTAGTTCTAGTGTTATAATTTAATGAAAAAAAGTTCTTCACACGTCTGTAAAACCAACATTTTTTAAGATTTCGAAAACTCCTTCGAGATTTGTTCATAGGTTACTAAAGACTACACATATTCAAATTTGAACTATTCGACATAGGACTCGAACAATTTTCTTCTCTTGTTTGTTCCTTGCTTTGGACCGCGGTGTATCACCATCGCTCGACTTCTGTCGCGCGCGGCCGTCTCTGCCAATACGCCTCTAGGTCGCGCTCTGATTGGTCCGTGTTTTTCGTTAATAACTCCTTAACAAAGCCGAAACGGCCATTTTTGCAAAAGAAAATGTCGCTTCAAATGGCCTCAGGAACCTCCCCTTTGAAGGAAGCGAGACATTTTTGGGACACCTTGTATACAAATGCACTTGTTATGCATTCATTTTTCAGAATCAAATCATATCAATCTTACCGCAATATATCTGGCAACACTAGTTTTGCCATCCAACATGGCCGCAGTCTACCATCCCTCCCCGCTCGCGGCACGACCCCTCTCACCCATAAACGCACTTTATGCTCAGTCCTTTGGACGACGCGAAAGTCAATCAGCCATTGTGCATACAAATTGCCCAGATTTCATAACGATCACTTTACTCCCATTTCCTGAAGCGAAGAAGCAATATTTTCTCACGGGACTTTTGTAAAAATATTCTTTGCTCCATTCCGCGTCCCCGTGCGTTGCCCTTGTTGGCAATTTGGCCCTTGAAACACGATAAAAATACGTTTTTAGGGAAGAATTTCTTTTTGCAATTTTTCCGAGAAAGCGATTGGTAAGTCGATCGGTATACTTCTCCTGAATACGAAAATGGTGATCATTACTTGACTTTTTCTAAATTAAGCAAGGAAATCGCGAAAAACTGTTTCGTAGTTCACGTCTCAGCCGATAGAGTCCGCTAGTTTACCTCCTGCACACCCTTAAAGTGTCCGAAATAGGACATTTTCTTGCTGAATAAGAAGATGATTAATAGTTCATTATCGAAAGTTACGATATGTGTAACATTAAAAAATAAATCTGTTTTTAACTTGATTTCTTAACCAAAAGCATTGTTTTTGTTGATCGTGAGTCACTAACTAGAAGATACTATTAATTTTGAAAATGGTGTAAGCCATCTAAATGTTTAGCAGACACATTTTCGAACAATGTAGTCATAACATTATACTACGATATATAAATTTCACGTTAAAAGATCACACATTTTACGAAACATTTTCAAATGCAAAAGTCTAAATATCTCAAAACAAAATGTTTATAATTTACACCACTTTCATAATCACTGGTACATATAATAGGACCAGACTTTAAACTGTTTTTAACTATAATTTCAATTAGTCAGTTTATTATTACCTTTTTCCTTCGGCGACTCTGCCAATTTTGTAATGCTCAGCCTCCGCTGGTAGCCGGACGGTGCTCTGAAGTTCATGTTCCTTTCGTCGAACCTCTTGTTCTTCTACCTCGATTTGCTTGCGCCTCTGAACAATTTTTATTTGGATTTCCTCGTTTCGTATTCGTTGCCTTATCTTCGCTGCTTGAAGCTCGTAGGCGAGTTGAGCCTCAGCTTTCTATAAAACATAACCATAATTAGAGGATATTGTGCGGTATCGACTGGTTTAAATTTTTGTACTGTTACTTATGCTAGTCTCAATAAAAATCGCATTTAAGCAGAATTAATAAAGAGCACAATTACATTTTTTCCAAATATGACGGTTATATTGTTCAATACTACGATGCTATTGAGTCAAACTATATATGTGTATATCGCATCACCAAATAAATAATTAGATAAATCAATGAAAGATTACGATATAAACGTGAACGTACCGCTGTGTTCACTTCTTGGTCAAAGTTCGCTTTTTGCAGCTGGAAAAGTCTAGCATTGTCTTCGATTTTTGTGTCGGTGTTGTACTTCGTGTCCATAGCTGCTTTCTCGCATTCTGCTTCCTGAATTAGAATACAGAGGAGTTAGTTGATAATTAACAGACATATAAAAGATTATTTAATATTCTGGGGTAATCAATATTATTAAAACGTCCGAAAAAATAGGAAACAATCGCTTCTTTCACTTAAAATGTAAGATTACAAAGATTGAGAATTAATTTTGGCTCTTCGTTCTTTTGGAGGACCAGATGTTTTTAACATTCTTGAACTCTTTTTTAACTTTTTTTATGTAATCCTGTAGATATCGATGAGGACATTACGAAAATGTAAGTATTATTGTTAGGAATGCACTGGTTTATAAGTTATACGCGTTTAAACATGAGCAATTTTAAGCGTTTTTGTCAGGTTAGAGTGTCGCCGTATTGGATATCCGTTGAGTGGTAGAGGTTGGACTGTTGAGCGAATGCGCTGGATAGATGGTGGATGTTCAGTACATCGGCTAAGTAGTAGTGAGCGCACGCGCTAGATGGCAATTCACTGATTTATAGGTTAGACGTGTGTAAACATAAGCAATTTCAAGTGTTTTTGATAAATTAAAGTGTCGTCACATTAGAATATTCGCTGGGTGGTAGGATCTCAAAAAGAAGGTATATGGTCCAAGTTGGTTTGGGGTTAGGTCGTCGTGGGAGCAGAGAGGGACGGCCATTAGGCCGGCCTGGCCACGCTTACAATGTTCTGCATTTTGATTTCGTACATGTGTTAATATTGCGTACGTGCTTGTGCTGCCCGTTAGATGGCAGATCTGATGATCTGCTCGGTACTACTTAGCCGATCTCACGCTTCATTACAGAAACTGCAAAAATGATTACCGCTTGGCTGGAATGTCCAACCACAACCAGCATATTCACCAGATTTGGCATCTTTCTACTACCACTGATTTTAGATCCTGTCAAATGTTCTTAATGGAAAAACTCCATTCTTTTTCAGATTGTAAAAACCATATCGATGAATTCATCGCCCAGAAAGATGCTAAGTTCTTGAAGGAAGAAATTTAAAAGTTACCTTAAAACTAATAAAATGTAATAGAAAAAAAAGTGAAATATGTTATTTGAATGAATCTATGAATGAATATCTTAATTTTGCCTTTGAACTTTAATTTACCATATGGTTTTGAAAAAAATTAATAAAAGTTGTCAAATTTTTCAGCATTTACATAGGACTGCGTCTTTAATCGGTAATGTCTTATGGTTGGGAACAAAGAGAAATACAATGGGATAATGGAAATAAAAATTTGAGAGTAACAAAGCAAAACTGTAAAATGGAAGGCATAAAAGAATTTGTAGCTTGGTGGTTATACTAACTCGAATGCCGGCGTCGCGGTTTGCCTCGGCGACGCCAACGTCGGCGTCGCGTTTAACAGCTGCAGTCTGAGCTTTTCCAAGAGACGCCAAGTATTGAACGTTGTCGTAGACATCCTTTATCGTAAACGACAGAATTTCGATACCCATGCGGCCGACATCTGGAGCTGCTACCTCCCTCACTAGTGTCGCGAATTGATCTCGATCCTTGTATATCTCTTCCACCGAGAGTGTACCTACCAAATTCAAAATTTTTATAGTAATTATTCAAAGTATTAAGGCGCTTGAAATAAATGGAGGCAGAGTTCCCTAAGCGCCGGACACTTAAAGTATTTCTTAAATAAATGAAAATATAATACTGTATTCTTTTTATTCTACCTTATTTATAAATTAACAATGATAGAAACCGAAATGAAGTGAAAAATAATCAATATTTCCAAACTCATTAGCTTAAATTCATACTACACTTTGGTTATATGATTTTAAGAAATCACGAAGTGACTTCTAGTAACAGGCACAGTAAAAATTAAAAATAATATGTTGCAACGATTGCAAATATAATGGTGAAAACATTCTGGGATATCTTCACAAGTGTCGTCAGCCCATTTTTGGCAGCCTGAACGTTGAATCCAATCTATTTCACTATTTTCTAAACAAATTACTCAGATTACCCCCTGGTTAGTCTGTCTCGGTTCGAATGTTGTAGTAATCTGAAGTTTATTTTAACACATATTCATTTAACCTTTTTTCTTACTATTCATGTTGCGTGGGTGTATTTTTGAATCACTGAAACCGACGTAATAAATAGTAGTAAAAAAGGAACATGCAAGACTGAAATTGTAGTGTCCTGCAATATGGGAACTTGTTCTGACCGGTACTAAGGTACAGTGAACCCATCAAAGTAAATTCTGTTTATTAAAATCATTACACCGCATGCGCAATATAGAAGGATAATTAAAAATATACAATACTTATTAAAAGATACGATAACACAACTCACACGTCTTACGACCACAAATATTAATAGATACAATAGTTTATCATTTGTATGATGCACCGGCTTCTTGTCCGCTGCAACAATGAACTGATTTCCTTAGCTGTGCATACGCAATAGGAACGTGAGAAATCGTGATTATTATTTGTTTTTATTCCTCTACACCAGGGTTTGACTTTATTTGCTCGCGAGGACCGTTTTCCGAGGGCTACGCCTCCTCGACCCGGCCGCGCGTCTCGCTTCCCGTGGTCGCCTACGTGCTCGGACGAGCTCAGGCGCGATCATAACAGACAGATGAACGTGGCGCATAATGGGCGACACTCGTTTCAATAGGTTTCCACATTACCATCGAGGTACTATTGCCAATGCGTTTTTTTTATTAGTGGTATCCCCTGTAGACCTATTCCACTATGTCACACGATAATTTCGGACAATAGCTGTAGAAAATTAATTAAAAAAATAAATTCATAAGATAAATTCTAAAAATAGTTTTTAATTCTATTGTTTAAATTTTAATACGGTCCGGAACAACTTGATCTTCGTGCACGTTTAGACGTGCTTGGCAAATTGTTAAGGTCTATGGAAAGTTTGGACGTAGATATTCGCATCGCCGACGCAAGCGAAGAATCATTTAAACATGTATCCGGTGATCCGATTTAATATAGCGCATTGTTGAAAATGAGCTTTCGCACAAATAAGTTGATCCAAACATTGAGAATATTCGGGTCGCAAAATTTCGAAGAATAGGGTACTTTGATTCTTCCTGCGTTTTCAAGAATTCGGCTCGTTTTTCTTCCCTCGTTTTCAGAGAGATGTCGTGCTGAAGATCGCACAGTTCTCGTTGAAACTCGAGGGCTTGATCTGCAGTTTTGACAGTGAGGGGATTCTCGAAGAGAATTAGATCATTTCTAAACGAGTCGAAGTCGCTGAAACGCGTATCGAATTGATCTATTATCGATTGAAGAATGTATAAGTGATTATCAAAATCGCAGTTAATGCCGAATTCTTCGAAAATTAGTTGACACGAGGGAAAGAAGACCCAAATTTTTGGCTCAGAGTGCAAATGTGTTTTAAAAAGTGCAAGCTGCTCACGGAAAGAATCGACTTGGCTGCATAATTCCGAAATACTTTGCTTGGGGCCTTGCAATTTTAAATTTAAAGAATTTAAATGATTCGTTAAATCGACTACAAATGAAAGTTCGCAAAGGAAACTTACATCTTTTAAGAAGGAGGAATATTCTTCTCAGCTGATTTTTGGATTTTGTTGTAGAAAAAGGGAGATCTCTTTTCTTACAATAAAAAACTGCGTTAAACATTTCGCTGCACTGAGCCAACGCACCTCACAGTGCAACGACACGTCCGTGTAAGAAGCGTTATGCGTTTCCAGAAAGTTTACAAATTTTCTGTGTGATAAAAATTTATTTTCACCTTTAATCTAAACGTGCACGAAGATCAAGTTGTTCCAGACCGTATTAAAATTTAAACAATAGAATTAAAAACTATTTTTAAAATTTGTCTTATGAATTTATTTTTTTAATTAATTTTCTACAGCTATTGTCCGAAATTATCGTGTGACATAGTGGAATAGGTCTACAGGGGATACCACTAATAAAAAAAACGCATTGGCAATAGTACCTCGATGGTAATGTGGAAACCTATTGAAACGAGTGTCGCCCATTATGCGCCACGTTCATCTGTCTGTTATGATCGCGCCTGAGCTCGTCCGAGCACGTAGGCGACCACGGGGAGCGAGACGCGCGGCCGGGTCGAGGAGCCGTAGCCCTCGGAACACGGTCCTCGCGAGCAAATAAAGTCAAAGCCTGAACTAACGTAAGGAATGTGTATTGTATTCTGCAACAGGGCAAATTTATGAAACGCAAAAGATTAATGCAAAGTCGTCCATTAAATTAATGGCATAAAGAAGAGCGTTTAAAGTTTGCACAGGATCATGGTCTTTGGAAAAAGAAATGCAGAATTGTGATTTTCAGTGAAGAACAAAATTCATTTAATTTTTCGCGATTTGAGGGAAGGACGAGGCATATTTCAGCCGTTGACAAAAGGGCAGCGGCCATGTTATGTTATAGGCCGGTATAGGATGCCATGATAAAATTGAAATAAATTCTTGACAAGGCCACACAATTAGTGAAAAATATATTAAATTAACAGATTAACAATTAGACTAATTCGCGGTTTGCATTGCGGGCAGTTATTATATTTTTCAGCATAATAATGCTGTATTTCACACTGCAAAAGCAGTTTCTTTTCTTTTTATTTAAAAAAATATGACGGTTCTGGATTAGCCTGCCAACTCGCTTGACTTCAATATTATTAATAATATTTGGATTGACCTGTCAAGAAGTCTGGTGGCAAGCAATTTAGCGACGTAAAAGATTTAACAGATAGTATTAGTAAAAGCTGAAGCCTATTAAAACAGAAACGAATATAAATTCTATAAAATAAATTCAACGAAAAGGTGGTCTTACCAAATATTAGCATTACGTTTAATAAAATATTTTTCTAAAACAATTCTAATTTCTTATTAATGTCCTATTATATTGTCCGACCAAGATCAGCTCATGTTTATATAATATTTTGTTCTCGAATTTCCCTTTTGTATACGATACAAACTTCAAATTTATCATGCTCATGTTAGAGGACGCATCCAATAAATAAGATGCGCAAAATGTACATTCTTTTCTTTTAATTATACGAAATATTCAAATATATCAGACGTCCTTCCATTTTGTCTGGCACTGTACTTGAAATGTTTCCTAGAATAAGATTCTCAAGAATACACGAATCTCTCGCGTTGTGAAAACTCACCTAATATGGCACGAAGGTGGCCCTCCAAGGTAGAAAGGATTGTCGATTTGATTTCGTGTACGCTTTTACCGAGAAACTGTTCGCTAGCAGTGTGTAACAGTTCGTCAGCCTTCATAATTTTGCATTGCGCGACTCCCGTGACGGTCAATGGTACACCTTGAGCAGTTTCCACGCTCTCGCAGACGGGGTTCAAGGTCATGACCTCCAGGGATAGACGTTGGACGTCGGTGACGAACCACCATGTGAAGGCGTAGCCTCCCACGATGGTCCTCTTTTTCATTAACCCGCAACATCCTCCTGTAAACATAATTTAGAAATCAAATTTTAACACATTCGCGCCAGACGACGCATACAGAGTGATTCAGCTAAGTATACCACCTGAATTAACCCTTTGCACTCGGGGCTATTTCAACTCAAAAACCAAACATTTCTTCTAACCTAGAATACTTCCAATGTATATAATTTTTTTTATTTTATACGTATGAAACTGATATAGTACCTCATACAATATTTTATTGTTTAGTAATTTATTAAATGTAAACAATATTTTGAATAATGGTATAGCAATTTGCAGTGGCGCCTCAGAGTCGCCATTCGAGTACTAAGGGTTAAATGAAAATTATTTGGTACATGAAAAAATTGTTGACATGAAAGTAGTATGGTTTTAATAGTTACATACATTGTAATAATTATTTTCTTCCTGTTTCGCTTTTTTATTGAGATATAAAGATTACCTTAACTTTCTTCATTGTAAAGGGTAAATTTTTATCTTGTGGATGAAGAGAGAATGGAATCGTGACTAAAAAACTATAAGAGTATATGTGATGAAAACTAATGGTTACTGAGATATTCTCCATAAATGATTTTTACATGTATTTTTAACATAACGATTGTTTACACCCGCGGTTGATCCGATGATCGTTCGGGCCTTGAATGTATTTGCACAGCGAGGTGCCCGCTAATTTACTAAGATCGAAGGACCACTTTCCAAACCTTCGCGATTGGAAAGACTAAATAACTGCGATACGAACTGTTTCCGAAAGGGAGAAACTCCAACACTCTTTATTTATCGAATAAGTGACAGACTTCTGTATATATCAACGAGTTGACCAGATGATACTAATTTTGGTTGCTGTTAGTGAGTCTCGTTTGTACAAAGTCACACAGGGAGAGCCCGAGTTATCTCTTTTATTTCCTCGGTTCTCCCTTCCTAAAACGAAATTTGTCCCTACTCCAGGGAAACTAAGGGTGGGCGGAAACTAAAACAAAGATCCAAGAAACGGGCTTAACGAATCGCAAGGGTCGCGGGCATTGCAAAATGCATAGGCATACAAGCTAAGGGAAAGGGGGGTTCGCGACGCTGCCAGCATGTCCCAAAAACTACGAAAAGCGAAGCTTGGGGAATCCCAGGCATCTGGCAGCGATACCGCGCTAGGGCCCCGAGTGCCTAGCCGCGCCGATTCGAAGAAAACTAAACTATTGGTGCCCAGATGTTTTACAACATGGACTTGTGCCCTGGGTCAAGACGGAAATTGCATTGACAAAGAAGACGGTGACAGGCCCATGCCGTAGCCAGATTGCACGAGTAGCGTACCGAGCCCAAGACACAATAGCGATTGCACTATAATAAATTTATTTGCTCGCGAGGACCGTTTTCCGAGGGCTACGCCTTCTCGACCCGGCCGCGCGTCTCGCTCCCCGTGGTCGCCTACGTGCTCGGACGAGCTCAGGCGCGATCATAACAGACAGATGAACGTGGCGCACAAGGGGCGACACTCGTTTCAATAGGTTTCCACATTACCATCAAGGTACTATTGTCAATGCGTTTTTTTTATCAGTGGTATCCCCTGTAGGCCTATTCCACTATGTCACACGATAATTTCGGACAATAGCTGTAGAAAATTAATTAAAAAAATAAATTCATAAGATAAATTTTAAAAATAGTTTTTAATTCTATTGTTTAAATTTTAATACGGTCCGGAACAACTTGATCTTCGTGCACGTTTAGACGTGCTTGTCAAATTGTTAAGGTCTATGGAAAGTTTGGACGTGGATATTCGCATCGCTGACGCAAGCGAAGAATCATTTAAACGTGTATCCGGTGATGCGATTTAATATAGCGCGGTTCTCCCTTCCTAAAACGAAATTTGTCCCTACTCCAGGGAAACTAAGGGTGGGCGGAAACTAAAACAAAGATCCAAGAAACGGGCTTAACGAATCGCAAGGGTCGCGGGCATTGCAAAATGCATAGGCATACAAGCTAAGGGAAAGGGGGGTTCGCGACGCTGCCAGCATGTCCCAAAAACTACGAAAAGCGAAGCTTGGGGAATCCCAGGCATCTGGCAGCGATACCGCGCTAGGGCCCCGAGTGCCTAGCCGCGCCGATTCGAAGAAAACTAAACTATTGGTGCCCAGATGTTTTACCACAGGGACTTGTGCCCTGGGTCGAGACGGAAATTGCATTAACAAAGAAGACGGTGACAGGCCCATGCCGTAGCCAGATTGCACGAGTAGCGTACCGAGCCCAAGACACAATAGCTATTGCACTATAATAAACCATTGCCCGCTGCTGGCCGCTGCAACGATTATGTTAAATCAAACGACTCGTGTAAAAAGAGAATTGTGTTTGCATATACCGTGAATTCTCGATAATTGTCCATAACACGGGTCCGGGCAGGGACAAATATCGTGCAGAAGATATTATTTGTCGACCTCTGCCGAACTTACGGACGGACAACGAAACCCAAGTATATCGTTGTGAGATCACTACTAATCCAATAACAAAACTTCTTAATTTTTCATTATTTTTTGAGATAATAAATGGTTCGGACGCAAAAGAAGACAGTGTATGGAAAAGAAAGAGACGCGAAGAGCACCTGCGTCCTAAACTTCCATCGTTCATTACACAAGTAAATATCCGAGTTATATTATATTTGGTATCATTTGCAGTAGAAAAATGCCACGAATATTATGGTAAAAATCCCATAAAAAATAATGAAAAATGAAGAAGTTCTGTTATTCCATTAGTAGTAGTTTTCTGGTTTCACACTGACATACCCGACCAGTGACGCCACAAATGTTAGCTTTTCGCGCATGCGTACTGCGGCGCGCGCGGAATCCAGTAACGTATACGCGCCAAAAAAGAGCAACATCTAGGTGGCGTGCCGGGACCTAGCACTGCCATAGACGAACTTGAATATAACAGACGTTATTTTTTATTTACTTGTTTATTTATATAATTAGAAAATATATTTTTGTTGTTTTGGATACTGGAAAGATTTTTGGCAGTTTTCTTTTGTCTTGCAACAAATGTTGGTATTCTTTATAGATTCTGCCAAATAAAATAAAATTTTATATTATGTTATTCTGTATAATCCGAACTTGTTTAGGTAAAGAAAGTACGTGAATGTTGAATGAAAAACATTATTTTTAAAACAGGGCCTCAAAGAACTCTGAAAAATTTGAAATTAGTACAATACTGATGCCACGCGTGAATATGCTTGCGCGAAAAGCTGACATTTCTGGCATCACTGTACCCGACCCGTATTATGTTACACTTCTCGGCGACCGAGGCCTATTAGCCCCTTACGGGGTATACCCCGCGGTAGTAGGGAGAGTTCTCGGACAATTACGGGCCAGATATTTCAGACAATTATCGAGAATTCACTCTATGTACTTATGTAGATTGCAGATACGCGCGAATAGCACTCGATGGCACGAATTTCCTCAATGATCAATTAGCTGACACGAGCTCGGACGTTCCAAATGTCAGTGACACTTATGTATATCTCAAAAACCTCAATCAAAAATATAAACATCTCCTCCTGGTTTCATAATGGTGTTTGGGAACCGTTCTTGAACAATGTTGTGCATTATTTTTGCATTATTTTTATTTGCGCAACGATTTAATATTTCACTAATAGTCGTTTTATAGATATTAGTTTATATTTTTATTTATGATAGAATTAAAAACTGGAGGGAACTATAGGATAAAAGATATTTCAAAGTGATTGTTGTATACACAAAGGTGCAGCCCATAACGAACTAATTCGATCTAAAACCGTGTTCCTTTTAGAATACATATAAATATGTATACATATATGTACAGAGACACATACATAACACAAATCTGTTCGGTTATGTTTGTCTCTTTATTTATATGTCTCTTTATTTATTATTGAAGTAGAGAATTATATATGGCGACTGAAAAGTGTGAAACAAGGAAAAAGGAGAAGGAAGCGTTTCAAATACCATCTTGTGCCCTAGGTCGGAGCGGCAATTGCATTAACAAAGAAAACGGTGACAGGCCCATGCCGTAGCCAGATTGCAATGAGCCGCGTACCGACTCTAAGACACAATAGCGATGGCTCATCATAAAACATCGCCCGAAGCTGGCCGCTACAAATACATTTATGCTATTTCTATAAAGTAATGCAAAATAGTCACTTTTGTTAAACTAGTGTTAAATAAGGAAAATAGTCCGAAAATTGTTTTTGCTATTTTAACCTATAACTGCTTTCTCGGTTAAGATATAAAATTAAAATTTGACACATGCTTTCTCTTCATGCCCCATTGAATGTCGCCTCAGAGGTTTCATTTATTTCAAGGACACTATTAAACCCCTTAAGCAACACACCCTCTTAATTATAAAATTAAAATTAAAAAATTATTTTACAATTATAATTTTACTGTTCTCTTTCCTGTAAGAAAGAAATGATCAGAAATCATAATTATTATTCCTAAAATTCTAAACTTATAGCATAGGAATGAATGTTTTTCTTTGTTGCGAGTTCTGTCATCGATAACAGTTACTAATACGGTTAAGTAGAGTTTAGTCATTATCACGTTTATTTGTAACCAAGACGGATAAATCTTCAAACTTTTTAACTGCTACATTTTTCGACAACTGTTTGCAAAATTTCGCAACAACTGACATTCATTTAAATAAAAGATATTAAATGATCTTTTTGGAAAAAAGTTTCCAAGATAATCATTATTTTTCGTCTGTGGAAATGATGTAAAAGCATGCTTGTACCAATAATGCAGTAAAAATGAATATCAGTCGAATCGGTAGGTTATTTGTTAGGGTAAATAAAAATCGTGACTTAACGAATTCCGAAGTGTTATCTGGTTGTTTATAACAATGCCGCGGTTCGATTTGTGATTCAACGGCCGTTAACGACACACATAACAGCACCGGTGTCGCAACGCTAAGTAGGTCGTAGCCGTATAACGGCCAACCGAGCTCTTTACCGTAAGTCGGTTCTGTCGCTCTTCGTGGACGTGACGCGGATCACGCATCACGCACCACGTCCATTTTCAACTTCTATGTTTCGACGAATGGAAAGTTTCTGCGTTTTTACCTCGTTCGCCATCTTTACGCATCTGTAGGCTGACTTTAGCAACATTTCATATATGTAATTGTTATTTCTATCGATCGAATTTTGAATTATGTTAGAGAAGATGTTATTGATCTATAAGATCGAACCTTGCGCCAATAACATCTTCTCTAACATAATTCAAAATTCGATCGATAGAAATCACAATTATATCATGGATGGCGAAACAATTACAAACAACCAGACATTTTTTGCGTCAATGTCAAGGACGTTTGGTGTGGAAACAGTTAAAATTCTTAAGGACTGGTCGTACACGAATTTATCCATAGCTAAGATAAGTAACAAAAAACTTTTTCTTCCAAAATGTAGATCCAATAACGTTATTCCCAATTTCATTTACAAAACAGTTATTACGAAAAACAATTTTATCACTACGTCTCCATTCACTCATGACAAGTTGTTGAAATTACAGAACAGATATACGAAAAAAGTTTTAAACATTACTATTAAATATACACACAATTTACGCAGTAAATTACTTAATAATATTTCTGAATTAAACGAAGAATTACAGTTTCTTATTCCCCAACATATTCTAGAAAAATTTTACAGATTTGAAAATAAAAAATTTTTGAAACTCTGCAAAGAACAAAAAAAACGTGGTATTAAAAAATTCAACAACCTGTTGAGAGTAAATGACAGAAATTATGAAACGGATGGATCCATTGATGACAAACTCACTAATAATGATTCAGCTGACATCAATAACAATTCTTGGTTTAAAAATCTAACAAACATTGATGTTCCAACAAATGTAAAAAAAGTACTTGCACTAGGCCCCAAATTTGCATTGGAAGTACCTAATTAATTCATAACCTCACCCAAATTCAATGCCTCCGTCGAAGCTGGCTTAGCAAAAATAACAGAAACAAATAATATTCAATCCTCCACTAGAATTCGTATAATCAATAAAATTCTCAATTGCACCACCCACACTATAATAAAAAACAAAAAAAACAAGAACATCGAACCTTTGCGCCGATAACATCTCTAACATAATTCAAAATTCGATCGATAGAAATCACAATTATATCATGGATGGCGAGACAATTACAAACAACCAGACATTTTTTGCGTCAATGTCAAGGTCGTTTGGTGTGAAAACAGTTAAAATTCTTAAGGACTGGTCGTACACGAATTTATCCATAGCTAAGATAAGTAAAAAATTTTTTCTTCTAAAATGTAGATCCAGTAACATTATTCCTAATTTCATTTACAAAAAAGTTATTAAGAAAAACAATTTTATCGTTACGTCTCCATTCACTCATGACAAGTTGTTGAGATTACATAAAGATCGAACCTTGCGCCAATAACATCTTCTCTAACATATTTCACATATGTACCTTGTTTCTATAATGTTAATAAACCAAATTATTATTTTAACCATTAAGGGGACAGTCTCGCGTAAGAGTTCAAAAATTGATTTTTCTACAACTACAGAACTTTAGAAACACTTTAAATTTTATGTTGAGATTCATTGAAATAACAAAGTCCGATTTCTGGAGAACGATGCTTCGGATCAGCGATGTCAGTGCAAAACATTAAACGTGATTTTTTCAATAGGCGTCGATAGAATTTTGTAAAACTACATGGCAATCGCTTGGAAATTTTGGCAAGCTATGCCACATACTACTAGCTCTCGCCGATACAAAAATGATATTTTTACATTGTAAGATAGTAAGATACGATTTTGAAACATTTATTTACTTCGGGTGAGATGGAACCAAGAAAAACGGCATTAACCCTTTGCCGTACTATTTTCCTTGCGGTTAGAGTGATTAGAACGTCTTTATCCCCAAAAATGTCGCAAAAGAGAAAAGAAAATTTATATTTTTTGTATGGCTACATTTCCTTTAATGTTTAAATATTGATGACAGAAGAATCAAATTTTATTTCGTCTAAATAGGAAGGTGCACACTTCATATTTGTTAGACTTTGTTTAAAATCTACATCACGAGTTTGCCTCGTTAAAGTACGGCAAGGGGTTAAAACTGTATAAAAAGTGTTTTGTATGACAAAATATTGTTAAATTAATTACAAAGGAATGCAATTGTACGTAAGACGTACCATCATTGAAAAAGACTCCTTAAAATTGTTCAATTTTGCAGCGGTTAGAGGAGATGCCCTCTTGAACACGATAAACACTATGTCGGTCTCCGAAAACTGACAGTATCGTTAGAAAATAATTTTATGAATAAACTTTATACATTTATAGTGCAAGTTTCTTAAAATTTCATACAATTTCTGCAGTCTTACTGTGCCAACGATGACTTTAATCAAAGTTGAAATAATTTTTACAGTTTACTGAGACAATGGTGCCCATGATGAAATTTGAAACCGTTCTTTCAGTATTACTGTGACAATAACAATTTTACAATATATTCGTTAATTTTATACAACAAAATCAGATTAATACTTCTATTAAACTATTGGATCCTAACGCAAATTCGTTCAGTTATCTTCAATATTTCCTCTTCAGTTATGAACAAACTAGAGAATCGTTACAAACAATCAATTATAAAATCGCTGAGTATAAATAGTTTATATTTAATCAAAGTTATCTGCATTTGCAATGTGTTGCAATTAAATCGTTACAATTAGAATATATTTATATTTGTAAACAAACTAATTTGTATGACAACTCAATATCAAATTGATCGAAAGCTTTGCAACGTCATACATTTTAACGAATGTTTTTCCGTATAAATAAAATGTTTGTAAAACTAACATTTGTTAATTATAGTTGAAAATTAAATGTAAATCCATCTTTCGTTTGTTTAAGAAATGAATGTCATCTTTCATTTTATGCAGTTCAAGTGCCAACGAAGTATTAATAAGCAATACAAATTCTATGTTTCAATGTGGTGTAGTCGTAACTAAACGTTTCGTGTAAGGAAGGTTGCAGAAAAGAATTATCTACTACTATAAACGCTAGGTGTGCTTAGAATAGTTGAACACTTCGAAACAGCTTGACGATGGTATTAACCATTCAGAGGTCTTTGGTAGAGTTACGGTAATCCTAATCCCGTTTACCATATTCTTTCGAATTCTTTTCCCTGAATCGATGTAGCATTTAAATTGTTTCTAAGTAGTATAATGCAGAGCATACAGAATTATTCAATAGTTGAGCAGTAACAACTTTTGTATTAAGAAATTGTGGAATTGCTAATCCACGAATTTGAAAATTGTAAATAACTATTAAATTATTTCATCTGTCTACATACCTGACTTATCTGAATTACTAATGATTATATTGCATGGTCGGAAAACTACGAATTTTTACATTGAAAAGCGTCATGAACTTTTTATGAAATAATTACAAAACATGAATAATTGTAAATAATGGATTCTTCAATTAAATGATTTCAAACCTGTATAAAGCAATTATAAATTACAAATCTTTATATGCATTAAGAATAAATTATGAATTCTCAAATTGAATAATTGATAACTACAGAATTTCAAATTATAACAGTTTTGAATAAGTTAAGCACTAATATGTGCGTGATATATCAACTCTTAGTATTCCAACCGATAGTACATCCAACTTCTTACCATTATAGGTTTGTTAATTCAAATGTATTTAGAAAAATTGTTCCTTAGAATTTGTACCAATTTGAAACAATCTTGTTTGCTAAAATAGATATTTATTTATTTCATATTTTATAATTAAAATGTTTTCTAAACAATTTTGTTATTTAAAATAGTTAAATACACGTATATTACTCATCTAACAAGCAAAAAGAAAATTAATATTATAAAATATAATGCATATTTCAAATGGTAATTTAAACTGTGAATAAAATTCAAGTTTACGCACTAGGTACTATTGGTATTCTTGTAAATGTTCCTGTCCTATTTTCAGAGACTCAAAAGACCTTCATTGAAGAAAAAACGTTCAGTTTTCATGAAAAAGAAATCCATCGACCTGTCAATTATTTCGAGACAATTGTAGAAAATGGTGATAAATATTTTTGAAAAATGTTAATATACACGAAATATATGGGATGCTACGTGTTAACAATATATTTTGCAGTTATTGTGACATATAATTCTTTTTACAGTATATTTCAAGTATAAATATGTCCTTTGTATCGATCGTAATGTTCTTAATGAGAAATGTTGGGATTTACGGCGCTACGGTTCGATCGTAAATCCCAACATTTCTCAATATTTCAAGTATCTTTTCCATATTCGATGATGTTATTTGGCGATGTTTATCTTTAAAAATTAACTTATATGCGGAGAATGACCGTTCACTATCACAGGATGTAATAGGTTGCGTACTTAAATTTACCGTATTGCTGGTACTTCTACTGGCCCTTGAATGAATTCACTAGCCTAAGTTTTTGAGACTTTTATTCATGTAGATAATCCCGTATTTTCGTCAGTAGCACGCCGTGTTTTCTTTTTGATTTATCCGCCGCAATCACCAGACATGTTGCTTAAACGATTAATCCAAATTAAATGTATCTCTATTGAATTGGTTAGAGGTAAACCTATTGTTTTTAATTTTTCCATCGTGGCCAGTTGAAAGCTAAAATCAGTTTTAATAAACATTAAATCTTGTGGAAGTTTTTCTAGTTGAAGCTTATCTTTTACAATCTCAATTGTAGCAGCGTCTCTTTCGTTAAAATTTTCGACTACCTATTAACATATAGAGTAAAATAAATAATATGTTTATTCGAAAGAGTTCTTGTTACCAAATAATTGCACTTTACCTACTTTCTATGCGCTTCAATCCGAAGTGGTGCTTTTAAAAATACTTCCTTCAAAGGTGATATTAATGTATTAATAAGTGGAAAATGAAGTCGTACTTCCTCGTCTGTTCTGTGTAGAGCGTAAACCATGCGCTACACATGCAACATGTATCATGTTTGCATACAATAATATCAATTTCTTCCCTGCTTTGACCATATATCATGCTACATCAGTTGTAAGTGGAATACTATTTCACTACCATTTCGTAGCGAAATTATTAAGACAGGATTTACAAAGCGAGATACGGTAGTACCATTGATTTCCTCTATTGTTTTGCAACAATGCAGTGCAGTTTTGTTGTTCTTTGTCACAAAGTTTTCCTATTACTAAATTTCCAATGTATAGCCCCGCTTTATTGGTCGTTCGGTTTACAGAAATCCATATGTAATATTCTACTATATGTTCCCTAATGTTCTGAATGCTTGAATTATAGCAATCATCTAAGTAATTTTTACATAATGTCAATTCGTCCGGAATTGAATTACCTGTATATTTTGCTAGAAAATTTTTTCAAACATGGTTCTTTAAAGTATTATATACAGTAAATATTTCTGTAAATATAATAAAAATATAAGCGTTCGAGTTACTGGCGGGTGATCTGAGAGAAATCAGGTCTCCGAGTGAAAAGAAGGGGCAATCATATGTAAACACTGCAAAATTTAACAACCCGAATAGAAATTTCAGTAAGGCAGGCATTACGTCCGCATTAGGCTAGCCTCATTTGGCAGTTAAGCCCTAATGGGGCAGCCCCGTTAGGCCCGCATGCGGCGTGTAACGCGGTATCCCAACGCCCGCCTAATTGGAAAAGCCCAATGCGGCACGCATTGGGAAAGCCGAATTAGGCCCACATTATAGGAGACGGTAATGAAATCAGGCACAAAAATATTGCGTAAATATCTTCTTCAAATATTGGAAAAATATTTTTTAAGCCACACTTTTTAATATGAAAAAAAGTATTAGACGAAATATTATATACAGATACAGGAAATATGAAATAAATGTTAAAAAAATTTAAACCACATATTCATCAAATGGGGAAGAAATATTTAAAATATATAAAGTAAATATTAAGAAAATATACAATTGATATTTAAAAAATGTAAAATAAATATTCTTTTTATATTCTATGAATAGCTAGCAGCCCACATTTTTTAAACATTTATTTGACATTTCTTGTATGTACATCGGGTTTTAGCGATCTTTTAAATGTAATGTTTATACATTATTCTCCTTCTTTTACTTCGATTCCAAACGCGAACTGAAACATGGACACGCGGCGCGGACGCGCCTTCCTCGAAGCGGTAACCCATCCTTCCTTATTACAAGGGCATGTGTTAGTGTGAACCTTGGTAATCTGAATATGATGGCGTTTCTAATGTTTCTATCCCTTCGAATCATCAGATGAATTCGTTTTGCCAGTATTTCAATTTTGTCTAACCATAAAACTGGCACCAAATATAGATACAATAGTATACTACCGTTTAAAAGGAAGTATACACTTTGGACTTACTATGAAGATTGAATTTAAGAAAGCGGAAAAAGCTAGGGAAAAGAGGCAAAGGAACAAATGATACATAATATATAAAATATACAGGGTGGCCCACATAACTCTGAACAGCTCAATATCTCGAAAACTATGCCATCGATTTTAAAGTTCTTAGTCTTAAATTGCATGGAACTGAAGGGCCTTTCTGACTACATAAACGTGAAGTGGCCTCCCTTCCCCTTTAACGGGGGACGGGAGGTACCTTTGTAATTTTAAATGGAACCCCCTATAAAATGTTACATATTCAGATTCTACCGGAAAAAACAAGTCAATTTTGTCTGAAACATTTTTTTGTCAGATACTTCCACGATGAGATATAACAGTTTGAAGTTTCGAGTTGTAGGTACTTAAAGCTCTCGGAAATAGCGCTATGGAATTATTCGCGCTTGAGTCCATTGCTTATTCGTGAAGAAACACAAACATTAATATTTACAATTCTTGAGTTTGACTCACTTATCTATGAAAACGTTTTCAGTTTAGAGCTGTTATTCAAGCAGTAACATTGTGATTATGGCTAATTTTGATACAGAAGTGAATATGTTATTAACGTTAGGTGAATGCCAAAAAAATGATCGGCGTGCAGCAGTGATTTTTTTTGAACGTTATGGGATCAAAAAATGTCATGCAACATTTCATAATTTAGAAAAGCGGCTTCGCGAGCACGGTGAATTGTGTAAAAAAAACTCGGAATAAACCTAAAGCTGTCACTAATGAAAATAATAGTGCCAGTATTCTTGCTGCAATTACATTAAATCCTCATATTAGTCAACGTGCACTTGCACAAACATCACATATTAGTCGTTCATCGATTCAACGAATTTTGAAACGGCAAAAGTATCATCCATATCGCATGGTTTTATCACAAGAGCTTTCGATAGCAGATTACGATCACCGCGTAAGATTTTGTGAGTGGCTGCAGGGTGTTGTGGAAAATGACTTTTTGTGCAAAATACTTTTTTCCGATGAGGCCACTTTTATGAATTCAGGGCATGTAAATAGACATAATCTGCATTATTGGGCCGTGGAAAACTCAAATTGGATGCGATGTGATCCCTTTCAACATCGATGGTCTTTAAATGTTTGGTGTGGCCTAATAGGAGATTTTGTGATTGGACCTTATTTTTTTCAAGAAACTGTAACATCTGCAAGTTATTGTGATTAATTAAAAAATCATTTGCCTGCGCTTTTGGAAGATGTGCCACTGCACGTTAGAAGAGAAATGTGGTTCCAACAAGACGGCGCTCCTCCACATTTTGCAATCATCACCAGGCAATTTTTGAACGGAAAATTTGGGAACAAATGGATAGGTCGTGGGGGACCTCGTCAATGGCCTCCTCGATCCCCCGATCTAACACCATTAGATTTTTTCTTATGGGGATATGTAAAGGACAAAGTTATGTTTGAACCATCGACGACAAAAGAGGATATGAAACAAAGAATACGTGACGCTTGCGCTTCAGTGACTCCCGAAATGTTAAAAAAGGTTAGAACAACTTTGATGTTTCGAGTAAATAAATGTTTACAAGCCTGTGGTGGACATTTTGAACATTTAATTTAAAGTACATTTTATTTCTTCACGAATAAGCAAAGGACTCAAGCGCGTATAATTCCATAACGCTATTTCCGAGAGCTTCAAGTACCTACAACTCGAAACTTCAAACTGTTATGTCTCATCATGGAAGTATCTGACAAAAAAATGTTTCAGACAAAATTGACTTGTTTTTTCCTGTAGAATCTAAATATGTAACATTTTATAGGGGGTTCCATTTAAAATTACAATGGTACCTCCCCTCCCCCGTTAAAGGGGTAAGGAGGCCACTTCACGTTTATGTAGTCAGAAAGGCCCTTCAGTTCCATGCAATTTAAGACTAAGAACTTTAAAATCGATGGCATAGTTTTCGAGATATTGAGCTGTTCAGAGTTATGTGGGCCAACCTGTATATAAATTTGATGTCTTTCAAATGTTAAAAGAAAAAGATTTTCATTTGTTGCATTTTCAGTTTAGATATACATTATAGTAAGAAACGAGCGACTTTGTCAATTTTTGTTTCACTATTCTGAAAAGTTTTAATCACAGCACTGTAATTTTAATATTTTATGCTTTGGAAAAATGTAATAAAAGAACATGAACCTGAAGGCCCGCCTACGCGAGGCTGCCCTCTTAAATTTCCGTAACGAACGAGACGAACGTCGACACAAAAAATAAAAAAGAAGTCTACCGAAAGAGTGGCTCTCGTGGACCGAAACGGCACTTTGCCCCACTACGCCGACAGCTGAGCTCACAGTCGAGGCAACGGGGTTCGGGCCGCGGAAGGGGGCCCAGCGGCTGTGGTCGTGATAGTTGTAAGAATGGGTCCGCGTAGGAGGGGGCAGTCGATGACCGTTATGGGGCGTGCTTGACTTCGCAAGGTTCGTAACCCGCTCCTATCCCGATGGATCCAGCATGCCGACACCCGGCCAGGAGCAAGGTCATGGTCAGTCCCACGCCGAGCTCTACGCGACTGTTCCGGAGCTCTATCACATGGTGGAAAAGACCGACGGACGACGACCTCGATCGCGGCTTCCAATTTCTGGGACACTGCCTGGAGGATGCTACCGACTCGCGAGCTCGACTCTTTGCTCTGTTCGACTCGTGACCGGTCACTTTCGTTGACAACCGAGACCGTTTGTGGGACAACGTGACAAAGGTGTTGCGAAAAAGGAAGAATGCTCGGTTGAAATTTTCAGTTGTGTCGATGGTGACGTTTTTCGTGTCTTTCGGTGACTTTTACCAAATATTGTTCCTTATCAACATTTGGATATCCTGAGTGTGTCGAAATAGGCTCACGTGTCATCTGTTGAGGAATTTTAAGTGCATACAGTGGATAAATTTTGTGAACGCTTCGAGAGAATTTGAGTTTTCATATGCCTAGAAGTTGAGGAATTTGTGAATCGTGATCTGACAGAGGATGGCTAAGCTGATAGCTAGCTAAAGTTAAAAGAGGATGTTTGTGGAAAACCGAAAATGGAGAAAAATCAACTGTTTGATTCATCAGGATTGTTGATAGAAGATATAGGAATAGAATATTACAATTGACTCTACAACGATTGATTGAGAGGAGAAGAAGCTTCTAGATTGCACGTGATCTGCTATCTCCCAGGAAGTAGGTGAGCGAGTACTGCTTTCCTTTTCAAATACTGTTACTATAAGCTATCACTGAAGCAACTCATGGCTATTTCATTTAAATGATTTGTTTAATTATGAAAATAGCAAAAGGTGATAGAACGTTACTTATTAATTTTAAACTGGGACTCTTTCCTACTTTCTTTGATTGAAGTCCGTATATTATTAGAAACATTACATACTATGATTCCCACCACAGGTCGTCGTTGAGAGTTAATCTCGTTACTGAACCTAATCAGAATAAACTTTTAAAATTTGGCTTACAATTAGTAAAAAAGATAAGCTTTTCAAGAAAGTTCAAGTTTCGTAAGTATGTTTCTATTAGAATTTCAAAAATTAAAGTAACCGATTGAGTTGAAATTTTTTACACGTTTTATTGAGTCGAGTAGGCAACTTTTCCGTACTATTAGAAGTTGATCAGGGGAAAAAGTTTTTTTCGCTCCACCCTAATGGTCAGTGCTAGGTAATAATGTCAATTGTACCATAAATCGAATCAAATAAGTAACAATTATTATTTATGACTGTTAATTGGTAGTATTATATAATTGGTAATAAAGAATTTATATAAAATTGTATAAATCGGAAACATTAGCGTAATTAAGAGTGATTATAAATTTTAAATACGATTACAATTAATAAATTAAATTACATATGTGAAAAGGTATCAAATAAATTGAATGAACTAAATTAAATAGGATAAAGTGAACCAGTCAATTTGTACTAATTAAATTGAATAGGCAAAATTCGGTAACATAAAACGGATAAACCATATTAAATCAATTACAAATTGATTAAATTACAAACTAAAGCAATTAAAAATGAGTTGACCAATCATTAAATCGAATAGAGATTAAAACACTTCAAAAGTGAATCAATTACGTTTTAGGTCACTTAGAAATTGGTTGATTAATAATTCAGCCATATACAAGTCAGATTGAATGATATGTAAATTAAATCAATTCAAAGTAAAATGGATTGAAAAGTGAACACTGAAATGTTACATTTCTCTCTGTTTGTGTTGCAAGATGTACTTCATTAAATTGTGAAATTATATTAATATAATTATAATAGGATAAAATTGAGTGATGTAATGTGTAAAACAAAAATGGCTGATTAACATAGATTTACTTAACATTTTTTTTCATTATTATTATTATCTGTTGGACCTGAATCGTATGACATCTCCTAAGTATAGTCGAATAAAATGTTAAAAAATTCCCTTGGACAAATTATACAGCCTGTAAGCCATATTAACCCTACATCTCGACCGAGAGGGTAGTTATGGGGTAAAATACAAAACATTAGTTTTCGGCCTATTTTCCCTTTTTAGTTACATGCGAAAATTCTGAAAAAATCTAGCAGATGTCAAATATCCATATACGTATAATGGAATTAATTCGGATTTTTAAGTTGAAGATCTTGGTTGTAAAACATCAATAACCTCAAAAAAAATCGGAAAAATTCAGATTTCGCATTGAAGCTTAATATTATTTACAGTATCAGTGTATAATTATAAGTATTGTTCATGAAATTTTTTAGAATTTTTGTTGAGGTGCGCCATGGTAAAAATAATAAAAACCGTTTTCTACGACATTTTTCCCACGAAAAACGAATGTAATACATATTTAAGTTTTTACATTTCGCGTATTCTGTAAATATATTAACCCTTTGCACTCGAAGCAATTTTAATTAGAAAATCAAGACAATTCTTTCAACCTACAACATTTTTATTCTATGTAAGCATTTTTACAGTATGCACGTGAAATTGAACCAGTTTTCTCATACAACAATAGAATTTTTAGTAATTTATAGAATAGAGAGGAATTTAATAATACAAAAACTGTTTTGAATAATGGTATGGCAATTTTTACTGGTGACTCAGAGTCACCATTCGAGTGCAAAGGGTTAAATATTAGTACCCTTAAACATTTATGTATTCACCAAAAGAATGAAATGTAATTATATAGAAAAGGTTTGCGTACTCCGATTTTGATGAAATTTTAATATAGTATAGATTTCGACATTTTGAATAACTTTTTCCTTTTCCAATATAGGGGGGTCGCTTTTAGTTTTCGAGATATTTGCAAAAAACAATCGGTAATGTTAATTTCATAACGGAAACCTTCTTTTTAGAATCACTGGGTGCGTGTGAAACACTGGGTGGGTGGGTGTGGTATTGTCGCTTCTCATCTCCACAACGTGTATACAAACAAAAAATAAACAGATGCGTCCCGAAAACCCAGGAAATGGAATAACAGAAGAAACAAGCAGAATTAACTCCTGTAGATAACTCTGATCATACATAGATAGGCTGAGCTTTCCATCTTCAAAGACATTTGAGATCTGAATTTCAATTTAATCGATACAATTTTTTATCTTCACATGGTAATATTTTCTCCATTTTTTCTTCACACGTTAATCCATTACGTCTCAAGCAATGAAAAAAGACAATAATAATTGTGTACAGGAAAGCGTACAAATAGTGCTAATCAAAATTTTCTTCTCATACTATTCCATGAGTCAAAACAAATAAACGTAAAAATAATGACACAGTAATGTAAAAGTATAAAATACTACATATACAATTGTACATGTAACGCGCACAACGTTGACTTCGCTGTTTCATTCGGTAATTATATAGAAACGGTCTGCGTACTCTGATTTTGATGAAATTTAAATATATTATAGATTTCGACATTGTGAACAAATTTTCCTTTTCCAATATAGGGGGGTCGCTTTTAGTTTTCGAGATATTTGCAAAAAACAATCGGTAATGTTAATTTCATAACGGAAATCTTCTTTTTAGAAACACTGGGTGCGTGACAATTCTTTCAACCTACAACATTTTTGTTCTATGTAAGCATTTTTACAGTATGCACGTGAAATTGAACCAGTTTTCTCATACAACAATAGAATTTTTAGTAATTTATAGAATAGAGAGGAATTTAATAATACAAAAACTGTTTTGAATAATGGTATGGCAATTTTTACTGGTGACTCAGAGTCACCATTCGAGTGCAAAGGGTTAAATATTAGTACCCTTAAACATTTATGTATTCACCAAAAGAATGAAAGGTAATTATATAGAAAAGGTCTGCGTACTCCGGTTTTGATGAAATTTTTATATATTATAGTTTTCGACATTTTGAACAACTTTTTCCTTTTCCAATATAGGGGGGTCGCTTTTAGTTTTCGAGATATTTGCAAAAAACAATCGGTAATGTTAATTTCATAACGGAAATCTTCTTTTTAGAAACACTGGGTGCGTGTGAAATACTGAGTGGGTGTGTGTGGTATTGTCGCTTCTCATCTCCACAACGTGTTTACAAACAAAAAATAAACAGATGCTGCCTGAAAATCCAGGAAATGTCTTTGAAAATGGAAAGCTCAGCCTATCTATGTATGATCAGAGTTATCTACAGGAGTTTTTTTTTTTTTATTAAGCTATAAAACCCCACATGGGATTATTAGCAGCATGCACATGGCTGTGCATGCTAACATTACATTACTTAGGTAGCTTATAAACTAGGATTGAGACAATATAATTAACATTTTCGAATACATTATTAACACTAAAGATATAAACAATGAGACTTATGAAACGAATGTATGACAAATAGAGGACAAAGAAAGGCTCCGCACAAAAAGGAATCTATTGTATACGGTGGAAAGAAACCTTTGCTGCAAAGTTTGCAAAGTGTCTCTATTATTGTCATAGAACGGACATTGCCATAGCACATGATTAGGATCCTGTACTAGACAAGCACATGGACAACCCGTGTCAGCAGCAAGTCTAATCTTAAAAAGGGAGGCCCCTAGTTGAAAGTGTCCACAACTAAGTCTATTAATCCAACAAATGAATTCTCTAGGGAGCCTCAGGTGTGTAAACCAAGGTTTAGGCCCAGGATGATAATAAGAGCTGAACAATTTTTTGCCCTTGAACCCTGCTTCAGCAAGAATATACTTTTTGGTTAGCTCCCTAGCTTGCTTCCCAAAGCTGTGGGAAAAATCAGAGTAGGGAATCAAGATATTAGAAGAAGTAGCCAACAAGGATGCTTCTTTAGCTAATACGTCAACCTTCTCATTATGTGTGATTCCAATATGCGAAGGGATCCAAAACAGAAGCAATTTCTTGGATTCCGTGAAGTAGGAGTTTATCAAATTATGGATGTCAAGTAGAAAAGGATTGGATTTGGTATTGCCCGAGTAGTTACTTAGTGCTATTAAAGCACTCAGACAGTCAGAGTAGATGTACACATATTGATGGGAACAGTTAGAAGCAAACTCAATAGCGGTTTTAATTGCAATACATTCAGCAGAGAAGATAGTCATATTTTTGTGCAGACTTAGTAAGCGAGATTCATTTAGCTCAGGTGAAAAACATGCCGCACCAACAACTTCTAAGTCTTCATTTCTGCTTCCATCGGTAAAGATGGAAATAGAATTGGGAGGTCTATTGACAAGGTGTTCCAGAAAAATGTAGTTTGGATCTGCTGCTTCCTTCAGAATCTACAGGAGTTAATTGTGCTTGTTTCTTCTGTTATTCCATTTCCTGGATTTTCGGGCCGCATCTGTTTATTTTTTGTTTGTAAACACGTTGTGGAGATGAGAAGCGACAATACCACACACACCCACCCAGTGTTCCTAAAAAGAAGGTTTCCGTTACGAAATTAACATTACCGATTGTTTTTTGCAAATATCTCGAAAACTAAAAGCGACCCCCCGATATTGGAAAAGGAAAAAGTTGTTCAAAATGTCGAAATCTATAATATATTTAAATTTCATCAAAATCAGAGTACGCAGACCTTTTCTATATAATTACCGAATGAAACAGCGAAGTCAACATAATCGGCAAAGTCAACGTTGTGCGCGTTACATGTACAATTGTATATGTAGTATTTTATACTTTTACATTACTGTGTCATTATTTTTACGTTTATTTGTTTTGACTCATGGAATAGTATGAGAAGAAAATTTTGATTAGCACTATTTGTACGCTTTCCTGTACACAATTATTATTGTCTTTTTTCATTGCTTGAGACGTAATGGAATGAAAAAATGAAGAAAATATTACCATGTGAAGATAAAAAATTGTATCGATTAAATTGAAATTCAGATCTCAAATGTCTTTGAAGATGGAAAGCTCAGCCTATCTATGTATGATCAGAGTTATCTACAGGAGTTAATTCTGCTTGTTTCTTCCGTTATTCGATTTCCTGGATTTTCGGGCCGCATCTGTTTATTTTTTGTTTGTAAACACGTTGCGGAGATGAGAAGCGACAATACCACACCCACCCACCCAGTGTTTCACACGCACCCAGTGTTTCTAAAAAGAAGGTTTCCGTTATGAAATTGACATTACCGATAGTTTTTTGCAAATATCTCGAAAACTTAAAGCGACCCCCCTATATTGGAAAAGGAAAAAGTTGTTCAAAATGTCGAAATCTATAGTATTTTTAAATTTCATCAAAATCGGAGTACGCAGACCTTTTCTATATAATTACCTTTCATTCTTTTGGTGAATACATAAATGTTTAAGGGTACTAATATTTAACCCTTTGCACTCGAATGGTGACTCTGAGTCACCAGTAAAAATTGCCATACCATTATTCAAAACAGTTTTTGTATTATTAAATTCCTCTCTATTCTATAAATTACTAAAAATTCTATTGTTGTATGAGAAAACTGGTTCAATTTCACGTGCATACTGTAAAAATGCTTACATAGAATAAAAATGTTGTAGGTTGAAAGAATTGTCACGCACCCAGTGTTTCTAAAAAGAAGATTTCCGTTATGAAATTAACATTACCGATTGTTTTTTGCAAATATCTCGAAAACTAAAAGCGACCCACCTATATTGGAAAAGGAAAAAGTTGTTCAAAATGTCGAAATCTATAATATATTTAAATTTCATCAAAATCAGAGTACGCAGACCTTTTCTATATAATTACCGAATGAAACAGCGAAGTCAACATAATCGGCAAAGTCAACGTTGTGCGCGTTACATGTACAATTGTATATGTAGTATTTTATACTTTTACATTACTGTGTCATTATTTTTACGTTTATTCGTTTTGACTCATGGAATAGTATGAGAAGAAAATTTTGATTAGCACTATTTGTACGCTTTCCTGTACACAATTATTATTGTCTTTTTTCATTGCTTGAGACGTAATGGATTAACGTGTGAAGAAAAAATGAAGAAAGTAATTACCATGTGAAGATAAGAAATTGTATCGATTAAATTGAAATTCAGATCTCTTCGGGTATGATGTCACAAATACGTGATTTATCGCGTTGTCTCGATTTCCGCAAAGTTTCGTGCACGATTGTCGCGATCCACAGGATGATCCAGCGATTGATACGCTACGTACGCGTACGTGCGGATCGTCGTGGGCAGGTTGCCCGTGTACTTCGAAAATTACTTAACAGCTGAAAGTTTCGCGGGTCATTGATATTCTTCGCGCACATCCGAACCACGTGTAGCCCTCTTTGACTTTTCTTCGAACGATTTCTACCCGAACGAGGAGACGTTCCGATTCGACAGTGTAGAATGCCACCTCGAACAGGACAGTCCTACCCCAGGATAACGACTAATCGATTAATTACAACGACGATTTTAAACGATTTCAAGTTTAGACGCCTGCGCGAAGTGGGTCGAGTTTTCAAGGGTGCAGGTTTTCCAGTGAAATATTTATTATCCTACACAGGTTTGTAAAAAAGGACAGGGTACGCCCTCCGATGTCGCTAGAATATTTCGAAAATATTGTTTTCCTTATTAGTGTTTGTTTTTATTTTTAAGCAGGAACGAAAGTGAAGGAGATTAAAAAGGTTTTTAACCCTTAGCGCTCGAGTGGTGACTCTGAGCCACCACTAACAATTGCTATACCATTATTCAAAATATTGTTTAGATTATTAAATTGATATTTAATAAATTAGTTACCAAACATTTAAGTATTCTATGAGTTATTATATCAGTTCCATTTCTTCAAAATGATAAAAATCATATAGAATGGAAATATTTTTGTTCGAAAAAAAAAATTTGGTTATGGAGTTAAAATACTTCGGAGTGCAAAGGGTTAAACGTCACATTGATGTTTTAAGATCCTTTTAGACTGTTTCATTCATTTTTGATTTTTACTTTATTTTTCAAATAGTATGAAGTGCAGTTACTTTTTTAAATATGGATGGTTTTAATATAAAAACTAGTGTGTGGAAGATAAAACATCTTTATCGTTTATGATGATTAAGTATTTATAATATTATCAAAGAATACACACAAATACCTTTTTAGACAAGGAACACTTGAGTAACTTTTATGGTTACAGCACAACAAATCCTGTAGTTGACGATTTTAAACGTTTATAGTACTGTATAAAAATATACTGCTGTGATCGAAAGAGTCTACAAAATTTATTGAGGTATACTTATAATTGCTGGACTACAAAATAGGTATCGGACAAAAAGTTGTCATATAATAACTAACTAAATATGAATGTTTTGTTTTTCTTAAACGTTTATAGTACTGTATAAAAATATACTGCTGTGACTGAAAGAGTCTATAAAATTTGTTGAGGTATACTTATAATTGCTGGACTACAAAATAGGTATCGGACAAAAAGTTGTCATATAATAACTAACTAAATATGAATGTTTAGTCTTTCTTAAACGTTTATAGTACTGTATAAAAATATACTGCTGTGACTGAAAGAGTCTATAAAATTTGTTGAGGTATACTTATAATTGCTGGACTACAAAATAGGTATCGGACAAAAAATTGTCATATAATAACTAACTAAGTATGAATGTTTTGTCTTTCTTAAACGTTTATAGTACTGTATAAAAATATACTGCTGTGATTGAAAGAGTCTATAAAATTTGTTGAGGTATACTTATAATTACTGGACTACAAAATAGGTATCGGTCAAAAAATTGTCATATAATAACTAACTAAATATGAATGTTTTGTCTTTCTTTTATGACAAAATAAAATTAGATTCTTTCATAATCAATACTTAAGCATTGAAGTATACGTAGGCATACACTAAATATAAACTGTCCTTCCTCTTCTGTGTAATTATTCATGATAAAGAAGTTCTAATTACTGTGGACATAAAGGAAATCGTACGGTAAAGGATTAATAAAACGTTGAGCAACAAATTTATAAAAATTACCCTGGAAACTATTAAAAGAGTTAAATAATCCTCATTTGACAACGCGAGGCTTTACAAGTGATAGCGCCACTGTAGGTCTTTTCGTTTGAAAAATAAAAGTTTGAATAACTGGATAACTGGCTGTTGCGTCGGTTAACGAATGCTCTTAGTTATAATTCTATTGATGTATTATTACAGGCGACTGATAAAGGAAAGTACAAGAATACAAAATGGGAATTGAGAGCGTGTTGGCGGGAGGCTTGACCTCGGCCACGACCGGTCTCTCATGGTTCTTCCCGGTGTTGGCGGCCGCGCTCGTTTATTTCCAATATGAAGTTATGGACAACGAAGCGCCGCCTATTAACATACCCTCCGAAGTGCTTCTACCATCTTACGATTTCATTGTCATAGGGGGCGGTTCGTCAGGTACACATTTTTATTAACGCTATAGTAGTGCTAACTTAAATGATCTACCAAGATAAAGATAGGTAACATTGTTCAATTCTTCTGTTATAGAGTTTTCTTATAGAGTATCTTATATAGTTTTTTTGCGCTGATTCCGAATCTGCCCTTACTTTTTCGCCCACAAGTACAGTTTTTGAGAAACACGACTTTGAATAAAAACCTTTTTTTCAACTTTAAACAAATATTGTCATGTTATTATAAAAGATATTGAATTGTTCTTCGCAGCAAAAGATTCTGTAGACTTTCCCGAATACAGTGATATCCAATATTAACCCTTTGCGCTCGGAAGTATTTTATCTCCATAAGCAAACTTTTCTTTTCGATCAAGAAAATTTCCATTCTATATGATTTTGTTTATTTTGAAGAAATGAAACTGATATGATTCCTTATAGAATACTTAAATGTTTGGTAACTAATTTATTGAATATCAATTTAATAATGTAAACAATATTTTGAATAATGGTTTAGCCATTTTTAGTGGTGCCTCATAGTCACCACTCGAGTGCTAAGGGTTAATACATTATGAATGTTTAAACATGTTTAAACCATCATTAAAGACGGAGCGACACCATTTTTGCACCAATTTTTGAGGATATTTTTGAATTTATTTCAGAAATACGGGTCCAGCGTAAAATCGTACTATATTACGCGATAGAGCACACTTTTATCTTGAGAACCCCCCCTTTGAAGTTTGCAACATAGATGTTTATACCGAACCAGAAAGCAAATTATCTACGCCCGACATCAGTTGCCACCAGTGGTGCTCTTCCACTAGCGCGGTCGTTCGTCGCGATACGGCGCGGCGCGGCATAACGGCGATGCAATGGCTAAAAGCGGGCAATTATGTCAGCTTATTTCAATGTTAAATTTTATTTAAATGTTATATATTATTTATTAGCATATTTATTCTGTATAAATTATTTTATGTATCTTTTTAATGTTAGTCTCTTGTTCATAGTATATTTCATACTGAAAAGGTCTTTTGTAACAAAAAATAATTTAATACAAAAATCTATTTAATATCGCTTATTGTGGAAATGCTAATAAAGAAAACTAAATACAAAAGAAAAACTTACTAAATTATTTTTTTGTTACAAAAGATCTTTTTGGTATGAAATATACTATGAACGAGAGACTAACATTAAAAACATACATAAAATAATTTATACAAAACAAATGTACTAGTAAATAATAAATAACATTTAAGTAGGCTGACATAATTGCGCGCTTTTAGCCATTGCATCGCCGTTTCGCCGCGCCCGATGAACAACCGCGCTAGTGAAAGAGCACCACTGGCGGAAACTGATGTCGGACGTAGATATTTTGCTTCCTGGTTCTATATAAACATCTATGTTGCAAACTTCAAAAGGGTGTTTCTCATGATAAAAGTGTGCTCAATCGCGTGATTTTACGCTGGACCCCTATTTATTGAGATAAGTTCAAAAATATCCTCATAAGCGCAAAAGTGGTGTCGCTCCCTCTTTAATGATTGTTTAAACATGTTTAAACATTCATAATGTATTAATATTGGATATCACTGTATTCGGAAAAGTCTTCAGAATCTTTTGCTGCGAAGAATAATTCAATATCTTTTGTAATAACATCACAATATTTGCTTAAAGTTGAAAAATAGATTTTTTCAGAGTCATGTTTCTCAAAAACTGTACGTGTAGGCGAAAAAGTAAGGGCAGATTCGGAATCAGCGCAAAAAGCTCTATAAGAACCACCCAACAGTTATTAGGAAACAAATTTGGTGTTGGACAGTGTAATCGGCCCCCGTGCCAATATTCATTGTTGTTCTCTATTAAACAATATCCATTGCCTAGAACACTATTCTAGAAAATTTTAGATCCCCATCCATTCGTTTAATGATAATATGGGAGGGAAAGGTTTAAATTTTACCTTTTACTTTCTCAGTTATTTCTTCAAATATTTAGATCAGGGTTTGACTTTATTTGCTCGCGAGGACCGTTTTCCGAGGGCTACGCCTCCTCGACCCGGCCGCGCGTCTCGCTCCCCGTGGTCGCCTACGTGCTCGGACGGGCTCAGGCGCGATCATAACAGACAGGTGAACGTGGCGCATAAGGGGCGACACTCGTTTCAATAGGTTTCCACATTACCATCGAGGTACTATTGTCAATGCGTTTTTTTTATTACTGCTATCCCCTGTAGGCCTATTCCACTATGTCACACGATAATTTCGGACAATAGCTGTAGAAAATTAATTAAAAAAATAAATTCATAAGATAAATTTTAAAGATAGTTTTTAATTCTATTGTTTAAATTTTAATACGGTCCGGAACAACTTGATCTTCGTGCACGTTTAGACGTGCTTGGCAAATTGTTAAGGTCTATGGAAAGTTTGGACGTGGATATTCGCATCGCCGACGCAACCGAAGAATCATTTAAACGTGTACGGTGATCCGATTTAATATAGCGCATTGTTGAAAATGAGCTTTCGCACAAATAAGTTGATCCAAACATTGAGAATATTCGGGTCGCAAAATTTCGAAGAATACGGTACTTTGATTCTTCCAGCGTTTTCAAGAATTCGGCTCGTTTTTCTTCCCACGTTTTCAGAAAGATGTCGTGCTGAAGATCGCACAGTACTCGTTGAAACTCGAGGGCTTGATCTGCAATTTTGACAGTGAGATGATTCTCGAAGAGAATTAGATCATTTCTAAACGAGTCGAAGTCGCTGAAATTATCGTGTGACATAGTGGAATAGGCCTACAGGGGATACCACTAATAAAAAAAAACGCATTGACGATAGTACCTCGATGGTAATGTGGAAACCTATTGAAACGAGTGTCGCCCCTTATGCGCCACGTTCATCTGTCTGTTATGATCGCGCCTGAGCCCGTCCGAGCACGTAGGCGACCGCGGGGAGCGAGACGCGCGGCCGGGTCGAGGAGGCGCAGCCCTCGGAAAACGGTCCTCGCGAGCAAATAAAGTCAAACACTGATTTAGATGGAAGTAAAGCGAATATGAAGTTACAAACTAGCTTTATTTGAAATATTCTTCACAATGTTAAATCAGTTATTCAGGGTTGAAAGAAATAATGTTTCTTACAGAGGTGGTTCTTGCATTTATTTATAAACTTTTGTTACAGGAGCTGTCGTGGCAAGTCGACTCTCCGAGATAGAAAATTGGAATGTCCTCCTTCTGGAAGCTGGAGGTGACGAAACCGAAATCTCTGATGTTCCTCTTCTCGCTGGCTATTTACAACTCAGCAAACTCGACTGGCAGTACAAGACAGAGCCTGAGGGGGGTGCCTGTCTAGGTCAGTAATTGAATTCTAGTTATAAGACATAATGCATCATTTTATTTGTTTTATTCCTAACAAATTTAATATCTTCATTCCATCAGTTCTAGTTTTAGCGTACAATTATACATATTTTGTTAACGCAAGGCACATCAAAATCAGGAAATAAGAGTGAACATTTTTCATATCAAATTTTTCTATCACATACAATCCCAATACATTTTAAATGTAGCCATATTGTTTCAACATTAAATTAAAGATTTTTAAGTCTATAGTATTTTTAGATATATCTCCGCGATGTTGAAATAATTATAGAAGCGGCAACACTGTTTTTGAGATTCAAAAGTGAATTAAAAAAATGAACATCAACCTCCCAATTCCTTATTCCTAATATCCCTCTCCCTATTCTTTATTCTTCATTTCCACATTCCTCAATTTCCTATTGTCTACTTCTCAATTCACGAATTCCTTATCCCCATTCTTTAGTTTCCAAATCCTTATTTTCTAATTTCATATACACATACCAGTTCTCTACTCCCATTCATTAATTTCTTACACACAAATTTCCAAAGTATTTCACACTTTATCTCCCCCCCCCCCCCCCCAATTCGTTATTTCCAAATATCCCATTCTGTAATTCCTTATAGTCCACTTCTGTATTTCACGATTCCCTATAAAGCAAATTATTATTTGCCAGTTCTTGAGAACCTCAGACCCTTAAATCCTAGTTCTCTAGTCTCAATTCCCTAGTTTGAAGTTCTCCATTTCCTAATTCTCTAGACTTAACCACTCTTTCTTCAATCTCCAATTTCTTATTCCTCATCTAAATCTGTACCCCCATTCTTCAATTTTCATGATCCATTGTTCAATATCTTATTTTGTAACTATCTTTCAACTCTGCAATAAGCAAGACTAAGGTGTGCAATTTTGGACGTCTTATATCATAGCGTTTGAAATTCAAATTCAAAGATAAGATTAAGATATTTATTTATACATTTATAGAATAACATACTTACCATTCTGTTCTCTTACTTTTTGCTATTTTTAACGTAACTTGTACATCCCCCTGGTTAACCTCTCAGGTACGGCTGAATTTTGCGCGGGGCTGTTTCTCTGTACGGCGGAGTTCAACGAGAATTACGTGTAAACGATATAACCTACAATGTGTGACGGACAATGCTGTTCTCTACGCGATTACATTGGAATGAAGTTTTTTATGATTAAATTATAATTTTAACAATTTACTTTAATAATTAATGGTACAATTGGGTACGATATATTTCACAGGCGTATCAGAAGACGATAATTTAATTCAAAGGGTGAGCGAGTGAGCTACTAGAGTGAGCCACTATAGTGGCGCCTCGTGTCTGAGAGGTTAAACTTCACTTTGGAGGCCCAACAATTTTCAAGTTTTCTGTATGTAATGCTATACATCTTGACGAGAAAATGATAGAAGAGTATATTCCAGTGCGCGGAGTTCAAGTTTTAGTTGCTAAAGTTTGCTGATTGAAAAGTTATATGCGTGTAAAGTTATGCTAGACTTTTCCGAAATTGTCGAATATATTAAGTTTCCCGAGAATTGCTGGGATACTCGACAATTTTCAGAAATATTCTCGAGAATTCTGAAAATTTTTGGAAACCCCAAATTCTTGAGAATCGCGAAAATTCTCGGGAATCCCGAAATTTTCAAGAATTCGTCCCGATCCCGAATAAAATTCTCGACTCGTGCTGATCGGACATTTTCGAGTTCTCCCACACCTCTACCTATTTTCCAATTTCATACTATGATACATATATCGCCTCCAATACGATCCGTTTAATGAGTATATAAATCGTCGGCTACTAGTAACCTTCGCAATTTCACTCTCAATTAAACAATCATAATCTCTTCCCTAGCAATGGAAGGCAATCGCTGCAATTGGCCCCGCGGCAAAGTAATCGGTGGTAGCAGCGTTCTCAACTACATGTTATACCTCCGAGGCAACAAGAAGGACTACGACATCTGGGAGCAACAGGGTAATCCAGGCTGGGGGTCCAGGGACGTGCTCTACTACTTCAAGAAGTCCGAGGACAATCAGAACCCCTACTTAACAAAAACCCCATATCACTCGACGGGCGGATATTTAACGGTACAGGAGGCCCCATGGCACACTCCTTTAGCGGCTGCCTTTGTGCAGGCTGGTCAGGAAATGGGATACGATAATAGGGACATAAATGGTGACCAACAAACTGGATTCATGATCGCCCAGGGGACGATTAGAAGAGGCAGTCGATGCTCGACTGCTAAGGCGTTCCTGAGGCCGGCGAGACTGCGTAAAAATCTGCACGTTGCTATGTACTCCCAGGTGACGAAAATCTTGATTGACCCAAAGTCCAAAAGAACCTATGGAGTGGAATTTGTCCGAGATAACAAGGTATTCCGAATACGAGCCAGAAAGGAAGTCATCGTCTCTGGAGGATCAGTGAACTCTCCCCAACTGCTTATGCTTTCAGGTAAAAATGAGATTAAACCTTCAGTAGTATTCCGTGTTTTTTATGATCTCAGAACAATTTTCTATATTTTGACTTATGTTAATTTATTGTAATCAGAGATGTGCGAGAACCTGAAAATGTTGGGAATTAGATAGTCGTAAAGGGTTAGGAAGGCACCGGGTCGCAACGAGTCAGATTCTTAAAATCAAATTCCCGATCCCGAATAAAATTCTCGATGCATCCCGACAAAATATTTTTGGATTCCCGCATGCCTCTAATTGCAAACAAATTTTTTTAAGCCAATTGTTAGAAAAGATCTTACTTAACACTTTGTAGTCTGAGATCAATTTCTACTTTACAACTACCTACTTAGCTTTGCATTTAAATTTACAGTATTTCATCGGTAATTGTCTCAAATGTCTCCGACATAATTGTCCCTGAAACATCTCCACTAGTGCGGGGTGTACCCCCTTGAGGGGCCGTGAAGCTCGAGAGGCCTCGGTCGCCGAGAAATATGACATATTGGTCACCACAAATATGGTCATTGAAGTCCCATAAAAAAATAATGATTAATAAAGAAGTTGGAAATTCGGATTAGGTATGTTTACATTTCTCGGTGACCGAGGCCTCTCGAGCTCGGCTGTCCTTCTCTACGTTCGGCAAACCTGAAACAATGATATCCCTCGCGCATAATTGTCCCTCCGCAGACCCGTGTTGTGGACAATTATCGATGAAATACTGTAGTTCCTAAGTGTATTTTGCGAAATACATGTGGGATCAGGACCTCCCAGACCAAATACTGTATGGAGATTAGGAAAAGTAGGAGGGTTCGGTGGGTATGTGTAAGAGTTGATCAGCTACAACCGCGAGGGTCCCGGGTTCGATTCCCGGCGCGGAATTCCTCATTTTTCCTACGATCCTACATTTGGGGGCTCGTCCGGGATGGGGGGCACACCGATTCTCGCATGGTGACAGACGACGAACGCAGTGAGCAAGCGTTGCGAAGACGGTCGCACGCGAGCGAAAGGACGACGAAGCGAAGTAAGGGACACATCCAGGGAAAACTGCTAGAGAAGGCAGTAGGATGGTGTTCCCGAAAAAGTGACGAAGATGGTGACGAGGTGTGTTGATTGCGATGAGGCCAAAAAGACGATGGCGCTGCGATGGACATTCGAGGGCGAATGCCGGAGCAGGATGGCCGAGTGTGGGATCAGGACCTCCGAGACCAAATACTGTATGGAGATTAGGAAAAGTAGGAGGGTTCCGTGGGTACGTGTAAGAGTTGATCAGCTACAACCGCGAGGGTCCCGGGTTCGATTCCCGGCGCAGAATTCCTCATTTTTCCTGAGATCCTACATACATTTTGTGAATTATCTTTCTGTACCTTCCCTTTCGGATCCATAATTCCGAATCGAATGAAATTCTGTTTTCACTTTCAGGTCTAGGCCCCAGGGAAGAACTACAACAACATGGCATCCCAGTGATCCAGGACCTCAAAGTCGGTCACAATCTTCAAGACCACGTAGGCTTAGGTGGACTGACATTCATGGTGAATCAACCAATCTCTATGGTAGAGAAACGATTACACAGCGTCCAGGCAGTAATGCAGTATGCAGTCTTCGGCGATGGTCCCCTAACGGTACTAGGCGGGGTTGAGGGGCTAGCCTTCGTCAATACAAAGTATGTTAACGCCTCCGATGATTTTCCTGATATCGAACTACACTTCATATCCGGTTCAACTAACTCTGATGGAGGAAGACACATCAGGAAAGTTCATGGACTTACAAAACGGTTCTACGATGCTGTCTTTGGCTCCATAAATGATAAGGATGTCTGGAGCGTGCTGCCTATGCTCCTGCGACCCAAGAGCAGAGGCTTTATCAAACTTCGTAGCAAAAATCCCTTTGATCATCCTTTGATCTATCCTAATTACTTTAAGGAGCCAGAAGATATTGCCACCTTGGTCGAAGGGGTGAAAATAGGAGTTGCTCTTAGCAGAACTGCTGCCTTCAGAAGATTTGGCAGCGAGCTCAACTCGAAACGCTTCCCTGGTTGCAAGCACTACCCCATGTACAGTGACCCCTACTGGGAGTGTATGATCAGATACTATTCAGCGACTATTTATCACCCTGTTGGCACCTGCAAGATGGGACCATATTGGGACCCTGATGCTGTCGTTGACCCGCAATTGAGGGTCTACGGTATCAGTGGTCTCCGTGTTATTGATGCATCTATTATGCCTAACCTGGTCAGTGGGAATACCAATGCACCAGTAATAATGATTGCGGAGAAGGGATCTGATATGATCAAAGAGTTCTGGATGAACCGAAGAGGGAGGGGAGGAGTTTAGAACTGTTTTGGATTGATTTCAAGAACGTATAAGATATAGACATTCTTGAAACAGTGACAGTGGAAATTTTGTGAATATTGATAACTGAAGATGAGATTTAGGGATTTCGTGAATCACCAAGTGAATTCGGTGAACATAGAATACAATGAACGAATGATTGAAAAATGGAGTAGAGTATTGAGGCTGTCTCTGTTTATACTGATACAAGTTTGTGCATAGTTGTATAGTAAACGTACTTTACCGGTTGTATACAGTCTTCTTAATTAATTTTAAATTGATTATCTATTTAAGTAAATTATTATATTACATCGGAGCAAAGCACGTTCGAAGAAATTTTTGCGTGTAGATTTCCAGTTTGAAAGTTGGAGCTGAAGCGCTCGTCTTCTTTTAGTATACTCAGCTTTCTGCTGCGTCATTGACTCTAACTCTCTTCTTAATTTGATTGTAGTGTGTTGCTATTGGCGGATGAGAGAGATTTCCGATTGATAATAAAATCTTTTGTAATTTTATGAAATATTGTTTTTTTCAATCGTATGACACCTATTGATAAATATCCTGTATAAATAAGGTATTGTACAAGAAATGTTTCTACTTCGACGAAGTGTATAACCGCATTAACCCGGCAGTGTCCATGTGGGGGTCCAGCGGATCCCCACCGTTGAGATATGCTATCTATTTCTCATATTTCTTTCGCTACAGTTTTGCCATACAATGTAGCTTCTTAAAACTCGATACCGGCTGTATTGATGTGTCGCCGACTTTGTGTTGTGCGCTCAAAATGTCTTTCTACAGTTTCGGCTCTCTTTATGTATACTAGCGAGTGTTCCAACCGTGTGGTCTCGATATTCAGTATTTCAGTTTCGATTGAGCTTTCTTCACAGGAGCATCGTTTACTTACACAGTGCAGTCAGTTTATTCTTGTCTTTGTATCGCTACAATTCTTACTATACTTTCTTTATATTTTGGTAAGTATTTCTTTCTTGTGCGTGCACCTTCCTGCAGAAGGCTCTGATAACTAGTTTGTATATGGTGTATATTGTGACGTTGCAGATTTTGCGACGTCACTTTTCCATTATTCTTTGCGGCCGAAAAGGCATTTCGAATGGACCGGACCGGCATCTAGCGTACCGAATCGACAGTCGCGAATTTCGAGAGCGCTCCCCGAGGAAATTCCGCATTAATCACCTATCGGCGGCTAATTCAAACCGCGCGCGCCGAGTACGGCAAGTTTCAGGACGTGCCCCGTGCACCACCATCCCTCTCAGGAAGCCTAAGGCGGCTCCCTCCGTGGGATCTCTCCTCGTGATTTGCTGGCCAAACAAAACGTCCAGCGCGCTGGTTCAAAAAGGGCTGTTGACACACACGGGCCAAACAACCCGGAGACGACTCAGACCTATGAACCCCACCAACATCGGACTTTCCGGCAAGAGGAACTCCACTAAAAAGGCCCTGAAGTCGTCTCATCCCGTAGGAAAGGGTTCTATACGCGTGGGTGGTGTAGACGCGCCCTGGGACTGTCTAGGACGCCCCCGGTCACCACGAGGCGGTTGTTATGGAAAATTCGGATGTCGTCTAGGGCCAGGGACCATCCGTGGGAGATCCACACTAATTAAATATTTCGCGTGCGAGACCGACCAATTAGGTATTCCGAATAATGAGCGGGGTGGGCATCGCCGGGTAGATCGTCGTTGAGGAAATCGCGAAGGATCACTGTCGTGCCGCATACCGTACCGGTCTTATATTAGGAGGTTGAATAAGTTCTCGCTGTTCTTTTTAATGAAATGAATGCTTTATTTTAAAAAATTGGTAAAAAATATGTTCTTGAAAGTATTGTCTCTCGCTAGCCATTACTTTTCACCATCTTTCTGGCAGCATAGTGATTCCATGTCGGAAAAACGACACGTCTTTTGAGGCAATCCAAGAGTGGACCCATTTTTTGATATCTTCATAAAATTGGAAGCGCTGCTCAGCCAGGCCATGTGTCATCGATCGGAACAAATGGTAATCTGATCGGGAAATGTTTGGTGATTACAGCGGGTGGGGTTGTACTTCCCATTTAAGTGTTTTCAAAAACGTTTTCACCGGTTTTGCAACATGTGGCCGCGCGTTGCCATGCTGAAAAATCGCTTCAACTCGTACAGCACCCAACGTCCTTCCTGTAAATCATTCCTAATGCTTTCAAACGTTTCGAATCTGTTGTGTGATCAACTCCTAATGATTCTGCAAGTTCAGCTAGTATCTGACACGAGTCTTCATCAAGTAATGCCTCAAATTCTTCGTCTTCAAGTTTTTGTTGTCCGCCAGGGCGTTCTTTATCTTTAAGATCAAAATCATTATTTTTGAAGCGTTTAAACCAATCTCTGCATATTGTTTCCGACAGAACATGGTCGCCGTAGGTGTCAACAAGAATTCTGTGTGCTTCAGCTGCAGATTTTTTTTTAATAAAATAGCGTAGTAAAATTCCCCGCAATTACTCTTTCTTTGGCATGAAATTCGACATTTAGCACAATGAAAGAAAAATTGTTTATACTTCAGTGGAATGACATACACTGAATTTTAACCTTGCATATATGTAGTACTTCATTATAGATACGTTACTATCTGAAACTAAATTCACGCAGTTCTGGTATTACCACCTTTCGGAAAACAGCGAGAACTTATTCAACCTCCTAATACAAGTGTCAATATCGCTACGCGCTACCCGATTACCGAAACAAAAAAAGGGAATATACCAGCTCCGGAAAACGGTAAGTCGACCAGTGATCCTTCCCTTTTTATTTCGTGAATGTGTTCCGTTTTGAGGATTTCGCGTAAGGACGATCCGCTTCCCGTATCGTCCTCGATTTCGTACGGGCCGAAGCGCGTCTCGCTTCGTGTTCGCGGCTCACGCCATTTGCCGGCGTTTTGAGCTTGAAGTGTATTTTGTCGCGTAACGGAAGTTTTCCTCGGAGGAGTCGTGTCGGAAGAGTGAGTGTAATTTTCGTGGCGTTAGAATAAACCGTCTATCGATCGCGATCGCGTAAAATCGCGACGACGAGTATAGCGTGCTCGCGCGAGCGAGCGAGAACAAAGACCGCGTGTCGTCGCACGTTCCGTTCCGGGAATCGACACGACAGTCGAATGTAATTGCGCCGTTCACCTGCGTTCGCGAGTTATTGTATCGATTATATATCGAGTTAAATACCGATTTACCGTATCCTCCCGCTATTTAAAGAATTGACAAACCCGCGCTGCGAACGCCCACCCTTTCGCTGAACTTGTACAGGGTGGCCCACATAACTCTGAACAGCTCAATATCTCGAAAACTATGCCATCGATTTTAAAGTTCTTAGTCTTAAATTGCATGGAACTGAAGGGCCTTTCTGACTACATAAACGTGAAGTGGCCTCCCTTCCCCTTTAACGGGGGCGGGGAGGTACCTTTGTAATTTTAAATGAAACCCCCTATAAAATGTTACATATTTAAATTCTACAGGAAAAAACAAGTCAATTTTGTCTGAAACATTTTTTTGTCGGATACTTCCATGATGAGATATAACAGTTTGAAGTTTCGAGTTGTAGGTACTTGAAGCGCTCGGAAATAGCGTTATGGAATTATACGCGCTTGAGTCCTTTGCTTATTCGTGAAGAAATAAAATGTACTTTAAATTAAATGTTCAAAATGTCCACCACGGGCTTGTAAACATTTATTTACTCGAAACATCAAAGTTGTTCTAACATTTTTTAACATTTCGGGAGTCACTGAAGCGCGAGCGTCACGTATTCTTTGTTTCATATCCTCTTTTGTCGTCGGTGGTTCGAACATAACTTTGTCCTTTACATATCCCCATAAGAAAAAATGTAATGGTGTTAGATCGGGGGATCGAGGAGGCCATTGACGAGGTCCCCCACGACCTATCCATTTGTTCCCAAATTTTTCGTTCAAAAATTGCCTGGTGATGATTGCAAAATGTGGAGGAGCGCCGTCTTGTTGGAACCACATTTCTCTTCTAACGTGCAGTGGCACATCTTCCAAAAGCGCGGGCAAATGATTTTTTAATAAATCACAATAACTTGCAGATGTTACAGTTTCTTGAAAAAAATAAGGTCCAATCGCAAAATCTCCTATTAGGCCACACCAAACATTTAAAGACCATCGACGTTGAAAGGGAACACATCGCATCCAATTTGGGTTTTCCACGGCCCAATAATGCAGATTATGTCTATTTACATGCCCTGAATTCATAAAAGTGGCCTCATCGGAAAAAAGTATTTTGCACAAAAAGTCATTTTCCACAACACCCTGCTGCCACTCACAAAATCTTACGCGGTGATCGTAATCTGCTATCGAAAGCTCTTGTGATAAAACCATGTGATATGGATGATACTTTTGCCGTTTCAAAATTCGTTGAATTCATGATCGACTAATATGCGATGTTTGTGCAAGTGCACGTTGACTAATATGAGGATTTAATGTAATTGCAGCAAGAATACTGGCACTAGTATTTTCATTAGTGACAGCTTTAGGTTTATTGCGAGTTTTTTTTACACAATTCACCGTGCTCGCGAAGCCGCTTTTCTAAATTATGAAATGTTGCATGACATTTTTTGATCCCATAACGTTCAAAAAACATCACTGCTGCACGCCGATAATTTTTTTGGCATTCACCTAACGTTAATAACATATTCACCTCTGTGTCAAAAGTAGCTATAATCACAATGTTACTGCTTGAATAACAGCTCTAAACTGAAAACGTTTTCATAGATAATTGAGTCAAACTCAAGAATTGTAAATATTATTGTTTTTGTGTTTCTTCATGAATAAGCAATGGACTCAAGCGCGTATAATTCCATAACGCTATTTCCGAGAGCTTCAAGTACCTACAACTCGAAACTTCAAACCGTTATATCTCATCATGGAAGTATCTGACAAAAAAATGTTTCAGACAAAATTGACTTGTTTTTTCCGGTAGAATCTAACTATGTAACATTTTATAGGGGGTTCCATTTAAAATTACAAAGGTACCTCCCCTCCCCCGTTAAAGGAGAAGGGAGGCCACTTCACGTTTATGTAGTCAGAAAGGCCCTTCAGTTCCATGCAATTTAAGAACTTTAAAATCGATGGCATAGTTTTCGAGATATTGAGCTGTTCAGAGTTATGTGGGCCACCCTGTATAAAGAGCGCGGGCTCTCGGGTCGCGGCCACGTGGCCGCCAAAATTGTAATCATCTGACACCGATTAAACTAATCTCGAGACAAATCGAATTGTCATTTCTTGACCTGCGAGATCCGCTCTGCCGTAAGGGCTGTCCCCGTCCTTCCTGCGTCCGAACCCTCTGACCCTTCGCGAATCGCGTAACGTAGCTTGAAACTCGGTAACGAAAATTCGCGATTCGCTTCGCTAAGAGTAGAAAACAGTCTCGTTTCGCGTGGTATCGTTCCGATACCTGGCGCCCGAACATCGGTCTTTCGTATCGCTATCGAGTTTTCGAATCGTGTTTTGTGCTGGGAGGACCTTGTCCGTACGGCCGGCCGAGGCCCGGTCTCAGCGCATGTAAAATCCCGGAGTTGCATCTCGTTTCGCCCGCGGAAAACGCGCCGGAAAAGAGGCAACGTCGCAATATATATTTTATACTGTTATTTTAACAAAAGTATAAATAAATGTTACAATAAACATAAAACATTAAGTATAAATATTGCTTTTCACTGGGAGTCTATGAACACCCCACGTGGACACTTTCGTTTCAGAAGTTCACGGGGGGCCTGCCGGGTTAAGGAGTTCAAATTGCCCATGAATCGAATTCCAAAGCCGAAAAAATTGAATTTGTGGTTTCTGTAAATATACGTATAATTCCATTCCGAGACTGCAGACGAGAAATCAACATAAGATTAAAAGATAACGGTACAAAGACTATCCAGCTTAATCTCGACAAAACTACTGTTAATCAAAACAGGGAGCTTTAACACTAGATTTACGGGGCTCGTCAAAATGACGGATTCAAAAATGTTTAATTTACGATTATTAAGAGTGTAAGGAGGCATTCGTGAGGAACTATTAAATAGATTTATTTTTTTCTGCACATATTACAATAAGAATCGCCGAAGATCTAAGTAAATACAATTTTATTACTTTTATAAAGCAATGTAAAATAATGAATTTTAGTGCTCCGTAACCCTAGTGTTAAACAAGACATTGATTACCTCACTCAGATAATGTGCCTATCTGTTTTGAAAAAAAGCTGTTGCCAAATGAATGTAATGAAAATCGTAGTATGAAACATATTCAATTTGACTGCGACCATCTGAATGAAATTAGAAGAAAATGCAAGGTCAAAAATAACAGATGAAATAATGAACTCACGCGTAAACATTAATAATGCGATCTTTTTTTCTAAAAAAATCAAAAGTTATATTGAAATGTGAATGTTCGAGTTAATGTGTCAAGTCTTTAAAAATTCAAATAAAAGAAAATTATGCTAGAAGTACACTTGATAGTACTTGACTAGAGTATCCAGTCAAGCTCATCGAGAGATTTACGAAATATGACTTTGTTCATAGTTTTCGATATTGCACAATTAAATTTTTATTTGTTTTTATAATAAACCAAATATTCTCGGTTGGAATCCACAAAAATGATTTTAATTCGAGAAATAGTTCTTAAAATAAAAGTTCATATTATTTATTATATTAATTATATACATAAATACGACTATTACCTGTTTATGGAAGTATAAAAAACGATAAAATTCACCTGTGCTAAATTTTGTACTTTCTAAACAAGAGAAATCGATCAAGTGAAGACGTAAACTCTCTCTCATTTTACATATGCTACATCGCTATTTAATTTGCAACAAAAATCCTGTTATGTACGGAAAAAGATACATTTAACTCTCTATGGGCCGAATTTTTGTTTCAACTCCAAAAACATTGTGGGAGCGAAAAATCAGAAATTATAAACCTATATATGCAAATGAAAACAAATTTCTACGTTTAAACAATTCTATTGCGATATATTCACTATGTGACTTTCAAGTCACACTGGCCTATAAAGTTACAAAACTGTGTCATCAAAAACAGTAACAAATTGAAAATTGAAATGCAAACAAATAGGTTGTTATTGATATACTAACCCAGAGTTATTATGTCCACTATTTTTAGTTTGGTAATCACTGACAAAAGCACAAATAATATCAATTGGATCAAATGGTTTCGCGTAGTTTTGCTGCCGACAGTTTGCACAGCATTTATTTTGTTATTTCAGGTTGATGAGCCTAGCAATGGTCATGAATACTAGTATTGGTTGTGTTTTGTCAACGTCACGGAGTTAAGATTTGTGCGCCATCTCATGAAAAAAGCTATAATTATTTTGTAAAATGTCGATAAATTAAAATGTGACCTGAAAGTTATACGAGCCCATAGAGCAGGGATGGGCAATTTTGCCTCAATTGAGGCAAAACCGTCCACACCGTAACGCCCTCTGCCCCCTTCCAGCAAGCGCGGTACAATGGGGCAACGAAGACACGAGACATCAGCGTACGCAACGAATGTACGCGCTGCATGAAAGAGAGGTTGGTGGGAGAAGCAGGGGTTTGAGGGCCTCCACCCGTGCCCACCACTGCCATAGAAGGTTAAATAATCCAGAAGCAAAAACACGTATCCAGAAATTTGTATTATTATATTTTTATTACAAATTTATTATTTGTCTATAATTTGCAATATTACGATGTAACGGATGGAGAGGTTACAAGTGAAAATGATTATTGCAATATCTGGACTGATACTTTTATTTGAATGCAAGAGGTTGACAGCGTGATGAGTGACAGAGTGTGGATGTACGTGAATGTCTGTTTTGCGTTTTTCCTTTGGTATATATACAAAGTCTCGGAAGAGGGTAACGCCTTTTCCGAGAACGCGCGGGTGGAGCTTGCTCCTTGAAGGCGCGAGGGTGGAGTTACTTTTTCCTTTAAAACACTGCCCTGATCGGCGGGGGAAAGGGACTCCTTGTCGCCAATTTATGTGGCTCCTATGTTTTGGGACTTTCCTCGACCGCGCTAGCCGCGCGGTCGGGAAGTCCCGTAACGGTACACGGCTGGCGACGTTTTCATCAGCGAAGTCTGCTGTGCACGTGAAAGCAATAAAAGAATAAAATCATTTCCGGGCTTGCAAATATCAGGGAAGGTTTTTCTCGCTTAAACCTTGACATCTGCAAGCGGACTGTTTGAATGGTCATTACGGTCGCCAACCGTGTGCCGCTACAACGAAATTAATTTTTCAATGAAAAGAAATTCTTTCAGTACGCCAAACCACTCTAATTAAAGTAGAAAAGTAACTAAATCTAATTAATTGTTCCCGTGATAAAAATTCATATGTAGGCACAACTTTGTTGTTTTCAAAGAAAAACAAAAAATTTAGGAGCATTTATGTTTTAAATAAGTTCGAAATGGTCAAAGTAATGACTTAACACTTTGACTGCCAGAGCAGCGACCTCAAAAATTTCATAAAATCGAAACAATATATTTAATAAAATAATGATTACAGAATTAAAATGTGTGACACTGAGTAACGTTTTAACCTTCTTGCATTTTCCAGATATTAACCAAATTTGATTCAATGATTGCATTAGCGTAATAATTAATTTTTAAATATGGACAAATAATTCCGTCACCCATATATGGATGACACGGTAGTTAACGTGTTAAACAACCTTCCCTTAATTTTGTGTAAACTACATTATATTTTGTTTTCGTGCATGCACGTTTGAAATCTATATTGCAATAATTGGAACAAATTGCAATATTTAATTACAAATTAATAAATGTGAATGAGTCGTATAATTTGCGTTTGTTGCAACAACGCATAGTGTTCAGCCGTACGTGGGATTAGGCAAAAATCCGTAACTTATAAACTAATCCAATTTCCACCCGTTTTTTTAAAGAGGTTAAGATAGTGCATCGATTTATGAAAAACGTTCCTAAGAGAGATTAAAATGATCTTTATTTCTTATCAAATAAAAGGATTTTTCTAATTTATTATTGCAATTTATTATCGTATAATTACTAAGGAACTGTTGTTTGAAAAATCTATTAATCAGTTTATCTTCGTATCCTTGATAAAACATTCGATTGTTTTCTGCATTTTGGACAAAGTTGGGCAAATAAGGTTGATTGTAATTTAAAGTTTAATGTGTTTAGTAGTAGTATGCAAAAAATGAAGGTGGTGCTTTTTGGTACTTTTTTGAAAAGCCAAAAAAGTTAAGTAAGAAGTTAATAAATATTTATCGTGAAATATTGAAACAAATCGTTAATATTTAAAAAAAAAATTGTGCAATTAACAAGTTCTTATAACACTAGATATAACAAAAAATGATCAAATGAATCGAATAAACATTTAGTAAATAACACAAGTTTGAAAAAATGTATCGATTTTTATACTTAATTTTACGTTTCAGTTTTAACAATTAATTCAAATATTCGGTAATATTTGTGGGTAGTATTACAAAGTCCATTGTATTACTGTAATATTTTAAGTAAAAAATTTGTTATATTTCATACTTTGAAAATTTGACATTTCTGCATTGCATCGAACAGTGTGTGACGGCTGTAGAAGATGCATTCGAACAATGCAAACGATGCATATAAACTTTAAACATATGACAAAATTGCTGACACAGAAATGGAGTAAGTAACATTTTAACTTAACGCGTTCTCATTCGGCCAGTTTAACACCTCACGTTTGTGGAAAAAGCAGTGCGTGAAGTAAAGTATTGTCTGATGTGGTGCACATTATTCGTTCACTGCGGATTTTTATACAAATTCAAATCTTTAAAATGAAAGATACTTCTGTTCTCTATATCAGTAGTCTAGGTACGTTAAAAATCATTTTTATTTGAATGATAGTATAAGATTCCATGGAAATTTTTAGCATATTGTATTTTGAAGTTTTGCTTTTTTACTTCGTAAACTAATACATAAAAGGCCGTAGTCGAATTATTGAAATACATGAAGCAAATTTCAAAACAGTTGAAACAATAAGTAGTCTGTAATTAATATCTTGCACAAATTTTGTTTGATATTTTACGAGTTACATTTATAAGACACAACATTATTATTAATTAATGCATTGAATTTTATTAGACACAAATGTTAAAAAATACGGTACTTAAATTAAGCATAAGGAAACCGCCTTTCAAATACTAATTTGGATACTCTAGCATTGTTTCTTTAAGAATTTAGTATTAACTTATTTATTGTTAGGATTGAAGTATAGAAAAAATCTTGTATGTTTCTCCGAAGTTGCTTTTGCTCGCTTAGAAATATTTACAGTCACTCTCATTAATATTCGTACACTCTAAAAGACGATCACGTTTTTAATATTGGATCGTGTGACTTGGTTTTTTTTTTGAGAAGTTAGAACAATTAGTTTACTACACGTTGGAAAAAAGAAATTTTGAAAATATTGTAATTGGTCGGAATTACGAAGAAAATACTAAAAGTTGTTATTTATAACTGTTTTATGTGTGTCCATATTGAAAATTCAACAAATACGTTTTGTAGATCTGTGTCAACTGTATACATTCTGAATATTTCACCAAAATCGGCAAACGTTGCAATGAGCTACGACTGTTCGAAGATTGTAAAAATTGCAGCTTTTCACAATTTTCGGCCTTAAACTGTAATAAATCGAAGGATTCGTACGTCATTCGATGCCTGTCGCTGTTTTCCACGTAATCCAAATTGGATGAAAATTTGAAAATGTATACAATTGATACAGATCTACAAAATGGATGTTTTAAATTTTCAATATAAGCCACATAAAAAAATTGTAAAACACAACTTTTAGTCTTTTCTCTGCAATACCGACCAATTGCAATTGTTTTATAATTTCTTTCTCACGTCATGTAGTAAACTAATTATTCTAACATCTCAAAAAAGTCCAAGTCGTATGGTCCAATATTAAACAAGTTATCATCTTTTTAAGAGTGTACGAACATTAATGGGAGTGACTGTAAGGTAAAGGCACCAGTAGTTGACCAGTTTTTAGAAAAACATAAAAAATAAGGTTATTATAAGTTGTGCACTTTTGATGAAGGTAAACTTCGAATGCCACACTATCTGTTGGTTAAATTTTAAAACAATTACATGCGAAGTGAAATATGCATAGTAACAACGGGCGTCTAAATTCATTAAGGTAAGTAATATGCCGATACATTTCTATTTCCTTAACGTTCAGGTAAAAAATCCATACGTTGCGAACTTCTCGCGACTGAATTATTTACTTTTTAAATTCTCACAGCGTTTTATAAGTGATAAATGCATCGCTTTTGTTATTTTAACCTCAAAAACAATAGTTTATTGGGGGGGTCAAATTCTGAATATTGTTATTTGAACAATTTTCAGAAGTTGACCCCTCAATAAATCAACGCCAATTACTGACGTGACTAATTTAAATTTGTTTACGATTTACAATGTGTCCATTTTACATCTAAGATTGTTAGGAGTACAAAATATAATTCTAAATTTTGTAGCATACTGTGTTTTAGAGGATGGCCACATGGTCAACTATTGATTGCATCCACGGTCAAATATTGACTCGCAACATCTACTCTGTTCCGGAATTGAATTTGTTATAGAATTGATTTGTTTTATTTCTTATTTTATTCTTTAATTGTAATTTGTGTTGGTAATTGTTGAAACTAAATGATACTAAAATGATTTCTAACATTATTGCTTTAACCTTCTTTCTAGTATAAGTGGTCAACTACTAACGAACAGAAGGTCAATTACTAGGTTTTTCATTTTTAAGAGTGGTCAACTTCTGAAGCAATTACTGAATTTTTAAATATGTTTTTTTAAATTTGTGTAACTAAACTTTTTTTTAAAAAGTGGTCTTGTTACATAATTTAGAAGACTTAAAGAGCGTCTTCAGGTATCGACTCTCGCTTTTTGATGACAGAGCAAGCGGTTACTATTGTTCGCGTAGAAAACTTCTTTTAACTGGTCAACTACTGGTGCCTTTACCTTATATGGTCGTGTGATGGCCCGATCCTACGTAAACGAAGAAATCATCGTTTGCGATTGACGCTCTGCGGAAAGACATCAGTCGTTCTTGTTAAAAGGTTTACGTTGTAGTTTGGACTGATGCTAACTATTGTGGGCTAATAAAGTCTTTTCCTTCCTACAATTCTGCTGAGCGGTCAATCACAGTCCTCTTCCTCTTTTGGAGAAAAAGATAACACGTGTGTGCTGTCTTTATTAATTTTGTCAAATGTTCCATGCACATTACCTAACAGTAATATAATATATACAGTGTTGGGCAACAGTTTGAGCACTCCCTTTATAACGGAATAATTTTTGTTTAATTGCTATTGATCAGAATTGCGAAGAAAAAAATGAAGGTCACGATTTTTAACTTTTTTATCAGAGCCTACATTGTAAAAAATATGCTTTTTCTAGGTCTAAATAATATATATATATATATATATAATATATATATATATATATATATATATATATATATAATATATATATATATATATATATATATATATATACGCATATAATATTAACGTGATTATGAGCTATGAATGATTCAAAATAGCAAAAATCGTTAGAAACTGCGATTTAGATCAATCGTCCAAAATTTAAGGATTCTTACAAAATAATATATATATATATATATATATATATATATATATATAGGCATATAATATATATATATATATATAGGCATATAATATTAACGTGATTATGAGCTATGAATGATTCAAAATAGCAAAAATCGTTAGAAACTGCGAATTAGATCAATCGTCCAAAATTTAAGGATTCTTAGAAAATAATATATATATATATATATATATATATATATATATATATACGCATATAATATTAACGTGATTATGAGGTATGAATGATTCAAAATAGCAAAAATCGTTAGAAACTGCAATTTAGATCAATCGTCCAAAATTTAAGGATTCTTACAAAATAATATATATACGCATATAATATTAACGTGATTATGAGCTATGAATGATTCAAAATAGCAAAAATCGTTAGAAACTGCGATTTAGATCAATCGTCCAAAATTTAAGGATTCTTACAAAATAATATATATATATATATATATATATATATATATATACGCATATAATATTAACGTGATTATGAGCTATGAATGATTCAAAATAGCAAAAATCGTTAGAAACTGCGATTTAGATCAATCGTCCAAAATTTAAGAATTCTTACACAATTTCCATGCCTATAACTTTTTTACGCGTCAACTGATTGCGATGAAACTTTGTAAACGTATAAATTACATAGATCTGCAGAAGGCACACTTTAACTTTACGTTGTAGCCACGGACAAAAATGTTAAAAATCGTGATCTTTACTTATTTCTTCGCGATTGTGATCAATGGAAATTAAAAGAAATTTATTTACATTAGCTAGTAAACTAATTATTCTAATATTAAAAAAGATTCATGTGGCTTGGCCTAATGTTTAAAAAATGATTCTTATTTAAAGGGTGTTCAGATTTTTGTTCGGCACTGTGTGTGCAAACCGAATGCTTGCTTCTTGAATTTTCAACAAAAATTAAGAAAACGGAGTAGATGAAATGATAGCACATTTTCAAAAATATAATATTTAATATACAAACATTATACCAAGTGAAAAAAAATTTGCATCTCAATGTGTATGTTCTCATTTATTGTCCTTCATTAATTGATGTTTTTATGTTTTAGTTCGTTAACATTCTTCAATTATCTAGTAAACAGGTGTCCCTTATACTGCGTAATCATTTTTAAATCCAGCGAAAACGCTGACCAGTTTAGGAGGAAGATATTTTCAGATGAAAAGATTTTTCAACAATTTTTGCTTTATGGACTGCATCATTGTGCTCTTGAAAAATAAAATTTCTGCCTGCAATATATAACGCATGCATCGGTATTTGTTCAGCTAGTAAATTACGGTAATTAATTTGATTCATTTGCCCATCAATAAATACAATATACGTTTCTTCCATTATATGTATATTTTCTCCACCTATTTGTTGCCGCACTTTTGTCAATCCATCTTTTTGCACAGGACGTACAGAAGATAAGTGTCGTGACCAACATTGCCATATGCGGGTCCCTTTCCCTTCCGCGCCGTCTTAGCTGCGCTGCTAAGCCGGCTAACGCTTCCGCCACTCTTCCCTCGAACACTCATGGGTAGCGCGTGTAGCACGCTAACGAGTGTCTCAACTGTACCCAAACTCAGTGTTGTGATATGGTCCATCTTTTCTCGCGCATGCGCGGCGATTTTGGCCTCGGTAAAGTAAGATTCTCGATAAAATGGGGTACCTTGAGCACCCAGCAGAATTTTAAAAAATTGGTATGATTTGATTCTGAAAAATGAATGTATAACATCTGTATTTGTGTATATTTTGTAACTCGTAGGACACGTCCGGAAGTCTTTTTGTCCGGAATAGATTGTTTCGATACTTTCCCGCCAAAGTAACTGTCTCAGGGCTCCACTACCTCGTCATCATGATATAGATACGTTACTGTTTTGGCCGCGCATGCGCGAGAAAAGATGGAGCATATCCCAACACTGCCCAAACCAAGCTGTCCGTGGCGTCGCGTAGCGCAAGAGAAACAAAAGAGCACACGTTATTATCCCTATTCGGTCCCACAGGCGGAAGAGTGGGGGAAGCGAAGGCCAGCTTAGCAACGCAGCTTGGCGAGGGGCGGAAGGGTAAGGGGCCTGGCGGGGCACGCAGATGGTAACGCTGCGCTGGTCGAGACCACCATAGCGCGATTCTAAATCTTTGGATCGATGGAAATTTATGAAAATTTTTCCGCAAAAATGACCACTCAGATTCTTAAAGTCAACATTTTATTGCTTCGTATAGTACTCGTCACGTGGAGCAAAAGTCTCACAGGAACCATAGATTGCAAATGAACCGTTCTCTTGAAAAACGACTTTCAAGTTTCGTAAATTGTTTTATTCCATATGACGATAGGTTGTCCCAAAATAGTATAAAGGGTGTCCCAAAAATGTCTCGCTTCCTTCAAAGGGGAGGTTCTTGAGGCCATTTGAAGCGACATTTTCCTTTGCAAAAATGGCCGTTTCGGCTTTGTTAAGGAGTTATTAACGAAAAACACGGACCAATCAGAGCGCGACCTAGAGGCGTATTGGCAGAGACGGCCGCGCGCGACAGAAGTCGAGCGATGGTGATACACCGCGGCCGAAAGCAAGGAACAAACAAGAGAAGACAATTTTTCGAGTCCTATGTCGGATAGTTCAAATTTGAATATATTGTAGTCTTTAGTAACCTACGAAGAAATCTCGAAGGATTTTTCGAAATCTTAAAAAATGTTGGTTTTACAGAAGTGTAAAGAACTTTTTTTCATTAAATTATAACAATAGAACTAACGTACCGAGGAAAATGAGTTTTTAGGAGCTTATAGTGAACACAGAAGAGTATCTATTGAAAATATTTCGATTTAGAAAAAATGGTTTTTTTCACCATTTATTTTGAAAATGTTTTAAACAAATGCAATTTTCCTATAGCCGGGACTTTTTTAAAAATTCGAAAAAAACGTGGTGACAGCGCCAAGTCTCCTCTTTACGGGACACCCTGTATACGTTGAGGGGCTGATTCTACATGAGAAAATACGTCGAATACGTTTCACGCCTCGTTTCCAAGAAAATCCATTTTGAAAAATCGGCAAATGCGTGCTAATGGATAGAAATTAGCTGATGCGTTCGATTATGAGCTACCGGTTCTTCTTCTTACAAATACTAGGCAGGCTTGGGCAATATTGAAACAAATTGTCTGAAAAATAATTATTAAGGCAATATATTATTTTATAATATTTATTTATATGCCACTTGAAATAATGATATGTTCCTTTATTTGAACAACCATATAATATTTCATTTCAGCTCTCATTCCATCAAATAATGCGTACTATCCAAAATTCTATTTATTTCGTGTACTAAAGAATAATTTTAAAAGCGAATGCAGCTAAACTTTAGTTAAGTATTCATTATTTCCAATAATTATTTGTTTTTCTATTTCTCCAATCGTGTTACCAGGCACGTGAACTTGACGGGTTTTCAAAGTCGATTTTCAAAAAAAGAAAGTCCCGAATGAAAAAAATTTATTCCGCATTTTCGACTTATTTTCTCGTATGGCATTATGGCGGCTCTGGATTATGAAAAGATGGGAAAAGGAGAAGGAAGCGTTTCGTCCTAGGCCCGCTAGAGGACTCGTCAGTAAGGCTATCTAGCGGACCCGTGCCTTAGACGCGGGATGTCGTAAGCAGTGATCAAAAACCTTACCCGAATCGGATTCGGTTCTCAATAACCCGCTGTAACCCGCGTAGCTTTGAGAACCGGCTACTAGATGGCCAACTGTAACCCGGTTAACCCGGTGAGAGCGGGTTATGGTCGGAAAGCTTTAAAACAGGAATTGCAATCGTAACTCGAATCGGTTTCGATTCTTTGTAACCAATGAAACACTGTATCCCACATTAAGAGACGGCTTTGAGTACGAAGTTTGAACTTCTTTTCTTATTTATAATATAATCACGCTTTGGCGCCGATCAGTTGAATTTATCTATGAATAAATTTGTAATAATATGAGAACAATTTATTATTAATGTAAAGAAATTTGTCTTTTCAGTAATTGTGAAGTGTGTCGCGAGAGTCGCGAGAGGCAAAGAGCGGAAAGGAAAAGAGATTGATGAATTGTTTTTCGATTTTCTAATGTCATGGGCCACCCACCCATTCCCATTCTTATTTCCAACGTCGTGTTCAGTGTCGATTATTGATATAGTATATGCTTTCAAAAGATTATTATTAATTTTTATTTATTTATAAAGTTAAGAATAAAGCAATTGATATTTTAGTTTCTTTAATAATTGAATTAGTTATTTAATAGTTTGATAGTTAATGTAAACAGTTAAGTAAATAGATAGTAAATTTATGTTGTTAAAGAAAGTGGAAACTATAAACGTAATTAAAATGGATCGTGAACATCCTGTGCGTCAATATTTAGCTATAATTAGTTTACGATTCAGGTTATACCGCGGGTTAGGTTTCGTGAATCTCTATTTAATAGTAACCCGCTCCGAGCGGGTTAACCCGCTCTCTCTAGGATTTGAGAACCGTTCCCTCGAGGTTAGTATGGGTTACAGCGGGTTACAGTAAACTTCCTTGGTTAATCGGGTTTGGGTTAGGGTTAGGCATCGGGTTAGAATCCCTGGTCGTAAGGACAGTTTAGGACGGTATATATATACAAACAGAGGAAGATTCAGGTAGTAGCGGGAAAGGTGTTGTCGTAATGTCCCTCTGTTGACGAGCATAGGAAGTAGCCGCCACAGTATCATCCCCTTTACAGATATACCCAATACTGAGATATCCTGTAGACGTATGGAATTAATTAGTTTACGAAACTGTGAAGACATTTTTGAAGAGTACGGTTCATTTGCGACCCATGGGACTTTTGAGACTTTTGTTCCTCGCGACAAGTATTATATGAAATAGAATAAAAAATAGTGTTCTTGAATATCCGTGGCTGTCATTTTTGCGACAAAATTTTTTTACAAATCTCCACAAATCCAGAAATGTAGAATTACGCCATGGTGGACTCGACATTTCTTTTTTATACACTCTGTACAGTATTTTCGAGTTTCCAGATAAATCGTAATTTTGTTAATTAAGCTTGATTGAAGCGTGTTTTCCTAAAGAAAGCGTCGCTAACAAACAAATTTTACTTATGAATTTTATCTCGAAAATTATAGCTCAGATTGATCTGACCTTTTGTTTTCGTTTTAATCGGAAAGGCCGGGTCTGTCATGACAATAGTTTACACTTAAAAAATGAATTCCATAGTATTCTAAAATCATATACAAAGGAAATTCTTATTTTTAGTTAATAGTGAAATTAAAGTTAGTCGATCAAGATGGAAAGTGCCAGACACACAGCGTTCCGGATAGCATCCAGCTATGGCCCAGAATTGAGTTTTCTAATTTTATTGCAAGTGTTGATCGGAATACACAGACCAGATATCGTGGATCGACAACAGAGGGTAAAACCTGTATCATTGTTAAATTTGAGGAACGAGTACGATTTCGTGGTGATCGGAGCTGGATCAGCTGGTTCAGTGATAGCCAATCGACTGTCAGAGAATGGAAACTGGTCGGTGCTGCTGCTGGAAGCTGGCCCGGATGAACCTGATATTTCCGACGTACCTATAGCGTATTCGGTTTTGCAATTGTCTCCTCTGGATTGGAAGTTTAAAACTGAGCCGTCAGATAATTATTGTCAAGCGATGAATGGGAAACGATGTAACTGGCCACGTGGCAAGGTAAAGCAATTGATAATGTCAAGAACAGAGCTGGGTAAAATAGTATTTTAAATAGTAAATAATCCCATTTATTTATATGTATGCTGTTACGTACAGAGAAGTATCTCTGCTTTACTTCAACTAGATTTTTCTAACCGCTTTCCTGAGAACGGAAAACGCCCTATTCCACCCTTTGCTTATAGAAACGATGACTATGCTCCAGCTGGATGCAGCCGGCACAAAGTATGTCAGTACAGGGACAGTTGCACAAGATTCCCTAATATGGAAATCTTGAGAGCATCCCCACTTAGATTTTACAGTATATAAACCCTCGAATTTTAAGCCTCGGGGCAGTGCCGGCCACGCTTACAATTTACAATGTTCCGCATTTTGATTTCGTACATGTGTTATTATCACGGACTTAAAGGACTGAGCATAAAGTGGGTTTATGGGTGAGAGGGGTCGTGCCGCGAGCGGGAAGGATGGTAAACTGCGGCCATGTTGGATGGCAAAACTAATTTTGCCATCTATATAACTTTGAGGGAACATTTATATGATTTGATTCTGAAAAATGAATGCATATCAAGTGTATTTATATATATATATATATATATATATATATATATATATATATATATATATATATATATATATACAAGCGCGTCTAATTCCATAACGCTATTTCCGAGAGCTTCAAGTACCTACAACTCGAAACTTCAAACTGTTATATCTCATCATGGAAGTATCTGACAAAAAAATGTTTCAGACAAAATTGACTTGTTTTTTCCGGTAGAATCTGAATATGTAATATTTTATAGGGGGTTCCATTTAAAATTACAAAGGCACCTCCCCTCCCCCGTTAAAGGGGAAGGGAGGCCACTTCACGTTTATGTAGTCAGAAAGGCCCTTCAGTTCCATGCAATTTAAGACTAAGAACTTTAAAATCGATGGCATAGTTTTCGAGATATTGAGCTATTCAGAGTTATGTGGGCCACCCTGTATATATACATATATATATATATATATATATATATATATATATATATATATATATATATACATATATATATATACAATATTGCACATTCGGCTCCAATATAAATTTATAAATAAATTATGTGTATCTATTTCCCGCGTGATTGCATTGCAAATTCGCGCAACTAGTATTTAAAGTTGCCTATAGATAGCGTTGGGATATGGTGCAAGATTTCACGCGCATGCGCGGTCAAAACAGTAATGTATCTATATCATGATAACAGAGGTAGTGGAGCCCTGAGACAGTTATATTAGCGGGAATGTCTCGAAACAATCTATTCCGGAAAAAAGACTTCAGGACGTATCCTACGAGTTACAAAATATACACAAATACACATGTTACACACTCATTTTTCAGAATCAAATCATACCAACTTTTTAAAATTCTGCTGGGTGCTCAAGGTACCCCATTTTATCGAGAATCTTACTTTACTGAAGCTGAAATCGCCGCGCATGCGCGTGAAATCTCGCACCATATCCCAACACTGCCTATAGAGCGCACTACAGTGTTTGCCATCCAAGATGGCCGACAAGTTGATACCCCTTCCGTCTTTCGCCTCACCTCCGCAGCATAATGCACAGTCCTTAAGTCCGTGGTTATTATTACGTGCTACTTAGCTGACCTTACGTGTACCACCTAGCAAATATACCAATATGGCGGCGCTTTAACCTGTCAAAAAGGCTTAAAAGTGCTCAACTTTACACACGTATTACTTCCGAACCACTGAACTCCTGGCAATACGACTTTCATATCGGTGTTTCCTCGTCGAAATCTATGGGACTGTATAAGAAGAAGTTTAAAAAATTGGTTCTCCAAAGTACAGTTTAACCATACTTAATACAATTAAATTCTATTCAACTTTGTATTTTTGTATTTTCAAGAATTTTTTTTAGATATAAATACATCAACATCCGTAGTCTAATGACAAGTTAATTTTTTTAATTGGTTAATCGGCTATACAGGGTGTCCCATTTGAATATCTCTGAAATTATTAACTATATCAAAAAATGTTTTAAACAACAATTAATGGTGTTCTTGCGAGTGGAAGAGTAGGGGTATATGAAGATACCTTCAATGTTCTTGTGGAGCTACGTATTTTTTAATACACCAGTGGATGCAGTTAATTATTCCCCATAAAAATGACTCAACTTTCCTCTATATCTAAAAACCATTAGTTTAGGTGATATTGCAATTCTTATATTACGAGATGCTACTCCATACTAGTGTAGCTTGTAAAAATGCCCAAGTTCAAGTTCGTCTCACGGTCGAATAAATAACAGCTTCAACAACTTCTATCTAAAATATTTTTCATTTCATATTTTTTCAAAATATTTTCCCTGGGAATATAAAATGAGATACTCTGTATAATCTAGTAATCACTACAATTTCGTTCACATGAAGAGAGTTCTAATGTAATAATAACTATGCGATTTTAAAAAATATTCAAGGTTCTCGGGGGGAGCAGTGTGCTGAACGCGATGCTGTACGTTCGTGGCAACAAGAAAGACTATGACAATTGGGAAAAGCTAGGAAATCCAGGCTGGAATTACGAGAACGTTTTACCTTACTTCAAGAAGTCAGAAGACATGAAGATCGAAGAGTATAAAAATTCTCCTTATCATCACATCGGTGGACACTTAACTGTCGAGTATTTTAAATACCGGACTCCCATAATCGATTATCTGATAAAGGCAGGTACAGAGGTAGGATACAATGTCGTGGATGTCAATGGCGCCACTCAAACAGGATTCACTTATTCCCACGGTACTTTGCGAGACGGATTGCGATGCAGCACTGCGAAAGCTTTCCTCCGGTCTGCTTCGAAAAGGAAAAATCTGCATGTGAGCGTGCATTCGCATGTAGAGAAGATACTGATAGGTAAGTGAAGACGAGCAGTTCTAAAATTCTTTAAATCTGAAAATACTAATTTTCTGATTCGTAGTTATCGGGAATTCCTTTTAATTTTGGTGGGCTGTGCCCACATTGATCATCTGTGTTTCTTATCATTTATTTAGTTTTCATACATTTTATAAAATCTACCTTGAAGCGTAATTTTACGTGTTTTAATGCATGTCAAAACGAAGAGAATGACGTAAGCCTCGTGCCGAAACGGTGGGGGGACTTTTCGGAAGTCTTACCTTTATGAATAAATATCTTAATTTGATGTTTGAATTTTAATTTATTAAATTTTAAAAACGCAACGAATTTTTGTTCCATCCCAATATTTGGAAAAGTCTACAGATCTGTTCTACAGATTTGTTCCACGCAAAAATCATTCGTATATCTTTCACGGTTAAGACTAAAAATATTTTTAAAAAAGACAATGAAACTGTGAATCATTTTTGCAGACAGCGATTCGATGACAGCATATGGTGTCCAATTTCTATTCGGCCCATTCCGCCGCAAGGTCAAAGCAAAACGCGAGGTCATTTTATCTGCTGGTGCTATACAGTCGCCCCAATTGTTGATGTTGTCTGGTGTCGGTCCAACGGATCATTTAAATGATGTAGGGGTAGATACTGTGTACGATGCACCTGGCGTGGGTGAAAATCTTCAGGATCACGTGGCAATTGGTGGTATGGTTTACTTAATAGAACCACCAGCGAATTATACGAAAACACATCCATTTACGTTCGATTTGCCGGAGTCCCTTACTACGGACGTTGTGAAGGAATTCGCTGAGAATCGCACTGGAATCATGTATTCGGCACCCACTAATGAGGGTATGGCATTTATTAATACCAAGTAAGTACTTTACTGCAGTAACGAATAAATATTTTCATAAAGGGTGTAGCTGGAAAAGAGGGTCAAATGCACCCGTAAACTAAATTGATCTTTCAGCATACCATTATAGGGCCGTCAAAGAAAACCCTCTGCGGCAAATTTCGAGTCGTTACCCGTATCACAAAGATAGTTATAGGATGAGCACGGTTTAATGATTTATTTATGCTTTATTTCTTCCGTTTTACTTAACAAAAAATTACGAAATAATTCAGAAACACTGTGTCTAACATCACAAATGCCTGTAAATTTTTTCTGTAGGTAAAACTTACGTTTAGGGGAGGATGCTCCGATGACCTTGACATACAGTGACTCAAACAATTGATCAAATGTTCCCACAGTGTTTAAATTTTTATTTAATTCAACGCATGTTCATAAGATATGTAACAAAATATTTTATTATATTACATACATAGTTTTCGTAGTTCATATAATACAGAATTAACTTAAATATGTTAGACATTTTAAACAAAATTAAATGAAATTAATAAATTAAGTGATGATCAATTTTTTGAGTTTAAGAAAATTAAATATTAGTACTTCGTATACACTCGTTTCGCTTTCAGTACGGCTACTGTGCGTCTTGGCATACTATCTACTAAACTTTTACACTGTTCAGCCTTAATATTTTCACAAGCAGTTTTAACTTTTGACCAAACTTCAATAATACTTCTTGAATTGTGATCGAAGTGGGCACCTGCTCTTTTCAGTAAACCCCATAGGCGTTCTATTGGGTTCAGATCGGGAGACTGTGGGGGGCAGCCTAGAACAGTAAATCCATGAGCTGTGAACCATTCGTTGGTGATTTTTGCCTGGTGTTTAGGGTCGTTATCGTTCTGAATGAGAAACTCAATGAGAAATAATTCCAAAAACATTCAACATCGTACATTAATCAAGCCCGTTACGTCTGCTGTCATATTTTCCTCGGACAAAATAAACTACGCACTAGAGTGTTTATTTACTTTCAGCAATGATGGCATGTAGGATACCTTTTCTTGCGATTGGAGATAAAAGAATGTTTACAAATAAACGTTTACAGTGAAATCTCCTTCAGGCCACGCGTACCGCTGTACGAAGCCGAATGAGTTAGCAATATCATGCCTAAACCGCAAAACCCATGTAGCGGGAACACTTAGGAATAACAAAAAAATTCCTCCCAAAAGATATTCTTCATTGCAAACTCAGAAAAGGGGAGATGGCATCCAAAGAAGATGATAACGGGATTGTGGTACTCAAATGGAGAGATACACGGGACGTAAGAATTTTATCAACAAAACACGCTCCTATCATTGTACCAAGTCCAAAAAAGATCGTAGCATTCGTACTGTTTCTCCAAGTCGAGAGACACCTGCAACACTCAAACCACTAGCTGTTGTTGAATATAATGCAGGAAAGTGTGGTATAGATTATTCCGACCAAATGGTTTCTTATGCCACCACAATTAGAAAAGGAATCAACCGAAAGCTTGGCATTCTGGGAATTTCTGTTGTAAATGCTTTGACGGTTTACAAAATTGCAACTAAGAAGGATGTAAATATTAGAAGATTTAGGAAAATATTAGCTGCAAAATTATTTGGGTTGACTGAAAATACAACAAATCCTTGTTTTCGTCGGAGTCAGCATAATATCGCCGTTCGAAAAAATGAAATTAATAAATTAAGTAATGATCAATTTTTTCAGTTTAAGAAAATTAAATATTAGTACTTCGTATACACTCCTTTCGCTTTCAGTGCGGCTACTGTGCGTCTTGGCATACTATCTACTAAACTTTTACACTGTTCAACCTTAATATTTTTACAAGCAGTTTTAACTTCTGACCAAACTTCAATAATACTTCTTGAATTGTGATCGAAGTGGGCACCCGCTCTTTTCAGTAAACCCCATAGGCGTTCTATTGGGTTCAGATCGGGAGACTGTGGGGGGCAGCCTAAAACAGTAAATCAATGAGCTGTTATCCATTCATTGGTGATTTTTGCCTGGTGTTTAGGGTCGTTATCATTCTGGAAAATTACTTCTTCTGCGTTCTTATTCCATTTTGACAAACTTCCAATTAACTTTTCTGCAGGATGGATGTGTATGATGTTGCAGTCATTCGACCATCAATTTTATCAACGCATCCGACGCCCTCACTGGTCGTACAACCCCAAAAGTGAATTTAAGAGGACGTTGAAATATAAAGAAACCTCTTCTTACAAAGCGGCACAAGAAGCTTCGACTGCAATTTGCCGAAAAATATAAAAATTATACAGATCTCGATTGGGAAAGAGTGGTATGGTCACACGAGACGAAAACTAATCGTTTCGGATGCGATGGACACGACTAGCGAGGAAACAAAGAACAACTACGGTCGCACCACGTTCATCCAACGCTGAAGTTTGGAGGAGGCCATATCATGGTTTGGGATTGTATGATCAGTGAGGGCGTCGAATGCGTTGAAAAAATTGTTGGTCGAACGACTGCAACATCATACACATCCTGCAGAAAAGTTTAATTGGAAGTTTGCCAAAATGGAATAAGAACGCAGAAGAAGTCATTTTTCAGCTCGATAACGACCCTAAACACCAAGCAAAAATCACTAAAAAATGGTTAACAGCTGATGGATTTACTGTTTTAGGCTGCCCCCGCACAGTCTCCCGATCTGAACCCAATGGAACACCTATGGGGTTTACTGAAAAGAGCAGGTACCCACTTCGATCACAATTCAAGATGTATTATTGAAGTGTGGTCAAAAGTTAAAATCGCTTGTGAAAATATTAAGGCTGAACAGTGTAAAAGTTTAGTAGATAGTATACCAAGACGCATAGAAGCCGCACTGAAAGCGAAAGGAGGGTATACGAAGTATTAATATTTCATTTTTTCAAACTCAAAAAATTGATCATTATGTAAGGGTTTGCCGATGGCAATGTGTGTGTGTGCGTGCTGGCCGATCGGGGCGCATTGCCGCGGTGATTGACTGAGGCCGCTGCGTTCTTTTCGGCGCGGTAACGATGCCGCTATGCCTTTGCGGCGCGAAGCCGCAAAGCAACATTGTAGATTTGAGCGGCACCTTTTCGGGCAGTTTCTGTTCCTGCCTATAAAAGCGCGTTTTGGTGGCAGTTCAGTTGGTATGATGCACACAGCAATTTAACTTGTTTTTCCCAATTCTTAAACACAACGTTCACACCGTCGAAATCGCCAAGCAAATCGCTTACCTCTTTGATGCCAATCCTTGTGTCGATTGTGGTACTGCTGGATCTGGATGAACTGCGCAACAGTTCATTCTCCCTTTGCATTAATCGCAGTTCCCTTTCCGCGAGTTCCCTTTCTCTTAACAGGAACTGATAATCGTAGATCGTTACGTTGCCCTGCGATGTCCCTGGTGGTGGTATGACGTTGTCCTGTGATGCACCTGGTTGTAGTATCACGTTGTCCTGTGATGTACCTGGTTGCATCACCTCTGCAGGCGGCGTGTTGACATTTTTTAACCATTCTCCACTGGGATCTGCTTCCTGAAGTCTACTGATCAATTCACTTTTTGATCCCGTAGTCGGCAGTCCCATTGCTTGCAGTGCTTCTTTTAACTGCACAACTTTGAATTTAATTGGACTCATAATTCCGTCACCGATTTATGTCACACACGCACAGAAAAAAAACTGCTATCTATAGTCACTTACAAGGCGAGCGTCGCACGTCAATGCCAATTAAAAATCACTTAATTTTGGGTTCAAATTAATCCCACTTCTGAAGTTTGTAAGGTAATTTACACGGAAGGATGTCTAGGATGTCGTTCTGCTCGAAGTCGGGCGACAACTGAACTGAACTGCCACCAAAACGCGCTTTTATAGGCAGGAACAGAAACTGCCCGAAAAGGTGCCGCTCAAATCTACAATGTTGCTTTGCGGCTTCGCGCCGCAAAGGCATAGCGGCATCGTTACCGCGCCGAAAAGAACGCAGCGGCCTCAGTCAATCACCGCGGCAATGCGCCCCGATCGGCCAGAACGCACACACACACATTGCCATCGGCAAACCCTTACAATTACTTAATTTGTTAATTTCATTTAATTTTGTTTAAAATGTCTAACATATTTAAGTTAATTCTGTATTGTATGAACTAGAAAACCTATGTTTGTATTATAATACAATATTTTGTTACATATCTTATTAACATGTGTTCAATTAAATAAAAATTTAAACACTGTAGGAACATTTGATCAATTCTTTGAGTCACTGTATGTTGTTGAGGACAACATTCTGAACAACTTTTGTCATAACAACTACCCGGTGCTCGGTCTTAGTTTTCGAGATATTTGCGAAAAACTATTGCTAGTACCGTATTGAATTTTCTGAATTTTTCGTGGCTACGTAAGGCTACCATAGTTTCGAATGAGCTACACCTTAGATAAAGAAACATAGCAAGAACTCATACATCCGAATGTGACCCATGTGCGGTCCAGTGCGGACCAGTAGCGATCAGTGTATAGATCTGTGCGTTACTTGCAAGTCTCGTGAGTTTTTGAATTATTTCAATATGCATCTCCATGAATTTATAAATTTGACATACAATTTCGATTCCTTGTGGAACTTTTTGTGTGAGAAAAAAGTGGTTCGTAAAGATATTACATGTCCAAGATGCAAAAATGTGCTAGTACTATCGAACACTATCGAACACCGCCCCCCGCCACCTAGTCCTAACCAACACACGACACCCCACCCAGTGTTTCTGAGACGAAGGTTCTCACATTAAACATTGTAAAATCAACTGAAACCAATACCAATTTGTTTTACTATCAAATGCGATAATATAATACATGTATGCTGTATTGGTCTGGGTTAGGTCTGGGTTAGGTTTTGCAATTTGTTTTACTATCAAATGCGATAATATAATACATGTATGCTGTATTCGTCTCAGTTGATTTTATATTGTATGATGTGAGAGAATTCTTTTTAGAAACACTGGGTGGGTGTGTGTGGTATTGTGGCTTCTCATCCCCACAACGTGTTTACAAACAAAAAATAAACAGATGCGGCCCTGGAACAGGTTTACGTTGTCACGAAGCGTGGAAGAATACGGAAAATTTAATATACTATTAGCAATAGTTTTTCGCAAATATCTCGGAAACTGAGACCGAGCACCGGGTAATTGTAATGACAAAAGATGTTCAGAATGTTGTCCTCAACAACATATGTCAAGGTCAAGGTCATCGGAGCATCCTCCCCTAAACGTAAGGTTTACCTTTTCTATATTTTCACTGCAAAATCTGTTTATAAAAAATTCCAGAAACTTAAAATTGCTGATTTTATATTGAAATTATCAAATAACCACGTATACATTATTAGGGTAGTTATGTCTTATTATGATTATCAACGGGGTTTTTTTCGGTTTTTCAGATCAGGCAAACATGTTTTAAAAAATGTTAAATATTCAAAATTATCGAAAACGATGTTCTTCATTTTTTCCAGAATCTTTTGTAAAAAAGAGACACTTTCGATGTTCTACTTTTTTTGTAGGTATATCGTGCAATATTGAACACTTGTACATTCAGTAAAACAATATATACAGTCAGTCCCATAAGTATTCGTACCCTCATTTCTTTTAAGAAAAATTTGTTGAAATCAAGTGATGCATGTAAGATTTTGCAATAAACTTTTTATTATAAGTGAATACATATATAAAGTTTATTTATACCAAATTATAACAAAATTGATTAACTAATAACAACAATATATTGATTTTACTCTACATAGTACGTAATAATAGTCCACAAAAGTATTCGCATCGACGTACATTTTGTCAAAAATCCGAATATTATAGTAGTTTTAATAGTTTGTACTAATTTTTTAGTATTTCTTCGGTCCACCTTGCTATCTTATTACTCGATTTGATCGATTTGGCATACTTTCTACCAATTTTAAAGTGGTACTTGGTTCAATATTATTCCAAACTTCCAAAATTTGTTGTTTTAGTATTTGTTTATTGGAAATTTCATGCTCGCGTAGTCTTTTATCTATTTCCGCCCATAAATTTTCTATGGGATTTGTATCCGGACTCTGAGGAGGTGTACGTAAAAAATGAGGAACGTGGTAAAGTATCCACTCACGAACAATCTGAGCAGTATGCTTCGGATCGTTATCGTGTTGGAAGTAGTAGTCATCTTGCAAACCCAGCTTAATCGCGCTTGATTGCAGATTTTCTTCCAGAATATTTTTGTACTTTATCTTGTGCATAATTCCGTCGATAAAGACAAGATTGCCCGCTCCAGATGCTGCCATGCAGCCCCAAACCATCACGGATCCTCCTCCGTGCTTTACAGTTGGTTGTAGATTTTTTAATTCTAGTTCACTATTAGGTTTTCTCCAAACTTTTCCTCTTCCGTCACATCCAAAAATATTCAATTTCGATTCATCTGAGAAAATAACTTTTTTCCAGAAGGTATTACTTTGATTTATATACTCCTTCGCAAATGCTAATCTCTTGATTCTGTTAATTTTATTAACGAAGTGCTTCTTTCTCGGTGTTCGACCATGAAAATTTTCACTTCTCAATATTCTTCGACAAGTTTCGGCAGAAACCTTCTTATTGAACATATCGTTACACATCGTTACTAACTTAGGTGCACTAATTCGAGGATTTTTTGCACTTCACGTATTACAGTCTTTCTTTCTCGAACGGTTAAAATCTTTGGTCTTCCAGTACGCTTGTTATTTAACAAACTGTCACTTGCTTTTATCCGTTTAATCATGAATTGGATAGTCGATTTACTTCTACCAATTATTTTAGCAATCTCAACATAACTTTTGCCCTTTTGATGTAATTTAAAAATTATTCGACGCTCTTCTAGAGTAGTCTCGGACTTCTTTCGACTCATTTCGGATTATTGATATTATTTCGACAAAATTTCGAACTAGACTGGTTTGTTTACGCTCATTCAACAGACTGTGAACTGTAGAAACAAAACAAAATCGACTCTGCTAAGAATGGCACGAATACTTTTGTTGACTGTTATAACGTACTATGTAGAGTGAAGTCAATATATTTTTGTTATTAGTTAATCAATTTTGTTATAATTTGGTATAAATAAACTTTATATATGTGTTCACTTATAATAAAAAGTTTATCGCAAAATCTTACATGCATCGGTTGATTTCAACTAATTTCTCTTAAACACAATGAGGGTACGAATACTTATGGGACTGACTGTACATATAATTGTAGGATCATAGGAAAATGAAAGGGCACCGGACACACCGAGAATCGAACCGGGGCCTCGCGATTTGTAGCTGATAAGCCCCTGCACACATACACGGAACCCTCCGTATTTTCACAATCTCCATACGGTATTTGGTGTGGGGAGTCCTGATTCTACACTCGGCCGTCCTGCAACGACATTCGCCCTCGAGTGACCTCCTAGAAGTTAGCCCCCCACTTGTTGAAATAAATAACTTCAATAGTTGTGCTGAGTTATGCTAGGTTTGTGCTACATTGTTCTCGAATATTATAACAATAATATAAACAATAAGCCTAAAAATTGAGAAAAACGATTTTTTTTAGTAGCCCCCCACTTTTTGTTTTTTTCAATTTTCTCAATTGTGCTAAGTTGTGCTAAGATTGTGCTAGAAATTTATAACAATAATATAAAAAATAACACCAAAAATTGAGAAAAACTATTTTTTAGTAGCCCTCCACTTTTCGTTTTTTTCAATTTTCTCAATTGTGCTAAGTTGTGCTAGGTTGTGCTAAGATTGTGCTAGAATATTATAACAATAATATAAAAAATAACACCAAAAATTGAGAAAAACTATTTTTTAGTAGCCCTCCACTTTTCATTTTTTTCAATTTTCTCAATTGTGCTAAGTTGTGCTAGGTTGTGCTAAGATTGTGCTAAAGTATTACTTTATAAAAATAATAAATAAAGAAGTTATGGTAAATAATCGTTTTGAACATGCAATTAACGTTTAAGACAGTAACAGTTATTCAAACAGCATATAATCATATATCTGAATTGTGCTAGCCTAGCACAAGTCAGCACAACTTTCCTTTTCGCCAGCACAACTCATATATGCAATATTATGTTTGTCGGATGACCAGAAAGTTCAATTAACAATATAGTGTCCACCGCGAAGGGCCGCGAGCAAGAGTAAAGTGCCCTTTATATCGTTGTGCTGGCGAAAAGGAAAGTTGTGCTGAGTTGTGTTAGTGATTATATGCTGTTTCGATAACTGTTACTATCTTAAACGTTAATTGCATGTTCAAAACGATTATTTACCATAACTTCTTTATTTATTATTTTTATAAAGTAATACTTTAGCACAATCTTAGCACAACCTAGCACAACTTAACACATTTGAGAAAATTGAAAAAAAACGAAAAGTGGGGGGCTACTAAAAAATCGTTTTTCTCAATTCTTGGTGTTATTTTTTATATTATTGTTATAATATTCTAGCACAATCTTAGCACAACCTAGCACAACTTAGCACATTTGAGAAAATTGAAAAAAACGAAAAGTGGGGGGCTACTAAAAAATCGTTTTTCTCAATTTTTGGTGTTATTTTTTATATTATTGTTATAATATTCTAGCACAATCTTAGCACAACCTATCACAATTGAGAAAATTGAAAAAAACAAAAAGTGGGGGGCTACTAAAAAAAATCGTTTTTCTCAATTTTTAGGCTTATTGTTTATATTATTGTTATAATATTCGAGAACAATGTAGCACAAACCTAGCACAACTCAGCACAACTGTTGAAATTATTTATTTCAACAAGTGAGGGGCTAACTTCTAGGAGGCCCTCGAGTGTTCGTTACAACGTCGTCGTCTTTTATGTGTATGTTTGGCCTCAGCGCCATCAACACAACTCGTAACTCGCAATTCGCAACTCGTAGTTTTTTTTCTCGCTTCGCTCATATGTGACCTCTTCGCTACGCTCGCTTTGCTTTCGTCTTCGTCCGTCATCGTCATTAGCGCCATCGTGCGGTGATCGGTATCCCCCCCAACCCGGACGAGCCCCAAAATGTTGGATCTTAGGAAAAAGGAGGGCACCGGCCACACCGGGAATCGAATCCTCCGACTTTTCCGAATATACGGTATTCGGTCTGGCGGGTCCTGATCCCACATAATTAAAAAATCAATTAGAAATCATAGAATTTTGGGACACACGTTAAATTTAAATACAATACATACGCAACTCTCAATAATCCCAATTAGCCCAGGTGGCAAGGTGCTCGACTGCGAAACCTCTTTTCACAAGAATCGTATTCCGTACCGAGTAATCTTTCCTTTCCATACAATTGTTGTAACGACATTTTCAAATAATTTTTAAAGAATTTTAGACATATTTTAAGGAAATATGTTTAAATTGATATTTTCATTCATGGAATCTGCTGAATATAAAATGTGTAGAGATAATTCATGTGAATTCACGCATATAATTTTGCTTAAGATATTTCTAAAAAAATATAAACATTTCTAAACTGCCGTTACAACAATCAAAAGAGTAAAATATTATTCTCAGAAAAGAAGGGTACAGTTCGTTATTAATACATCACACAATTCTTGTTTAAGGTATGCAAACAAGTCAGCGGATTATCCTGATATACAGCTATTCCTGGGAAGCACGACAGAGGATTCCGACGGCGGTATTTTCGAAAAGAGGTCTGCCGGCGAGAAGGATGATTTCTACGCGGCTATGTACGAGAATATCCTGTACAAAGCTTCATTCACCTGTATGCCACTTTTGTTGAGGCCTCGTAGCAGAGGCTACATTAAGTTGCGCTCGAAAAACGTGCACGAGCATCCGATTATTGTTCCTAATTACTTTCAGGATCCACATGATCTTGACGTTTTGGTAAGTAATCTTCATTCGCTGTATTGTTTGTGTTAAATATTATTTTTATGTTGTTTTATTTTACTTTTAATATAAATCTTTGGTTTCGATAATACAGGTCACTCTTACCACGTGCGCGTCTATACAGTCTCATTCTACATACTCTCTCATACCAACCATACATCCTCACTTAGTAAATAGACTTAAACTTAAACAAAAATTATTCCCAACAGTTTGTTACTTACAAGCTCAGTTCTGAATATTTTGAAGGAAGAATATTTTCGAAATTGTTTACAGCACAATGGCTTAGAAAAATATTTGTTCTATTTCCATACTAGCACAATAGTTCAAAGTAAATAAATGAAAAATACAAACGCAATAAAATTTTATTTGTAGAACTTGCAAATAGTAGCTATTAAAACCTAACATAGTAGATCGATAAAAAAGGTGAAACCTCGTGTTTATCTTTTTTGGAAGGCAAGGAAATCTTTGGAAAAGGCAGAATTCTTAATTATGACAATTAATAAATATGATAATTAATACTTTAACTAGAATCAGAATTTTTATGTAAGTACAGATTTTGTTCAAAAAATTCATATTTGTTTTTAAAAAATTTTTTAAAAATTCATATAACTAGAATCAGAATTTTTATGTAAGTACAGATTTTGTTCAAAAAATTCATATTAGTCTTCCTGCTTTAGATACTGCTTTAAATATTATTTTTAAATCATTTTTAGATCATATGTAAAACATAACAAATGAATGAATTTTTTTTATTGAACTTGTAAATAGATGTTTATTATCTTAGAAATTTTTTAGAATTTTTTTGAAAAAGGAAAATAGGAGTGGCGTTAAAGGAAAAGTTCCACTTTTTTAAACAAACTTCCCATTTTCAGCTTTTGTTAATTAATTATCTGTATGAGTGTAGGGTGGGAATACTATGAAACAAGAATTATAAAAATAGTAATTGAAAGTCAGACTGACTGTATCATTTTGTTATAAATATTCAAATTATGTCTATTCTTCCAATGGCGAATTGTATTTCTGAAATGTTTTGAAAATTTCATTCTTCTATGAGTTTCTATTTTAAGACAGATATTCGGAATCTTACGATTTACAACTTTAGTATTCAAATTGCAACATTTACTTAACTGGAATCACTGAACCCTGAATAGTTAGATTCACGCTAATTTAAAAAAAATAACGCTCTAATAGTATCAGTGATTATCACAATAATGGAATAGGAACAATCGGACCCGGATCGTTTACAGTTATTCCTGCCCAAATCATAACGGAGCTGCTATGCCGCTCTTATTTCGAGCGCTGTTCTGTCCAATATTGCCACTGGTTCAAGGCAATTAACGCTCTAGTTCATAACAATAAAAAGATATATTTCACATTCGTAAAATGGAGTTAAAGTTCATAACAGTTCAAGATTCGGTTTGATCAGGGGTGTAAAATGTTTTATACGTTCTGAAGGTTCTGAGTGATCTAAAGTTCTAGTTCTGACGGTTATATGTGTTCTATTCCCTACCAAAGCTCTGGAAGAGATCATTCGTATGGTAGGGATAAAAAGAGGACGAATCACTAGTTTGAGGCGTAATCCAAAAATTGTGCAACACATACTGACTCCGTGATTTCATTTTCGCGCGTACAGTACTGGACAAAATAAAGTACGCACCTCGAATATTTTTACAATTACGTTCATAACTTCGTAGTTTTTACAGATATAATAATTATGTATTTGCACAAAAAGAAGGTTTCTTAGTCTACTTTTCAACTCAATGAGAAATAATTCCAAAAACATTCAACATCGTACATTAATCAAGCCCGTTACGTCTACTGTCATGTTTTCCTCGGACAAAATAAACTACGCACTAGAATGTTTATTTACTTTCAGCAATGATGGCATGTAAGATACCTTTTTTGCGATTGGAGATAAAAGAATGTTTACAAATAAACGTATTAACACGTTGACTGCCGCGCGCGTTTACAGTGAAATCTCCTTCAGGCCACGCGTACCGCTGTACGAAGCCGAATGAGTTAGCAACATTATTTGGGTTGACTGAAAATACAACAAATCCTTGTCTTCGTCGGAGTCAGCATAATATCGCCGTTCGAAAAAATGATTCCGGAGGAAGCATTAGACGCGCATGCAAACAATGTTATGCGGATAAAAGTCGTGGAATGGGCAGGTCAAAGACACGAGAGAATTTAAAGAAAACAACAACTTATTGTCCAAGTTGTCCCGACCAACCCCAGCTTTGTAAAGAATGTTTTAAAGTTTTGCATTCTACATAATTTTCTTAAAAAACCAGGGGCGACACTCGTTTCAATAGGTTTCCACATTACCATCGAGGTACTATTGCCAATGCGTTTTTTTTTATTAGTGGTATCCCCTGTAGACCTATACCACTATGTCACACGATAATTTCGGATAATAGCTGTAGAAAATTAATTAAAAAAATAAATTCATAAGATAAATTTTAAAAATAGTTTTTAATTATATTGTTTAAATTTTAATACGGTCCGGAACAACTTGATCTTCGTGCACGTTTAGACGTGCTTGGCAAATTGTTAAGGTCTATGGAAAGTTTAGACGTGGATATTCGCATCGCCGACGCAAGCGAAGAATCATTTAAACGTGTACGGTGATCCGATTTAATATAGCGCATTGTTGAAAATGAGCTTTCGCACAAATAAGTTGGTCCAAACATTGAGAATATTCGGGTCGCAAAATTTCGAAGAATAGGGTACTTTGATTCTTCCAGCGTTTTGAAGAATTCGGCTCGTTTTTCTTCCCTCGTTTTCAGAGAGATGTCGTGCTGAAGATCGCACAGTTCTCGTTGAAACTCGAGGGCTTGATCTGCAATTTTGACAGTGAGGGGATTCTCGAAGAGAATTAGATCATTTCTAAACGCGTCGAAGTTGCTGAAACGCGTATCGAATTGATCTATTATCGATTGAAGAATGTATAAATGATTATCAAAATCACGATTAGTGCCGAATTCTTCGAAAATTAGTTGACACGAGAGAAAGAAGATCCAAATTTTTGGTTCAGAGTGCAAATGTGTTTTAAAAAGTGCAAGCTGCTCACGGAAAGAATCGACCTGGCTGCATAATTCCGAAATACTTTGCTTGGGGCCTTGCAATTTTAAATTTAAAGAATTTAAATGATTTGTTAAATCGACTACAAATGAAAGTTCGCAAAGGAAACTTACATCTTTTAAGAAGGAGGAATATTCTTCTAAGCTGATTTTTGGATTTTCTTGTAGAAAAAGGGAGATTTCTTTTCTTACAATAAAAAACTGCGTTAAACATTTCGTGCACTGAGCCAACGCACCTCACAGTGCAACGACACATCCGTGTAAGAAGCGGGACTGTATTAAAATTTAAACAATAGAATTAAAAACTATTTTTAAAATTTTGTCCGAAATTATCGTAGGACATAGTGGAATAGGTCTGAAGGGGATACCACTAATAAAAAAAAAGGAATTGGCAATAGTACCTCGATGGTAATGTGGAAACCAATTGAAACGAGTGTCGCCCCTTATGCGCCACGTTCATCTGTCTGTTATGACCGCACCTGAGCCCGTCCGAGCACGTAGACGACCACGGGGAGCGAGACGCGCGGCCGGGTCGAGGAGGCGCAGCCCTCGGAAAACGGTCCTCGCGAGCAAATAAAGTCCAACGCTGTTCTTATTAATTCTGCAGAAGAGACCGAGAGTTCGCCAATTTAACACCTCGGTTCTCCCTTCCTAATGGAAAACTTATCCCTACTCTATAAAAATTAAGGGTGGGCGGAAGCTAAAACTAAATCTAAGAAAACGGGCCCAGCAAATAGGAAGAGTCACGGGCGTTACAAAACGGATAGGCGCAACGGGCTAAAGGAGGGGGTGTTCGCGACGCTGCCAGGGTGTTCAAACCCTCGAAGAGCCAAGCCTGGGGAGTCCCAGGCATCTGGCAGCGATACCGCGCTAAGGCCCCGAGTGTCCAGCCGCGCCGATTCGAAGAAAGCTAAAAGACAAAGAAGCAGATGTTTTATGGCGGGGACTGCGCTCAAGATGTGCAAATACAATTGCACTAACAAACGAAAACGGTGACAAGCCCATGCCGTAGCCAGATTGCAATGAGCCGCGTACCGACTCTAAAACACAATAGCGATGACCCATCACAAAACATCGCCCGAAGCTGGCCGCTACAATAATAAATGTTCGAAATGTTGACGATCCTCATTTATGCAATATTGCAATCTTGCATTAAATGATCTGTAGGCATTGTCGATTTCCAGAGACGTAATTGAAGCACATGCTGCAGTAATCCTTTGCCGCATATCCTCTGGCGTTGTGGATCTATCTTTGTACACAATACATTTTATATTGCACCATAGATAAAAGTCCAATGGTGTCAGATCCGGAGAACGGGCTGGCCATGGAATTGTTCCTCGTCGCCCAATCTAGCATCCAGGATATTTCGTATTTAGCACTGTTCTAGCAACTTTAGAATAATGCGCTGGACAACCATCATGTTGAAACCACATGCGCTCCCGATCGAATAACGTAATTTCTTCTAAAAGGACGGACAAATTCTGGCGTAAAAACGCAGCATACTTTATACCAGTAAGAGTTCCTTGTATAAATTCGTTCGACGTTCAATTACGTCTCAGGAAATCGACAATGCCTACAGATCATTCAATGCAAGATTGCAATATTGCATAAATGAGGATGGTCAACATTTCGAACATTTATTATGATATGTAAAGGTCAACCTGCCGTAAATAACGCGTAATCTTTGCTGAAACACGTAAGTTTTAAACTTCCACATTTTATCCGCTCCAACATGATTATTCTTGCTCAAGGTCATTTCAAGGTCAAGAAGGTGGTATCCACTAAATTCAGTTTTTTTATTGTCTATCATGCTATCGTAAAAAAATATACTATTCCATTTAAAAAAACATCGGTGACCTTGAAATTTCATTAAAAAACACGACATACAACATTTTTTTCTTTACCATTATATTTGCCCCCTGCAATAGTGTCACTTTGTCCTCTGAAGTTTTCTGATAGGACTGTAAGTACGACAGATATTTAGGTGTTCCCATTTATGTGGGACACCCTGTATACCAGGATTGTGCACGGTTGGGGCTCCTCAAACGCTTGCTTTCTCCACCAACCTTCCTTCATGCAGCGCTCAAGTTCGTTGCGTACGCTGATGTCTCGTGTCTTCGTTGCCCCATTGTACCGCGCTTACTGGAGGGGGACAGTGGGCGCTACGGTGTGGACGGTTTTGCCATTGAGGCAAAATTGTTCATCCCTGCTACATACAATCACCTTTTGAAATAAACGTTATATGGCGGCTGAAAAGTGTGTGAGAGGAGGAAAAATGAGAAGGAAGCGTTTCGTCCTAGGCCCGCTAGAAGACTCATCGGTAAGGCTATCTAGCGGACCCGTGCCTTAGACGCGGGATGTCGTAAGGACAGTTTAGGACGGTATATATATACAAACAGAGGAAGATTCAGGTAGTAGCGGGAAAGGTGTTGTCGTAATGTCCCTCTGTTGACGAGCATAGGAAGTAGCCGCCACATTACCCCCTTGCCAGTGGTCAACGATATCTGGACAAATTTCCCTCTAATTACGCTGATCTCCGCCGGAATCCAAGGAGGTCGCTGGAATGTGTGCTGTCAGTGTGCCCGCCAGTGATGCTGCCGAATCGACCAAGTTGAGTAGCTCCCAAAGCCGCTTGTAGGACTCATATAGTCGCACAAACAATGGATGAACGTCGCACAAATGTAGATACGAAAACGTCGCACAAATTTAGGTGCGGAAACGTTAAACCATATAATGCTGCGAAGATGACGTCAGAAGCACATAGTAGGGAGAAGTCCTCGCTGTTGGTCGGGCAGTAGTTCAGGCAAGGCAGTGACAGAGTAGTCACCTTCCAGTCCTCCTGATGTTGTCCGTGGTTCGTTGATGTTGTCGTCTCCTCTGCTCAGAAGGTAGCGTTGTTGTTCGTTTGTCGGGGTCACCAATTATGGCGGCTGAAAAGTGTGTGAGAGGAGGAAAAAGGAGAAGGAAGCGTTTCGTCCTAGGCCCGCTAGAGGTCTCGTCGGTAAGGCTATCTAGCGGACCCGTGCCTTAGACGCGGGATGTCGTAAGGACAGTTTAGGACGGTATATATATACAAACAGAGGAAGATTCAGGTAGTAGCGGGAAAGGTGTTGTCGTAATGTCCCTCTGTTGACGAGCATAGGAAGTAGCCGCCACATTACCCCCTTGCCAGTGGTCAACGATATCTGGAAAAATTTCCCTCTAATTACGCTGATCTCCGCCGGAATCCAAGGAGGTCGCTGGAATGTGTGCTGTCAGTGTGCCCGCCAGTGATGCTGCCGAATCGACCAAGTTGAGCAGCTCCCAAAGCCGCTTGTAGGACTCATATAGTCGCACAAACAACGGATGAACGTCGCACAAATGTAGATACGCGGGATGTCGTAAGGACAGTTTAGGACGGTAGATATACAAACAGAGGAAGATTCAGGTAGTAGCGGGAAAGGTGTTGTCGTAATGTCCCTCTGTTGACGAGCATAGGAAGTAGCCGCCACAGTTACATTCGGAGCACACGAATCGTTATCCTCCCTGACTCTGCTAATGCTAACCAACATATAAATTTTCCTATCCGAACTGAAACGATTAAACATTGATTTGTCAGCAAAAATACGTCAATATGACGTTTCGCAAATTTCAATCTTGGCTTATGATTTTATAATACCATACGAGTCTGACTGTATGGATACTAATTCGTGCAATATTGGTAGACAAGTTTTCTGTTTGTACGTACATCCATGGCTACCTTAAAATGATCCGGAAGAAATTCAAGTGATAAGGTCAAATTTCTAACTTGATATTAGGCGAAGAAAATTTTCAGCATATAAAGTGAAATGACTCGCTAGTTATTAGGTTTACGGATAATGAAGGTCAATACTTTTTTACTCAAAATTCGACACTCGTCCATATTTTGGTATAAAAAATATAGTATTCCATTTAAGAAGAAAACAGTCGACCTTCGAATCTCCGAAACCTATAAAAAGATACATAGACTATATAATGTGCCCCTTCAGATCATGCAACTTCTGTACACAAAACTTTTTCGTGCAATGCATATTTTGGAAGTTATAGAGGTATGCAAGTTGCGTGGACCACACTGTATATACAATATATTTATCGGTTAACTCTTTAGGATTCAAAATGGTTTACTCTTTGCGCTCGAATGGAGACTCTGAGTCACCAGTAGAAATTGTCATAGCATTATTTAAAACAGTTTTCATGTTATTCAAATCGTCTCAAGTCTATAAATTGCTAAAAATTCAACTGGCGTATGAAAAAACAGGTTTAATTTCAGGTGCACAATGTAAAAAAGATACATAGAATAAAAATTCTCTAGGTTGAAAAAAATATCTTGATTTTGGAATTGAAATTGCTTGGAGTGCAAAGGGTTAAGGCTGCATCAAAGATACCAGGAAAAAACTGTTTTTAGCATCCTATTTAGCGTATTAAAATATATGGAAGTGGTCTATATCCTATTTATAATTACCTAAACTCAAAACAGAGAAAATATTTGTCAACCAGTAGCACTTATTATTGCAGTTTTTCTATTTTTTTTTAAGATCATTTCTTTATCATTATAGGCAGAAGGTGCAGATTTCATATATAAGCTCAGCCAGACCCCAACTTTGAGAAGCCTAAATGCCACGGCGAATCCGAATCGAATCCCAGAATGTTCTTCTTTCGAATTTCCATCAATCGATTACTGGAAATGCTTCGCAAGATTCTACACAATGACGATTTATCATCCGTGTGGGACTTGTAAGATGGGTCCAGCGTCCGACAAGATGGCCGTCGTGGACCACAGACTTAGAGTACACGGAGTTAAGAGGCTGCGAGTGATTGATGCATCGATTTTTCCGAATATCGTCTCTGGAAATACAAATGCACCAGTTATTATGATAGCTGAAAAAGCTGCAGACATGATCAAAGAAGATTGGGGGTCGTAGATCATCACTTGATCCATTGGGATTACTCAGCCGAAAAATCTTGATGCTATAAAGTATTGGAAATACGTAAGTGAAATGGTAGGATGACATCTTGTTTTAATATTCCAAGAAAATAATCTATTTACAATGATATATTATTTATACGTATATTATCCCCCATTTTGAAGCTGTTCAAGAAATGAGATTTTTGTAACCGGAATCATAAATCGTACTGAATTCAATTTGCAATAGTAAAAGTTAGGGCTCGACTGCGTTTTGGAGAACTCCGTGTTCTTAACTTTTTTGAACATCTTTTTATGTGATCCTGTAGATATCGATGAAGACATTCCGAAAATGTGTGTATGGTTGTTAGAAATTCACTGGTTTATAAAGTATACTCGTGTAAAGATGAGCAGTTTTAAGCGTTTATGACAGGTTAGAGCGTCGCCATATTGGATATTCGTTGAGTGGCAGAGGTAGGTAGGTCTGTTCGGCGCATGCGGGTTCGGCTAGTTGCCCGAATTTGCACTGCAATCATGCGGGATATAGATACATATAACTTATTTATAAATTGACTCAACCATTGCAATGATCAAAATGCGCTTTACGACCATAGGATACACCTTATAAAGTGTATAATTAATAACTGTGTTAAGGTTAGATATAATTATATATGTAAGCAAAAAAATAATATTGCCAGTAGTAAAAGAACCTATTTTAATAAACTAATATTGTTTTCTGGCCATTAAATTGTAGGGTAGTGTGGGGTAACGTGAGGTGATAAGTTAGCAGAGCCCTGAGGCAGTTATATTGAAGCCGAATGTGCAATATGTTGTATATATATATGTATATATATATATATATATATATATATATATATATATATATGTACAGATATATATACAAATACACTTGTTATGCATTCATTTTTCAGAATCAAATCATATCAATGTTCCCGCAACGTTATATAGATGGCAACACTAGTTTTGCCATCCAACATGGCCGCAGTTTACCGTCCCTGCCCGCTCGCGACACGACCCCTGTCACCCATAAACCCACTTTATGCTCATTCCTTTAAGTCCGTGGTATTACCTAGCAAATATATCAATATGGCGGCGCTGTAACCTGTCAAAAAGGCTTAAAAGTGTTCAACTTTATATGCGTATAACTTTTTAACTAATGAATTCCGCTCATTAAAATTTACATTTTCGGTGTTTTCTCGTCGAAATCTATAAGATTGTATTAAAACAAAACTTGAAAAAAAGAGTTCTCCAAAACGCAGTTAAACCAAAGTTAGTTCAGGGATAATAAAACATTGAAAATAATACGAATTCTTTTTTATGGAGGATAACTGCCACTTATATTCGTGCAACGCTATTTACAAATGATTTTCGTGATATACAATTTATTATAATATTAAAAATCAATTCGGACTTCTATTATTTGGTTGCACCGTTTATGGAGTTTAATATTCGAAAGAAATTGTTTTAGTTTTTTAAGAAATTCATTGTAGAGGGAAATATAAGTTTTGAACACCGAAAATGTATTGTGCTTTAACATGAACAGTTAATGAAACTGAGTGGAGGAAAATAAAGTTAATTTTTTACGAAGTCAGTTCATTTACTGTCCCTAATAAGTCGATGTAGTCTAATATTACATTAGGAATATGTAATTTTGTTTAAGTAATAACTACAGAAATAAAGGTACCACAAATGTGCTATTTCTGCTGATATTTTTTAATTGAATTTAGAAATGTTAATAGGAAGGTGAAATTTCTTATACAATATAATTACTAAACGGAAAATTTTAATACAATTATGACACACAAATAAAAAATTGTATCGGTTTTATTTAATTCTCATGTGCAAAAGCTTTCAAAAACATGTTTAGACGAAAGAGTCGAATTATTTTCGGAAAGTCACGAAAATTCGGTGGGTTGTAGAGGCAGTACATGATATATTAGGTCGAAAGTACCAGCTTCTACATGAACAACTCGACAACAAATTGATCCCAAAAATTGCTTCTTATTTCCGAATTGCGTCTATTTTAAACAATAGATTTGGAAAACGGCTGAACTCTGATGTAGAAAAGTCGACTTCTAATACAGATATCAGCGCTCGTAGCGACAAATGCCGGAACTATGTCTTTCTCGAAGTCTACTTTTTACGCCTAAAATATGTAAATAAATAACATAATAGACGTTTCATCAACATTGTATGTGCCCTCGCTAGCGGGCGTGCATCCAGGTGTCTGTATAAGAACCCTAAATTTCCAGATACTTAAAGATTCAACATGTCGTGACGTCACGCGGCCTACAACGATTTCTGATGGGCAACATGCTGCCGAATATCCCAAAGTACGCCTCAATATCGCAAAAGTAGGCTGTCTCTATAGTCAAGCGCACTAGATTTAACTTTCATTTAGTGGACGTGTATACACAAAATTCCTACTTTTGCGTTTTTTCGCCGTGAAAACGGGCCCCGCGGAACCTTGAAATAGCTTGAAATCTCGTACGAGTTTCCTCTCTGCTCGTATACGTATAGGCTAATCTAGTGGAGTGTGTGTGTACCACACATTCTCATTCGAGCTTCCCCTAGCGGCCGCTTGGAGCGCTGCGCGCAGGAGTCCGCAACCTTAAGACATCTTTAAAACATCTTTGTGCTATCCGGGTAGGGATCAAAAGGGCGGGGAGACGCACAGGAAAGGAAAAGAATAATACGAAAGAGCAATTCCCAAACGTCTTCGCGCCCGGAATCGGAACGTTCACGAAAGGCGAATTAAAATTGACCCTGATCGCCGAGGCGCGGCCGAAATTCCTGCAGCCAAGGAAGATACCGTGGGCACTGCGTGCGAAAGTAGAAACCGAACTATTGAGATTGCAAAATCTTGCGATTATATCACCACTAGAATTTTCGGATTGGGAAACCCCAGTTGTACCGGTGTTAAAAAGCGACGGTATCCTGCGTTTATGCGGGGACTGTAAAGTAAGCATAAACAAATACCTGGAAATCGATCGTTACCCTCTCCCACGAGTCGAAGAAGTTTTTGAAACATTACGGAGCGGATAGACATTTACAAAGCTAGACTTATCGGAGGCATACCGACAACTATCGTTGACACAGGAATCACAGAAATTTGTCGTGATTAGTACACATATCGGACTATTTAAATATCATAGGTTGCCATACGCTGTAGCAACGGGACCCGGATCGTTTCAAAAGATGATGACGTCACTATTATTGGGAGTACCGGGCACAATTGTTTTTATTGACGATATTCTGATCGCGGCACCAACAGTAATAAGGCATGCAAAAAGAGTACGAGAAGCATAAAATCGATTTAACGAGGCAGGTTCAGTGATGGTATATGGTCTCGGTTTTTTCGCGCATGCGCGACTAAATGCAGGCACGTGCCGTACGTCTTATGTTTGTGGGGAAAGTAGGGGAGAACTGTTATTGGCGGGAAACCGGACCGAAGAGTGCAAGACGACACGACGAGACGACCGTACTTCGAAATTTTGGTAAGTTAATGTTAATATATCTGATTTCATAATGGCAACTAGTATTGGAGAAGGAGGTACTTGTCAATTCATATTTGAAAATCGAAAAAAAATTGGCGAACTTATGCGGGGTGACTAAGATACCCCCATTTTAGCCCAACTTTCAAACAGACAGAGCAAACTGAAGGTGGGCGACCCGGTCGTGGCAAGAGAATGCAAACAAGGAGGGGGGGGGGGGCGGAGAGTCGTGGAGGCCCGGGACCATTGAGAAAGAAGTAATCGCGGGCGTTACGTATATGGTAAATGTAGGATACGAAACCGTTTTTAAAAGACGCGCGAATCAATTGGTTAGATGCGACGAATTAGTCCTGGTAAAAAAAAACAGCGCGGAGAACGAAAAGATTGCTGTAACCGCGGAAACACAGCCAAAGGTGCGTCGATCAGAGCGACTAGGAAATATGAAGGGAGAGGTGTGATATCCCCGTAACGTTAAAGATAGTTGTAAGCTGTGTGTATGGGTGCATGTAAGGAGAAAGGGAGTGAGAGAGAGAGAGAGAGAGAGGGAGAGAGAGAGAGAGGGAGAGAGAGAGAGAGAGAGGGAGAGAGAGAGAGCGAGTCGTCACCGACGCGACGCGGCGTGCCGCACGACAACACCGAGCGTTAGTAATGAGAGAACGGTGAATAAAGACACTGATTACCAATACGTGTAATTACTTTCCAACTTCGTACACTTCCTTCCTCCCATTTCAATACCCTTACTCCTCTTCTCGCTCGTGCATCGATCTCTTTTAGGCACTCTCTCGCTATTTCGCTTCCTTTTCCATTCCCTAGCTTTTCTTAAAACTTCCATACCCTATTTGAACTCCTTTGCCTCATTTTTTCTCTTTCCAGCTCCTCTCTTAACGTATACCGCGGTGTCACCTAATCTACTCCTAATACCCATCTTAAATATTTTTCCTGCAACGACTCTACTTTTTTCCTTTCTGCCCATCCCCACACTTCTGCTCCGTACGCTGCTACCGGCCATATCGACGTATCATACAGCCACATTCATCTCTTCACATCATTCGTAAAATATCTTTTTTCTATTCCCCACACATTCCTCATTGCTCCCATTGCTTTTTTCACCATTTCATCTATTTGCGCCTCTTGGCTCCCATTCCTCTTAAATCTGAACTCCAGGAATTCTATTTCCTCCACTTCTTCTATCTCTCCTCTTCCCCATTTCCATTTCCTTTTTTCCCCTTCTTTTCCTATCAAATCTCATTATTTTCATCTTTTCTCTGTTGACCTCTAATCCCTTCTCTTCTATATATTTTCTAAATTCTTCGATCTGTGGCGGCTACTTCCCATGTTCGTCAACAGAGGGACATTACGACAACAGCTTTCCCGCTACTACCTGAATTTTCCTCTGTTTGTATATAAACCGTCCTAAACTGTCCTTACGACATCCCGCGTCTAAGGCACGGGTCCACTAGATAGCCTTACTGACGAGTCCTCTAGCGGGCCTAGGACGAAACGCTTCCTTCTCCTTTTTCCTCCTCTCACACACTTTTCAGCCGCCATAATTGATGACTCCGACAAACGAACAACAACGCTACCTTCTGAGCAGAGGAGACGACAACATCAACAAACCACGGACAACATGAGGAGGACTGGAAGGTGACTACTCTGTCACTGCTTTGCCTGAACTACTGCCCGACGAACAGCGAGGACTTCTCCCTACTACGCGCTTCTGACGTCATCTTCGCAACATTATAAGGTTTAACGTTCCCGCACCTAAATTTGTGCGACGTTTTCGTATCTACATTTGTGCGACGTTCATCCATTGTTTGTGCGACTACATGAGTCCTACAAACGACTTAGGGAGCTACTCAACTTCGTCGATTTGGCAGCATCACTGGCAGGCACACCGACAGCACACATTCCAGCGACCTCCTTGGATTCCGGCGGAGATCAGCGTAATTAGAGGGAAATTTGTCCAGATATCGTTGACCACTGGCAAGGGGGTAATGTGGCGGCTACTTCCTACGCTCGTCAACAGAGGGACATTAAGACAACAGCTTTCTCGCTACTACCTGAATCTTCCTCTGTGTGTATATATATATATATATATACCGTCCTGTGTGTATATATCCACTAGATAGCCTTACTGACGAGTCCTCTAGCGGGCCTAGGACGAAACGCTTCCTTCTCCTTTTTCCTCCTCTCATACACTTTTCAGCCGCCATAGATCATTAACTCCATCCCCGCCTCTTCCTTCGCCAACAACACCATATCGTCTGCATATTGTAACGTGTATATCATCTTCCCTCCAATCTCTATTCTCCCTTTCCCTCTATCCCTCATTCTTTCTTCCACATCTGCGATCAGTAATATGAACAATTTTGCGCTTAATGGACAGCCTTGCCATACTCCTCTTCCCAACCAGAATTTTTCTCCCTTCTCTCCTCCTGTTTCCATCTTCGCTGTTGTTTCCGTGTAAATCTTCTTTACCCTTTCTCTAATCCCTTTAGCACCCTATCATTCTTCCCTTCCTTATCGCCACTTCTCTATTTACTAGCTAATTTAATACATATACAGGGTGAGTCACCTAACGTTTGTACCTCAAATATCTTTGTTGTTTCTAAAGACACGTAAAATATGGTAAGGACAAAGTTGGATGGTACAACGGGGTTGACACAATGCCAAAAAAAATTTTGTTTTTGTGTCATTTTTGTAGAGATATCAAGGTCACCTTGACTTTTTTTAAGTGGAACCACCCTCTTTTAAACACATACAACGATAGTCCCTTTCATTACGAATTCAGTGACTATAATTATTCAAGGTCATTCAAGGTCGCGGACAGAGATAACGTATAAGATTTAATATCGATACATGCCTGTAAACGGGCTTTGAAGGAATGTTGAACACTGTCCGTGACCTTGAATGACCTTGAGTAATTATAGTCACCGAATTCGTAAAGAAAGGGACTATCATGGCAGATGTTTAAAAAAGGGTGGTTCCATTTAAAAAAAGTCAAGGTGACCTTGAAACTCTCTAAAAAAAGTGACATAAAAACAAAAATTTTCTTGATATCGTGTGAGCCCCTCTGAACCATTCAACTTTGTCCTTCAGACATTTGACGTACCTTTAAAGACAACAAAGATATTTGAGGTAGCAATAGTTAGTGCCTCACCCTACAATGGTAGTACTTTTCATTACGAATTCAGTGACTACAATTACTCAAGGTCATACAAGGTCGCGGGCAGAGATAACGTATAAGATTTAATATCGATACATGCCTGTAAACGGGCTTTGAAGGAATGTTGAACTCTGTCCGTGATCTTGAATGACCTTGAGTAATAATAGTCATTGAATTCGTAATGAAAGGGACTATCATTGTAGGTGTTTAAAAAAGGGTGGTTCCATTTTAAAAAGTCAAGGTGACCTTGATATCTCTACAAAAATGGCATAAAAACAAAATTATTTTCTGGCATCGTGTCAGCCCCGTTGTACCATTCAACTTTGTCCTTACCATACCAAACGTTAGGTGACTCACCCTGTATATTTTCAGCTGTCCCTTTCTCCTTTCTGAATCCCGTTTGGTTTTCCTGTGTCATCCTCTTCCCTTCTATTTCCACTGCTAACCTTCTTTCTAACACCATTGTCACTCCTCTATAACATTCTATACCTCCTTTCCGTCTCCTCTCTTCAATAAAAACAGTACTTATTTAAATATGCCAATAAATTTTTTTATGATTGTTTGATATTTCTTTATTATTTAAAAAAGTCTTGTCTTCATCTCATTTGCCTTGCCACGGTCTAACAACATGATTACGTTACTTTTGTCAGAATTTCTACAGACTAGCGTGTTGCGAAAAACTGCAACCATATCATCGATTTCATCGTTCCGATTTTGGTCTTGCACATCCACTGTCGACATAAAAAATGTGACAAAGAAAAATTCTAGAATTCATAATAAAACATGAAATTTTTTACTATAATTTCTTTTAGATTCGTGTTTTTATTGAAATTGTGCCAATTTCTAGTGATATATAAATAACATATACACCATAAATTTTCATATAAATCGTAATTATACTTCTCTTGGTTTACTACAATATGTGAGGTTTAAAATACAGTATATTACATAATAAAATTTTTTAATCCTTTTGATTTCAAGCTGATCGAAAGTAATATTTTAAATTCCAAGACAAATTATTGAAATGCTTTATTGCGAAATGATTAAGAAAACAAAAATATACATTTTTAATCTTAAATTTTAATATATTGTTCCGATTACATTAAAACACATTAAATGTATTCAACAATTTGTAATTTATATTTATTAACTGAATTGTTACGCAATCGCTACTATAATGTCAGTATTTTGGGGGAAAGCGGATAGCCCCGGACAGTTAAATAAAACACAAAAAAATATAGTGAAGTTTTTTCTTAGAAGGTAAATAAAAAAAGTTTCCGATTCATTGTACATATAAATGAAATATTACAGCCTCTGTTTTTTGTCCACTTAAAAATAAGAGTGTAATCTAATATATTTTTCTTTGCACTTTTTATTTAGTCTATCACCCTGCAATATTACAAATACGAAGAATCAATGTCTGAACATTATATGTGTCCAATTTTTTTATTTATTGCGCTTAATCCATTCATCTTCGAAAGATTGTAAAGCACGCATTTTTTGCCCTTAGTAAATAGATTATAAATATTGTTTTATTGCCTTGATCTACTTAGTTTTAGCTATACTTTTTTCAAGTTCATTTCTACACGCAAAAGATGTTAAAATCTCATTTCTTCAATTTCTCCGTAAACGAGATAAAATGTATTTTTTAGACGCACAAGACAAAGGTGATAAAATAGATGATAAGAAAGAAAATAAGAATATTCACTGTATTTAACACCTCAAATATGAACTATTCAGAAATCACGATAATAAACTTTATTGTTTTCAAATCTTGAAGTTCGTAAAAGTGTCCATGCATACCCAATTGGTTTCATTTGGAAGGACTTCGCTAAGAGGAGACGGCACCTACTGCTGAGCAGTGGCTATATTTTCACTTATCGCCATCGCCGTTCCATCCTGTTCTACAAAACCTTTATCTGTTATCCGTTGCAATCTCGTCTAAATCTAACAGGTTATAAATCTGCCAGTTCTAAAGTTTATTTGGGTATAATTGAAAAGTTATCTTCGTAAAATTTCGGTAAAGTCGCAACGAAAATTGTGAATACGTAAAAGTGTGTGGTCAGTTGAAATTTTGAGGTTAGTTCGACCACGAGGTAAATCAAAGAAGAATAATTAGTCGTTTGATCCTATTTTTGAAAAATTATTCGATTTTTGAAGGTGTACGAATACTTTGTACACCCACTGTAATTGTAAAAGGCTCTAAAGTCCTATCTAAGTCTTTTAATTCCAATTAGAGTGCACAAAACAACACGTTGCTATATAAAAATGGTTGTATTGTAAGAACGACAGACTGTAAATGTTATATATTGTATATAATAAATAATTACGAATTAATTGACACAGTACAGTTTAAGTATTTACTGGTACGCATATTACAACAATTCCTTATATTCGTTTAACGTTATTTGCGTTATTTGAGTCATTGTCGTGATATGGAATTCATTTTTATGTTAGTTAATCATGTTAAATGATGTCAACCTTTATTTAGCGGTGCCTGGGTTATTAATTACTGAGTTTCTGGCGATAAATTTTGGAAAGAAATTTAATTACTTTTTGATCACATTAATTCTGTTGAGAAATGAAAATGTTTATTGTCTAAAATGTATCACGCTGCAATATTAATGAATGATGGAATTTTTGCAGAGGTAAATGAAGTTGATTTTTATATAAAATTATTCTATGTAGCTCCTTACCTTTATTTTAATACTGTGTTACGAAAGTGCGATAGTGTAATTACAGTATTTCATCGTTAAATGTCGTGAAATTCTGAACAATAATTGTCGCAAAAATATCCCTCCTTCCGCGGCGTATACCCCGTGAGGGCTCGTTAAGCTCGAGAGTACTCGGTCGCCGAGAAGTGTAACATTCTACAGGTCGAGTACATCGGTTAGACCACTACTAATCCAATAACAAAACTTCTTTATTTTTTATTATTTTTTGATGGACCTTTCACCAACAAATTCGTGGCATTTTTCTAATGAAAATGATACCAAATAACATATAATTCCGATGGTATTTACTCGAGTAATGGACGATGAAAGTTTCGGGCGCAAGGTAGGATAGCGTATTAGAAGGAAAGGGACGCGGAGAGTCGATGTCGGCGACACTGTTCAGAGGCCCACGTGTCCTCACAGTGTAATGCCAATAAAAAAACTTTTTTATTATTACTTGTTTTTTTATGAGACTTTCTCCAATATATTTGTGACATTTTTCTGATTAAAATAATACCAAACACGATATAATTCGGATCATATTTACAATAATTTTCCGAAACTTTCATCGTCCATTACTCAAGTAAATACCATCGGAATTATATCTTATTTGGTATCATTTTCATTAGAAAAATGCCACGAATATGTTGATGCAAGTTCCATTCAAAAATAATAAAAGATAAAGGAGTTTTGTCACTGGGTTAATTGTTGTTCTCACACCGACATACTCGACCCGTGTTTTGTTACACTGCGACCGAGGCCTCTCGAGCTTTGGTATCCTTTCCTACGTTCGGCACAAGTCAAAGAATAGTATTATCTGTACTTTAATCGTCGCCGGCCGGATCCGGATCATATTTACAATAATTTTCCGAAACTTTCATCGTCCATTACTCAAGTAAATACCATCGGAATTATATCTTATTTGGTATCATTTTCTTTAGAAAAATTCCACGAATATGTTGATGAAAGTTCCATTAAAAAATAATAAAAGATAAAGGAGTTTTGTCACTGGGTTAATTGTTGTTCTCACACCGACATACTCGACCCGTGTTATGTTACACTTCTCTGCGACCGAGGCCTCTCGAGCTTCGCTATCCTTTCCCACGCTCGGCACAAGTCAAAGAATAGTATTATCTGAACTTTAATCGTCGCCGGCCGGATCCGTGGTGGCGACGATTATCGATGCAATACTGCATATATTATATGTTGGGTGTGTTCTCACCTTGAAATTTTTCCTCTTCTGGAACCTTAACTGAAATATGACTGCACGTAAATCACTCAAAATGCCACTTCCTTCATTCAAAAGTCAATGAAACAGAGTATTTCGATAATGAAATTATATCAACTTAACCTGAATTACGTAAGCAGAATTTTAAACAATGTCTATATGTGTGTCAAAAATAATGTTTTCCTTTGACTTTCAGTCTTCAATGTCGATTAAAATGTGGTCCATGTAATTTTTTGGGAAGTAATGTACATGATGTACATACGTACTTGGAAAATTGTAATACGTCATTACATATATTTGTCTAAATGCTAAACGATAAGGCTATCATTGTTTATGGTAATCTTGAAAACTTGCAATGTGAAAAAATAATTACGATTTCCAACGCCTGAAGTTTATCTGTGAATTTTATCTATTGTTATTATATGTAGATGCTATTACAGAATATACGCGCAATATTAACAATATAGACTGCCATGGAGGACCCTCAAAAATTCTCGTCCAGGGTAGTTCTAAATTACATATTCCTCATGTCACGGGAATCCCCTTATCTCTAACGTTTCAAGGAACGGCCAAACACTTTCCTGAATGAAAATGAATAGAGGAAACAGTGCCGTATTTAAATTAACATGGAATATTTCTTCAGGTAGTATTGCATAGAATTACGATAATATTGTAGAACGAATTTTAATTTGTTCTCGGATTTCTAACTTAAAATATATGTTTGTGATACATTTCCCGGAATACAATTTTCATAAAGAAAAAACAAAGTTTTATCTTTATTGAGGTCTGTGTTAGGTATTTACAGTATTTCATCGCTAAATGTCGTGAAATTCTGAACAATAATTGTCGCAAAAATATAACTCCTTCCGCGGGGTATACCCCGTGAGGGCCCGTTAAGCTCGAGAGTACTCGGTCGCCTAGAAGTGTAACATTATACAGGTCGAGTACATCGGTTAGACCACTACTAATCCAATAACAAAACTTCTTTATTTTTTATTATTTTTTGATGGACCTTCCACCAACAAATTCGTGGCATTTTTTTAATGAAAATGATACCAAATAAGATATAATTCCGATGGTATTTACTCGAGTAATGGACGATGAAAGTTTCGGGCGCAAGGATGGATAGCGTATTAGAAAGAAAGGGACGCGGAGAGTCGCGGTCGCCGGCGTAGTTCACAGGCCCACGTGTGTTCACATTGTAATGCTAATAAAAAACTTGTTTATTATTACTTATTTTTTTATGAAACTTTCTCCAATATATTTGTGGCATTTTTCTGATTAAAATAACACCAAACACGATACAATATTTTTCCGAAACTTTCATCGTCCATTACTCAAGTAAACACCATCGGAATTATATCTTATTTGGTATCATTTGCATTAGAAAAATGCCACGAATATGTTGGCGTAAGTTCCATAAAAAATAATAAAAAATAGAGAAGTTTTGTCACTGGGTTACGTGTTATTTTCACACCGACATACTCGACCCGTATTATGTTACACTTCTCGGGAACCGAGGCCTCTCGAGCTTCGCTGTCCTTTTCTATGTTCAGCACGTGTCAAAGCAGTATTATCTGTACGTTAATTGTCGCCAGCCGGACTCGTGGTGGCGACAATTATCGGTGAAATACTGTACATCACAATGGCAGAGTATATTTACAAAAATAGAATAAATATACAAGTAAAATTGTCGGTTGATAGAGAGGTATTGTTAAGAGCGTTGAGGAAAAGGAGGGTGAGGGAAGGGTTGGTGGGGAGATGCGAGGAGATACTAAGGGAAACGAAAGGTAAGGTAAGGGTGGGGCAGGAGGAAGGGGAGTTATTTTGGACGGCGAAGGGGGTTAGACAGTGATGTCCGTTAAGTCCGCTTCTGTTCACGATGCTGTTGGCAGATGTGGACGAGGAGCTGGAAAAGGGAGGGTGGGGAGGAGTAAAAATAGGAGAGAGAAAGGTGTTTACGCTAGCATATGCGGATGATATTGCAATGCTAGCGGAAGAGGAGGAGGGGATGAGAGGGATGCTAGGGGTGCTGGAAAGATACTTGGATAGGAAAAAACTTCAGCTTAATGCGGAAAAATCAAAGATTATGAGGTGCAGGAGGGGAGGAGGGAGGTGGAAGAAAGTGTCGTGGAGGTGGAAGGGTAAGATGATTGAGGAGGTCAGGGAGTACAAGTATCTGGGGTATGTGATAACGAGAGACGGTGGGCAGAAGGCGCACGTCGAAGAAAGAATAAGAAAAGGGGCGGCGATAATGGGACAAGTATGGGGGATAGGGAAAAGGAAGTTTGGAAAGGATTGGGAGAGGAGGATATGGATGTTTGATAAATTAGTGTGGGCGGTAGTAAGCTATGGAGTGGAAGTCTGGGGGTGGAAGGAGAGGGAAGGTGTGGAAAGATTGCACGAGAGATACCTGAGGTGGGTACTGGGGGTGGGAAGACATACTCCAGGGTATATGGTAAGGGAGGAGCTTCAAAGGGAATTGATGAGAGGGAGAGCGGGGAGGAGGACATGGGGATTTGAGCAAAAGCTGGGGGAAGGCAAAGGGGAGTTAGCGATGTTGTGTTGGGAGGAAGTAAGGAGAAGAGCTAGGAAAGGAGGGGTAAGGGACGGGTGGGAGAAAGAGAGAGAGGAGTTTTTTGAAGAGAGGGGATGGACAAAAAAGGAGATGAGCGAGTTGATAGAGGCGAGGAAGGAGTCGGTAACCGAGGAATTAGAAAGAAGGGAAGGGGAAAGACAAAAAGTGGAGAGATAGAAAAGGATAAGAGAATCGAGATACAATAAGTGGTATGGGTTGGTGAAAGGGGAGGGATTACCGGGATATCTGAGGAAAGGATGGGGGGAAAGCAGATGGCAGAGGGTAGCGAAATTTAGGCTGGGAAATGAGATGAGAGGGGCGAAATATTGGTTGGAAGATGAGGCGAGAAGATGTAGAAGGTGCGTGTGGGAGTGACCGGAAGAGGGGGTCGAAGGATAGGGTAGGGGGGAATTATTAGGGTATAACGAGGAAGAGTAATAGAGTAATTTTATGTAATGTAAATAGTGTAAATAGCGAATTCTTTTGTAAATAGGTTCTTTCTCTCTCTCTCTCTCTCTCTCTCTCTATATATATATATATATATATATATATATATATATATATATATATATATAATATAAGTTTAGAATTTAAGATAGAATCATAAGATAAATATAAGACTAGTTGTAGGAGCGGGATGAGGAGGTAAAACGGGAGATGATGAAAAATGTTAAGAATTGTAACCCTTAGGGGAATCAATAAAGTTACTAAAAAAAAAAAAAGTAAAACTGTTTGTTTCTTATATCTTTGTTATAAACATAACCATTTGCAATCATAAAAAGAGACCATTTTAAAGCGTTTTCCATCGTTTTATTAGACAGTCAAAGGGTTAAACAGTAACCAATGTGAATAGGTCACCCGAAATAAGAGAATTTTTAAGTATTGTCAATCTATCTCGAAAGCTAAACGTATAGGAGAAATCTAATTACAACACGCGATAGAGCAGTGGTGGGCACGGGTGGAGCCCCTCAAACGCCTGCTTCTCCCACCAACCTCTCTTTTATGCAGCGCGCACGTTCGTTGCGTACGCTGATGTCTTGTGTCTTCGTTGCCCCACTGTACCGCGCTTGTTGGAAGGGGACAGATGGCGCTACGGTGTGGACGGTTTTGCCTCAATTCAGGCAAAATTGCCCATCACTGCGATAGAGTGATCCTTTGACCTATCGACGGTGTTGGTAGTAGTTTCAAAGCGCTTTTTCAAAATATTGAAACAGTTCCGTTACGAGTCAAGGATGGAGGTCACCTTTGTATCTCGATAAAATATCGAAACAGCAAAATTTGATCACATTGTATGCCCCACTCAATATCAAATAACTCTTGTTTGAAATATTCTTTTATACAACAAATAATTTATAAGTGAAAAGTGGTGCGATTCAACATATGCGATCACCGTCCACGTCATAACAATCGCAGTTACAGATATAATATACACAGACATATTTCGCAAAATAGTGATAAATTAAATGATATACTGTTATTTAAAAAAATCAGAAAAATTCAAGGTATCTTTATTATATACTATACTCGTGTTCTGCAATCTCTAGACCTTGATTCCTTGCGAATGCTGTACTGATAACGTATCATACATATTTCAATTGATGTTCATAGTTTTAATTACAATGGGAGGAAAATATCCTTCTAATAATCTAGAAAATTTTGGTGTTCGAAATCGTCTTTAAATGTCTCCTGTAAGTACACTTTTTTATAACTCCTTCTCCAAGATGCAAGCTTTAATCGGCATTTTCTACTTCCCAATTCTCTGCAAATTTTATAACAATTTAACGTTGTCGTATTCAGAATCTAAGAGACTGTAACGATGAAAGAGCAAGTTGGTTAGCGTGATAAGTCAACGTATCCAGCTGTCATAATCATTGAGATAACCAAAAAATTTATCTACGTCATTAGCTCAATGAATTGACTTTGGTCGTGGCGTATAAGTACGTAATGTATATACGACATTACTTGTGTGATAACGTACATATATCATGATTAGACTGTGGAATTTATGGCTTTATAACAAAATTGAGTAGTTGAAATAAAAAAGAATAAAAACATCAGGAGAATTTAAGACTGTCGTTACATTATTCTGTACACATTAGAATTATCAAGAAAATAAATACAATTTTTCTGTCTTTTTTATTTCTATTAATTTCTACTAATTGGCAAGGAAAAATTTTATTTTGCATAAAGATTCGCAGTCTAGTCATGATCTTACATACGACGTTACTGTTTAAGAAGTTAACATCTTATCTACCGGTTGCCTGTTAATAGGCTTTTCAATAATTGTGCTGTACCACAAGGAAGCTTAAAAATCTTCTTTTACACAGTCATCCCAAACAAAATGATGAAATTGCGTTATTGGGGATGAGTCGTTGGTTCACTATTAAAGTAGCTGTTGCTATTGAGCGATTAAATATTAAAATTAAATATTAAAATAATATTTAAATATTAAAAATAATTAGATATTAAAAAATTCTTAGTCATAGGCCATAGGGTTTAAAAAATTATGGAATAATAATCGGTAGATAATTTTTTAAGGGACATTACACTCTAATCCGTTATTTTACTATTAAACATCATTGGACATTATTGTTAGTATAGTAAACTTCGCACAACTCCTTATTTTATATTTTAACATCGAAATAATATTTGTCAATTCTATTAATACCATCTGTAAATTAAAGATTCGCTATATCATCTGAAGTAATTAGATTTCCTCTGCATGTTTAGTTTTTTAGATAGATTGGAAATCTTTTTTATATTAATATTTGCAAAAATTGGCGCACTTCAGATGTTCCTTTCACTTTAACCATTGTTTAAACATATTTCTGTACTCCTAATATAATGTTAAACTATGTCCGTTTGTGTAACCGAATTGTGTAACTGTCATTTTTGAGGCACGAGACACCACCAGAGTTAGAAATTTGTATTATTTTAATTTTTCTTTTAGCTTTGTGTATATTAATACATTTTATTAATCCATTTAATAATGTGTTTTAATGTGTATTTCTTAGTAATACATTTAATCATTTGGATTTTGTAAAAGGATTGAATAATTTGTTTTTCAATAATACAGTCAATAATTTGTATTTGGATAATTAATTAAACAATTTGTTTTTCAATAACGCAGTTAATAATTTGTATTTGAATAATACATGTAAATGAAACACCATGATTTATGTTTCAATAACATATGTAAATAACGTACATTACTTTGTGTTTTTCGAGGATTCACGGCGGAAAGCTAAGTTTATTATACCGTGAGTCGCAATTCCTTGGAAAATACAACGCGAGGACTATGTTAACGAGTCAGTTACCTGTATGCAAGTGTTTGACATTGTTGAATATATGCATAACAGAATGGTATCACTATCCCCAAATGCCACGGGACTTTCTTCCACCACGCAATCACCTCGGTGCTCAGCCACATACATATATCTGAAATGCGAACTGCCGATATGCTTCACTTCCCCGGTTAAACTAGTACACGTTGTTGCTCGGGTGGCCGTCGGGTTGGTGTCTAAGACTGAGAGTGGGACTAGTGTTGTAATTGTATAACAACGGTGGATTGTTACAGAGTCAGGTAAACCACAAAGAAGTGCATTTCATTTTTTGACGGATTCTAAGCGAGGAAAAATTACACCCATGCTTCACCCCTTTTTATTCACAGTTTTCAAGCATTTCAACAATACTTTATTTAACATTAGGCCATGTGACAAAAACCAGACAATTTCAACTATAAAGCCTTAGAGAGTGCACTCGAAAAAGTCTCCTAGAGATTATTTACATATTGTAAACGTAGGAACATTCTACCAACGCATCATCATCATTTTATATACTTGATATGATATTGATATTTTATATACTTAACTGTTTTTAAGTTTATGAGGAATTATGTTAGAGAAGATGTTATCGGCGCAAAGGTTCGATATTCTTGTTTTTTATTATAGTGTGGGTGGTGTAATTGAGAATTTTATTGATTATACAAATTCTAGTGGAGGATTGAATATTATTTGTTTCTGTTATTTTTGCTAAGCCAGCTTCAACGGAGGCAATGAATTTGGGTGAGGTGATTAATTTATTAGGTACTTCAAATGCAAATTTGGGGCCTAGTGCAAGTACTTTTTTATATTTGTTGGAACATCAATGTTTGTTAGATTTTTAAACCATGAATTGTTGTTGATATCAGCTGAATCATTATTAATGAGTTTGTCATCAATGGATCCATCCATTTCATAATTTCTGTCATTTACTCTCAACAAGTTGTTGAATTTTTTAATACTACGTTTCTTTTGTTCTTTGAAGAGTTTCAAAAATTTTTTTATTTTCAAATCTGTAAAATTTTTCTAAAATATGTTGGGGAATAAGAAACTGTAATTCTTCGTTTAATTCAGAAATATTATTAAGTAATTTACTGTGTAAATTGTGTGTATCTTTAATAGTAATGTTTAAAACTTTTTTCATATATCTGTTCTGTAATTTCAACAACTTGTCATGAGTGAATGGAGACGTGGTGATAAAATTGTTTTTCTTAATAACTTTTTTGTAAATGAAATTAGGAATAATGTTATTGGATCTACATTTTAGAAGAAAAAGTTTTTTGTCAGTTATCTTAGCTATGGATAAATTCGTGTACGACCAGTCCTTAAGAATTTTAACCGGTTCCACACCAAACATCCTTGACATTGACGCAAAAAAAGTATGGTTGTTTGTAAATGTTTCGCCATCCATGATACAATTGTGATTTCTATCGATCGAATTTTGAATTATGTTAGAGATGTTATCGGCGCAAAGGTTCGATCTTCTTGTTTTCTTTTTGTTTTTTATTATAGTGTGGGTGGTGTAATTGAGAATTTTATTGATTATACGAATTTTAGTGGAGGATTGAATATTATTTGTTTCTGTTATTTTTGCTAAGCCAGCTTCGACGGAGGCAATGAATTTGGGTGAGGTGATGAATTTATTAGGTACTTCCAATGCAAATTTGGGGCCTAGTGCAAGTACTTTTTTATATTTGTTGGAACATCAATGTTTGTTAGATTTTTAAACCATGAATTGTTGTTGATATCAGCTGAATCATTATTAATGAGTTTGTCATCAATGGATCCATCCATTTCATAATTTCTGTCATTTACTCTCAACAGGTTGTTGAATTTTTTAATACTACGTTTCTTTTGTTCTTTGAAGAGTTTCAAAAATTTTTTAATTTCAAATCTGTAAAATTTTTCTAGAATATGTTGGGGAATAAGAAACTGTAATTTTTCGTTTAATTCAGAAATATTATTAAGTAATTTACTGCGTAAATTGTGTGTATCTTTAATAGTAATGTTTAAAACTTTTTTTATATATCTGTTCTGTAATTTCAACAACTTGTCACGAGTGAATGGAGACGTAGTGATAAAATTGTTTTTCTTAATAACTTTTTTGTAAATGAAATTAGGAATAATGTTATTGGATCTACATTTTAGAAAAAAAAGTTGTTTGTTACTCATCTTAGCTATGGATAAATTCGTGTACGACCAGTCCTTAAGAATTTTAACCGTTTCCACACCAAACATCCTTGACATTGACGCAAAAAAAGTCTGGTTGCTTGTAAATGTTTCGCCATCCATGATATAATTGTGATTTCTATCGATCGAATTTTGAATTATGTTAGAGCTGTTATCGGCGCAAAGGTTCGATCTTCTTCACAATCACAAGAAGATCGAACCTTTGCGCCGATATCTTCTCTTACAAAATTCGATCGTTAGAAATCACAATTATTTTACGAGGAATATTCTGTTTAATATTAAATCATATGGTAAGTAATCAAAAACTCAACACGACAGCTTTGAAGTACGCACCTAAATGGCTTTACGAAATTTTTTACATTTTTTTGCATGTTCTAGACATGGAAAAGTTACACCCATTAATAATTCTTTTTCATGTACAATCTATGAACAGTACATTTTCCGTTCTCGACCAAAATTTTATTCAATATTCGTCGACATGGTAAAAACTAGACGGTCTGAACTTGACAACCTCGAAGTATATATCTCAAAGTATTTTAGTGAATTTTTATATAAATTTTGGCACGCTTTAAAAGTGGAAAAATTGCACCAAGAATCACAAACCAAAATTGGTGAATTGCATTCAAGATTTATTAAAACGGGTACGATATAGTTTAGTTCTTCTAATTCCCTAATGATTCTTGTGGGCTTGGAAGGCGCTTGTCCCATAGTATAGTTCTTATTTAATATTTCAACTTAATTAGACGTGTTTTGCTTTTAGGCAGCCTTTCTGATCTCCAATCCAAATAAAATTGTGTTCCTTTTATAAACAGCTCCATTAAATTATTCAATCGAATTTTTACTCATAACATTTTCATCCACAATAATTACATACGACTTCACAGGCCAGTTAAGAACTATCTAATCGCGAAACAAATCGCTAACATAATCGCTATTGCAGATTCATTTTGCAATCGGGAACCTATCGTTTACCTTGCACGGTGCATTATGTTGCACCGCGAGATAGCATTGATTCACACGAAACATTCATCGACGAGTTCGATTTTTCTCACTGAATTGTGAATTTTTATATTTATGCTATACTCGAAATTTTAGGATTCTACAATTATTTTTTCAATTATGAGATTATAAAATTGCTAAATTCTGGACATACAATTTACGGTAAAGGCACCAGTAGTTGACCAGTTAAAAGAAGTTTTCCACGCGAACAATAGTAACCGCTTGCTCTGTCATCAAATAGCGAGAGTCGATACCTGGAGACACTGTTTAAGTCTTCTAAATTTTGTAACAAGACCACTTTTTACAAAAAAGTTTAGTTACACAAATTTAAAAAAACATATTTAAAAATTCAGTAATTGCTTCAGAAGTTGACCACTCTTAAAAATGAAAAACCTAGTAATTGACCTTCTGTTCGTTAGTAGTTGACCTCTTATACTAGAAAGAAGGTTAAAGCAATAATGTTAGAAATCATTTTAGTATCATTTAGTTTCAACAATTACCAGCACAAATTACAATTAAAGGATAAAATAAGAAATAAAATAAATCAATTCTATAACAAATTCAATTCCGGAACAGAGTAGACGTTGCGAGTCAATATTTCACCGTGGAAGCAATCAATAGTTGACCATGTGATCATCCTCTAAAACACAGTATGCTACAAAATTTAGAATTATGTTTTGTACTCCTAACAGTCTTAGATGTAAAATGGATACATTATAAATCATAAACAAATTTAAATGAGTCACGTTAGTAATTGACGTTGATTTATTGTACTATTATTTTGAGGTTAGAATAACAGAAACGATACATTTATCATTTATAAAACGCTGTGAGAATTTAAAAAGTAAATAATTCAGTCGCGAAAAGTTCACAACGTATGGATTGTTTACCTGAACCGTACAGCTGTTCTTAACAGAAACGTTAAGGAAATAGAAATATATTATTTATATATTACTTAACATAATGAATTTAGACGTCCGTTGTTACTATGCATTTGTAACTTATTTTTTACCTTATTTTTTATGTTTTCCTAAAAACTGGTCAACTACCTTTACCTTAATTGTTTTATTATTTCAGAATATTCTCGAATTTAAGAATTCTGTATATATATATGAATGAGAAAATTAAGAAATGCACTTTACACATCTCTTAAAATACATAAACATTTTCTAAACAAGGAACTGAGTTTTATCAGATTATTTATGCAAGTACAAATTGGTAGTAATGTCCACAGTTACTTTAATGCAGGCATAGTTCGCTTTGTGTGTCGATGGACATAATTAATTTGCAAAGGTAATTGGATTTCTTGGTAAGTTAGCATGCCGAAGTGACTTTCGATAATTATTTCATGAAATACAAAAAATAGGCGATACAACAGTGCTTATATAAGTAAAATGTAAAGTAAAAGTACGAGAAGTAATGTATGGTGATTGCTCGAGCAGCTCTCTGTGCATTGTAATCGACATAAAACGATTACGAAATAATTGATCATTTTTTATAAATTTCTACTATACAGTTCATATAGTTTAATTAATCTTGTTATTTGTCAATTATTTCGTTCGCTTGAACGTAGTTGTGTCGTTAGAACTTTGAAGATAGCGTTGGTGTTATGGTCACTCGCACGCACAGTCTACAATTGATATTACGTAAATTTAATTTATTATACCATACAAATTATACTGTATTAACATTTCAAAAAGTGGATGAAAACGGTACTTACATAAAGTTTTTATTTTCTTGGTATTTACTTATTCTTATTGTTACTTTATCTTAGTCATTGCAATATTAACTCATATTAATATTTTATTATTTTATCCACATAATTCATATGATGGTTAATCAATTTTAAGCGCTTGCAATTCACATTAACACTACGTTTACGATTGTCGAGCTTGTAAAAATACATCCATGAGGAATTATTCAACGAATTTATTTCTTTGGGTGTTTTTATTAAATGGGTATTATTGGCTGTTATTATTTAAACGATGGCTAAAAATTATGATAGATAGATTTTTATTACTTTTACGAAGCAATGAAAAATAGTCGCTTATGGCGCTCTGTAAACCTAGTGTTAATTTCATATTTAAATATTTTCATGTTAAAGTCGTACACGATGTAAGCATAAATTTAAATTTAAATAATATATTACGTTCAAAATAAAATTAATTGTTTTCCAAATATGAAATATTGTAAAACTGTTTACCGACACTTTGTGTTAATATTAATATAAAGTAAATTTAATTCTCAATATCTTTGATTTAAATAACGATAACTTTTTTAATATTGAATCCTACGATTTGGAATTTTTCGAGAAGTTAGAACAATTAGTGTACCACAGAGAATTACAGAGATAATACTAAACGTTGCTTTTTACGACTTTTTTGTGGGCTTATATTTAAAATTTAAACAATACGATTTGTGGACTTGTGTCAATTATACATGAATCTGACAATTTGCAGCTTCATACAAAACACAGTAAAAGAATATTATGTTAGAGAAGATGTTATCGGCGCAAGGTTCGATCTTTTTGAAATTCAACAACAAATTTGCAATTTAATTAATGCCCAACGTTTCGATCCAGGTGTGGATCATTATCAAGGGAATATTGCGTTCGCTGTGCACTATTTTTAATAAAGCCGGAAAAAAGTTTAATAATACGATAAGGATTTTGACAAGATCACCAACTTCTAGTTTATACATTTCCACAACGTATAAAGAAACTAAAGAAATCGACATTATTTTTTATTACAAAAATGTAACACGAACAGAAATGTGACCTCACTTTCAAAATCGTACAAGATATGAAATAACGCATAATTTCACAATAAGTAGGCAGTGAATTTGATGCATTTACGACAAAAATCAGTGGGTGTCACTTAAAACAGTAAAAACATTAAAAGAATTTATAAGAAAGAAAACTAATTTCTTTTTCACTCCAGTTTGTTGCAATTTAGGTAGAAAATTTTCATTTTGCATAAAGATTCGCTGTGTAATAATGACACTGTAAAAACAATTTTGATATTTAGTGTTGTAGTCGCCGTGGCATGGGCTTTATTAATTTTTTTAATAAATTTTCGTTCGATGTTTATCTACAGCATCCGCGGTACTTCTTTTCATTGATTTTTATTCGAGATTTGAAATAATATCATTTGTAATTTCTGCCAAACGTTCTCTATTATGTTTAACTCTGGCGAATGCGGAGGTGTTTGCATCATTTTGGGGCAATTGTACGATAGCCATTCTTGTGCCGCCCAAGAATTATTTTTAAATATAACTGAGTAAGAGTTGCGATGGCAACGTGATTGTACTATCGTGGCCAAACGTAACGGAGCCATGTGCCAGTGCAAACCTGCGAGTTAACTGGTTATATAGGACGACAACGTTAACTGATTCATTCATTTTGTATGAATTATAATGAATTAAAAATAATTCTTTTTTCCGGCTTTATTAAAAATAGTGCACAGCAAACGCAATATTCCCTTGATAATGATCCACACCTGGATCGAAACGTTGGGTATTAATTAAATTGCAAATTTGTTGTTGAATTTCAAAAAGATCGAACCTTGCGCCGATAACATCTTCTCTAACATAATTCAAAATTCGATCGATAGAAATCACAATTAAAAACAATATTTCTGCTATTGACAATCACAGGAAGACGAGTATTTCTGACTCATGGGTTGTTTATTGTCGCCCTTTCTGCGTTGAATTATATGATTTTTGTGGTTTTTGATTAATATTTATATTTTGTATAACATTTTGTCTAATAATATAATATAAGATAGTCAAATAATAACATAAACATGATCAGAACTGTGTAAAATGATCGCTGTTAAGCGTATATTCTCAAAACAATTTCAAAGCTTATAGATCAATTGATTAAAGTGTTTTCATTTCTATAGTGATTAATTTTTCATTCTGATTCGTTTAGTTGTATTGCAATATTTGAATATTTTACCAACAGACAAAATTGCTATATCGTATAATGAAATCAATACATATACAGTCACTCCCATTAATATTCGTACACTCTAAAAGACGATCACGTTTTTAATATTGGATCATGTAACTTGGATTTTATTTTTTGAGAAGTTAGAACAATTAGTTTACTACACGTTGAAAAAAAGAAATTTTGAAAAAATTGTAATTGGTTGGAATTACAAAGAAAATACTAAAAGTTGTTATTTATAACTGTTTCATGTGGGTCCATATTGAAAATTCAACAAATACGTTTACACTCTGAATATTTCACCAAAATCGGCAACGAGCTACGACTGTTTGAAGATGGTAAAGATTGCAGCTTTTCACAATTTTCGGCCTTAAACTGTAATAAATCGAAGGATTCTTACGTCATTCGATGCCTGTTGCTGTTTTCCACGTAATCCAAATTGGATGAAAATTTGAAAATGTGTACAATTGATACAGATCTACAAAATGGATGTTTTAAGTTTTCAACATAAGCCACATAAAAAAATTGTAAAACACAACTTTTAGTATTTTCTCTGCAATACCGACCAATTGCAATTGTTTTATCATTTCTTTATCACGTCATGTAGTAAACTAATTATTCTAACATCTCAAAAAAGTCCAAGTCGTATGGTCCAATATTAAACAAGTTACCGTCTTTTTAATAGTGTACGAATATTAATGGGAGTGACTGTACCTTAGTCTCTACCATACAAACAGACATATCTATTCGGACACTATCCTTCGCCTATTCAACCCAAAAATGCTGTTACTTTTGTCTCTAACAATAGCATTACTCTTCATAAGTTCTTTTTTCAACAAATTCTCCAACAATAGTCAATCTCTGAATTCGCATATAATTTTATTCATCTTTCTTCCAGTTCCTAATGTAGTATTTGTGGCTGCACGCTCTTGCCACTTCCTCGTAACATAACTTCATTATTATCTTTGATTAGAACAAAGCTTTGCTGCGTTTACATACACACGCAGTCAGGCCTAAGCTAAGTATGAGCTAAGTCTGTATTTGGTAGACGATGACAATCATATATCATACAGTATATGTCTCATAGTTAACAATATTAGAGATACAGATCTAGAGACACTTACAAGGAATAAATTATATATGTTTTATTTTATATAAGATAGAATTTATCCGTATCAATTGCAAAAAGCTACAACCAAATAGAATATTTCTTCTCCATTCAACAATTTAAAAAAATGGAAAATATTATATAAATATTTCGGTAATTATATAGAAAAGGTCTGCGTACTCCGATTTTGATGAAATTTTAATATGTTATGGAGCAACACATTCTGAACAACTTTTTCCTTTTCCAGTATAGGGGGGTCGCTTTTAGTTTTCGAGATATTTGCAAAAAACTATCGGTAATGTTAATTTCATAACGGAAACCTTCTTTTTAGAAACACTGGGTGGGTGTGAAACGCTGGGTGGAAGTGTGTGGTGTTGTCGCTTCTCATCTCCACAACGTGTTTACAAACCAAAAATAAACAGATGCGGCCCGAAAATCCAGGAAATGGAATAACAGAAGAAACAAGCAGACTTAACTCTTGTAGATAACTCTGATCATACATAGATAGGCTGAGCTTTCAATTTTCAGAGACATTTCCTGGATTTTCGGGCCGCATCTGTTTATTTTTGGTTTGTAAACACATTGTGGAGATGAGAAGCGTCAATACCACATACACCCACCCAGTGTTTTTAAAAAGAAGGTTACTGTTATGAAATTAACATTACCGATAGTTTTTTGCAAATATCTCGAAAACTAAAAGCGACCCCCTATATTGGACAAGGAAAAAGTTGTTCAAAATGTCGAAATTTATAATGTATTAAAATTTCATCAAAATCGGAGTACGCAGACCTTTTCTATATAATTACCAATATTTCTAAAGCCTGTATAATCCCTCTGTTGTTTCATATTTATCCTACTCATTTTTATCATAAATGCATAAAATCACAGTCTACTGATAACACTTGTCCCAGTAATTACCGATATTCATCTAATTTTGTCTGCGCACTGTTAACACGTTCTCTTCTGGCAGTTATTTAATAGTTTCTAAAAATGCATGATTAATAATAAAGAATTTCAATCGTGAATTAACAAACCACCTCCAATAGTACAATTAACTGATATTGAATCTTCTCTTGGAATTGTTATTGAGAAGAAGATTTATAATCTCTCTTTGTGTAACACAGAGATTAAAAATGCTATTATCGAGTTACCGTTTGATAAAGCGTTAATAATTGTATCTTACTTTATTTGTAGTGTCAATTTATAAACTTAAGCCCACAATGTGTTTCTTATCTGCAGATCATTTAGAATGGAAGCGTTCGAATACTTTCATGAGCAATTCTATACAGTACGGATAATAGAAACTGTACAACAGTGCTCTATTGTAATCGGGCAATCCCTCCTAGGATCATTCAATATGAAAACAAAAAGAATACGGGCTCGAAGAAAGTTATCTAGTGCGTGCTTCCTGCAAAAATTAAATAATCGCTGCAATTAAAACCGATTTGTAATCGTGCATCACGCAAGGAAAAAGAAAAATTCATGGCCTGATACAACAGTAATTTTGCAGTAGCAAAACTTATCAAACATTATGTGACTTAAATACACATTTAAGTCTGAAATATTAAAAAAACAGACGAATGTTAATTCGCGCGTAAAAACTGCTGAGGCAAATGCGAGGAAATGTAGGAACAGCGAAGCCTAAGCAATAATAATTAAGTAGTACCTAAACGCGTACAAATAGAATTGCAAAAATCAGGGCTCGAAAAAGTTGTAGAACCTTTGAATAGGTTATACGTAAAACCTATATAAATAAGCGAAGGAAGTACTAACACGCTAATGTACATACGGGACTTTCTTTCCGAAAACTTGAGAACTTATTTTAACAAACGGTTCAGTTTTAAATGCAAAACGTAAAGCAGTGTAGGAAATATAACGTTCAAGTTTTAGTAACTGAAGTGGTGCCTTTGGGATTTTGTTTTTCGAAAACTAATCGGTCGATCAACTTGTAAGTTTGCAGGCACATACATGAATTTGCTCTGTAGTATGTGAATCTTAATTCGTAACAATATTAACAATTTCAATCGTTGTTTTGGTGAAAGACGAACATTCTTAGTGAAAACGTCGATCTTGACTTCGAAAACCGCACCGTTCCATCAACTTTTTACATCATATTTATACAGTTAAGTTTAACAAACGGCCCAATATTTGGAACTAAGACATTGGCAGCAATTTGTTCGATGCAATGTTTAGAAAACGAAAGGCAACATTAACCCTTTGCACTATAACGAGTCAGACTCGTGATAAAGATTTCGAGCAGCATCTACGAAATATTTATGTTATTAACAATAGATTGCCCAAGGAAGTCATTTTGACTGCTTTTTAATTTCAATTAGAAAAACAATTATGTATATAATGACACAATTTCTTAGAATTTTGTGACTTTTTGTACAACACATAAATGCGTTTATTAATAATTGTAGTTACCTCCCTTCTCCTTCATTTCCGGTATACAGGGTGGGGCAACATCTTTGTCCACCTTGAATATTTCCGTTAATTGTAATAATATGAAAAAATGATATATACAAAAGTTGCACGGTATCGAGGGGGAAATATTGTGATGTAAAAATTTTTTATGTGCGTGAAGACATTTCGGAGATTTCTTTAAATGAAAAGACCTACTTTTTGAATCATGAATCGACAGAGTATCAAATTCTGCGTAAAAATGTATTTGACCTTTATATGTCCTAATGTAATAGTTAATGAGATATTATCGAAATAATTTTCCATACGTTCTCACCATATTCAAGTTGAGGGACATCAGTTCGATAAACTTCCAGGCACATAGCAGTGATGCCAGATCGGTTAAATCGAGGGGAATACAATTTACCACCTCTCTAGTGACTAGAGTAATATATGACACGTTGCGTAGCACGTCACGTGACCAATCTACTACGGTCTTAGTGGGGGACGTTGGAGTGTGCTCAGGTAGTGGAATGGGATAGTGGAAGGGGAAAAGGAGGAGAGCAAAATCCACCCAGTTTTGTGTGTTTCTGTCATCAGTGGCACATAGTGGGTACGTATGGAAAATAATATCTCGTTAACTATTACATTAGAACATATAGAGGTCAAATACATTTTTACGCAGAATTTGGTACTCTATCGATTCATGATGCAAAAAGTAGGTCTTTTCATTTAAACAAATCAAGGAGACCTCGAAATCTCCGAAATGTCTTCACGCACATAAAAAATGTTTACATCACAACATTTCCCCCTCTATACCGTGCAACTTTTGTATATACCATTTTCTTATATTATTACAAGTAACGGAAATATTTAAGGTGGACAAAGATATTGCCCCACCCTGTATACCGGAAATGAAGGAGGGGGGGGAGGTAATTATATATATATATATATATATATATATATGTGTGTTATACCTATATTGCCCAAAAGCAGTCATTTTGACTGTTTGGGAAATTTGAAATAATCAAATGACTCTTATTATTGAATTGAGTAAATTTCTTCTATGACCAATTCGGCTCTGTATTGAAATAACAGTTTTCATTTTTTTTCGATTATCGTCACATGATAACATACAAGTACATGATAAATTGTCGATTTGGGCGTATACATGATAAGTTGCAGTTGCTCAATAAGCTAAAGTAGTACTTGTTATTTGAATCTTTATGCAGTGATACTTGTTCTAACAAGTTGTTTATTTTATTTCTTTTGCGCCCTAAATTCATGAAAGAAATGTCGAATAGAAGCGAGTTATTGGAAAAGCTAACGAACATAAGCGAAGAGTGGTCCGATATAGAATCAGACCCATGAAGACCAACAAAGATCAACTGCAACATCATCAAATGCAACCCATTCTAACAAACGCAAAATTTGTCAAGTACGACTTTGCCACAACAACAAAACAAATAATACATGTGAAAAATGTCAAAAGTATGTTTGCGGAAGATGTACACATAAAAAGATTTCCACTTTCATTTGCATAAAATGTACAAATAATAATGCATAAATTATTTTTTTTCCAAGTGAAATAAATTTTTTTTCTTGTTAATATTTACTAATGACTTGTTATATAACTGTAAATAATATAAAAATATTAAAAATTAATTCTAAACAAATTTCTTTAGACATTAGTTATTCTTTCACAATGCAGTCATTTTGACTGCTGCTATCTCATTAACTATTACATTAGGACATATAGAGGTCAAATACATTTTTACGCAGAATTTGATACTCTATCGATTCATGATTCAAAAAGTAGGTCATTTCATTTAAAGAAATCAAGGAGACCCCAAAATCTCCGAAATGTCTTCACGCACATAAAAAATTTCTACATCACAATATTTCCCCCTCGATACCGTGCAACTTTTGTATATATCATTTTCTCATATTATTACAATTAACGGAAATATTCAAGGTGGATCAAAGATATTGCCCCACCCTGTATACTAAGTCTTTCTAGTATTAATTCCCTTGATTGATGATTGATATAACAAAGTTCTCATCACTGTAACCGTAAAACAAATCGTAGCGCAAGAGGTTAACGATCTCTTCCAATATTAAAAGTTCACTACAACTATAACTGTATCGCGTGCTTTCGGAATTTCGCTTTCCAAAAACTAATCGATCGACCGACTTGAAATTTTGCATACTCATAGAAAAATCTGTTCTGCAGTATAGGAACTTTAACAATAACCGTACCGAGCACAAAATGTTAGTGGTGTACGTTGTTTTATACAAATTTCATGCTATTTTCATAACAATATGTGCTCGAATAAAGAAATGTATTGAATAATTTCAACTGGAACTATCTTTGCAATTTCAAAAATTAGAAAATAGGAAACCGGTGATTTGACCGATCGTTGTGCGGTTTGTGTTAATTGGTAATGGTATTGTTAAAATGAACAATTGTCTTTACGCGAATAGAAGTTCGATGGGGCCGAGCTAACGCGTATTTTCTATCGCAGAAGCCGAAGCCCGGTCGATTAAGGACCCACTTTCGAGGCTGGCGCGAGTGAAACCGTGAACACCTCGCTGCAATTCACTGATTCGCGTTCCCCGGCCGCGAACTCGCCTCGTCCTGGAGCGTTGTTTCTTTTTCGGCTCTCTGGTCGGCGTCGTCGTCACTTATCGCTGGTCGGCCCGGCCGAAGAGTTGAACGCGTGGCCGCATGACTGACTGCTTACTTGCTCTCGTTTAGAACGGTTTTCTCCTACCAAAATTTACCATAATCTCTCGCTTCTTCGTCCCGGTTTCCATCGATTACTAGATACTAATCGATTCGATCGTTATCGATATCTCCTTGCTGGCCAGTTTCGCGCACGTAATTTCAAAAACGCTCCGTAACAGAGATGGAGAAGGTTGTGTGATCTGTACCGACGGGGTGAGTGATCGAAGAAATGATCGAGGAAAGGATTCAGGAAGAGACATGGTGAATTATATGGACGTTGCTCTGCTCGGTGAGTGTATCTATCGATTATTCCTCTGGTGGGCGACTAGACACGTTCTATAGGAACAAATGAAGGCGAGCTTTGTCTTTATCAAACACAGTTATTATCTTTTGACAGGAAATGTTTGCTTGACATTGTGAATGTGACTTTTTGGGCCTATGTACAGTGGATCCAAACAGTATTCGAACGCTAAATTTCCCATTCTCGAGAAATTGTCGACATTTGGATTCTGATAATTACGTTAAAAAAATAGTACAGTGATATACCTGGACTAATTTTCAAGCTTGAAGCTTTCACTTTCGCAATCCATCTTTCACTTTTATCTAAGATATCGTTGCACGATACAGCGACTAAGAAACAGAAGACGCTTTTTTGGTACAAAATGTTATAAACTGAAATGTTTGTAAAAGCATTGGAAAACTTTTCTCGTGATTAAAAGTTGAATTAAAAATTCAAGCTTCCTCATTACAACGAATGTTTGTAACTTGATCTACGATTTGTTCAGTTTCACTGTAATTTTCTGTGTCATTTTGTCGTAAAAAATTTAATTTATAATGAAGGTTCTTCATCGGATTGTTTTATTAATTAATTATTACAAATAATATACGTCATAGAGTATTGTTAATACATACATTTTGATGATTTTGAATTTATTAAGTTGTTAGTACGTTATGGTATATACTGAAAACAGATGATACATAAAACTGACTTCTGCGAATTTCGAATTAATGGAGTTTAAAAATGCGGCGAGTGTTCACAATGACTACGGGAATTTTAAAAATTACCTTCTTCGCGTAGAAAAAAATCCACAAATAAATTTTTGGCGTCCTTGACGGTTAAATCTCACCTGGAACAAAAAATACATAATATTACAATGTAAAATTAAGCCTAGTTAAACAAGATGTTAAATTAAGCATTGAAAATGAAATAATACAAAATCATAGTAAATCTACTTAACACTAGAAAGACTGAAACTTAGTATATACCTATATTGCCCAAAAGCAGTCAAAATGACTGCATTGTGAAAGAATAACTAACGTGTAAAGAAATTTGTTTAAAATTAATTTTGAATATTTTTTATATGGATGACATGGCATATTGATGACACTTTCACTTTCATCATTGGTGATCGACTCTTCATCGCTATCTTCAGTGTCAGATGTTTCACTTTCAATATAATCCGCTTCATCTTCAGATGATAGTTCAGAATTTGTTGCATCTGATTCTATATCGGAACACTCTTCGCTTATGTTCGTTAGCTTTTCCAATAACTCGCTTCTATTCGACATTTCTTTCATGAATTTAGGGCGCAAAAGAAATAAAATAAACAACTTGTTAGAACAAGTATCACTGCATAAAGATTCGAATAACAAGTACTACTTTAGCTTATCGAGCAACTGCAACTTATCAAGTATACGCCCAAATTGGCAATTTATCATGTAGTTGTATGTTATCATGTGACGATAATCGAAAAAAAAATGGAAACTATTATTTCAATACAGAGCCAAACTGGTCATATAAGAAATTTACTCAAATCAATAATAAGAGTCATTTGATTATATAAAATTTCCCAAGCAGTCAAAATGACTGCTTTTGGGCAATATAGGTATAACACATGTATATATACAGGGTGGCCCACATAACTCTGAACAGCTCAATATCACGAAAACTATGCCATCGATTTTAAATTTCTTAGTCTTAAATTGCATGGAACTGAAGGGCCTTTCTGACTACATAAACGTGAAGTGGCCTCCCTTCCCCTTTAACGGGGGAGGGGAGGTACCTTTGTAATTTTAAATGGAACCCCCTATAAAATGTTACATATTTAGATTCTACAGGAAAAAACAAGTCAATTTTGTCTGAAACATTGTTTTGTCAGATACTTCCATGATGAGATATAACAGTTTGAAGTTTCGAGTTGTAGGTACTTGAAGCTCTCGGAAATAGCGTTATGGAATTATACGCGCTTGAATCCCATTGCTTATTCATGAAGAAACACAAAAACAATAATATTTACAATTCTTGAGTTTGACTCAATTATCTATGAAAACGTTTTCAGTTTAGAGCTGTTATTCGAGCAGTAACATTGCGATTATGGCTACTTTTGACACAGAAGTGAATATGTTATTAACGTTAGGTGAATGCCAAAAAAATTATCGGCGTGTAGCAGTGATGTTTTTTGAACGTTATGGGATCAAAAAATGTCATGCAACATTTCATAATTTAGAAAAGCGGCTTCGCGAGCACGGTGAATTGTGTAAAAAAACTCGCAATGAACCTAAAGCTGTCACTAATGAAAATAATAGTGCCAGTATTCTTGCTGCAATTACATTAAATCCTCATATTAGTCAACGTACACTTGCAAAAACATCACATATTAGTCGTTCATCGATTCAACGAATTTTGAAACGGCAAAAGTATCATCCATATCGCATGGTTTTATCACAAGAGCTTTCGATAGCAGATTACGATCACCGCGTAAGATTTTGTGAGTGGCTGCAGGGTGTTGTGGAAAATGACTTTTTGTGCAGAATACTTTTTTCCGATGAGGCCACTTTTATGAATTCAGGGCATGTAAATAGACATAATCTGCATTATTGGGCCGTGGAAAACCCAAATTGGATGCGATGTGTTCCCTTTCAACATCGATGGTCTTTAAACGTTTGGTGTGGCCTAATAGGAGACTTTGTGATTGGACCTTATTTTTTCAAGAAACTGTAACATCTGCAAGTTATTGTGATTTATTAAAAAATCATTTGCCTGCGCTTTTGGAAGATGTGCCACTGCACGTTAGAAGAGAAATGTGGTTCCAACAAGACGGCGCTCCTCCACATTTTGCAATCATCACCAGGCAATTTTTGAACGAAAAATTTGTGAACAAATGGATAGGTCGTGGAGGACCTCGTCAATGGCCTCCTCGATCTCCCGATCTAACACCATTAGATTTTTTCTTATGGGGATATGTAAAGGACAAAGTTATGTTTGAACCACCGACGACAAAAGAGGATATGAAACAAAGAATACGTGACGCTTGCGCTTCAGTGACTCCCGAAATGTTAAAAAATGTTAGAACAACTTTGATGTTTCGAGTAAATAAATGTTTACAAGCCCGTGGTGGACATATTGAACAGTTAATTTAAAGTACATTTTATTTCTTCACGAATAAGCAAAGGACTCAAGCGCGTATAATCCCATAACGCTATTTCCGAGCGCTTCAAGTACCTACAACTTGAAACTTCAAACTGTTATATCTCATCATGGAAGTATCTGACAAGAAAATGTTTCAGACAAAATTGACTTGTTTTTTTCCTGTAGAATCTAAATATGTAACATTTTATAGGGGGTTCCATTTAAAATTACAAATGTACCTCCCCTCCCCCGTTAAAGGGGAAGGGAGGTCACTTCACGTTTATGTAGTCAGAAAGGCCCTTCAGTTCCATGCAATTTAAGACTAAGAACTTTAAAATCGATGGCATAGTTTTCGAGATATTGAGCTGTTCAGAGTTATGTGGGCCACCCTGTATATTGTATACAGTGACTCAAACAATTGATCAAATGTTCCCACAGTGCCTAAATTTTTATTTAATTGAACATATATTAATAAGATATGTAACAAATTGTTTTATTGTAATACAAACATAGTTTTCGTAGTTGATATAATACAGAATTAACTTAAATATGTTGGACTTTTTAAACAAAATTAAATGAAATTAATAAATTATGTAATGATCAATTTTTTGAGTTTGAAGAAGTGGAATATTAGTATTTCGTATACCCTCCTTTCGCTTTCAGTACGGCTTCCATGCATCTTGGCATACTATTTACTAAGCTTTTACACTGTTCAGCCTTAATATTTTCACAAGCGGTTTTAACTTTTGACCACACTTCAATAATACTTCTTGAATTGTGATCGAAGTTGGCAACATTGATCATTACATAATTTATTAATTTCATTTAATTTTGTTTAAAAAGTCTAACATATTTAAGTTAATTCTGTATTATATCAACTACGAAAACTATGTTTGTATTATAATAAAATATTTTGTTACATATCTTATTAACATGTGTTCAATTAAATAAAAATTTAGGCACTGTGGGAACATTTGATCAATTGTTTGAGTCACTGTATATACCCGAAATGAAGGAGGGGAGAGGTAACTACAATTATTAATAAACGCATTTATATGTTGTACAAAAAGTCACAAAATTCTAAGAAATTGTGTCATTATATACATAATTGTTTTTCTAATTGAAATTAAAAAGCAGCCAAAATGACTTTCTTGGGTAATCTAGTGTTAATAAATCGAGTGATTCATGTATGATAAATAAAGATCGTTGGAAAATGATGAAATGAAAATTTTAGCAACTGATAGTATAAGTTCGTGTCACTTTGAACTTACTAAAACCAGTTACGAGAGAAATAGGTTTCTATTTTCGGTATACATGTGCATACAAAATCTTTTAAAAGCGAGTAGAATAGGCTTCCAAACGTTGATCATTTATTTCCAGACCAGCCTTTATATGCATCTACCACCCACGTTCTGTTGATAGTCACGTGTGCCACACGTGTGACAAGTGACTAACACAAATTTTAAACTTTGGCACTCGCAGCCATTTTAACATTTTAAATTTGCACATGTCTTTAAAAACTACTGTGGAATGCTATTTTACTGAGTCCTATTCTATAATTTTCCTCGCTAGACTCGCGGTAAGTTCGCAGCGGTCACGTAATACGCTGTACAACAAATTTTTATTGTTTTAGATTTTTAGTGTGCAGAAAACGTTACGTAGTAGAAAACGGGTTGATTGTCGTTTGCAGTTGTCGAGAGTATTAATTTACAAGGGAATTATTCGAATGATAGAATATCAAAATCTCTGTGGATTATTAGAATGAAATAATATAACTTAATAAATGTTTCCTTATTTCGATCGTAGATTGTTTTCAATGTTGATTGCTTTTGGCGCACAGGTTCGGTCCTTGAATAATATTCTAAGACACTATTTGCAAATTACTACAATATTTTCGACGTTTCGATCTTGTTTCAGATCATTTTGAAGAAAAATTTTTCTTTAAAAAAAAATTGCGTCTGCAAATGATTAAATTCAATTAAGGTTTCACGTGTGTTAATTTTTAAGAAATGAAAATGTAATTTACTGTTTCTTACTTGCTTATTCGAGAATATTAGTTTACAAGGGAATTATTCGAATGATAGAATATAAAAATCTCTGTGGATTATTAGAATGAAATGATATAACTTATTAAATGTTTCCTTATTTCGATCGTAGATTGTTTTCAATGTTGAATGCTTTTGGCGCACAGGTTCGATCCTTGAATAATATTCTAAGACACTATTTGCAAATTACTACAATATTTTCGACGTTTCGATCTTGTTTCAGATCATTTTGAAGAAAAATTTTTCTTTAAGAAAAAATTGCGTCTGTAAATGATTAAATTCAATTAAGGTTTCACGTGTGTTAATTTTTAAGAAATGAAAATGGTTTTTAATGTTTCTTACTTGCTTAGTCGAGAATATTAGTTTACAAGGGAATTATTCGAATGATAGAATATAAAAATCTCTGTGGATTATTAGAATGGAATGGTTTCCTTATTTCGATCGTAGATTGTTTTCAATGTTTGAATGCTTTTGGCGCACAGGTTCGATCCTTGAATAATATTCTAAGACACTATTTGCAAATTACTACAATATTTTCGACGTTTCGATCTTGTTTCAGATCATTTTGAAGAAAAATTTTTCTTTAAGAAAAAATTGCGTCTGTAAATGATTAAATTCAATTAAGGTTTCACGTGTGTTAATTTTTAAGAAATGAAAATGTTTTTTACTGTTTCTTACTTGCTTAGTGCAGATTAAAAAGTTATTTTCTTAATGTAAGAATAATTGGTGTCAAGCCAGTATGTAAGACACTGAGGCAAACCGTGAAAACATTTGGGAGACAGTTGTCGTATCATCGATCAAAAAGGTTGGCCAATCGATATTTGGCGGTAAATTCAAAACTATGAAGTTGTTAGGTCTATATCTTTTAACTGCGTATATACCAAGTTGATTATGGTAATTCTTTTTAATTGACATTCAATTTCATTTTTCACCAATTTATATACAATTGATTGTATGCGTAACAAAGTAAAGGTTTTTTTTTAAATTTCTGAAGCGATATGAGGAACTTACTAGAATTCATCATAGAAACATTACCGATTCAGTAATGTTGCGTAATACTCATTTATCTTAGGTGTTTCATATCTAAGATTTACGCTGTGGTGTTTAATCGTATGAATTGTTTCTAGCAGTATCCTTTGGTGTAAATTAGCTTCTTCGTCAATTAACATTTGCTTTTTCAAAATCAAACCTATGGTCAAATTCATTTGAATGCTTCGTCATTGCAGTATGTTGTGTTGGAGGCAAAAAGATATGTTTATGTTCTTTCTCGTTGTTTGCCCAATGTATACTTGGTTGCATTCCTTGCAAGGTATTGAATAAACAATGTTGTGACTTTTTAGTAATGGTAATTTATCTTTTATTGCTGGAAACCAACTTTTTGAATATTGTAGTATTTTGAAAATTGTGTGGATTCCTACTTTTCTAAAAATCCTTCTTATGTCATTAGATATGCTTTCTACATAAGGAACAACAACCGTGTTTTTTTGATTAATCGGTCCCGTCTTTTGTCCCGGAATTTGCAAATAGTGTCTTAGAATATTATTCAAGGATCGAGCCTGTGCGCCAAAAGCATTCAAACATTGATAGAACTTAATATTCAGTTCTGAGTACAGAAACGTATTTAAGCAATGATTAAAATGAAATGACGTCCGAAACGTGCCAATGTTTGCATATAGTTTCCCGAGTGACGCGTTTTGCGACACTGTATTGTTTGTATTTTGACGACGAAACGTGATTTGATAACTCCTATCAACGTCCTCTGTAAGTACATTGAACATTCGCTCCGTATCGCACGATGTTAGGTTAGGTTTCCTTCTACATGTTCATTCTTTTATATCAATTCAGAAATATTCGAAAAAGACTTTCTTATTTCTCGCGGGCGCCTTTCTCACTTTGACCACCGCAGAGCTGGTTAAAATACTATCCCAAATAGTAAATAGTCTATTTCATTTCAAATCATACGTGCACTTTTATAAATAAACTATTTTATTTGTTAGAAAAAGTTTTCAAAATAGTATTTTACTTTAAGGATTCTTAAAATAGTGAGAATTTTATGCGAGGAAGTGATTCTACGTAAGAAAATGAATCGAAAATATGGAATACAGTTTTTTCATTTGACGCGCCGTTTTCGGGAAAATCGATTTCGAAGATGTTATGGTTTCTTGTAGTTTAAATCAATCTATTTTCATCGGCAAGAAGTATTTTAAATATTATTTAACGCAAATTTCGAATATTTTATTTTATCCTTTAGAATATTTTAGATTGTTTAAATTACTAAAATATTTTATTTTATGTTTTAGATTATCAAACTAAATATATTTTATCTGCAGAAACGCTAATGTTTATTTAAAATATTATTTCATTTGAAAGGTGGAATAACGACTATTTACCATAGGATTTTAAATATTTGTAGTGAAAAATTTTCCCAGCTTGGACCAACGTTCAAGCATGATTCCATACGCTTAATGTAAGGTTAAAAAATCTCGTTTTATTTAAAAGGGTCCAATAAATATTACTATTCAAGTTAGGACTGTGTAATTTCACTGCTGCGCAAGAAAAAAAAGTACAAATCTGTATGGAGTTCATGAAAGCTTAGTAATCTCAATTTTTAACCATGAATTTAACTTAAACATAGAAATTATAAAAATACCATTCCTTTTTGTATATCTTTACATAAACAAGGTAGAAAAAACATTTTCAAAGGCACTGAAATTGTTTGCACCGGGTAAGATAATGATTTATTTGGTAAAATATCGACCAGTTTTGTTATCTAAATTAGAAGAGACCAAAGTTACAAATTACGTGTAGTTGTTAAGATAAGAACAAAACAGTTTTGGAAAGCCTTACGTCGACAGCGGTACTCAACACCAGTTTAGCGTTCGTTTTATATATCACAAAAAAATATCATTACTAGACTGCAGATTTTTATGGAAAATAATAATTCTCTGCATTCATTGCAAGATACAGAAGCTGTTATTTCTTTTCTCAATCATTTTAATAAGATGGAAATAATATAACAGTATTTTTAAATTCTTGGAATATTTTACTTGCTCTAAATTTGATCTACTCATTTTGGTCATGGATGCATCAAATTTGCAATCTAGATATTACACTCTAATCCCTTATCATATTCTTGAGTAGCATAAAATTCAGAAATCCAAATTAAAAATAGTAGAGTGAGCCGACATGGAATATTAAAAACTATTTCGTTTGTATTTTTAAAATAGAACGTGATTTTACGAACTTCTATCAACGCCATTTTTAAATCGAAGATTAGCTCTGTCGCGTGGGGTAATTAAGTTTTTCCTTATACATTTAGTTTGTAAAATAAATTGAGAAATGTCTTTAAAAAATGACGCGTTTTAGGTACCCTTTTCAAGTTAACCATTGTTTAAACATGCTTCCGTACAAATAATGTAATATTAAACTGTCACCTCATTCAAAAAGATCCACAGAATAATACTGTACTGGTTAGAACTGTACGAGTGTTACGGTTGTAGCACAAAACATCTAAGTTGCAAATTTGCGTTTTCTCTTTCTTACAGGCCTCCTAGAAGTTAGCCTCCCACTTATTGAAATAAATAATTTCAACAGTTGCGCTGAGTTGTGCTAAGTTTGTGCTACATTGTTCTCCAATATTATAACAATAATATAAACAATAAGCCTAAAAATTCAGAAAAACGATTTTTTAGTAGCCCCCCACTTTTCGTTTTTTCAATTTTCTCACTTGTGCTAAGTTGTGCTAGGTTGTGCTAAGATTGTGCTCGAATATTATAACAATAATATAAAAACTATGACCAGAAATTGAGAAAAACGATTTTTTAGTAGCCTCCCACTTTTTGTTTTTTTCAATTTTCTCACTTGTGCTAAGTTGTGCTAGGTTGTGCTAAGATTGTCCTGAAATATTATAACAACAATATAAAAACTATGACCAAGAATTGAGAAAAACGATTTTTTAGTAGCCCCCACTTTTCGTTTTTTCAATTTTCTCAATTGTGCTGAGTTGTGCTAAGTTTGTGCTACATTGTTCTCGAATATTATAACAATAATATAAACAATAAGCCTAAAAATTGAGAAAAACGATTTTTTTTAGTAGCCCCCACTTTTCGTTTTTTTCAATTTTCTCAATTGTGCTAAGTTGTGCTAGGTTGTGCTAAGATTGTGCTCGAATATTACAACAATAATATAAAAACTATGACCAAAAATTGAGAAAAACGATTTTTTAGTAGCCCTCACTTTTCGTTTTTTCAATTTTCTCAATTGTGCTAAGTTGTGCTAGGTTGTGCTAAGATTGTGCTCGAATATTATAACAATAATATAAAAACTAATACCAAAAATGGAGAAAAACGATTTTTTAATAGCCCCCGACTTTTCGTTTTTTCAATTTTCTCAATTGTGCTAGGTTGTGCTAAGATTGTGCTAAAGTATTACTTTATCAAAGATTCGAGTGGTAATCTCTAATCACTCGGCGCATCCGTGAGTTCTCGGCGTCAATTTGCATGACGCGTGCTTTGCCCGAGTGGTTCAGTGACTGGGCGATGACGTCATACACAACTCTTTCTCCGGAAGAGAGCGACCGATCTCCGCCGCGTGCTACTACATAGCTCCTTAATTAGCGTGTCTAGTGTCTAGTGTCTAGTGTCTAGTGTAGCCGCGGCTTTGAACGCCAATTCACAGCGGAAGAACGGGATGAATCGCTGTTATGACCTGTCGGCGAGCCTTTGCTTTGCGCGGATCAGCGCAGCAGCCGAGTTTTCTTGGATGAAATCGCTCCCTTCGCACAGAGTGGATGGACACAAGATTTTCTTGAATAATTAATATTCAATAACAATAATAATTTTCTTGAATATTTTTTATTCTGCGTTATTCATAAATTGACAACGTTAGACATCAAAATGAAGTAAGAAATAATCAACATGTCCGTAATCATTAACTTAAATCAACTCATTGCGGACGCGTGTTTGCAGACAGTCGCCCAAGCAAAATTGCTAATCTCGGACTGCAAATCATTTTTAAAAAATGATTACTTTCAGCAAACATCACACAGATTTTTACAACACTTGTTCTTTCATTTAATTTTTATACTTAGCTGTCACTACACAATTTCATTTCACAAGGAAAATTGCACATTCGATCTGTCAATAAGCACTGTAAAAATAATTCCCGTCCGAAAAAGGTTAACATTATACTTTGGTTATATGATTTTAAGAAATCATGAAGTATCCCCTAGAATCGGACATAGTAAAAATTACTAATAAAGATTTGCAACGGTAGCCTGGGATATGTCACAAGCCTCGTGGGTTCATTTTTGGACTACAGTTTTTTACTATTTTCTAAACAAACTATGCAGACTATCGCCTGGTTCGTCTGCGTGGTGCGAGTGTTCTAGCAACCTGAAGGTTACTTTTAAAATGTTTGCTATAACCATTGTTCTTACTATTCAAAATTACATTTTGAACGAATCTAATCGAGCAGCTCAGTTATTAGAAACAAAACTTTAAACATGCTTTGTTCATAATTACTCACAGCTACTTTCCTTTTAACTGTGACCCTGGAAACTGGGCCTGAAAAATTTTACACACTGCTTTCCAATTACATCCTGCATCTCTTAACGAAGAGTAGCCTTTTTTAATCTAATTGCTCATTGTTTAGGTATGAAGAACAATGGTAGACTTCCTTTTTAAAGTAAAATGTATGTATTCTAATGTAACTCTCGCTTTAATTTGTTGCTATTTTTATATTTCCAATCCGTTCAAAGTGAATCAAGAATGACAGATGACTGCGATTTTTTTAACACTAGGTTTACGGAGCACTAAAATTCATTATTTTACATTGCTTTATAAAAGTAATAAAATTGTATTTACTTAGATCTTCGGCGATTCTTATTGTAATATGTACAGAAAAAAATAAATCTATTTAATAGTTCCTCACGAATGCCTATTTACACTCTTAATAATCGTAAATTAAAAATTTTTGAATCCGTCATTTTGTCAGGCCCCGTAAATCTAGTGTTAATGTAAGAAAAATGGAATTTTTTTATTTCACCTATGATCTGAGGATATTTTCATAATTGCAAGCTTTATAAAGATATTCACAAGTATATGTTGCATAATATATTACATTATAGCAGTATATTATGGTACAATAGTAGGTTTTTATCAAGCCATCGCAATGGAAACTGTACACAAATCCAAAAGATGTAATAACCGAATTTAGTTGCATTTTATATTTGTGCGTCTCAGACATATTTTATATAAGATCAAATATTTTATTGTGTCTCACATTAATTTTCAACAGAAATATTATGATATAAAATTTATATTAAAGATATTAAGCATAATAAATATAATAAATATAAATAGATCATTTTAAATTTACTTTTTGTTATTTGTCTCGCATTGATCTTTATTGCAAACTTATACGTTATTCTCCTTCTCATGTCAATATATATATATATATATATATATATATTATAATATATTTAAAATCTATTTATTTAAAAGCTACTAACGAAAGTAAGATCAAAACCAAAAACATAATATCAAAATTGGATGGGGCAATATCACATTAATTACCCAACAATTTAAAGTGGTTAGATGATAGAGAATTTCTAACAACACGTACAAAAAAAATTTGTTGAAAAATAAAAGGCTAACCTTATTGAAATCATAATTTTATACCAATAATCTTCCGTATTTTGTATTTGTAATTAATTTAGTTAATTTATTGAATAATTATTAAGTAGAATAAATAAAAAATTACATGATCATTGAATACAATGGATATTAATTATTTAATCAACGCAATAAATATTATCAATTATTATGAAGTCTTAACCATTTAAAATACATTGTTGCCTCGTACACATTGTCTGTGTACACAGTACTAGACAACAAAATCGGATCACCGATTTAAACAAATATTTGTCAACATTTAAGCAAATTGGATCCATGATGACTGCACTAAATTCTTTTAACATACGCTTTTAATAGTTCTGATCAATCTGATGTAACAATATTCAAACTTGCGCAGACACGTTATTACTTATGCGAGACTGGCTAAATAAATAAAATGCACTGTTACTTTCAATACGACAGAATTTCTGTAACTAATGCAGTGCCTGACGTATTTTCATTTTGTAATTAAGTATTAGATTATTTGTTTATTTTATTACATGATTATAATTTATTTATTTTGTACGTTAATATTACTTTAATAATGTTGTATTATTGTATAAAGCAATTTGAAGATGTCTAACCCGATTTCAAATATTGTATATTTAATTGAAATTGTAAGCAACAATGAACCACAAAATCAAATTTTACTTTTCTAAATGACATAAATGTTATAGTAAATTTCTACACTATATGATTCATGGACAATTTAATAGAAAATTTTCTGTGATAACCTTACTCTTTAACGCCCCAAGCACGTGATTATATTATTCAATAGTAAAAAGTAAAAAGTTTTGCGTAGGACTTCATTTAATATTTCAGGTTTTCGAACTAAATCGATTACTATCAACAATCGTACGTTTCAACGTAACGTAATTACAGCACTTCGCCTTGTTGGTTTATCCATTGATCGATGCTATCACAAGCAATTGGGGCTGGATCTTTCGTTATTTTCAAGAATAGCCGAGTTTCAGCGCGATCTAGACGCACAAACAACCGAGTACACGTTGCTCTCTCACTTTCCAAATTCCTGTTCCAGCGAGCATTTTATATCTACTACCGAACGACTACGATTCAGTTTTCATTTCTGCCCACAGAGAGAACTGCAGTTCGGGTCATTTGGTTCCGTATGCACTTTCACGTCGAAACGATATCGCGTTGCTTCGAGTGTATTGTACTGTTTCTGTTATCTCCCATTCAGCTATGATATACAGTCACTCCCATTAATATTCGTACACTCTTAAAAAGACGATAACTTGTTTAATATTCGACCATACGACTTGGACTTTTTTGAGAAGTTGGAATAATTAGTTTACTACATGACGTGAGAAAGAAATTATAAAACAATTGCAATTGGTCGGTATTGCAGAGAAAATACTAAAAGTTGTGTTTTGCAATTTTTTTATGTGGCTTATGTTGAAACTTTAAAACATCCATTTTGTAGATCTGTATCAATTGTATACATTTTCAAATTTTCATCCAATTTGGATTACGTGGAAAACAGCGACAGGCATCGAATGACGTAAGAATCCTTCGATTTATTACAGTTTAAAGCCGAAAATTGTGAAAAGCTGCAATTTTTACCATCTTCAAACAGTCGGAGCTCATTGCAACGTTTGCCGATTTTGGTGAAATATTCAGAGTGTATACAGTTGACACAGATCTACAAAACCTATTTGTTGAATTTTCAATATGGACCCACATAGAACAGTTATAAATGACAACTTTTAGTATTTTCTTTGTAATTCCGACCAATTACAAGGCACTTTCCAGTATGCAAAACCCATGTAAGAAAAACGTGTATAATGTTCTGGATAAAGTAAAGTAAGAGTATCGGGGAACTTGCAGCTGTTTTTTGTTAGTATTCTATTCCAATCTCATAGAGCTAATCTTCCTCCTTCCTATACAATTTTTGCCTGGGATCGAAATAAGCAGTTATTTTTTGTTTCTAAGAGAATTCTGATCGAACTTCCACGCTTCATTAGGAAAATATCTGTTCTTATGGAATTCATATGGCACGAAATGTTACAGGATCTTCTTTAAAAAGTGTTCTCATGGAACAGATGCTTTTGAATCTGTACAATAAAAGTTCCATGAAAACAATTGATTAAGAACGTGTATTAAAGAAGCATCCATAAGAGGAACATAAATAATCTTTGAGCTATGAATTAATTACATGGGTTAATAATGTCAGAATATAAAGAATATCGTTTTAATTATAGTAATTAGTTAATATTGTTGTAGTACTATTCATTCAATAATATTCAGCATTTGTTGTCATGATTGAGAAATCTTTTAATATTGATGAAGGGAATACAGTCACTCCCATTAGTATTCCTTCACTCTTAAAAAGACGGTAACTTGTTTAATATTCGACCATACGACTTGGACTTTTTTGAGAAGTTGGAATAATTAGTTTACTACATGACGTGATAAAGAAATTATAAAACAATTGCAATTGGTCGGTATTGCAAAGAAAATACTAAAAGTTGTGTTTTACAATTTTTTTATGTGGCTTATGTTGAAAATTTAAAACATCCATTTTGTAGATCTGTATCAATTGTACACATTTTCAAATTTTCATCCAATTTGGATTACGTGGAAAACAGCGACAGGCATCGAATGACGTAAGAATCCTTCGATTTATTACAGTTTAAGGTCGAAAATTGTGAAAAGCTGCAATTTTTACCATCTTCAAACAGTCGTAGCTCATTGCAACGTTTGCCGATTTTGGTGAAATATTCAGAGTGTATACAGTTGACACAGATCTACAAAACGTATTTGTTGAATTTTCAATATGGACACACATAAAACAGTTATAAATAACAACTTTTAGTATTTTCTTTGTAATTCCGACCAATTACAATTTTTTCAAAATTTCTTTTTTTCAACGTGTAGTAAACTAATTGTTCTAACTTCTCAAAAAACAAAATCCAAGTCACATGATCCAATATTAAAAACGTGATCGTCTTTTAGAGTGTACGAATATTAATGGGAGTGACTGTATATGTATTGATTTCATTATACGATATAGCAATTTTGTCTGTTGGTAAAATATTCAAATATTGCAATACAACTAAACGAATCAGAATGAAAAATTAATCACTATAGAAATGAAAACACTTTAATCAATTGATCTATAAGCTTTGAAATTGTTTTGAGAATATACGCTTAACAGCGATCATTTTACACAGTTCTGATCTTGTTTATGTTATTATTTGACTATCTTATATTATATTATTAGACAAAATGTTATACAAAATATAAATATTAATCAAAAACCACAAAAATCATATAATTCAACGCAGAAAGGGCGACAATGTTCTTCATTAAACAACCCATGAGTCAGAAATACTCGTCTTCCTGTGATTGTCAATAGCAGAAATATTGTTTTTAATCGTGATTTCTATCGATCGAATTTTGAATTATGTTAGAGAAGATGTTATTGGCGCAAGGTTCGATCTTTTTGAAATTCAACAACAAATTTGCAATTTAATTAATACCCAACGTTTTTTTTCAACGTGTAGTAAACTAATTGTTCTAACTTCTCAAAAAACAAAATCCAAGTCACATGATCCAATATTAAAAACGTGATCGTCTTTTAGAGTGTACAAATATTAATGGGAGTGAATGTAAGTCGATACGTTAACCAATAGACGATCGTAAATTATCTTTTCATTCTATAATGACCATGAATCCTTTATATAATGTGAAAACATTCGACTGTTCGAATAATTCAATCTTTCAATTTCTAGCAATTCGAATTCTTTAGCCATTTCTTCGAATCGTAAGGAACTTATTACAGGAAATGTAAAATGATACAGACCTGAAATATTTTTTACGATGTATTCGAGCATGATTCGGTATTACGTAAAAACTTTTGCTGCCTCCTGGTTCGAATGCTTTATTTACCAGAAGTCTATTAACCAGATGCTCGGAAACTGTGCTATAAAAAATAGCTTAGAAACATTTTAACCCTCTGTCTACCGTGAAAAAAACTTTCATTATGCGATAGAAAATTTATACCACAAAACGTAGTAAATATAAAAAAAAGCTTTTAGCTTTAAATAATAAAAAATAAGAAAAGTAACAAAGTCATGCATCGACAAGATCCCAAGAATTTTAAAAGTTTAAATAACCTCAGTATCTACATACAGTCGGGTACAATGGAGTTTGGTAGACAGAGGGTTAAGAGGTCTCCCTACCGCGTTTTGTTAAGAATTAATTTTTTGCATTCTCATGCAGTTGTACATTACAAAATTATAATCCGAGAGGATTTAGCTAGTTTTGGAACATCGAAGAAGTTATCCTCTTTTCACTGAAGCGACGCACAGTTGGCCAGAATCGCGAGAAGAATAGCAGACAGATTGGTTTTAGGGGTTTTTGGCATCGCAGAATCGAATTCTGGTATTATTAATTTGCTAGAATGAGAATTATTTGTTATAAAACTATCCTAGTAGAGAGTATTTTAATCTAAGATATTGAAATTTTGCTGATTGATTTGAATGTGATGTTAAGCAATTAATGTCTCGCGGACGTACCCTTAGAACTAAACAATTATAGAGTTAATGCTAACGAAGGTTAAAAAGGAATTTTAAATGAACAGAGAATTAAAGTTACAAAATAACGTAATTTGACCAAAAGTAAGCATTGAAACTGTTGTGAAAATATTATTAGTTGCATCACATCCTCTTCTCTCAACTCGTTAAACAACTTTCTTCTGCTTATTACGAAATTACTTCCTAAAACGAAAAATGATCTCACGGTTACAGCAGCAAGTCGCTGCAGTTAATCTTTGAATTCATTTCAACTGCAGCGTTTCCCAAACGTAATAATGAAAAAATCATGATACAACTAATCATACCAAAACAGTTTCAACATTCCTATCCTAATCCAACACAGAGAATATCGAATATAATTTAATATGATAGTGTCAGAGTGAATTATGACTTTAGTACTATAAAAATCGATTTGTTTGTAATTGCTAGAATTTTCAGTAAATGCTTTTGCTTAATTCTGTGAACGTTTTAAGTAAGCAGAGTCATAATTGATCCAATAGTGAAATGTTTCGGCGAAAAACGAGACAATAAAGCTGGGTAAAATATTATTTCCAATAATAAATAGTAAACAATCCATTTTATTTTATATACTCGGTGAGGTTTTTGAAAAGCAAATATTTTATTCATGAGAACAATCTTTTAAAAATAAAATTTGAAACAGATTTTATTTCGACATTGCTATAAATCAAATATTTTGTTTGTAAGAAACCTTTTCTTTATCCGGGACAATTTCCTTGGATTTTAACAATAGAGCATAAATTGCAAAATATCGGAGACGTAAAGTTTTAAAATCAGGGACCAAAAATAAGAATTATTCCAACCATTTTTATGAAAATAATCAATAATAGATATTTGATTATCATTTAAGTTAAGGCTATTAATCACAAAGTGAAAAGAAAACTTCTCAAAAAGCAACAGAGTTAAAAAAATTCGATTTTCGAACGATAGCTATTATAGGGAAATTCTATTTTGATTTTTCATAACAATTATCGGCGAAGGAAATTTATTTCAGTTGCTCATGACAGTTATTGTATTTTGGTCAATCATACTAATATAAACTACAAAGCTGAGAATTCAAAGGCAATATTTATGTCGAACTGACTATTACGCTACGTTACTGAATCGGTAACGGTTTTATGATGTAGCTTCTTATAATTGATAAAAATTTGTCCATAATCTGGATTCAGCTACAATTGCGTTTCTCTTTCAAATGATTTGAATGTCAATTTTTTAGTACCATAACAGTTGGTTTGGTATAATTGCATTGTGTGCGGAGTATCTTCAGGCGGAGTATCATCAAGTGAAGCGTCCAGCAATGATATGTCATCGTCAAGCTTAGGCAATATATCTTTAATTCAAAATTCTTCATCTGAATTTGATCCATCTTCTTCATCGGTTAGAGACACATCATTTGTATTAGATTCGAGAGCTCCCTGACAACAAAATCATTCATACGTTGAAATGCCATTTTCAAGAGTTGTTGCAACTCGCGGTTATTGTTTTATATGCGGATCAAAAAGAAATGTTCTCACGGTCCCCTCTGAAGCGAGAAAACAAGTGTTCGTCATGCGTAGGATATCGGTGCTGTCTCGAGCATTTAATAGTAGATAACCTTTTTTACGAAGATGTTGTTGAACGCTTACGTATTTGTTCAAATACCAGCGTAATTGATTCAGAGGAACTTAAAAATTATTTTGTATATCTTGTAATCGATAATGATTCTAGTATTAAAGATAAAGTGGGTAATTTTACATTGTCAGAGGAACGGCTTAAAGTGTTTACTGGATTAACTTGGGAAAATCTAATAGAACTTCGAGAAATGATGAGCTCCATGCGAAATACGCAGCAACGTGGCGTTACTCAAGCTCTTGTGGTTTCTTTATTCAAATTGCGAACTGGTAATGTTAATAGTTTAATAGATTAAAGAGATTAAAAATTGATGAAATAGTTTAATAGATTAAGAGATTAAAAATTGATCAAACAACGATTGCTCCGAAATTATGTTTTGACGTATTTTACCTTAAAATATTTTCTAAATATTTAAATATTGGTTCTAAAAGAATTCTACAAAAATATCATTGATTATTACGTAGTTAAAAAAAGAAAAAAAAAGGGATTGATTAAATAAAAAAAAATGTAGACTTATGCTGGACGCAAACCCAGTGTAAGCATATTCAAAGTCGAGCGCCTAACGGGCTGGCCCAGCCGAGCTGTTGGAAACAGGCTTAATATTTTCGGATGTTATGTGCTGACGTAGTAGAGTACTAATTAAGTTAATTTCATTTTTTAATTGTTTCTGTGAAATGTTCAAGGTTTATCAGTATCCAATAGGCTCGCAGAATGAATAAAATGTTACAATTTGAAGGTTAGCTTCGTTTTTCACGGAAAAAATTGCGAAAAAATCGGTTTTTATTTTTTTTAACGACGGCGCAAGAAACCGAAAAATGTGAAAAAATTCATATATGATACTTATAATAATATATCGGTACTGTAAAAATATAAAGTTAGTCACTCTAGAACTTCTATGTAAAATCTGCATTTTTTCAATTTTTTTGAGGTTTTTGATGTTTTACAAGCAGGATTTTCAATTTAAAAATCTAAAACGAATTGCAGAATATGTATTCGGGTGTTTGACATGTCTCAGATTTTTTTCAGAATTTCTAAACTCCGTTAACTAGGGCAAATAGGCCAAAAACTGATTTTTCAATTTTACCCCATAACTACCCTCCCGATCAAGATATAGAGTTAAAATTTTACACAGTATGGTTTTTTTGGATGCCCTATCGAATGACCCATCCGCGATATCATTCGGCTCAAGGGCAGTTTTTGACTTTGAGTGTTACAAAAAGATAGCACATTTAAGGAAAAACTTAACATATAAACAAATTAGTAAATAATATTAATATTTAATATTTTGTGGGACCTCCTTTACATTTAATGACAGCAATCATCCTTCTCGGTAAAGATTTATATAATTTTTCAACACTTTTCTGTCTTAATTACTACCATTCCTCTTGAATACATTGTCTCAAATCATTGACGTTTCCAAATTGTCTGCCATTTGCATATACAGCTCTGGAAAGGTTTCCCCAACAATTTTCGATAATGTTCAGATCGAGGGACCTTGCTGGCCAACCTAAAACACGGATTTTTCGCCAAGAAAAATAATCATTTATTATTTTTGCAGTATGCGCTGCCGCGTTGACTTACTGAAAGGTAAAATTATCTCCAGCAGTTCTTGCAGCATATGCGTGGATCTGTTCGTCGATCATTTCCAAATACCTTTTGCTGTTCATTCTGTTCCTAATGAATTTTAATTCAGTCCTTCCATGATAACCAATGCCGGCCCAAATCATAACGCTGCCGCCTCCCATCTGGCGACGACTTAAAAAGTGTTCTTTTCTTAAATCATGGTAATAAGTTAAATTTTTTTTCATCCGTAAATATCACGTTTCGCTATTTTTTCTCATGTGAATATGTTTTTCTGCGACTTGTAACCGTTTGACTTTATGTTGCTCATTTAACCACGGTTTCTTCTGTACTTTTCTTCGTACTATATGTTTGCATTTTTGCAAACACATCTCACGTTCTTTATAGTAGTGTTTATACCAACACTATTAGCAATTTGTCTTGCAGTCATCTTAGAATTCGATGCTGCTCTTATAATTGCCCGTTCATCACGACGCGGACGACCAGTACTCTTCTTTTTTTCCATAATTCTTTGGACCTTTTAATAAATTTATAATTACCTTTCGACTTCTATTCGTAACTTTTGCTATTTGTGCCGCTCTATATCGTTCTTCTTTTAATTTTAATATCGTATTTATTTCACAACGACTCAGTCTTTTTTCCACGGCCCGTTTTTAATAATTTACTGTCTGTAAACAAATATATGAACTACAAACTGTTAGTGCACACTATATTTACTACTTTTCACGCTCAATGTTTCTAGTTTAGTAGCTTATGTACAACTGAAAAGCGTAGATTTGGCATTTGTGCTATCATTTTGTCCCACTTGTAAACCATAATATTTACATTTAGTTCGCAGAATTTTGTTGAAGTTAGTGCTGTGGATGATATTTGGCATGTTATGCATATAGATGTGCCCGAAGTTATTGATATAATATAATATGCATTTCTTACAGTTTATAATACTAAATTTAAGAAAATAACGAATATGCTATCTTTTTGTCCCGGAGTGTAATGTGATGTTGTACCTAATGCTTATTATTATGGTGCGTTTAGACCAACCAAACGAATACTCGTTCGCCCCCACTTCGACAAATTAGTGGTCATTTAAACGTCGATCGTGAGCGAATGTTCGTCGCGTACGAAGCGAATGTATTAATATAATATCATTATTTTATTATAATAAACGTATCATCGTATGTAAAATTATGTATTGAGCTGAAGATATTTATAAAATCTAGTAACCAGGCTTCGAGCATTTTGAACGATCGGCGAATACTTTAACGAGCATAGACTAATTAGAAATTGCGGATCTTTGCGGATTGTGATCCATATGTGACGGAATTATTTATTAAGATTTCAATAAAAAAATTGAAGAGATTCAATGTATGGTACCGAGTAGTCCTTGGAACTTTTTACATTTTCTGGATAATAATCGAATGTGGTACAATGAATATATTCATGTAAAAACTTGTTCTGAAATCTGAATAAATAATTCCGTGAAATAAATTTAATTTAATTTTAATCTCATTTTAATCTATTTTAATTTCATTAAATAGATCACTCCGAATTTATGGAATTTTTGAGGTTGCTGGATTGGTACTCAACATGTTAATCATTTTAATAATTCGAAAACAGTGTAATAGTATTGTTGAATTCTTTTAATGTTCTTACCATTTTCTATTTCATTTGTTCATTTTAGTTGTGGAAGCATAAAATCCATAGTCTAGTTGTTATAGTCGGCGTTGATTTAATGCGTGTTACATGCACGTGCGAGCACCGTTCAATTACAGCAGGTTGGGCGACAAGTTTGTTTTGTTGCTCTAACTAAAATTACTCGTTTCTGTTTGCAGGTGACACTGGCCCCTAATTGGATAAAATGCGAGTACATGTCTTGTTCTTCAGTTTGGTCCAATTGGTGTTTGCGTTCCAACAACCCTTTACGGTAAATACAGTTATTTGTTTCGTGCGTTGGTCATGGATAAGCGATAATATTAATTATATTGGTTAAGGTAACTGAAAGAATAAGTAATTACCTAGAAAACTACCACGAGATAGGCAGTCCATACATTTGATTCTACAATAAAATTCTATTTTTCTGTTATCAAAATTGAAGCATCAAAGTAAATGCAAGCATACAGTAAATATAAATGTTTTCTCTTCTGCTACGCAATTATTCTGGAAATACAAATTTAACCATTATAGCTGCGAAGAAAGAAGAGTAACAAATTCAAATCCAAATACGAAACATTATACCATGGTCGGGCCGGCTTTCTCCGCTTCCACGACGACCTAACCTCAAACTATCTTGGACTGTACCTTCTTTTTGAAATCCTGTATATGATTCTGTATATTTTAATTATTGTTCAGTGACAACTTGTGCTAATTCAAACTTGGACATTATTTTGTTTAAAAGGTTAAAAACAATTAAGTATGAAAAAGACAGGTCACCAGAACAAGGACAAATAAGGATAATTTTAACATTTTTTTATTGCTTTAAAATGGTCAGTTCAAGTATTACAAATTATAAATTTACAAACATGCTAAGCAATAAAGCAGCAGCAATTACTTAAATTCAGAATTACAAATTGTTGCGGAAATCTAAAAAATGTGATATTCATCGGTGCGAAATGAAAATTTACAGCAATTACCATGGAATGGGTCGTTTCCGGTATCCTATCAGTCGTAATAAATGTCGACAATACTCGACAATACTGGTGTAAAATAAAAATTTAGAACAGCAATCATGGTATCGGGTCCTTTTGGTGCAACAGAATACTCTATGATACATATTCAAATTAAAATATAATAAACCTGTGGCGGCTACTTTCTATGCTCGTCAACAGAGGAACATTACGACAACACCTTTCCCGCTGCTACCTGAATCTTCCTCTGTTTGTATATTCCGTCCTAAACTGTCCTTACGACATCCCGCGTCTAAGGCACGTGTCCGCTAGATAGCCTTACCGACGAGTCCTCTAGCGGGCCTAGGACGAAACGCTTCCTTCTCCTTTTTCCTCCTCTCACACACTTTTCAGCCGCCATAATTGGTGACCCCGACAAACGAACAACAACGCTACCTTCTGAGCAGAGGAGACGACAACATCAACAAACCACGGACAACATCAGGAGGACTGGAAGGTGACTACTCTGTCAATGCCTTGCCTGAACTGCTACCCGACCAACAGCGAGGACTTCTCCCTACTATACGCTTCTGACGTCGTCTTCGCAGCATTACATGGTTTAACGTTTCCGCACCTAAATTTGTGCAACGTTTTCGTATCTACATTTGTGCGACGTTCATCCGTTGTTTGTGCGACTGTATGAGTCCTACAAGCGGCTTAGGGAGCTACTCAACTCCGTCGATTCGGCAGCATCACTGGTGGGCACACTTACAGCATACATTCCAGAGACCTTCTTGGATTCCGGCGGAGATCAGTGTAACTAAAGGGAAATTTGTCCAGATATCGTTGACCACTGGCAAGGGGGTAATGTGGCGGCTGCTTCCTATGCTCGTCAACAGAGGGACCTTACGACAACAGCTTTCCCGCTACTACCTGAATCTTCCTCTGTTTGTATATATACCGTCCTAAACTATCCTTATGACATCCCGCGTCTAAAGGTCGGGTTATACACATCCGTCCGATATCGGATGCGTTTTTAGGGTGTTTATACATTTCCGTCCGAACTTTGAGGTAACTTGAGAAGCGTTCGAGATGTTGTATATGGGAGCTACCGAAAACGCGTCCGATATCGGACGGATGTGTATAACCAGACCTTTAGGCACGGGTCCGCTAGATAGCCTTACTGACGAGTCCTCTAGCGGGCCTAGGACGAAACGCTTCCTTCTCCTTTTTCCATCTTTTCATAATTCGACTGCCGCCATAATTGGTGACTCCGACAAACGAACAACAACGCTACCTTCTGAGCAGGAGAAGACGAAAACATCAACAAACCACGGACAATATCAGGAGGACTGGAAGGTGACTACTCTGTCAATGCCTTGCCTGAACTGCTACCCGACAAACAGCGAGGACTTCTTCCTACTACGCGCTTCTGACGTCATCTTCGCAGCATTATATGGTTTAACGTTTCCGCACCTAAATTTGTGCGACGTTTTCGTATCTACATTTGTGCGACGTTCATCCATTGTTTGTGCAACTATATGAGTCCTACAAGCGGCTTAGGGAGCTACTCAACTTCGTCGATTCGGCAGCATCACTGGCGGACACACTGACAGCGCACATTCCAGCGACCTCCTTGGATTCCGGCGGAGATCAGCGTAATTAGAGGGAAATTTGTCGAGATATCGTTGACCACTGGCAAGGGGGTAATGTGGCGGCTACTTCCTATGCTCGTCAACAGAGGGACATTACGACAACACCTTTCCCGCTACTACCCGAATCTTCCTCTGTTTGTATATATACCGTCCTAAACTGTCCTTATGACATCCCGCGTTTAAAGGTCAGGTTATACACATCCGTCCGATATCAGACGCGTTTTTAGGGTGTTTATACATTTCCGTCCGAACTTTGAGGTAACTTGAGAAGCGTTCAAGATGTTGTATATGGGAGCTACCGAAAACGCGTCCGATATCGGACGGATGTGTATAACCAGACCTTTAGGCACGGGTCCGCTAGATAGCCTTACTGACGAGTCCTCTAGTGGGCCTAGGACGAAACGCTTCCTTCTCCTTTTTCCATCTTTTCATAATTCGACTGCCGCCATAAACCTTGCTAACAATTAACAGAATTAATCGACGGTTAATGAATATTGTCGACATTTGTTACGCCCAATAGGACACCGAAAACGACCGATTCCATTATTGTTGTTATAAATCTTCATTTCGCACCGATGAATAAAACATTTTTTAAATTTCCGCAACAACCCACAATCCTGAGCCCAAGTAATTGCTGCTTCTTTACTACTTGGAATGTCTCTAAAGTTAAAATTTCTAATACTTGAACTAGCCATTTTAAAATCAACAATAAACTTATCAATAATTAATTTGTTAAAAACACTTCAAATTTCTTATGTTTACACAGTTAAATACATATAACTTCTACACCACTGAATTGCCATCTAGCGTATACGCTCAGTACTATTTAGGAGATCCCGCAAACATACCACACTATCTAACACTACAGATGCGCTGAACACCCACCATCTATCCAGCGGATGCGTCGAACAGACCTACCTACCTCTACCACTCAAAATCGCTTAAAATTGATCATCTTTACACGCGTATAACTTATAAACCAGTGAATTCCTAACAACCATACACACATTTTCGGAATGTCTTCATCGATATCTACAGAATCACATAAAACAAGTCCAAAAAAGTTAAGAACACGGAGTTCTCTAAAACGCAGTTCAGTCTTTGGTTGAACTGCGTTTTGGAGAACTCTTTTTCTCAAGTTTTTTTTATACAATCCCATAGATTTCGACGAGAAAACACCGAAAACTTTATTTAATTTAAAATTCCCTTCGATTTTCATTAATTTTGAAACGTTAGTGTAAAAGGTCATTTAAGAGTCGTACATACACAAACAAATTCATAATAGCATTATCTACAGGGTGATTCAGCTTAGCGTGCCACCTAAATTACAAGTAAACAATAGTTTACATATACCAAATATGGTAAGTGAAAAACTAATTGAAACGAAAACTGTATGGTTTTACGAGTAGCGTACAATGTAATAATTCGATTTTTTCTATTTCGCTTTTTTATCGAAATATAAAACTCACTTTGAGTTTCTTTATTGTAAAGGGTGAATTTCAATCTTATGGTTGAAAATAGAATTGAATCTTCAATAAAAAAATTAATGATGCATAACGAATAATAACAATGTCCTTGCCTGATTTTAACATTGTATCCACTCGAGGCATATCCTCTGTGACAATTGTTAAACATTAAGTTTATAATGCATTCCACGTGAGTTAAGTGTGCACTAGAAAGTGTTCTTCGAAAGTCGTTTATTTATGCTATGTCTCAAGAAACACATTAGTATCTCAGCCCATATACTCTTATAGTTTTTTATTCAGAATTCAATTCTCCCTTCAACCATAAGAGTAAAATTGTATCTAGATAGAAAAACAAAATAAGCAAAAACTACAATGTAATAATTAGTTTTTCCTTATTTTGTTTTTGAATACAACTTTGGTTTCAACCATTTTCTCGAATACCAAATAGTTAACATGTAATTTATGTAGCACACTTAGCTAAATCACTCTGTATAACTGCAGCCCCGCTTTACGAACACGTGTGTTCAGTAACACCATGCATGCATCTTATCATTAGACCTCATATATCCAACCCAAACATAACCTAGACCTTCCGGTTACAGCGAATTGTTGGCTCAGATCTATATCAGATTTGATTACGCATTTTGTGGCTGGAGAAAAACTTTGTTGACATTGGTGCTGATAACATAATTGCGTAAATCGTAAACTAGTTGTAGTTCACGGTAACACGAATCGCTAGGTAAGGTCTGGGTTAAATAGATTACCCCTGAAAAAGGGACAGAGTACTTGGGCGGTTAGGAGGGACACCTTAAAACGTAATGCGACGCGTGAAGTACAACGTAATTGTTGTGCACTTTGGGAATAGCTCAAGCAGGAAGTAGGGGAGAAGACTTGGGATTTGTATCGCGAAAGGAGTATGGGAAAAATGAACTAGAAGTGAATTCGGACTGCTCATTACTCAGGGTAGAATAAGGTTACGATACCTCAATTGATCTGATGGTGCTATCTCAATTTCGGTTGTGCAGTGACTCCGGAGAGGTTGATACCTTCCGAAGCGTCGTATTCACACTTCACTTCGGGAAAGGAGTACTAGGCGAACAATAGGTTTGCGACTCGCGTTCTATCCTTGTTTGTAGAAATCTATCACTCTTTCATAGACCTTAGACATCTGCGATCTATTTTGCCTCTCTTTCTTTCATAAACAATCGATATCCACTGGCGATATCCGCTTGCACGGGTGGGCGGGGGGAATACAGGGCAGGAAAGGGGAGAATCGTCAGATCACCAAGTTTAGCTAAACCAACAAATTATGAACGTTAGTCATGCTAGATGTTAGCCCAAATCTTCGAACCGCACGATCTCCTGCAAGAGTGGGGGAGGGGGGAGTGTTGTCCGTAGGCTGCCACTGCAGGACCTCGAGGATACCAGTTTAACCGACGTGCATATACTCCTGTAGAGGAAAAACATACATAGGTAGCTTGGCTTGGTATTTTAGACTGGCCATCCTCGCTCTACAGGAGCACTTGACAAACGGGCACCCGCGCGCTGTTAACCCCTTCCCGTACTTTAGCGAGTCAGACTCGCGATGAAGATTTTGGCCTAAACACGAGTATCGCGAGTCAGACTCGCGAACAGATACTTGGGCCAAACGTAAACGTAACAAGCCGAGCTCGCGGACTGATTTTTTGGCCACTTGGGCCCAAGTTTCGTCGAGCTAAATGGCACGGGAAGGGGTTAAAGATATTTATATCGGATTTTAGACCGGATTACAGCGGATAATACACCTGAGCTTCAGAATACGAACATACAGCGATGACAAATAACGGACGAACAGAACAGGAGGAGAACGAAAATCGTGGGACCCGCAATGGTCCCCAACGGCTCGGCAGATGATACGAATGGGCAGTGAGACGCGAACTTAGAAACTATTACATGTGAATTGTAATTGTAATTTTGTAAACAAAATTGAAAGTCAGAACCGTCTGACTGCCCGGGAGCATATGAGAACTAAGCTAAACCATGTAGATTATGCTAATCATATATCATACAGTAGATACCTCATAACCATGTTAATTTACATTCTCTTAAATACATATAATGTTAATCGTTCTGTCGCCGGGATTGACACGGTCAAATAAACAATATTGAGTTTCTGTAACAAAGAGGTTAGTTTATTCGTAACTGATTCACAATGCTTATGCACTATTCACAATCACATTACTAATCCTACCTGTAACAAAGAGAAACGACATTAAAGTTTATTCTCTACCCTTGATGTCAATTCCCTTCTCTAATTTTATTTAAATAATACTTAATTTATTAATGAAATAGTTCTAACAGAATATACGGCTCACACGTTTGGTCGTGTGTTGTAGATGTCGTTGTCATCGGCCGCGTTCGTAAGTGCGTGGCAGATTCGAATTAAGGAAATGCACTTATGTACTTTCCTTACATACATACAGGGTATTTCATTTGAAGTGAACCACGCAATTGTCTCCTGAACTATTCGTTATACATGATGCCCCAAAAATGTTCGAGTTCCTTGAAGGAGGTGACTCCTGAGGTTATTCTAAGAAACTTCTCCCTTTGCGGGAATGTCACACGCGGCTTTAGTTTGAAGATATGAACGAAAAGCACGAGCCAACCAGAGCGCAGCTACAGCTGAAGGATTCCGACTCGGCGCGGCGTCTGATTCTACTGAGCGGTAGCGTCGTTGAAGCGCCGTGCTTGAATCGTGAGCAATGCAATCGAATCAGAATGCGTACAACTAATGTTCGGTATTAGCTAAAAATAATTTGGTATTCCCGTATAAGACAATTCGAAACAGCAAGTACATTTACGGCTGAATATGCGAGTTTTATTTAAATAAATTGTTGCTTCTTCTGTTGCTCACGATTCGAGCACGGCGCGACAACAGCGCTACCGCTCGGTAGAATCGGTCGCCGCGCCACGCTGACTTGGAATCAGTCAGCTGTAGCTGCGCTCTATTTAGGCCGTGTTTGTCGTTAACACTAGATTTACAGGACCCGTCAAAATGACGGATTCAAAAATTTTTAATTCACAAATATTAAGAGTGTAAGGAGGCATTCGTGAGGAATTATTAAATAGATTTATTTTTTTGTGTACATATTACAATAAAAATCGCGGAAGATCTAAGTAAATACAATTTTATTATTTTTATAAAGCAATGTAAGATAATCAATTTTAGTGCTCCGTAAACCTAGTGTTAATACCTCGAACACGAAGCCGCGTATGGCATTTGTGTAAAGGAAACTGCTTCTACCTTTTACCCCAAGATGATATTTCCGCTTTTTCAAAAGTTACATATCCGATTTGCTGGCAAAATCATTCCTAATGCAAACGTATGGGTTATCAAAACTGGTGGGTTTCCCTCCATGAACATTTTCTATATTAGGGCTGAAAATCTTGATAGAAAAGGCTTGACTTCGCAAGGTTAAAATTTCAATAAATCATTGTATTGATGTTAAAGGTCGCTCTTTTAAATACGCAATACAGGAATACGAAACAACTTTAACACAAAATCTACGGAGCACTAAAAGTGACAATTTTACATTACTTTATAAGAGTAACAAAAATTTATTTATTTATATGTGTTAAAAAAATGGATTTCTTGAGTAAATTCCCCATATAAGCGTTTCATGATCACATTTATTTGTTTAATTGATGGTCATAATAACAGCTAGTTACCGTTACTCTTGTTATTTTTAATTTAAAAGGTTATATTACAAACAATAGTCTCTATTATTCCAATACCCCATTATTATTACTATTTCTATTAATCATCATTATTTTTATTATTCTCATTTAAAAGTTTGTTATCATACGTCATGACTCATAATCCCTATTGTAAGAGATAATCATCACTACGACAAAACTGGTGTCGTGAGCATCAGTCCCGATTGTGATAGGAAGTTATGATTATTCTTCTTATTTTTAATTTGAAAAGTTGTTTAATTTAAAAAATTTGTGAACGAAAATTTTTTAATTTAAAAAATCGTGCATAACTAATACTTTTTGTGAAAGTATCGCTCTAAATAAGCTATTTGTTAACTAGTTTACACCTGGTCCGTTGGACACCAACAATGAAACAGCAGGATGTTGTTCATGTCATTTCAAAGATTCGTACTACATGGATGCAAAATGCGGCGCAACGACACCATTTATGAATCTGGTTCAAAAAACTATGACAGCTAGATGCGATGTTTCGAGTCCTTGTAACAGACTTGGACAGGAGACGGTGCCTCAAGAATGGTATGATTTGATTTCGATTGGCTTCCATTTTAACAAAAAATATCTAATACCGATTAAACACTAGATAGCTGATAAACCCAGCACTCACGATTGTTTTCTGCTCAACAGAAGTTTATTCATTTTCCTCCGTCAGTGTAGAATGCCCTAACAACAAACATTATTCAATTAATGATAACACCATACAATTTCCTTTGTACAGATCGAAAGTATCAAGGTCACAAAAATATAAATTAATAATGCTATCAAAGGCTTATCTGTCGTTAAGAAATCAATAAAGGAAGAAGAAACAGAAGAAGAAAAGTGGGAGGAACAGAATGACGAAATCGTATATTATAAATTAATTGTCTCTATTGTATAAAAATTATTTGTAACAAATGAATGGTAACAAATTAACGATAGAAATTAAGAGGCCAACGCCATTCTGCTTCAAGACGTTGCCGGTTCTTTTCAATTTATATTTTTGTGGCGTTCGTGACATTTGTGACGTACAATTTTACCCTACATACAAAATGTATATGATTTTAGCACCACTTAAAGGTGCGGACTCCTGCGCGCAGCGCTCCAAACGGCCGTTAGGGGAAGCTCGAATGAAAATGTGTGGCACACACACACTCCGCTAGATTAGCCTATACGTATACGAGCAGAGAGGAAACACTTACGAGATTTCAAGCTATTTCAAGGTTCCGCGGGGCTCGGGGCACATACAATGTTGATGAAACGTCTATTATATTATTTATTTACGTATTTTATGCGTAAAAAGTAGACTTCGAGAAAGACATAGTTCCGGCATTTGTCGCTACGAGCGCTGATATCTTTATTAGAAGTCTACTTTTTACGCCTAAAATACGTAAATAAATAACATAATAGACGTTTCATCAACATTGTATGTGCCCTCGCTAGAGGGCGTGCATCCAGGTGTCTCTATAAGAACCCTAAATCTCCAGATACTTAAAGATTCAACATGCAGTGACGTCACGCGGCCTACAACGATTTCTGATGGGCAACATGCTGCCGAATATCCCAAAGTACGCAACAATATCGCAAAAGTAGGCTGTCTTTCACTAGATTTATCATCACTAGATTTATCTTTCATTTAGTGGACGTGTATACTCAAAACTCCTACTTTTTAGTGATGGGCACCACCGACTAAAAACTATCGACTAAGTCGATAGTAACTAACTACTAATTTCAGTCGACTACTTTTTTGAACCATCGAACTATCGACAAAATTCAATTGTCTGAAGCTGTCGCTTGATCCATACAATGATGGAGCTACCGATCAACTGAATTTAAGCGGCGGGACTTTTGAATGAGTTTTACTATTAAATAGATTCATTCGTTGGCGAGTATCGAGTAATTAATTCATTAAGCATGTGTATATTTGATTATGCACAACGCAAACTAATGCAAATATACTATAATTATACAATTATTGGTCGAATGCTATAATATAGCAACGTCAATCGATTATAATGAAATTTTCAAACAGGGGTGGATAGTATTTCTACCAAAAACAGAAGAATCATTCTTTAATTCTTTTACGAAGTTTTATATATTTTGTTATATATAAAATTTAAAAGTAATTAGTAATATTATTGTAATAAGGAAGGATAATAATGAAAATGAATAAGGTGTAAATATTTTTAATGTATTTGTATCAATAATTTTAAGGAACACTGCTGATGCTCGCCAGCTCCCAGGCTTGAAGTAATTTATAACGGTCGTGGCATCACACTGTCGAGGACTCGTTTTTGTTATACTATTCTTTCTAAACTGTTCGTTGTAATATTCTAACATTATTCCATTAATTATATTTTATTATAATACTTTATACATTATATTCATGGCTCCATGTGGACACACAATTGGACGGAGAAGTTCTGTCTGAAAGAAGAAATAGATTATCTGCAAAAAATTTGGATAAAATAATATTTTTAAATTGCAATCTGGAATAACTTACCACAGTTAAACTTTTTTTTAGATGACATTCTTTTATTCTTAAATTCCTAGTATAGCAATATTTCTATCTACTCTAGGAGAATGAGGAGAAATAGCAACATTAAACTCTATTGATTACATTTTGATATAGAACAAATTAAACAATGCCATAATTTTAAATAGCTCTATACTGAAGCAACACTTATTTGATTTTACATAATATTTTTAAGAATTCAGGAAATTATTACTTATAATCTAATTGATTTCTACCAAAAATTTAGAGCAGGTAATTGTTTAAGTACAAATATTAAATAGCTTATGATAAATCGAAATAGTAGTAATTGTTAAAAAAAAAACTTGTTTACCTCTTACAATTTTAAAATTCTAATTATGATTACTTATAATCTAATTGATTTTTACCAAAAATTTAGAGCAGGTAATTGTTTAAGTACAAATATTAAATAGCTTATGATAAATCGAAATAGTAGTAATTGTTAAAAAAAAAACTTGTTTACCTCTTACAATTTTAAAATTCTAATTATGAATTAATTTTACAAAAGGTAAATACATCGATGGTGTTGCAGTAGATTCAAGTAGATTTGATGACATAACTGGACATAACCACTAAAGCGAAATTTCAGTCGACTGAAAACTATCGACTAAATAGTCGATGGTATGCTGTTACTAAATAGTAAGTAGTCGATAGTTTAAATTAGTCGATAGTGCCCATCACTACTACTTTTGCGTTTTTTCGCCGTGAAAACGGGCCCCGCGGAACCTTGAAATAGCTTGAAATCTCGTACGAGTTTCCTCTCTGCTCGTATACGTATAGACTAATCTAGCGGAGTGTGTGTGTGCCACACATTCTCATTCGAGCTTCCCCAAGCGGCCACTTGGAGCGCTGCGCGCAAGAGTCCGCACCCTTAAATAATGATCCTTGCTCTATGGAGCAATGTGTGACCTTATGCTCTAAGCTAAATGTCTTTTAAAAATCCAATTCTGAAGACTAAATTTTTATATACGTGATGTAACAAACTGTTTTGTCGTGACTTCATCAGGTGATTCTACAGCTTTGAATCGGTGAAGATCTGTAAAAAAAAGGTTGCCGCAAAAATGCCCTTGACGGAGAAATTCAAAATAAAATTTTTACAACTATTCTTTTTTATATATATTTTTATATTTATATACATTATATTGTATATAACAATGCGTGTCAAGTCAACCGTTCTCTCAAAAAGCGACTTTAAAGTTTTGTAAACGATTTTATTCCATTTGTCTACAAGGTGTCCCAAAATCGTATAAACGCGGACCGATTCTACATGAGTAAATCATTCAAAATATACAATACATTTTTTTCATTTGAATGCCTCGTTTTCGAGAAATTGGAGTTTGTCAATTCGACGAACATGCGTGCTATTGAATAGGAATCGTCTGACGTGTCTGTTCATGACCTACCACTTCTACTTCTCAGAAACGCTAGGAACGCGATACAGTAAATCCTCTATAAACGCATAAAAGCTGTAACGGATATACGCATAAAATATATCCCCACCACTTAGTAATTTGATCTCGGATCGGGTAAATCGGTGTGAGCTACTACTAATGCGACGCGGAGAGTCGCAGTTGTCGGCACAATCCAAAGGCCCGTGCGTCATCACAATGTAACACCAATATTTAATCTTTTTTATTATTATTTATTTTTTTATGAATCTTTCATCGATATATTCGTGGCATTTTTCTGATTAAAACAAGACCAAACACGACATGATTTCAAATGTGTAAATACTGTTGTAGTATTTAGTGGTTTAAATGGCTATGAACGTTTCGGGCGCAAAGAAGGACAGCGTATGGGAAAGAAAGAGACGCGGAGAGTCGCAGTCGCCAACTCAGTTTAAAGGCCCGCACGCGGTTTCGCTTTACACGCGCTGTCCTTCTCTACGTTCGGCTCGGCCTTTGAAGCTCGAAAAATAGATACCCGTAACGGATAAACGCATAGCTATCCCCCCCCCCCCTCCCGAGGTTTATGCGTTTATAGAGGATTTACTGTACTTATTCTGTATTTTCGACTTATTTTCTCTTGTAGAATCATCCCCTCCATGTTAATACCATCTTGGGATACCCTGTGGACATATACAATAGAATCAAATAGTTTACGAAACTTCAGAGTCGTTTTTATAGAGAATGTACCGGTTCCTGTAAGACTATTGTTCCTCCGAATGAGTACTTCACGATAATTACGATGCATTAAAAAAATTTGACCTTGAATTACTCCGTCAAAGTCAATTTTGCGGCAACCTTATTTACAAATGTCCACTGATTCGAAGCTGTTGTATCACCTGGTGAAGCCATAACAAAACATTTTGTCGCACCCTGTACAGTACCCTAAGTAGGCGTGGCTTCACTATGTGCAATTCGTTTGGAGTGTCAGGACAGTGTTACATAAAGCAGATCTAGCTCTAAAAGCTAAAATCGCTTCCTCTGCTGTACCGTACCCCGAGAGAATGTTGTTTCGTTACTCTCAATTTTGGAGACCCAAAGCAATGCACCGTAGGCAATTTGCCTTATGACAATCCTGAACCATTACTAGTGGTCACCAGTTGACTGAAGTTTATTTCTCAACAACATGTACCTCTATTAATCTTTAATGTTGTCGAAAATATTTTTTCGAATTGTGCTTCTAACGATTTTGTGAAATTGCAGGTTTGACTTCATCATAGTTGGTGCCGGTCAAGCCGGGCCAATAATCGCCAGAAGATTGAGCGACAATCCATGGTGGAAGGTGCTGCTGATAGAAGCAGGCCCGGAAGAACCGACGATGACTGCCATCCCAGGTCTAGCATTTCATGCGGTCAACTCGACTGTAGACTGGAAATTGAAAACTGAACCCACACAGCCACATCCGACTGCTTGTTTAGGTACACTACTCATATTTTACAGTTTATCTGCTTTCAAACCGAATTGAAAAATATCCCAAAAATTGAGATCCGAAGAACACGTAACCTCCTTTGCACATTATTTGCAAGTGTTAAAATATTCAAAATCTAATTTTAAAATATATTGTTGTACTTAAGTGAGTCTAAAAAATCGATGTATGTAACAAATATTCTCATAGCATACATACTTGTAGCCGAAAAAAGTGTTGAAAGATTGAATGCGCCTTTTTCTTTAAAAGTTGATAATTTTTTAATCTGAAAAAATACGCGTTTATAACCATAACAAGACACAACTATGTAAACGCGATCATCTGACAATTTCATTATAAAATCAACAGGTTTAAATTCCTGAAATCTTTTAAAAATCCATTTTCCAGTCAAAAATTCAGTCATGCGTGCCATGAGGTAGAGTATGCATGAATTTTTTCGTAACTTTTGTTAAGTAAACCATTAGAAATAGAGCAGAATTCATTAAGTAGTGCTCACCGTATAGCCACTCTTGTGGTACAGGTATGGACTTGAAACTTGCCACAGAGTATTATCTTTTGGAGCCTATTGAATGTTACGAAGAAAGATCAATTTGGTTTGAGGGCACACTCGACCCGCTTATTCGGCTACATATGCCTTTTTCTTGATATCTTCGAATGGTATGGGGATCATATTATTAGATGGCAATAGGATAGCGAATTTGATTGTTTATCGCATCATAACGTAACTTCTTTCACCAGAAACTTTCGGCGTATGCAGCTGGCCCCGCGGCAAGATGGTGTCCGGCACCGGCGGTCTTCACGGTATGATGTACGTCCGAGGGCACCCGGAAGTGTACAACAGCTGGGCAAGAAACGGTGCTTTAGGCTGGTCCTACGACGAAATAACGCACTACTTTGAACGCGTCGAAAATCCTATCAAACAAGAAATGCTCTCCGACAAGCCCAGAACAGTCCCGAACCCTGGTCCAATGAAAATCGAGTATTTCCGGGACAAGCCTGCGTTCGCCGACGAAGTTCTTAAGGCTGCTAATGAACTAGGCTACAGGACGGCGATGTTGAAAGAGTACACGCAAACAGGGTTTATGGTGGCTCCCATGACGACACAGAACGGGGTGCGAGGCACGACTTCTAGGAATTATTTGAGGCCGGTCCATGGCAGGAGGAATTTGAAGGTCCTGATAAATGCGCACGTGACGAGAATCCTGTTGAATCAGTGGCAGAGCAAGGCTTATGGCGTGGAGTTGGTGGATAAAGATGGCTACCGGAGGATCGTTAAGACCAATAAAGAGGTTATTTTGGCGGCTGGAGCTATAGGGTCACCGCACATCCTTCTGAACTCAGGGATTGGACCAAAAGAGGATTTGACCAAGCTGGGTTTGTTGACATTAACTAATTTTTAATTCCTAGAGGACGTTTTTGACAATTCTAAAGATGCCTAGACTCATTCAGCCAGTTATTTACCAATGTTCTTAACTCACTATATAAAATATTTTTCAAGTCTTCAAATATATACAGGGTGGGGCAATAACTATTAGCACCTCAGATATCTTCGAAACTATAAGTCTCACAGAAATATTTGCTGAAATAAAATTGTACAATACGAAGGGGGCCATCCGGTGGCGATAATAGTTTTTCTGCAGGCGAAGGTACTTCGGACATTTGAAGGTCACCTCCATTTTTTTTAAGTGGATCGGTATGTTTTTGCTTCCGTATCATGAAAGAGGATATTAAAACGAGTTCAACTACCTATTACATAAGGTCATTGAAGGTCATAGACAGTAGAGAAAGGCGATAATACTTACGGTTTTGGTAGTAAATGAAACATACGTATTGTAAACAGTAGAGGAAGGCGTAATGCTTACCGATTACTGCACTGAGAATAAACACTTCTTGAGGGACACTTTAATAAGTTTGCAGGATAAGATAAACATGATAAGATTAGTATCGATAAATCCGTCAATCCGGCATTATGTATCCGTTTGAAGAGCAAGTCGATATGCTTCTTATTTATGGCGAATGCCAATAAAATTCTGTAAGGGCGAAAAACTTGTATGCTGAACGATATCACCATCGGTCTCAGCCTTCGCGTCAAACATTTAAAAATGTATGTGATAAACTTAGGCAAACCGATAGTTTAAGTGTTCGTAAAAGTGAACTATGACCCTATGGCGGCTTAAAAGTGAGTGAGAGGAGGAAACAGGAGAAGGAAGCGTTTCGTCCTAGGCCCGCTAGAGGACCCATCAGTAAAAGGCTATCCAGCGGACCGTGCCTTAGACGCGGGATGTCGTAAGGATCGTTTAGGACGGTCTGTTTGTATATATACAAACAGAGGAAGATTCAGGTAGTAGCAGAAAGGTGTTGTCGTATTGTCCCTCTGTTGACGAGCATAGGACGTAGCCGCTACATTACCCCCTTGCCAGTGGTCAACGATATCTGGACAAATTTTCCTCTAATTACGCTGATCTCCGCCGGAATCCAAGGAGGTCGCTGGAATGTGCGCTGTCAGTGTGCCCGCTAGTGATGCTGCCGAATTGACAAAGTTGAGCAGCTCCCTAAGCCGCTTGTAGAACTCATATAGTCGCACAAACAACGGATGAACGTCGCACAAATGTAGATACGAAAACGTCGCACAAATTTAGGTGCGGAAACGTTAAACCATGTAACGCTGCGAAGGTGACGTCAGAAGCGTATAGTAGGGTGAAGTCCTCGCTGTTGGTCGGGCAGTAGTTCAGGCAAGCCAGTAACAGAGTAGTCACCTTCCAGTGCTCCTGATGTTGTCCGTGGTTTGTTGATGTTGTCGTCTCATCTGCTCAGAAGGTAGCGTTGTTGTTCGTTTGTCGGGGTCACCAATTATGGCGGCTGAAAAGTGTGTGAGAGGAGGAAAAAGGAGAAGAAAGCGTTTCGTCCTAAGCCCGCTAGAGGACTCGTCAGTAAGGCTATCCAGCGGACCCGTGCCTTAGACGCGGGATGTCGTAAGGACAGTTTAGGACGGTATATATATATACAAACAAAGGAAGATTCGGGTAGTAGCGGGAAAGGTGTTGTCGTAATGTCCCTCTGTTGACGAGCATAGGAAGTAGCCGCCACAACCTTCAATGATCGTATGAAATAGGTCGTTGAACTCGTTTTAAGATCCTCTATCATGATACGGAAGCAAAAACATACAGATCCATCTAAAAAAATGGAGGTGACCTTCAAAGTACCTCCACCTGCAAAAAAACTATTATCGCCACCGGATGGCCCCCTTCGTACTGTGTAATTTTATTTCAGCAAATATTTCTGTGAAACTTATAGTTTCGAAGATATCTGAGGTGGTAATAGTTATTGCCCCACTCTGTATACAGTAATGTCTCGATATTATAAAATTTCAAGAGATCACAGTATATGTACACTTTTTCAGACCTAACAAGAGGCCAGTTTTCGGCGCAAATATTTTAGCGTGTATTGCATTATTGGGAATTGAAAAGAAGTCTCTTGGAAGGAATGCGGGAAGAGCACGCCCCGAGTCACACATATTTTCCGCTTTAATGAAATATTGGCAAAGCGGCCACATATAATACGTAGCGTGTATCATCAAAGCTTAAACATTGGCTGCCGAGCGAGAGACTCCCCTCTGTCGTTTCAGTGGACTTCTTTTCATTTTCCAATGATACCCCTTTCTTAAAGAGTACAACGATTCAAAGATAACATTCCCATCTCGTTAGCTCAACTTAGCGAAATTTTTCGCAGGTTTGAACGTCATCAAGGATCTCCCTGTGGGCAAGAACCTGCACAATCACGTGTCGATTGGCATACATTATAGCATTAAGGACACCGCCTATGAAGCAATGACTATGGACAGCGTGAACGAGTTTTTGGATACTCGCACCGGTCCTCTAACCAGCACGGGACTGACTCAAGTGACAGCGTTTTTTGAAAGCAGCTTTGCTGTTGCTGGTATTCCTGATATTCAGGTTTTCTTCGATGCATTTTCCCCTATATGTCCAAGGACTGGGCTGCCATTTGAGTGCTTAAATGGAGCGCTGGCTCTCTGTTCGGATAGGAGAGGGATTATAATGAGGCCAACTGCTGTCACTATAGCTAGCAAAGGGTACTTGAAATTGCGGTCTGGTGATCCTATGGTACCGCCACTTCTTTATCCGAATTATTTCACTGATCCGAAAGATCTGAAGGTGTTGATAGAGGGCATTAAGAAGTCGAATGAACTTGTGAATACCCGAGCTATGAAGAACTGGGATTTGAGGCTTGAGCCTGTGATTCATTCGCTTTGCACTGAGTAAGTCACTTGATTTTGAATTAATCAATTGGGTTTGGATCTCTTATTAACTCGATGTTTGCGATGACTATAAATTCACGATGGTTAGGTCCATTCGTATCTTTTCATATACTTCAACAGTAGAAGCTGTAAAAATGTTTTTGATCAAATACAATTGTTTCCTACAGATTCTCTAGAATACAATGGTAAAAATTTCGATATCGTACGTTTAAACAATTTTTTAAATGAATGAAATCATTCAGAAAAAGTAAAAGTATAGTGATACTTCAATATCAACGGTCACTTTGCATTCATCGAAGTGCTTTACCGCAGTATTTATGGTTAAAATCACCAGCGGTGTTGTGTCGTGTCAGTGCTCAAACAATAATTAGTGAGCCACTGAGAAACCCGCCTCAAAGAGAGGTAAATAAGCAATAAGATAATCGGGTTTCGGATAACTTTAATAAAACTGAATATAATGGACTGTGTGATAGAGATGTTGTATCTATGGATTCTACTTCGCAACTGTCTTACAACTAACGCACGAGAAGTAAAGAAGGCTCATGGGGGTGAAAAAACTCCCTCCACAAAATGTAACATAGTGGAGGCCCCAGCCAATGATAATATTATTGGGAGGCTACAAGTGATCTCCCAAAAAAAGGGCAACGCCCATAGACGAAAATACGTTGCGACGAGTGTCGCCAAACAGGCAACACGCGCTTTCCCGTGATTTCACCGGAAATCATATTTTAGGCTTTGGGACTACAGGCCCCCCTTGGCGCTAAGCGTGGGCCTACGTCAAGTGCCATTGAGAGCGATACGGCTGGGCTGACTTTCCCATGGTCAGCTGATACTTCCCAGCCGCACCAGAGTCATAAAACAATAAACTCGTCAGAAGACGCTAGAGGACCCCTTCGACAATGGCACTGTTCAAAATCGACCGTAGCGTAGACTCAAACCGAAATACGAGCCGGCCATGCAATAATCACGTCTCAACAAGCGGTTTTTAAAATAAATCTCTAACAAATATTGACCTCTTCGTATACAGTGACGCATGCAATTGTTCAAACATCATTCAAATTAAAATACCTTTTCCAGAAGAACGATTACAATTTTGTAGAAGATTATACCATTGTATTCGAGAGAATCGACAGAGTCGTTATATTAAGAGTGGACTGTGGTTCTTGATGCAAAATAAAAATTGTCTATATCAATTGCAACAAACAGAACAAGCTAGAAATAATACATCGATGTTCTTAAATTCTGTTAATCTTTCTATTCTTCTAAATTGCACTTGTTAATTTTTAAGTCTAATTAAGAGCTATTCCGCGTCAAATTGCACAGAATTTGCTACGTAGTCACTGTATTTTTTCAATTCATACTCTTTATTATTAAAGATTATAATGCTAGGGCGTACAGAGATATCTTTATTTTCATGGAATATCAGTGAACACTGCTTTTACGCCAAATCCAAAGTTCGTAAACCAAAACATTAAAATTCTTATTTGTTCAAAAGAGCTTGTCGCTGTTTCAAATTTCCTTTTGATCTCATATTAGAACGATTTTATTTTTATTTTCGGAGAATGACAATACAAATTGAAGTATGATGGAATTAATTGGTGATCGTTACTGAAATCGCTTCAGGAATACTGTATGCATTACAACATTATAGGGTCATTCTACGTCAAATGGATCACTTTTTGACGTCACCATCGGCAATTTTGATCTAAATTAAATATGTTGTAGTCCATGTGAAATTACGAGGCCGGGGGAGGGGGTTAAGTCATCATTTTGCCGGTTGAGAATTTGTTTAAAAATTACAGGCCTTCAAAGTTTGCAATTTTTGCCAATTTTGGCGAATTTTTATCTTAGGAACTGTTGTTCTTCACGAATAAGCAAAGGACTCAAGCGCGTATAATTCCATAACGCTATTTCCGAGCGCTTCAAGTACCTACAACTCGAAACTTCAAACTGTTATATCTCATCATGAAAGTATCTGACAAAAAAATGTTTCAGACAAAATTGACTTGCTTTTTCCTGTAGAATCTAAATATGTAACATTTTATAGGGGGTTCCATTTAAAATTACAAAGGTACCTCCCCTCCCCCGTTAAAGGGGAAGGGAGGCCACTTCACGTTTATGTAGTCAGAAAGGCCCATCAGTTCCATGCAATTTAAGACTAAGAACTTTAAAATCGATGGCATAGTTTTCGAGATATTGAGCTGTTCAGAGTTATGTGGGCCACCCTGTATATTTATATACTGGGTTAATATATTTTTTCTTGATTGTTGCATGTTAGATATTAGTAATCGCGACTCTGCTCTTTCACGGTTCCGGCGTAAGTGCTGAGCGGTCGAACACGGTCCTCTTACCAGAAGACACTCCCGTGCCTTCCCCACTCCGTGGCCATCTCCTTCAGGGCAGAGTCCCATCCTTGTGCAACGCACTCATCGCTATCTCTCTCTATCTCTTTCTCATAAAGTCATTCCAAACTTTCACTCATCTGTTTCTCATAAACATCCCCGTGACGGCCGATAGCCGGAAGATCCAGCGCGGTCGCCTGCCATCGTCCATCGACGGTTCTGTTTAGGGTGCGTTCCGTTTCACGCATTATGTTCATGGATCGCATAGAGCAGCGTTGGACTTTATTTGCTCGCGAGGACCGTTTTCCGAGAGCTACGCCTCCTCGACCCGGCCGCGCGTCTCGCTCCCCGTGGTCGTCTACGTGCTCGGACGGGCTCAGGCGCGGTCATAACAGACAGATGAACGTGGCGCATAAGGGGCGACACTCGTTTCAATAGGTTTCCACATTACCATCGAGGTACTATTGCCAATGCGTTTTTTTTATTAGTGGTATCCCCTGCAGACCTATTCCACTATGTCCCACGATAATTTCGGACAAAAGGTGTAGAAAATTAATTAAAAAAATAAATTCATAAGATAAATTTTAAAAATAGTTTTTACTTCTATTGTTTAAATTTTAATACGGTCCGGAACAACTTGATCTTCGTGCACGTTTAGATTAAAGGTGGAAATAAATTTTTATCACACAGAAAATTTGTAAATTTTCTGAAAACGCATAACGCTTCTTACACGGATGTGTCGTTGCACTGTGAGGTGCGTTGGCTCAGTGCAGCGAAATGTTTAACGCAGTTTTTTATTGTAAGAAAAGAGATCTCCCTTTTTCTACAAGAAAATCCAAAAATCAGCTTAGAAGAATATTCCTCCTTCTTAAAAGATGTAAGTTTCCTTTGCGAACTTTCATTTGTAGTCGATTTAACGAATCATTTAAATTCTTTAAATTTAAAATTGCAAGGCCCCAAGCAAAGTATTTCGGAATTATGCAGCCAAGTCGATTCTTTCCGTGAGCAGCTTGCACTTTTTAAAACACATTTGCACTCTGAACCAAAAATTTGGATCTTCTTTCTCTCGTGTCAACTAATTTTCGAAGAATTCGGCACTAACTGCGATTTTGATAATCACTTATACATTCTTCAATCGATAATAGATCAATTCGATACGCGTTTCAGCGACTTCGACTCGTTTAGAAATGATCTAATTCTCTTCGAGAATCCCCTCACTGTCAAAATTGCAGATCAAGCCCTCGAGTTTCAACGAGAACTGTGCGATCTTCAGCACGACATCTCTCTGAAAACGAGGGAAGAAAAACGAGCCGAATTCTTCAAAACGCTGGAAGAATCAAAGTACCCTATTCTTCGAAATTTTGCGACCCGAATATTCTCAATGTTTGGATCAACTTATTTGTGCGAAAGCTCATTTTCAACAATGCGCTATATTAAATCGGATCACCGGATACACGTTTAAATGATTCTTCGCTTGCGTCGGCGATGCGAATATCCACGTCCAAACTTTCCATAGACCTTAACAATTTGCCAAGCACGTCTAAACGTGCACGAAGATCAAGTTGTTCCGGACCGTATTAAAATTTAAACAATAGAATAAAAAACTATCTTTAAAATTTATCTTATGAATTTATTTTTTTAATTAATTTTCTACAGCTATTGTCCGAAATTATCGTGTGACATAGTGGAATAGGCCTACAGGGGATAGCACTAATAAAAAAAACGCATTGACAATAGTACCTCGATGGTAATGTGGAAACCTATTGAAACGAGTGTCGCCACTTATGCGCCACGTTCACCTGTCTGTTATGATCGCGCCTGAGCCCGTCCGAGCACGTAGACGACCACGGGGAGCGAGACGCGCGGCCGGGTCGAGGAGGCGTAGCCCTCGGAAAACGGTCCTCGCGAGCAAATAAAGTCCAACGCTGCCATAGAGAACCGTTCCGTTTCATTCAATGCGCGCATCAGAGCGCGCAGAATTCCCCAGATTCCCACTCCTCCTCGCGCGTTAACCGTGCACCGGCTACCACAGCTCAGAAGTGAAGCGTTTGATGCGGAGTCGGTGCATTAGCGCTATATTCGAAAAGATTTGAGAAGCTATTGCAGAGAAAGCATTGAGAAGCTATGGAAAAAATGTTCTTTGTACCGAAAATGTTCTTTGAATACTGTTCTAGAGTAACCAGGGATAACTCGCTCAACATAATCTTCTATTTTTTCTGTTAAAACAACCTCTCCTCGCGTTTCGCCAACCATTAATATAGAATAAATTAATTCCAAATCAAAATTTACAGAAATTTCTTCCAGTTCATCTTCGCTGTAACTCATAACGGTAGTATCACTTAAATCACTATAATTGTTCGATTCTTCTCTTTCAATGTTTTTATTTAACAAAAATAACGTTAATGCAGATGACGTTTTGTCATCCATGTAAGTGGCCATTTTTGATTCGCATCAAATGCATGGAGAGCTTTCCGTTTCCAAGCGCGCATCATCACGCATCATGCGCATTAACGAAACGGAACGGTATCAATGCGCGCATCACATTGAATGCGATCCATAAATCCTTCCAGGCCTAAGAGTCGCCTCGATACAAACCCTTGATCTGGCTTAAAGCACATTGACGCTAACACGTATGTATTGATAATAAATGAAAGTTTCATCAGACGAATGGAAAAAACAATTTTTAGCTCTCATATGTTATAAAGAAATGTCATTTGGTCAAAGTATGACAGAGATATCTTAAACGAAGGGTAGTGCGTCAGCTCATTTCGGATGCATTTCTTAAAATTTTGCAGTTGTCATCTTGTGTATGGCTTTAACTAAACATTTAAAATTTTACAAAACCTAATTTCTCAAGATAGGCAACATGTGCTGCAAGTTTGAAAAAAAAATCGGTAACTATGTAACAAATTCTGTGAAATTAAATGTGGAACGGCTCATATGTGAGATTACATTTATTTTGTAGACGTCAGGTCATGTGTAAACAATATTCGTAGCCAATGATGCGCTTTTGTTACTTTTAAATAAGATTCTTGAAATTGATATTTGAATATTCGTCTGAACAACTAACTTAACCAAAAATCTTTTGTTATTCATGTAGCTACCACTTTGCCAGCGATGCATACTGGGAATGCTATATAAGAGCTGCCACAGGGCCCGAGAACCATCAAGCAGGCACTTGCAAAATGGGTGGCTATAATGACCCAACGGCAGTAGTGGACCCAGAACTGCGAGTCCGTGGAGTGACGAACATTAGAGTCGCCGATGCTTCAGTGTTCCCAATTGTGCCAAACAGTAACCCAATCGCTGCCATCATGATGACAGCCGAAAAGGCGGCTGACATGATTAGGCACACATGGATGAAATCGTGAGCCTTGACAGTCCGATTATTAGTACTATAACATGAAGACTATTCTTTTGAAATGTGACAATAATTTAGTATAAAATTATTCATTATTACAATTAGATTGTTTACATTCGTTGGACTATGGATATTTATGCATTTTTGACTCACAAATGTCGTCAAACACAGTCAAATATAATCAAACTTTGTACATATTTATTTCAGTTTCGAGACATTGCATGAATATTCGTAGCTCAATTATTATTGCTTTTCACAGGTTATTGAGACACAGAAACTAAACATTTTTATTGTACTGTTCGATGAGCTTTGTTGACAGAACAGGGACACCTCCGTTTGGACGCCATCCGATTGGATGCGTCCAAATTGGACGCGTTCCTTTTGGACTCCGTACCGGTTGGACCTAACCCAGACCTAGTTAGTTAGTTAGTTAGTTTCCTAGATCTCTCGGACACCCGGGCGGTTCCCAAGTGCAAGGCTGCTGTAGGTCTCTATTGTGTACCTTTTCTGCCTCATATAGAGCGGCGCATTACCGAGAGTTTTAACCTCCGTGCGACTGGTAGATGGTTTGCCGGCCGCGTTGCCCATATCCTTCGGTCGTCCAGTCGGGCAGAGGGGGTCACCATCTCATCCGAGCCATGCTACCTACATATTGCCTACAGTTCAGTGGTCGGAAGTTGGGCAAGTCGGTGAGACGGTCCAGCCGCTAGGCGGCATAGCTCCTCCTCCTGGTAAAAGATCGTAGATCCCCTGTCGGGTGAAAAGAGAGGCCAGGCCCCGAGCGAGGGAGACGAGCATGAGCATTCGCCGGGTGATCCTGTGCCGCGCGTCCTCGATTCTCAGGAATGAGTTATCGAATGCGCGGCGTCACAGTCCCCCAAGGGGTTGTGCTCGGTGCTGCCTTCCCCCGCCCGTGGCCCCCTTCCTCCTCCCTCTCCCGGCAGTGATCCTTTCGGGGCACTGGTTACGGCTAATACTACTGCATTTATTCCCTATGCTTGGTTAGTCCAGGCCCTTCCCTTTGGCTATACAAGGCTATCGTGATAGTGGTAGAGTAGGTCGCGATGATTAGACTAGAGATCGAATCGATAGATTCTCGCTACTAAGTAGCTCAGATTGCCTGTTCGAGGATAGATTTCGCGTGAACGAGCTGCCGTTCGTCTTGTTCCCCAAGGGCTACGAATCCATCGCTTCCGGTAAGAAAAGTGAAAAGCAAGTCGACAGGGTCGGAAGGTTTCCACTTCGCCGAAATTTATGTGCCCGGAGGCTTTAATATCGGACCCATCGGATATATCCACCCTGTGTTCCCCTCGCGGCTCAAATCCCTAACGTCAGTGCCCCTCCTTTTTACCAAGGTACTTTTCCCAAGGGTTACCAAATCCTTGGGGATGACGCGCTGACCGATAGGTTGATCTTGCATCATCTTTTGAGGTATGTTGGTCGAGGTTTCACTTGGTGTCGCCTCTGGTTTGGACTCAACTCTTTTTGGCGTTGAATCTCCCGTGAGGTGTCATGGTGATAAAGTTTTGTGTCTTTATCCCTGATGGTGGCCCACGAAGCTGTTTCTGCAGGATGCCGCACGGTCAGTAGGAGAGGGCTGAGTATTCTCAATCTTTCGATCTACCTTCACTACTTTCCATGGGTTCTGCTCCGCAGTCTCGGGCAAGTCCGTTCGGATCTTGTGTTAGTTTGTACTGGTTGTCCGGACGGCACGGTTTCTGCCGTGTCGTCGTCGTCCAGTGTGGTCTGTCGGTGACAGATTTCCCTTCCGATCCGTGACATTCGAACGCGGTGGCGGGGACATGCGTCTGCCTGCCACGGTCTCCTGCCCTTTCACGGTTGGTACGTCTGTTTTGGTGGTCGGTCCTGTGTCGGATCGAATTGGTTTTTTACTTCCTTGGAAGAACTGTACAGATCGAGTTTTCCGGCAACTGGCCTTTGATCGAGTGAAGGGGGACGCTCGCGTCTCCCAGTCACAGTCTCCAGCGGTTCTCCGGTCTGTCTTTCTGTAACCTGTACATTTTGCTTCCTCTGGAGCGAGGAAGGGATATGGATTGAGTTCCCGGCAACTGGCTTTTGATCGAGTAACCCAGACCTAACCCAGACCTAACCCAGACCTAACCCAGACCTAGTTAGTTAGTTAGTTAGTATCCTATATCTCTCGGACACCCGGGCGGTTCCCAGATGCAAGGTTGCAATAGGTCGCATGTGTACCTTTTCTGCCTCATATAGAGCGGCGCATTACCGAGAGTTTTAACCTCCGTGCGACTGGTAGATGGTTTGCCGGCCGCGTTGCCCATATCCATCGATCGTCCAGTCGGGCAGAGGGGGTCACCGTCTCAACCGAGTCATGCTACCTAAGTTTTGCCTACAGATCAGTGGTCGGAAGTTGGGGAACCCAGACCTAACCCAGAACTAACCCAGACCTAACCCACAACTAACCATATATTTCACAATAAAATATCACCATATGTAGAATTCGAAAAGCAATGATTATAAAATTTACGGCACCCGAATGTCCCAAATCCAAATGACACGGCGTCCAAATGTCACAAATCCAAACGGCATGGCGTCCAAACGACGAGTCCAATCGGCACGGAGTACAAACGGCACGGCGTTCAAAAGGAACGCGTCCAATCGGATGGCGTCCAAGTGGGACACCCCCACAGAATATGTATGCATGCCGGGTTTCCTGTTAGGACCTCGAAATTCCTCCTTTGTTTAAGATTACGTCGAAAATGTTTGAAATGTCGTTTTAACGGTCAGTATATATGATTAGAACTGTAGACTGTTACATTATTAATTATGTAATTACAATTAATTTTAATAGTTTTATATGCGAGATTCTTTCGTCAACGTTCTAGATTACTTCTGTGTAAGAGAGAAATAAAGTTCAAAGGGTAGAAATTTTTGTATACACTTTTTAGAGAATTTAAGAATTGAACATTACAGATTGTTTTAATTAAAATGTTGAACAACAAAGGAAAATTTTGGATATTCGAGTTTCTGGTCAGATACCACGTATAATATTTTTATTTCAGCTCAATTTGCATTGTATTTAATGTTAAGTTATTGTTAGACAGTGGATTTTTATCCAGATTCACCTGTTCAACCTAAAATCGATTAAAAGCAAAGAACGAATACTTTCTTTTTTATAGAAAAAAATATTGGATTTACGTAGTATTTTTTTTATTGCCGTCGCGTAATGGCCAAGGTCAAAACGAATCAACGTCCTATAATATCATGACCTTTGCTTAACTAAAATGAATGAAAACAGATGTCAAAGTCATGGAGGTTATAATTACACTGCGAATTTGTACGAAAAATAAAAAGTTTGTGCATCGATTGCAAGATACAGGGGCTAAATAGAAATGTACATGTTTCGTTAATAATATTAATATATTGAGAATAATATATTAATACTCTGAAATTGTTTTAATCTTTCCCTTGTTTTAAATTGCACCTATAGTCCATTCAATGAGACGATTCACCAGACGCAAACAAAATATACACGTTGTAATGTGCGCGGGAAAAGCAGCGTCCACAATTGTCGAATGCCAGCACAGACTTTACGATGCCAGTCATTTAATAATTACTACATTTAGTTACATTTGGTTTCGTGTCTGCATTCATATTTGTTGTGTTGTTCTTGTTTTATATTTGCAAAGTATAATGTTACAGTATAGTTATAAACATTATTACGATCGTTAAATGTCTATGCAGCAAACCTCTTACGGCGATTATAACAAGTCCGAGAATTTAGTACAGAAAATGTTACAATATTCGAAGGGCACGTTCCTGTTCCATCAGAACGTCATCATCCCAGATAGCACCGTACGTCCATGGGACGTCCGTTTTACGTCCGATACGTCCAATGTTCGTCGTGTACGTCCGTGGGACATCCCTGGATCAATATTTCGGACGTCCCATGGACATCCGCTTTTACGTCCGTGGGACATCCCTCGGACATAAATTTCGGACGTCCCATGGACATCCGTTTTTTACGTCCCTGGATCAAAATGTCGGATGTCCCATGGTCATCCGTTTTTACGTCCGTGAGACATCCCTCGGACATAAATTTCGGACGTCCCATGGACATCCGTTTTTACGTCCGTGGGACATCCCTCGGACATAAATTTCGGACGTCCCATGGACATCCGTTTTTTACGTCCGTGAGACATCCCTCGGACATAAATTTCGAACGTCCCATGGACATCCGTTTTGTACGTCCGTGAGACATCCGTCGGACATAAATTTCGGACGTAACACGGACGTGGGACTTAGATTATTTCGTACTTGCCAGGGACGTGGGACTTGGATTATTTCGTACGTTTTCGGATGCTATATTGTGTTTCTATTATTATACTCAAAATATAGTTTATGAATTTTTTCAGATTTTTAAGTTCGCGTCGCCGTTGTTTGAAAAAAACTAATTTTTCGACGTTTCTTCCGTGAAAAAATAAGCTAATCTTCAAATTGTTAGATTTTATTTATTCTGTAAGTCTATTGGACGCTGATAAACTTGAACATTTCACAGAAATAGTTGAAAAATGAAATTAACTTGATTAGTATTACGATTACCTCGTACATCAGCGCGCACAGTATCTGAAAATATTAATCGTGTTACCAAGAACTCGGTTGGGTCAGCGCGTTAGGCGCTCGACTGTTAATATGCTTATACTAGGTTCGCGCCCGGCATAAGTCCGCTCTTTTTTATTTGATCGATTCCTCTTTTTCTAGCTATGTGAAAATCAATGGTATTTCTGTAGAATTCTTTTAAACCAATATTTACATATTTAGAAAATTTTTTAAGGTGTAAACACGCTTTTATGTGTCCGATAAAGGTCCAATTAACGTCCGCGCGGGACGTCCTATGTACGTACTGGGATGTAACTGGGACCTCTGTCGGACATATCTCGGACATATCGTACGTCCCTGGGACGTACATATGTCCGGTACGGACGTACATTGGACGTACATTGGACGTACATTGGACGTACATTGGACGTACATTGGACGTACATTGGACGTACATTGGACGTCGGAGTGCTATCTGGGATGTGCGTTTGTTTACGTTTGGTGGCTCGTCTCGTTGGACAGATTATACTCATTTTTGTCATACATGCATAAAATCCACACTATAGTGATGATATTACATAAATTCTTGATTATCGCGTGACGGTAATAAAAATAAAATATCTAATGCACTCTCGAAAGACATTAAGAAACACTAAAAAAGTTTAAAAGAAAGTTGTTCTTACCATAATGTTTACCGCTACGAAATGTCTTCCTTAATGATTTTTCCGTTTGTCAATAAGTGAGATATTCAAAATGGAATGATAACGTATGCTGCGAATGACGTTCTATCGCATGTTTTATTATGCGTGCATTACAGTTGTCGAGATACATGGTATTAAATATCGTGATCATATTTATAGCATTTAACGAGCGAACTATGTATACTAAACCGAACAGTTTGAAGGAGGCGGTATTAATATCGAGTCCAAAGTCACCAGACAGCAAATTTAGGAAATAATCTCTAAGTATATCATATTTTTGTACTTTCTATTTAAGGAATTACAGCAGAATTCAATAGCTAAAATCAATTTTTTCTTCCGAGTTGGCATGCTCCGATGCAGTATTGGGATATGGTCCATCTTTTCTCGCGCATGCGCGGCGATTTTGGCCTCAGTAAAATAAGATTCTCGATAAAATGGGGTACCTTGAGCACCCAGCAGAATTTAAAAAAAGGTATGATTTGATTCTGAAAAATGAATGTATAACATGTGTATTTGTGTATATTTTGTAACTCGTAGGACACGTCCTGAAGTCTTTTTGTCCGGAATAGATTGTTTCGACACTTTCCCGCCAATATAACTGTCTTAGGGCTCCACTACCTCGTCATCATGATATAGATACGACACTGTTTTGTCCGCGCATGCGCGAGAAAAGATGGACCATATCCCAACACTGCTCCGATGTGGTGTGGTGCACACACTAGTCATGTTTACAGTTAATTGAGGAAACATTTACGAGTAATTTGAAAAATAAAACAATTGTTAGAATGTTGAAATTTACTAATTTTACGAAGCTATAAAGATAAGACCACGAAACACGCAACTATAGTCTGTGTACAGAATGAGTTAAATTACATGTCGCAACCACCATAGCGTGATAAAAAACTTGTAGCAGAAATAAACATGAAAAATCATGATCAGTAGAAAAATTTTTGCTCCGTTTTGTATTGATTATGAAGAACACCTTTGCAATACTAGTATCATTAAATGTTCTTGATTACTAAATCATAATGACAAATTTTGTCATATACAATAAAATAGGGATATATATATATATACATATATATATACATAGTGATATAGTGATATATATATATATATATATATATAGTGATATAGTGATATATATATATATATATATATATATATATATATATATATATATATAGTGATATAGTGATATATATATATATATATATATAGTGATATAGTGATATAGTGATATATATATATATATATAGTGATATAGTGATATAGTGATATATATATATATATATATATATATATATATATATATATATATATGGGAATTTTAATTTCTGCTGGATCTTTAAAAATTGCCTCTTTATATATATATATAGTGATATAGTGATATAGTGATATATATATATATATATATATAGTATCATTAAATGTTCTTGATTACTAAATCATAATGACAAATTTTGTCATATACAATAAAATAGGGATATATATATATATATATATATATATACATAGTGATATAGTGATATATATATATATATATATATATATACATAGTGATATAGTGATATATATATATGGGGATTTTAATTTCTGCTGGATCTTTAAAAATTGCCTCGTTATATATATATAGTGATATAGTGATATAGTGATATATATATATATATATATATATATATATATATATATATATATATGGAGGTTTTAATTTCTGCTGGATCTTTAAAAATTGCCTCTTTTACTTGTTCTCGTAAGCGGTCTCGATATTCTTGAAAGATGATTGTGCTTTCCTGTTCTATGATTCCTCGCAATTGAGTAAGATCTTTTAATCTCGTGCGTGTACCAAATAAAATATTAAACGGGGAGAAACCTGCATTTCTACTTTGCGTGCTATTGATACATTTTTGTGCAACGTTCACGTATTTGTACCGATTTTCGGGTATCAGTGCGGTTACTTTTGTAAGAATTGAAATTAGAATGTGATTCAGCTAGCCCATCTATCCGTTACTTCTCGGCATACCTACGGTAATGGTTACGTGCTCAATATCCTCCGTGTTGCAGTATTCTATGAATGCATTTGCCGAGTACTGAATTAACCAATAAGCTAAGTAATAATATTGCCAAGTGTTTACGAGTGATAAAGTACGAAAGAATAGTAAAAAGATGAACGTGAGTAGCGGGCGAGTAAAACTCTTACTTCTGTTGGAGAAAAATTGTTTTTTCATTAAACACCTTTTTTCTTAATCACATAATTATTGTAACGATATTTAAATATATTTTCAAAGTATTTAAAAAAAAAAACAAAGAAAGTGTTTAAGGAAAAATAATTTTTTTCGCAAGGGAACCGATCCTGGATAAAAAGATTTATAAATGGACGATGGACGCCTCATCGTCTGCGCCAAACGGAACTGTTGAGAATCATGCTTGTAAATGGAAATATAATACGTGTCAAGTATTTTATACATTGCATTTTTGAGTTTGTACTGTTACGGCGGCCTGTTTATCAAGCAGCCGTTTATTGAGAAAGCCATAAGAATTGTAAATAAATCTATAAATAAAGATTATAAATAAATATTTAACGATGCCGCGGCGGACGACGCGTAGTGAAATAAAAGTTGCAACAGTACATTATTTTTGTCCAAATATAAAAATATTCAATATTACATAATACACCTACGAGAAAGTGAAGAAACAACGAAAAAATGGTTTCTTATTTTTTAAACTATGATGTACTATATAAAAAATTCTGAAAAAAATTAACAACAATGGTTTCAACAATATCTCATTACTGAATTTTTATAAAACCAGTATCTCCCTAACTTCGATACGAAATATGCATTTTTGTCGAATTTTTTGAGATTTCCAATTTATTTAAACACGTTCGAAACATCCAAAAAATCTGAAAAAATACACGTTAAAAAGTTAGCCGTGTTTGTCGAGTATACTCGTCACGGAATAAAATTAATTGCTTGCTATTTATGTTAAAATTTGTAGTGAAAATTATAATGCATTATTAATTTGTCGACATTTCAGAATTTTTGAGTCAAAGACGAAGTAAAGAAACGAAACGAAGAACTTGACGAGAGGTCAATATGTGGTAAATAAAGTTTTCAAAAATTTTTAGTAGCCACATACAAAGTCGAGCTATACAGTTAACTGGTTAATAATCACGGTGAAACGCAACTGACATAATAATATAAACGTGGTACTCTGAAAACTTCAGTATAATATCGCCAATTTTATGCTTGCAGAATTTTTTAAAAATCGAGTTTGAAACCAATAATTATTAAATAATTCACTGCCATTTGTGCTGCTAGGTAGAATGTTCAAGAATTTTTTAATAATGTTTTGTTGAGCACAACAGAAGAAACGGAGCATAACCAAAAATCTATTTGACTTTGAAGCATTTTTGACCATCTTATTCGACTATACCCTTTAAATTTATATTAAAAATCAATTATAATTTAAATTTTGTATACATGATGAGCCGCTTGCAGTAGTCGGACTGCTGGAAGATGTCTAGATAGAAGCGTCACTTTTCGTCAATATTCATCGGAACCACCTGGTTTTCAGAGAATAAGGCTGAGTAATAGCAACTGATAACAGCACATATCAGGTGATTCATACGAGAGGCAGTTCAAATAAAAATTCTACGGTTTCAAGAGGCACAATACTTAACGTAAGAGTCATTCCATGTTAAATCGATCACTTTTTGCGGGCACCATCGTCGATATAGTTCTAAATGTTATATGTTGTAGTTCATGTGAAATTAGTGGGTGTTTAACACTAGATTTACGGGGCCTGTCAAAATGACGGATTCAAAAATGTTTAATTTACGTTTTTTAAGAGTGTAAGGAGGCATTCGTGAGGAATTATTAAATAGATTTATTTTTTTGTGTACATATTACAATAAAAATCGCTAAAGATCTAAGCAAATACAATATTATTATTTTTATAAAGCAATGTAAAATAATCAATTTTAGTGCTCCGTAAACCTAGTGTTAAGTCATCATTTTGCCGGTTTCAAAGTTTTTTAGAAATGACAGGCCTCCGAAATTTGCAATTTTGCCCATTTTGGCGAAAACATCGCGTCCTTTTCCAGCTCATTGTGGCGCCAATTTTTAACACACCATCTTTTGCAAGGGCTCATTTTAAAAGGGAAACTTCAAGGGACATAACCACATTTTTTCAAAATTTAAATAACCATTCCCTCTCATCTAAAAAAAAACGTAAAAAAAGAATTTGTTTATATTTTTCGACATTATAAAGTTGATTGTCGAGGTTGAGAAAATTATTTTTTTATAGCCCAATCCTTTCCAAATAAAACAGAAAAAAAAATGTAGCTCAATCGGACAAACAGTACCTGAGATAAAAAATTGTAAGTGTGGCCCGTTTTCGCCAATTGCAAATTTCGAAGTCCTATCATTTCTAAAAACATTCGAAACCGGCAAAATAATGACTTAAACTCCCTCTAATTTCACATGGACTACAACATATTTCATTTAGAACAATATCGACGTTGGTGCACGCAAAAAGTGTTCGATTTGGCATGAAATGACACGTAAATATACAGCAGAGATGGGCAATTTTGCCTCAATTGAGGCAAAATCGTCAACACCGTAGCGCCCTCTGTCCCCTTCCAGCAAGCGCGGTACAATGGGGCAACGAAGACACGAGACATCAGCGTACGAAACGACCGTGCGCGCTGCATGAAAGAGAGGTTGGTATGGGTTGGTGGGAGAAGCAGGCGTTTGAGGGGCTCCTCCCGTGCCCACCGCTGATATACAGAGTGGACCACTAATTTCGACCGCCTTGAATATTTCCGTTATTTGTAACAATATGAGAAAATAATACATACAAAACTTGCATAGTATAGAGGACGAAATAAGGTGACGTGAACATTTTCTTATGGGGATAATTCTGGGACAATTATAGGCCAGACACTTGCGACATTTAATACTCTACTCAGTGATGAAATATATGTATATAATTAAAAGTGTGCTGTTTTTCACCCTACGATCCATGCGTGTTATCGAATAAGGATAACAACCCTATCGCCGCGCCGGCCTCTTATACTGCTCGCGACCTTGGCTAGGCAACACATTATTAATATAAGGTAAAATAAAATGTATAATTTGATTCTTTCTAAAAAGTGCTACATGCCTTAAAGTTTTGTCGCATTGACAAGAGCGTATTTTTACTTATTATTGAAGTTCTTTAAACCGTAGCTTTAAGCGTAGAATTCTATAACGTGTTAAACAATAACGTTAGAAATAAAGGAAGAAAAAAATTCTTACTAGAATACGCTATTTACGCATTACCTTGTACACCAGGCATGTCCAGAAGTAGCTCACTTCGAAGCATTTTTGAGGGAACGCCTACTTCTCCCGACCGCGCGTCTCGCTCCTCGTGGTGGTCGTAGTTCTCCGAGCTCCGCAGGCTCGTGCCTACCGCTTGCGGTATGTATTGCGTGTGGCACTTTGGGGCAACTCTCATACCCATAGGTTTCCACATCACCCATGAGGTACTATGGTCAATGTGTTCTTTTTTTTGTCAGTGGTATCCCCTATAGGCATATTCCACTGCAACGCACGATAATTTCGAAAAAATAAATTTGGAAAATAGTTTTTATTATACTGTCAAAATTTTACTAACAATTAGGAAAGCTTGCAATATCCGCATCAAAAACGATAGTGAGGAATCGCTCAGCAGTGTACGTTGCTCTGTTTTAATGCTACGCATTTTTGAAAACGAACATTCGCATATACCTATAGGGGATACCACTGACAAAAGGAAAACGCATTGACCATAGTACCTCATGGGTGATGTGGAAACTTATGGGTATGAGAGTCGCCCCAAAGCGCCACACGCAATACATACCGCAAGCGGTAGGCACGAGCCTGAGGAGCTCGGAGATCTACGGCCGCCACGGGGAGCGAGACGCGCGGTCGGGAGAAGTAGGCGTCTCCCTCGAAAATGCTTCGAAGTGAGCTACTTCTGGACATGCCTGTTGTACACCACCGCTCATGAAACACTTGAATATCAAGCGAAAAAATAAGTTTTTCATTTTATAAGTATAAAATTAACGAAGTATGCACAAATGATTAAATAAGTTTGAAACTGAAACAAAGTACAGAGAAAATGCTAAAAGTTGTATTCTACAACTTATTAATGTGGGCCTATATAGAAAATTGAAAAAACACGTTTTGTAGATCTACATCAATTATATATATTCTAAAAATTCTATAAAAATCGTTCGACGTTGAAATGAGCTAAAACGTTTAAATGTGGTAAAAATTGCAGTTTCCCGCGATTTTCAATCATTAACTGTAATAAATCTAAGGATATTTACATCTTTCAATGCCTGTTATTGTTTTCCGCATCAACCAATGTTGACGAAATTTTCAGGATATGTATAATTGACATAGATCTACATACCATAGTTTTTAAATTTTCAATATCGGCTTACATAAATAAGTTGTAAAATAAAACTTTTAACATTTTCTCTGCACTTCGTTTCTGTTTCAACATTATTTAAGCATACATAATTCGTTAATTTTATGCTTATAAAATGAAAAACTAAAATTATTTTAGGTTAACCTTTTCAGAATCACGGAACGTTTACAATTTTACAATATTTTTGCAGAACATAGTCGTAAAATAAAGCAGTATATATATTTTTTATATTACTTAATAAATAAAAATCACACATATACCAGTTTACATATCAGTCAATAGCAAATAACAATCAGTAAACGAAATTAAAACAAAATAAAATTGTCATCATTTTTTTAATGAAATATTTGAGGCTAATGACTTTTACAAATATTTTAAATATTTGGTCATATGTGTTATATTCGTTAATGTTGAAAATTGTAATAAAATTTTAATCGCTTTTTCAGAAACACTTTTAAACTGGGTTTGAACAAAAATTCAAAATTCTTCAACTATTATTTCGGAAAATTTTTCGGAAAATGGATTTCGTATCCAATCATAATTTTCAATATTCAATGCGTGAAAGTATTTTACAATTTTTTCTTCTAATAATGCTAAATGTTGTATTGTAATAGGAATTATTTCATGGATATTGTTATTTTGGACTCAAGGAAAAATGCCTACTGTCCTTTCTTTAATTATGCGCGTGCTTCAAAGTGATATATTTTTTTTGAATGCTGTCAATTTGTCAATGCATGGTAGAATATTTTCGTTTTTACCTTGCGTACTAGTATTCGCATTATTTAAATAATTTAAGATATCAGCTAAATATGCTATTTCAGTACACCAACTGTCCTTTGTAAGAAAAGTTTTTAAAATATATATCGTTCCTTTCGATTTGAAAAAACGTTGACAATTGATCCTTAAAAAATTCGATTCAGCACTTTACCTCGCATTCGCGATAACCACGCTATCTGTGGGAGGTTTAAATACACTATTGCGGTAGAAGATCAAGCATCCCAAAGATCATTGAACACAGAACAATTTATTTAAAACACAATTTTAAGGAAAATATAATGTACATCTTAACAGAACGGAGTTTATCAGAAGAGTGAGGAATACGCTATCCTAATAAATGAATATCGCATGTCGTGAAGGAATGATTCGCTATTATTTTATAAACAACTTGAAATCTCAGGATCTGTGTCCATATACTGGGTGTTTAAATCCAAATGGAACAAATTAATTCACATTATTTCAATGTGCAAAAGTAAAGATTCTCGCTGAGCTTCCATAGTAGCACAAAGTATTTTCGATAGGCGTGTTTGTAAGGGTTGCGATCTGTTTCCATATACTGGGTGTTTAAATCCAAATGGAGCAGATTAATTCACATTATCTCAATGTGTAAAAGTAAAGATTCTCGCTGAGCTTTCATAGTCGCACAAAGTATTTTCGATAGGCGTGTTTGTAAGGGTTGCGATCTGTTTCCATATACTGGGTGTTTAAATCCAAATGGAGCAAATTAATTCACATTATATCAATGTGTAAAAGTAAAGATTCTTGCTCAGCTTCCATCGTCGCACAAAGTATTTTCGATAGGCGTGTTTGTAAGGGTTGCGATCTGTTTCCATATACTGGGTGTTTAAATCCAAATGGAGCAAATTAATTCACATTATCTCAATGTGTAAAAGTAAAGATTCTCGCTGAGCTTCCATACTCGCACAAAGTTTTTTCGATAGGCGTGTTTGTAAGGGTTGCGATCTGTTTCCATATACTGGGTGTTTAAATCCAAATGGAGCAAATTAATTCACATTATCTCAATGTGTAAAAGTAAAGATTCTGGCTGAGCTTCCATACTCGCACAAAGTTTTTTCGATAGGCGTGTTTGTAAGGGTTGCGATTTGATGTAGTTTACCATATACAGGGTGTCCCACATAAATGGGAACACCTAAATATCTGTCGCATTTACAGTCCTATCAGAAAACTTCAGAGGACAAAGTGACACTTATTGCAGAGGGCAAATATAATGGTAAAGAAAACAATTTTTATGTCGTGTTTTTTAATGAAATTTCAAGGTCACCGATGTTTTTTCAAATGGAATAGTATATTTTTTTACGATAGCATGATAGACAATAAAAAACTAGATTTAGTGGATACCACCTTCGTGACCTTGAAATGACCTTGAGCAAGAATAATCATGTTGGAGCGGATAAAATGTGGAAGTTTAAAATTTACGTGTTTCTCGAAGTCTACTTTTTACGCCTAAAATACGTAAATAAATAACATAATAGACATTTCGTCAACATTGTATGTGCCCTCGCTATCGGACGTGCATCCAGGTGTCTCTATAAGAACTCTAAATCTCCAGATCCTTAAAGATTCAACATGTAGTGACATCACGCGGCCTACAACGATTTCTGATGGGCAACATGCTGCCGAATGTCCCAAAGTACGCCTCAATATCGCAAAAGTAGGCTGTCTCTATAGTCAAGCGCACTAGATTTATCTTTCATTTAGTGGACGTGTATACTCAAAACTCATACTTCTGCGTTTTTTCGCCGTGAAAAGGGGCCCCGCGGAACCTTGAAATAGCTTGAAATCTCGTACGAGTTTCCTCTCCGCTCGTATATGTATAGGCTAATCTAACGGAGTGTGTGTGCCACACATTCTCATTCGAGCTTCCTCTAGCGGCCGCTTGGAGCGCTGCGCGCAGGAGTCCGCACCTTTAAGTGGTGCTAAAATCATATACATTTTGTATGTAGGGTAAAATTGTACGTCACAAATGTCACGAACGTCACAAAAATATAAATTGAAAAGAACCGGCAACGTCTTGAAGCAGAATGGCGTTGGCCACTTAATTTCTATCGTTAATTTGTTACCATTCATTTGTTACAAATCATTTTTATACAATACAGACAATTAATTTATAATATACGATTTCGTCATTCTGTTCCCCCCACTTTCCTTCTTCTGTTTCTTCTTCCTTTGTTGATTTCTTATGTGTGTGCCACACATTCTCATTCGAGCTTCCTCTAGCCGCCGCTTAGAGCGCTGCGCGCAGGAGTCCGCACCCTTAACCCTTTCGCTACGGCAGTCTGTTCCGCCGCAATAATGCCCCCGAACGGGGCACCACGCGGAAAAGTGTGCATATTGCACGTCGGCTCTCGTATATACAGGTCCTTGCGTGCCGACTATAGTCGGCGCTCGTACCCACAGGTCATCACATGAATGCCGACTATAGTCGGCGCTCGTACCCACAGCTCATCTAATGGATGCCGCCTATAAGCAGCGCTCGAAGCGAAAGGGTTAAAGGGATGGACGTTCAGGAAACAGTTGGCGACCGATCGAGCTATAACCTGGATCCGTCATCCCTCACATTCGTTCGTTTTACAGCGATTCATAGATTTCCATTATCCAAGTGACCCGAACTCTAACGAGAGATACGGTCTTCGGATTTCTGGGAGTTCGCTCGATTGTTTTTTCTCTTTCCGTCTCTCTTCTTCCACCCGAAGGCTGCTGGAGTCAGCCGTGGAAGATGGAGACTCATCAAGGGTGTGTTGAGCGGGAAATGCAGCGTTCGGCAATACCCAATCAACACATCGCCTTGCGTTTATCAATGGACGTCATTGAAACCAGCCCATATTCGGATGTGGAGCCTTCTTAACGACGAAGAAGGTCCCCTCACGAGAAAAAAATACAAATGGTCCCTCCAAAAACAAAAGTTCCTCCCGAGAAACAATTTCCATCTGCTAAGAGAAAATCGATATTCTCTTTCGTGCATTATTTGTGTTTGATTTCGGCGCACAGGTTCGATCGATCTCTTTCGTGCTATCGTAGCAAACGAACGTACTTTTTGTCGCTAATCGTAGCCGGACAATTTTTACTAAAAAATACCAAGGGATACGTCGCGCCATCCTACGCCTTTAAGGCAGGATCTACCAGTCAGCCTTACTGACGAGTCCTTCCGGTAGGTTTAGGACGAAACGCGGCTTCGTATAATAATCCAAAACAAATTACCCAAGATTAATTTGGCGGGTAATCTACCGATGAAATCTGCGTGATAATCCGCGACGTCGTCAATTTTTATTCACGCCCGATATTCACGATCGAACAAACCGTTATGACAATAAATGAACTAATTTGTGCGTAGTACAGTAAATCCTCTATAAACGCATAAAAGCTGTAACGGATAAACGCATAAAATATATCCCCTCCACTGTGAGCTGCTACTAATGCGACGCGGAGAGTCGCAGTTGTCGGCACAATCCAAAGGCCCGTGCGTCATCACAATGTAACACCAATATTTAATCTTTTTTATTATTACTTATTTTTTTATGAATCTTTCATCGATATATTCGTGGCATTTTGCTGATTAAAACAAGACCAAACACGACATGATTTCAAATGTGTAAATACTGTTGTAGTATTTAGTGGTTTAAATGGCTATGAACGTTTCGGGCGCAAAGAAGGACAGCGTATGGGAAAGAAAGAGACACGGAGAGTCGCAGTCGCCAACGCGGTCTCGCTTTACACGCGCTGTCCTTCTCTACGTTCGGCTCGGCCTTTGAAGCTCGAAAAATAGATACCCGTAACGGATAAACGCATAGCTATCCCCCCGAGGTTTATGCGTTTATAGAGGATTTACTGTATCACGGTTGGAAACTCCAAATACAGGGTGGGGCAATATTTTTGTCCACATAGAATATTTCCGTTAATTGTAATAATATGAGAAAATGATATATATAAAAGTTGCACGGTATAGAGGGGGAAATATTGTGATGTAGAAATTTCTTATGTGCGTGAAGACATTTCGAAGATTTCGAGGTCTCCTTGATTTCTTTAAATGAAAAGACCTACTTTTTGAATCATGAATCGATAGAGTATCAAATTACGCGTAAAAATGTATTTGACCTCTATATGTTCTAATGTAATAGTTAATGAGATATTATCGAAATAATTTTCCATATGTTCTCACCATACTCAAGTTGAGGGACATCAGTTCGATAAACTTCCAGGCACATAGCAGTGATGCCAGATCGGTTAAATCGAGGGGAATACAATTTACCACCTCTCTAGTGACCAGAGTAATATGTGACACGTTGCGCGGCACGTCACGTGACCAATCTACTACGGCCTTAGTGGGGGACGTTGGAGTGTGCTCAGGTAGTGGAATGGGATAGTGGAAGGGGAAAAGGTGGAGAGGAAAATCCACCCAGTTTTGTGTGTTTCTGTCATCAGTGGCACATAGTGGGTACGTATGGAAAATAATATCTTGTTAACCATTACATTAGAACATATAGAGGTCAAATACATTTTTACGCAGAATTTGGTACTCTATCGATTCATGATGGCAAAAAGTAGGCCTTTTCATTTAAAGAAATCAAGGAGACCCCGAAATCTCCGAAATGTCTTCACGCACATAAAAAATGTCTACATCACAACATTTCCCCCTTTATACCGTGCACCTTTTATACGGGGTGGCCCACATAACTCTGAACAGCTCAATATCTCGAAAACTATGCCATCGATTTTAAAGTTCTTAGTCTTAAATTGCATGGAACTGAAGGGCCTTTCTGACTACATAAACGTGACGTGGCCTCCCTTCCTCTTTAACGGGGGAGGGGAGGTACCTTTGTAATTTTAAATGGAACCCCCTATAAAATGTTACATATTTAGATTCTACAGGAAAAAACAAGTCAATTTTGTCTGAAACATTTTTTTGTCAGATACTTCCATGATGAGATACAACAGTTTGAAGTTTCGAGTTGTAGGTACTTGAAGCGCTCGGAAATAGCGTTATGGAATTATACGCGCTTGAGTCCATTGCTTATTCATGAAGAAACACAAACAATAATATTTACAATTCTTGAGTTTGACTCACTTATCTATGAAAACGTTTTCAGTTTAGAGCTGTTATTCAAGCAGTAACATTGTGATTATGGCTACTTTTGACACAGAAGTGAATATGTTATTAACGTTAGGTGAATGCCAAAAAAATTATCGGCGTGCAGCAGTGATGTTTTTTGAACGTTATGGGATCAAAAAATGTCATGCAACATTTCATAATTTAGAAAAGCGGCTTCGCGAGCACGGTGCATTGTGTAACAAAACTCGCAATAAATCTAAAGCTGCCACTGATGAAAATAATAGTGCCAGTATTCTTGCTGCAATTATATTAAATCCTCATATTAGTCAACGTACACTTGCACAAACATCACATATTACTCGTTCATCGATTCAACGAATTTTAAAACGGCAAAAGTATCATCCATATCACATGGTTTTATCACAAGAGCTTTCGATAGCAGATTACGATCACCGCGTAAGATTTTGTGAGTGGCTGCAGGGTGTTGTGGAAAATGACTTTTTGTGCAAAATACTTTTTTCCGATGAGGCCACTTTTATGAATTCAGGGCATGTAAATAGACATAATTTGCATTATTGGGCCGTGGAAAACCCAAATTGGATGCGATGTGTTCCCTTTCAACATCGATGGTCTTTACATGTTTGATGTGGCCTAATAGGAGATTTGGCGATTGGACCTTATTTTTTTCAAGAAACTGTAACATCTGCAAGTTATTGTGATTTATTAAAAAATCATTTGCCTGCGCTTTTGGAAGATGTGCCACGGCACGTTAGAAGAGAAATGTGGTTCCAACAAGACGGCGCTCCTCCACATTTTGCAATCATCACCAGACAATTTTTGAACGAAAAATTTGGGAACAAATGGATAGGACGTGGGGAACCTCGTCAATGGCCTCCTCGATCCCCCGATCTAACACCATTAGATTTTTTCTTATGGGGATATGTAAAGGACAAAGTTATGTTTGAACCACCGACGACAAAAAAGGATATGAAACAAAGAATACGTGACGCTTGCGCTTCAGTGACTCCCGAAATGTTAAAAAATGTGAGAACAACTTTGATGTTTCGAGTAAATAAATGTTTACAAGTCCGTGGTGGACATTTTGAACATTTAATTTAAAGTACATTTTATTTCTTCACGAATAAGCAAAGGACTCAAGCGCGTATCATTCCATAACGCTATTTCCTAGAGCTTCAAGTACCTACAATTCGAAACTTGAAACTGTTATATCTCATCATGGAAGTATCTGACAAAAAAATGTTTCGGGCAAAATTGACTTGTTTTTTTCCGGTAGAATCTAAATATATAACATTTTATAGGGGGTTCCATTTAAAATTACAAAGGTACCTCCCCTCCCCCGTTAAAGGGGAAGGGAGGCCACTTCACGTTTATGTAGTCAGAAAGGCCCTTCAGTTCCATGCAATTTAAGACTAAGAACTTTAAAATCGATGGCATAGTTTTCGAGATATTGAGCTGTTCAGAGTTATGTGGGCCACCCTGTATATATCATTTTCTCATATTATTACAAGTAACGGAAATATTTAAGGTGGACAAAGTTATTGTCCCACCCTGTATATCATGATCGAAATAAATCGGTTTCCGAGGCTTAAAAACATTCTGGTTTTTAAGAGAGAAATAAAAATGGTCTGAAGAATATAGTAAGACACGACTTTCGTAATCGACATCTCTTTCAATTGTTGGAGACGCATTGTTACCGAAAAAAGGTTCGGCCACCTAAACGCCAACTCAAAACTCACAATGGAAGTTTATTTGAATTATGTATATCAACTGAAGGATATTCAAAATGTCCGTCTCATGTTCGACCAAATATACTCTTCATGTAAAACGTGTTCCTAAACATGGAAGTCTAAACTGTTGCACGAGTTCTGTCACTCAGATTACAAACGCAATTTCATGTTGACATATCGACTTTATAAAATTCTCTTTCCGCAAGATCAGCGCACGCCGCGGGAACTTAAATGAAAAATTTGTCTGCCACAACGATATCGAATTGCTATTACGTTTTCCGTTTCACGTATCGCTTACATGTGCAAGGAGAATGAACAGGAAGATACTGTAGCACTAGTCAGGTAAGACACAGTAAAATACTTGGATTCTTATATTAACTTTCGTAGAAGTCGTCATTGTGGTCTCTCATTCGTTATTCACTTTATCTTCCATTATACGATCCGATAACCAATAGGCAGCTCTTATACATAAATTCTAACGTGCTGGACGAGAATTCCAAACGATTTTCTTCTATGATTCTCAGTTTTTGAGAAAATTAATTTTTAACACTAGAAAGACTGAAACTTGGTATATACCTATATTGCCCAAAAACAGTCAAAATGACTGCATTGTGAAAGAATAAATAATGTGTAAAGAAATTTGATTAAAATTAATTTTTAATATTTTTTATATTGATGACATGGCATATTGATGACACTTTCATTTTCACGTTTGTAACTTGATCTACGATTTGTTCAGTTTCACTGTAATTTTGTGTGTCAATTTATCGTAAAAAATTTAATTTATAATGGAGGTTCTTCATCAGATTGTTTTATCAATTAATTATTGCAAATAATATACGTCATAGAGTATTGTTAATACATACATTTTGATGATTTTGAATTTTTTAAGTTGTTAGTACGTTATGGTATATACTGAAAACAGATGATTCATAAAACTGACTTCTGCGAACTTCGTATTAATGGAGTTTAAAAATGCGTCGAGCGTTCACAATGACTACGGGAATTTTTAAAATTACCTTCTTCGCGTAGAACAAAATCCACAAATAAATTTTTGGCGTCCTTGACGGTTAAATCTCACCTGGAACAAACAATAGATAACATTACAATGTTAAATTAAGCTTAGTTAAACAAGATGTTAAATTAAGCATTGAACATTAAATAATACAAAATCATAGTAAATCTACTTAACACTAGAAAGACTGAAACTTAGTATATACCTATATTGCCCAAAAGCAGTCAAAATGACTGCATTGTGAAAGAATAACTAATATGTAAAGAAATCTGTTTAAAATTAATTTTTAATATTTTTTATATTGATGACATGGCATATTGATGACACTTTCATTTTCATCATTGGTGATCGACTCTTCATTTCTATCGTCAGTGTCAGATGTTTCACTTTGAATATATTCCGCTTCATCTTCAGACGATAGTTCAGAATTTGTTGCATCTGATTCTATATCGGAGCACTCTTCGCTTACGTTCGTTAGCTTTTCCAATAACTCGACATTTCTTTCACGAATTTAGGGCGCAAAAGAAATAAAATAAACAACTTGTTAGAACAAGTATCACTGCATAAAGATTCGAATAACAAGTACTACTTTAGCTTATTGAACAACTGCAACTTATCAAGTATACGCCCATATCGACAATTTATCATGTACTTGTATGTTATCGTGTGACGATAATCGAAAAAAAAATGAAAACTGTTATTTCAATACAGAGCCGAACTGGTCATATAAGAAATTTACTCAATTCAATAATAAAAGTCATTTGATTATTTCAAATTTCCCAAGCAGTCAAAATGACTGCTTTTGGGCAATATAGGTATAACACACATATACAGGGTGAGTCACCTAACGTTTGTACCTCAAATATCTTTTTTGTTTCAAAAGATACGTAAAATATGGTAAGGACAAAGTTGAATGGTACAATGGGGCTGACACGATGCAAAAAAAAATTTTGTTTTTATGTCATTTTTTTAGAGATATCAAGGTCACCTTGACTTTTTTAAATGGAACCAACCTTTTTTAAACACCTACAACGATATTCCCTTTCATTACGAATTCAGTGACTATAATTACTCAAGGTCATTCAAGGTCGCGGACAGAGATAACGTATAAGATTTAACATCCATACATGCCTGTAAACGGGCTTTGAAGGAATGTTGAATTCTGTCCGTCACCTTGAATGACCTTGAGTCACCACTAATCAAGAACGAATTCCGCTCAACTTTCTCACAAGAATCCCTTCAATATCGTCTCTGGCAGGAAGCGTCCTAGATAACCTTTCATATCATAATTGACCCTTTTAACGATGAATGGACTCTGACCCGATTTTACTAAGAAAGTGACCAAAAAAAAGATTCTGGCTAACGCATTTCCACATAATGAACAGGCCACACCCCACTCATTTTTGAGGTATATAAACTCTTACATTTTTACTCTCGCGTGCTAGTACTAACGTAGTTACGAATTGTATAACGTCGTGCTGCATCTCGTAGAGTCGACTTTCTTAGTGAGATCGGGCTAAAGTTCCGCTCCGGATCAAAGTAAAAACCTCGTAGAATTCCGCGTTGTTCGGTATCTATCTGTCTGGCATTCTCGAAAGTCACTCCGAGACCCCGCACTGCCCGTGCGTCAACATTGTGCATCCATAGGTAATATAATCTTCTTTCAAATTCCATCATTTATTCGCGACAATTCCAATTGTATTACACTCTATAAATATTAGAATATATTTGTGTTAATTGGTAAATTCGTGCAAATCACTAAACCCATAATTATCCTCAAATCCTTAACCAAATAAGTGAACGTCCCCACACGAGACAATCTAACCGCTCGGATTGTATCAATTACATTGATACAATACAATTACCTGAATACGCATCAGGTTCGTCCGCATCCTAGCAGCCCCCCCGATTTCGCATTGGGTTCGTCTGCTTCTTAACAGCTCCCTGATTACGCAACAGGTTCGTCTGTGTTCTCATCCAATCTCCCAGCAGCTCCCCGATTACGCATCGGGTTCGTCTGCGCGTCGCTCCTAGTGACTCCACAATCTCGCATTGGGTTCGTTTACGAAGTCTCACCATCCTAGCAGCTCCCTGATTACGCATCAGGTTCGTCCGCATCCTAGCAGTCCCCCCGATTTCGCATTGGGTTCGTCTGCTTCCTAACAGCTCCCTGATTACGCAACAGGTTCGTTTGTGTTCTCATCCAACCTCCTAGCAGCTCCCTGATTACGCATCAGGTTCGTCTGCGCTTGATTCCGATTCGCATCGCGTTCGCTGTCTATAATCCTAGTGGCTCCCCAATTACGCATTGGGTTCGTCCGCGTACCTTAACTAACAAATTGAGACCATATCCCCAGGATAACAATCCTTCGCCGGCCACTCGTGCTGCTCGCGGCCCTGGCTCGTAACAAATCCATTGACGAAACTTCTGTATTTTTTATTATTTTTTGATGGAACTTTCACCAACATATTCGTGACATTTTTCTAATGAAAATGATACCAAATGAGATATAATTCCGATGGTATTTTCTTGAGTAATGGACGATGAAAGTTTCGGGCGCAAGGAAGGACAGCGTATGGGAAAAATAAATTTTTAAAAATACCACGTTTTTAAAACGGTCTAAAAAGTATAAAATAATAATAAAAAAAAAAAAAATAATTTGAAAAATATAAAAATAAAATGGACTAAAAAGTATAAAATAATTTTTAAAAATTGGACTAAAAAGTATAAATTAATTTGAAAATAAAAACAAAAATTGGAAATTGTGAATTTTGAATAGCTGTGAAAATACTTGTAAGATTTAAAACGAAAAACGTGGGGCGCAAGATGATAGTAAGTAGTGTAGGGAGTAGCAGCCGCTGAGAAAACTCGCACAACAGTTTATATCATTCGCGGAGCAATACAATTTTTAGTGATTTAGGTGAACTATTCATGCATCAATTATCTATTGCATGCGCCCCATCAAGTATTTTCACAGCTATTCAAAATTCACAATTTTAAATTTTTGTTTTTATTTTCAAATTAATTTATACTTTTTAGTCCAATTTTTAAAAATTATTTTATACTTTATAGTCCATTTCATTTTTATATTTTTCAAATTATTTTTTTTTATTTATTATTATTTTATACCTTTTAGACCGCTTTAAAAACGTGGTATTTTTAAAAATTTATTTTTATTTAAATAATTATTTTCTGCTTTTTAATCTTGTGTGTGTGAAATTTTTCAAGAAAATATTTAACGCAAAATTTGCAATGACATGCCTGGTGATTTGGCGGCATCCCTGTTGTTGGATATTAAAGGGGCTCTACCAATAACTTCGCCAGTGAACACTAACAACAACAACTGTTTATTAAGTAAACCTTTAACAACCAATACAACTTTGTCACACGCTTTCCAACCGTACACCAACTCACCCTCGCTCTCCAGCGACGCTTCGCTAGCCCCCGCGGTCCCAGCAACCGAACCGAACCGCCCCGAAGATTTCCGAACCTACCCGAGCCGCACACGGGGTACATGCAGTTGTACGGTGTTCTCTCCTCAACACCTGTGAAAATCATTATTAACGAACTGCTCCTCTTTTTTCTTGTAGACATTATTTCTGACACTTTCAAACACAGATTTTTGTTAATTTCTAATCTCGTACACGATATTATTATTACCTATATCATACATGCTCCCCAACGTCAAAAGGCTTTCTCTCCTACTTCTTCCACGTATATTTCAATCGATTTGAAACATTTTGATGAAATTATAACAGAAAGGTGTAACGGTTCTTTCACTTGGTAAACAAAGCGATGATGTACTGCCGATCGTCTATCATATACTGAGCTCCGTCGGGACGAAGTGGGTTCGTGGGGTGGGGACGAGTCAGAGTGCGTACGCATACTAAAGTAGAGAGCGTTGTCGCGCGGAGTGGGGATCGCTGAACGCGATGACCGCGGTGTAACGGTAATAACGGTAAAAATATTTAATTGTTATTTCTCTTAAACGGATAGACTTCTTTAAACAAATTTTTTTGAATACTGCATTGTCATCCAGTTCTGAGCTACGTTTCCAATTTCAAGTCTCTAGCTCATCAGGAAGTTAATTTAAAATCAATTGCAAGATTTATACCGAACAAACAAACAAACAAGAAAGCGAGCTAATAAAAACGTGGTAAAAAGAGACTCAGGTGAGTCGTGGTCGCTGGCACAGTTGAAAGGCCCGCGTGTCCTCACAGCATAATGCCAATAAAAAACTTTTTTATTATTACTTATTTTTTACGAGACTTTTTCTATTAGATTCGTGACATTGTTCTGATTAAAATGATACCAAGCACGATATAATTCGGATCATATTCACATTTACAATCATTTAAGTCGCAAATACTAACGCGTTATGATGTGTATATATAATAATTTGATTAACATAGTTATCAATTCTATCGGTTACCAAATGACGAAATACACATGGCAACAAGTTGATTATGATCAATGAAATATCCTATTGTAATCATGATTCATAATGTTTCTATTGATAGTCGATTATAGTCAGAAAATGTTGCTCATCTACGATTGATTGGTTTAGCGAGTACACGCTTGTGTATGCGTATAAAACGTGTGTGCCAAAACACGTGCTGACTACATCTTTAGCGATATGCAAAGCTCACGATACGATACAAATCGAAACGGTTACGGTCTACGGTACGCTTCGAGTGCGAACTGAATAACGATTCAAATGGGATTGTAGTTATGATGCAAACATATTTGTTTGTAACAATGATATATTGTTAATCGTTCAGAATGAAAACTAAAAGTATAAATATGCATATGTACCTGACCTTTGAACTTCCTATTAAAATTACATGAACGGAAAATTAAGGTAAACATGATCCGAATTATATCGTGTTTGGTATCATTTTAATCAGAAGAATGCCATAAATATATTGGTGAAAGTCTCATAAAAAGTAAGTAATAATAAAAAAGTTTTCTATTGGCATTACACTGTGAGGACACGCGGGCCTTTCAACTGTGACGGCGACCACGACTCACCGCGTCTCTTTTTTCCCCATACGCTGTCCTTCCATGCGCCCGAAATTCCCATCGTCCATTACTCAAGAAAATACTTTCGAGATTATATTGTTACGCGAGCGACCGCGTAATTTAGGCATACTTAATAAAAGACCGTTATAAAAAGGTAATTAATCTCTTTATTAAAAGAGGAAGGGAATTGCACGTCCGACCGGTACGACGTTCGTGAAGCGACTCTGTCCTTTGTCCTTGTTATATCGTCGTTTAGGCAACGACGATATAACGGGAGTACCTATTTTGCCACATTCGTAACACTTCCCCCCTCCCTTCAAAAAAACAAGAACTCACAACATCAACCTTATTTGGTATCATTTTCATTAGAAAAATGCCACGAATATGTTGGTGAAAGTTCCATCAAAAATAATAAAAAATACAGAAGTTTTGTCATTGGATTAGTAGTAGTACTTTTCGGCGAGCGGGGCCTCTTGAGCTTCACGGCCCCTCACGGGGTATACTCTGCGTGAGTGGGGATAGTTCTGGGACAATTCTTGTTCAGAATTTTGTGACACTTGGCGATTAAATACTGTAATTAGACGGGGAAGGTCTCGTAGATATGTGAGATTACATTTGCGATACGCTTTTAGTGTCAACGTCAAATATTTAATTTGAATAATGTTTTGTCCTTAACTGTGAAGGTTGTATAAATGTTTCTTGCAAAGAATTATTTTACAGACCCTGCCAAATTCAATAGTATATTTTCTTACAAGATTGTAAATATTTAAACATGTTTAAACAATATTTAGAGACAGCAATGCGTCATTAGAACTTCAACTTTCTTTCGATTTTATCAAAATTAAACTTTTACGTACAGTCAATGTAAAAAGTATTCGTACACTCTTAATCCCCTGTGTAGGCAACCAAAGTTTTTACGGTTTTTTTGGCAACCAGGGTACTCGAGTATCTAATCTATTTTATTTATAAATTTCAATTATACGGCAATTTTTTGAATTTATAATTTTTTCGGAACTCACAATTTTTCTCTCTGATAGTATAAAAAATGCTGTTTTAATTTGATTTGGTTCTTCGAAGTCAATCGTCAATCAATTTATGGATAATGCTAAATTCAAATTTAAAAAAACATACAATCCATCGGCCAACCTAACTGTAGATGGGCATCTTTATCCTTGCAGAGGTAAGACCAAATTTACGCAATATATGCCATCAAAACCAGCGAAGTATGGCATAAAGATATGGTAGATATGCGATGCTGAAAATGATTACCCGTTAAATAGTCAAATTTATAACGGCAAGTCGGTGGCTGGTCCTGAATCGAATCAGGATGAACAAATGTGAATGAATCAAAAGATTAAATCTATCTTTGGCAAAGTTCTTATTGTCGTGAAAATTAACAACAGCGAGCACGATAAGAAGAAATAGAAAATATATTCCCCCAAGAGCTGGCGCCGCACAAAGGCCCAAACGACCTATTGTTTTGAAGAAAAGTAATTTTTCCAGGTATTCCGATAAAGATTTGTATGGGACAGTTCATTAGTAGACGTACCAAAGTTTACTATTTCAAGAGGTATACCTGCTTTTTTTCCTTCTTATATCTGGTAAATAATAACGAAAGTCATCAAACATGAAACTCGCTCAGAATATGTACTTACAAATGGAGTACCACAAGGAGCCGTGCTCAGTGTTACTCTCTTTTTAGTAGCAATAAATAATGTAGAATCAGTCTTAGTCCCCCCGGTTAGAAGCCTTATTTTTCCCGACGACGTAATAGACCACCCAAGCTGTGTTACAACAAAGCCTAAATAATTTAGATGAATGGTCCAGAAATACAGGGTTCAAAATTTCGAAATCCAAAACAACAGTTATAAATTTTCAACGAAAAACCAAGTCAGCCACCGTTCCCAAACTGTACTTACAGAACAGTGCTATTAAAACAGAAAGTACTATAAAATTGTTAGGACTTCTTTTTGATGAAAAATTATCTTGGAAACCGTATATTACATATCTAAAAGACGAATGTACGACTGGGAACTCTTAAAGCAATTGCAGCAGCCAAATGGGGAGCTAATTACAAAGTCCTCTTGAACACATATAAGGCTATAATACGCTCCAAACTTGACTATGGAGCAATAATTTACTGCTCTGCAAGTAAATCTACACTTAAAACACTAGAACCGATAAATAACAGTGCACTGAGGTATGCGACGGGAGCATATCATACAAGCCCAACCATCAAAATACTACTCGAAGCCTGTGAAATGTCCCTTACTGACAGGAGACAACTACTAACACTAAATTTTGCATCAGCAAGAGCAGCAACTAGTACCAATCCAGTTTTCTCAAAGATCTTCTGCAATCACAATTCAAAATCCTTCGACTCTCAGCCCCAAGCACCCAAACCTATCTATTACACACTGAACCAAATTTTAAAAGAATTCAATTTTTCTTTCCCCAAAATATACCAAAAAAAGCTCCACATCTTTCCCCCTTGAGTCAAAATGAAGTTTGAAATTAATATGAGCTTGGAACAATACCCCAAAGATTTGACAGTACCCACGGTATTTCGATCACTGCATGCCGAGATTCTAAATGGTGACCCATTAGCAATAAATATATACACGGATGGCTCTAAAACAAAAAATGGTACAGGCTGCTCTGTAGTAACCCCGACTGTAACAAATTTTTATCGACTGAATAACATCTGCTCAGTTTTCGGTAGCGAGATCTTAGCCTTACTCAAAGCACTAGAAGTAATTAAAAAGTCCACTGGGAGTAGATTCACAATTTTCACAGACTCAAAGAGTGCTACTATGGCCATTGAAGATTCGGAAACAACCGATGAATGTATTCAAGAAATACAAGAAAGTTATAATTCGGCGGTTGAAACCGGCAAATCCATTACTTTTTGCTGGATTCCATCGCATATGGGTATACAGGGTAATGAAAACGCTGATAGATCAGCCAAATTAGCAGCCTGCAACACAAAAATGAAACAAATCACTCATTATACCAGACTAAATGATCTTAAAAATCACCTAAATGAAATTTTTAGGAAACAGGTATTTGACAAAATTAAAAGGAACTACATACAAAAATATCAAAATGAAGGAGCGGATCTTGAGTGGCAAAAATTTCCAAGTCCAGTTGATCGTCAAATTCAAACCTCAATTTCTAGAATCAGAATTGGGCATTCAGAAATAACCCATTCATTTTTGTTAAACAAGAAAGAAAACACGATCTGCGATATATGTAAAGTACCAGTTAACATAAATCATTTAATAATAGAATGCAAAAAATATGAGAATGAAAGGAAAAACGCTAAGTTGCCTGGATCCTTACCCATTCTGTTATGTTCTAAGGAATATATCGCCGGTCTTGCCCAATATATCAAGGATACAAATATCTATAAAATATTGTAAGAAAATGTACCGTGTTGCTAATGACCTTTGATGTTGAAGCAACATTAAATAAATAAATAAATAATGAAACTCGCAAAAAATACGTAATTCAGTCCTGCGCGGAACGTTGACTGCAAATCGTGAGCGTAACAAACGTTTTGGTAATTATATAGAAAAGGTCTGCGTACTCCGATTTTGATGAAATTTTAATATGTTATGAAGCAACGCATTCTGAACAACTTTTTCCTTTTCCAATATAGGGGGGTCGCTTTTAGTTTTCGAGATATTTGCAAAAAGCTATCGGTAATGTTAATTTCATAACGGAAACGTTCTTTTTAGAAACACTGGGTGCGTGTGAAACACTGGGTGGGTGTGTGTGTGGTATTGTCGCTTCTCATCTCCACAACGTGTTTACAAACAAAAAATAAACAGATGCGGCCCGAAAATCCAGGAAATGGAATAACAGAAGAAACAAGCAGAATTAACTCCTGTAGATAACTCTGATCATACATAGATAAGCTGAGCTTTCAATTTTCAAAGACATTTCCTGGGAAAGGCAGTCATGACGTTGTCAACGATTCACCACGAGAACACCATCGTCTCCAGACCAAAAATGAAACCTGAAATTGTTGAATTGCAAAAGGTGTTTTTTTAGCTTAGATAGAACTTTCGATAGGGATAACTGACAATAACAGCTGCCCCCCTGACCGCTCTTGTTGATATTTATGTTTAGTATTGTGACGTTGCCCTTTTTCGCGGACGAGCGAAGGGTCAACTCCGGGATTTTATAGGCGCGTAGACCGGGCCTCGGCCGGCCGTACGGACGAGGTCCACCCGGCACAAAACGCGACTCGAAAACTCGATAACAATACCTACGGACGATGTTCGGGCGCCAGGTATCGCAAGGATACCACGCGAAACGATTCATTTACGCGTAGAATCGAAACGAGAATTTACGTTACCGAGCTTCATGCGACGTTACGCGACTCGCGAAGGGTCAGAGGTCCGGACGCAGGAAGGACGGGGACGGCCCTTACGGCAGGACGGATCGCGTAGGATAAGAAACGACAGTTCATAGTTCTCGAGATTTACTTGACTAGATGGTAGCAGTTTTACAAAGTGGCGGCCACGTGGCCGCGACCCGAGAGCCCGCGCTCTTCATACAGATTAATCGGAACAGGTGGAAGTTCGTTACGCGGGTTTAGTTGTTTCTTGCAAGTCCGGAAAATACAGGTGGACGGCATTCGATACGCACGGACTTTTCTAATAATTCGCAACGCAGATGTTCGGCGCAATTTCGGCACGACTGTCGTGGATTCCCGGAACGGAACGCGGCGAGCATGCGACGGCACGCGATGTTCAAGTTCGCTCGCTCTTACGCGCACGCTATACCCGGTGACGCGAGGTACACGCTCACGACCTACAAAACGAACACGAGACGACGCAGAGAACCGCACTCACTCCTCTCGACGCGATTCCTCCGAGGAATCCTCCCTGTTTACTAAAATACGAAATACTATCTTCCCTCAAAACGCCGGCAATTGGCGTGAGACGCGAACACGAGGCGAGAAGCGCTTCGGCGCGTACGAAATCGAGGGCGAGACGAGAAGCGTTTCGTCCTCGCGCGAAACAATACGAACAATTGCACGAGATGTCACGGGAAGGATCACTGAAGCGACTTACCGTTTTCGCAGGCGGCGTTCCCTGGTAACGTTATTGATAACGATCCGGCACTCGACACTCTTTATTTAGCTGATTCGGGTTTCCGGTACGGAATTCGACACGACAGTGATCCTTCGCGGTGATCCTAACGACGATCTACCCGGCAATCCCCACCCTACTTATTATGGGGTTTCCCTAATTGGCGGATCTCGCACGCGAAATCAGTAATTGGTGGGCTCCAACGGATGTTCCCTGGCTCTGGACGACATCCGAATTTCCGTTAACGATTGCCTCGCGGCAAACGGGGCGTCCAAGACGATCCCAGGGCGCGTCCACACCACCCTCGCATTTGGAACCCCTTCCCGCGGGGTGAAACGGCAGCAGGTCCTCCATGGTGGAGTTCTTCTATGAAGAAAGTCCGGTATTGTGGGGGTTCGAGGCCTGTGTCGTCTCCGGGTCTTTCAACCCGTGTGCGTCGGCAGCCCTTTTATTAACCCGTCGACGGGACGTTTTGGTGAGCCAGCAGGTCGTGACGATAGAATCCCACGGAGCGAGCCGCCGTTGGAACCTCTAAAGGGGCTGGTGGTGCACGGGGCACGTCCTGTAACTTGGCCGTACTCGGCACGCGCAATTCAAATTACCCGCTGCTCTTTCGTTTTAAGCGGAATTTCCTCGGGGAACGCTCTCGAGATTCGTGAGTGTTGTTTCGGCACGCTAGGTGGCGGTCCGGTCCATACGAACTGCCTTTCTGGCCGCGAAATTTAACGGAGAAGTGACGTCGCAAAATCTGCAACGTCACAAATGATAATCACGTATGACATAGCGAGGAATGCTTGCTCTCTTGGTTTACACGCGTATAAGATCCAGTTGGTGCAAGAATTAAAGCCACAAGACCATCGCTTACGCAACAATTGACAACTTGGACTTGGACAAAATTGGACTGACAGAATGCGCTTCGTCAAGGGCAGTCACGGTGGCAATATGCCCGAAGTCATTTTAAAATATTAATGCCATGAATTTGTCTTTCAAATGAAAAAAGATTTTGGCTCGACTGCGTTTTGGAGAACTCCGTGTTCTTAACTTTTTTGAACTTTTTTTTATGTGATCCTGTAGATATCGATGAAGACATTCCGAAAATGTGTGTATGGTTGTTAGGAATTCACTGGTTTATGAGCTATACGCGTGTAAAGATGAGTAGTTTTAAGCGTTTTTGACAGGTTAGAGCGTGGCCATATTGGTTATTCGTTGAGTGGTAGAGGTAGGTGGGTCTGTTCGGCGCATGCGCTGGATAGATCGTGAGTGTTCAACGCATGTGTTAGATAGTATGGTATATTTGCGGCATCGGCTAAATAGTAATGAGCGTATGCGCTAGATGGCAATTCAGTGGTTACACATGCTTTGTAAACATAAGCAATTTAAAGTGTTTTTCACAAATTTATTATTAATAAGTTTATTGCTGATTTTGAAATGGCTAGTTGGAGTATTAGAAATTTTAACTTTGGAGACATGCCAAGTAGTAAAGAAGAAGCAATTACTTGGGCTCAGGATTGTGAATTGTTGCAAAAACTTAAAAAATGTCGTACTCATCGGTGCGAAATGAAAATTTATAACAATAATCATGGAATCGGTCGTTTTCGGTGTCCAGTAATTAAAATATACAGAATCACATACAGGATTTCAAAAAGAAGGTACAGTCCAAGATGGTTGGGGGTTAGGTCGTCGTGGGAGCGGAGAAGGCCGGCCCGACCATGGTATTGTCCGCGCAACGAGAGTTGGCACAAAATCTCGTCAGTGGAATGCAGGGGGAACGGCGAGCAATGACGCAATGCTGCGGATCCCACCACTGATCAGTGGATCCCACTCTTACGCTTACGTTTTGGCGGGAACGGTCGACATAGGCGCTCAGCGTCACCACTATCTTACTTCATGGTCACCACATCTCTCTGTTCCAGTCACAGTCAATACACTCGTTTGCTATCTTCCTCAAGCGATTCGGCCAATCGCGGAAGACGTGTAGCGCGTAGTAGGAGCATCACGTGGTACCCACAAGTTTCTCTGTGTCAACTCTTGTTGCGCGGGCTATATAATGTTTCGCATTTTGATTTAGTAAATGTGTTATTATGTATTACGTGCGTGTTTGTGCTGCCATCTAATGGATTCGTTTGGAAGTATTTAGCCTATTTTGTGTGTATTACCCACGGACTTCAGGACTGTGCAGTATGCTGCGAGGGTGAGGCGAAAGACGGAAGGGGTATCAACTTGTCAGCCATCTTGGATGGCAAACACTGTGGTGCGCTCTATAGGCAGTGTTGTGATATAGTGCAAGATTTCACGCGTATGCGCGTGTAAAGTTCACGCGCATTTCAGCCTCAGTAAAGTAAGATTCTCGATAAAATGGGGTACCTTGAGCACCCAGCAGAATTTTAAAAAATTGGTATGATTTGATTCTGAAAAATGAATGTATAACATGTGTATTTCTGTATATTTTGTAACTCGTAAGACACGTCCTGAAGTCTTTTTGTCCGGAACAGATTGTTTCGAGACATTCCTGCCAATATAACTGTGTCAGGGCTCCACTACCTCTGTCATCATGATATAGATACATTACTGTTTTGACCGCGCATGCGCGTGAAATCTTGCACCATATCCCAACGCTATCTATAGGCAACTTTAAATACTAGTTGCGCGAATTTGCACTGCAATCATGCGGGATATAGATACATATAACTTATTTATAAATTGACTCAACCATTGCAATGAACAAAATGCGCTTGACGACCATAGGATACACCTTATAAAGTGTATAATTAATAACTATGTTAAGGTTAGATAAAGGACCTATTTTAATAAACTAATATTGTTTTCTGTCCATTAAATTGTAGGGTAGTGTGGGGTAACGTGAGGTGAGAAGTTAGCAGAGCCCTGAGGCAGTTATATTGGAGCCGAAATGTGCAATATTTTGTATATATATACAGATATATATATATACAAATACACTTGTTATGCATTCTTTTTTCAGAATCAAATCATATCAATGTTCCCACAACGTTATATAGATGGCAACACTAGTTTTGCCATCCAACATGGCCGCAGCCTACCATCCCTCCCCGCTCGCGGCACGACCCCTCTCACCCATAAACCCACTTTATGCTCAGTCCTATAAGTCCGTGGTATTACCTAGCAAATATATCAATATGGCGGCGCTGTAACCTGTTAAAAATGCTTAAAAGTGTTCAACTTTATATGCGTATAACTTTTTAACTAATGAATTCCGCGCATTAAGATTTTCATTTTCAGAGTTTTCTCGTCGAAATCTATAAGATTGTATAAAAAAACTTGAAAAAAAAGAGTTCTCCAAAACGCAGTTAAACCAAGATTTTTCATGAAAAGTTAACTGTTTGTGTTATTTTTTTTAACTTTAATGTTCTATCGGTATTAAAAAAAACACCCTTTACAACAAGACGAAACCAGGTGTAGATCTATTCAATGCATTAGTAGCAACAGTTTTTTACGAATATCTTGAAAACTAAAAGAGACCTATTATAGTTGTCAGGAAGAACGCCGTATGTCACATAGTTTCACTTTCGAGATATCGCCGTTTAAAGTTTTGATCACTAATGCTTTAGCATAGGGCATCGGTTAAATTGCATTATTTTTATGAGCCTTTCGAATTTGTTTTCATGACTTTTTTTCTGGTAAATACGTAAATCTTTAAAGCACAATTAATGTGTAAACTGAAATTTTTTGAAATTGTGACATGCTGCGTTTTTCCTTGCAACCACTGATATGTATAGGAAAAAATTCTTCCAAATGTGTAACTGCATAACATATTTCATTCAAATCGGAAGTGAGTACTGCTTTGTAAATAATTACCTTTTCTAATGTCTTTACCAGTATTTTTACTTACATTCATGCTTTCTTGGCATTTAGTTTCTTGTCTTTACTATATCTACACCCAATAGCTACAGTATATAAAATCACACGTTTCAAGCTTGGAGTTGGAATCATTGTCTCGTCAAAAAGTATGTCTACTGAAGCAGTTTTTAGTGATCGTCGGGATCGCTCCGCATATTTGGTACTACGGTTTGCTACATCTTCCGGATATCCGTCGAATACGATTATGGCATTGGATGAATATTTCGATCGAACGTATGTAACGTAGTTATTGCAAATAGATGAAAACGATTCACCGCGATGCCAAATGACTCGGCGTAATAAGTGTCCTCCGTCAATGACATACATTGTATCTCCAACATTTATGTCTCCAGAATGTTGCTCAAATGCCTTATACATAGAAGATTTAACGCATTTACGAATGCCTTCGTCATTGAAAAGAGATCATGGGAATGGGGCCAGTTCGTACCTAAGGAACTTAAAAACCGCCCTGATCGGCGGGGGAAAGGGTCACCTTGTCGCCAATTTAGGTGGCTCTTTGTTTTGGGACTTTTGTCGACAGCGCTGGCCGCGCGGTCGGGTAGTCCCGTAGCGGTACACGGCTGGCGACGTTTTCATCTGCGAAGTCTGCTGTGCACGTGAAAGTAATTTGCAAATATCAGGGAAGGTTTTCAAATGGTTACTACAACACGTGTTGGTATAGATGAATAATAGTTTGCGGCGCTCGTACGCCAAGACTATTGATTTTACAAAAAAATTGTTATAACATAAATTGTAGGAAATTTTCTCTAGTTTAATTTTGTATACAAATGTTTGTACTGTAAAATGAATCGGAAAGGAGATATTGTCAAAAAACTGCTATTAGGCGCCATTTTTCCAATATGGCGGCGCGAGCGGCAAAGATACGAGGTGGCAATGTTGAAATTCGGAAAGAGCATATCGAAATCTATAAAATTACCCATGTTCAAAACTCCCGGAAAACTTTCCAGGTAATCTCTGTTTTTCGAACCAAATGACTGTACTACATGTATAAATTATTTGTTGAACATAGTGGAAAATGTTATTGCATTATTTAAAAGTGAAATCGTTTGTTGTATATTGTTACATTTAAAAGTAAAGAATAAATTGGACATAATACAATTTGTTCACTATCAGATTCTAAAAACAATGTATGGACTTCAAATATTTGAATATGTTCAAATGCTCAAAATTTTAAAGGAAAATATGTTGAGTCACTTTTTACACGCGGTCGAACGATATGACAAATCACCACTGATAATGATCATCGTTGGTCGTAGTGAAAAATATTCTATATTATTTGGTAAACGATTCGATATCGGGCATTATTTGTTTTAGCTAACCCGATCCCGCTGTTTATACAGTACGATAGACACGGCAGAGGTGAAACGGAAAAGGAGGAAATTACGCGCATGCAGTTCCAACGAGCAATCGAACATACGTCGTTATACTCTCAGATGAAGTGCTCACCTTCGGCGCGGTAGGTTCACTTCGTGCAGTTCCGAGAAGTGACTCTCCGAGTTTGACAGTCACACAGGAATGATACAAGTTGGGATCGATTACGTGAATTAGGTAAGTGCGAGTCAAACTGAATTTTCCGAAAATATTCCTGTTAGAATAAGGTGGAAGACTTTATATCCATGATATATGCACACAATATAATATACGTTTCATTTATTTAAAAGAATATACACGTGAATGTTGTACATGAACATCGTTCTCAGTACAACATGGAAAACAGATCTTTTTTCTTTATACTCCTCTAGTCAAGTTACCTACCTAATTGGTCAAGTTAACTACCATAAATGAAAATACAAAATCATATTTTAACAATTCCTATAGCATCTCGTAGCCAGTGTCGAATATCTGTCTTAGGCCACCCACAAGACATACAACCCGTGGCATAATGTTTCCGATCGGAGAATCGGAATTTAGAAGTATTAAATATTAGTTTGTGGAGTTAAAACTGATGGGAAATGAAAAGGGGCTTAATGAAGAATGGAAAATAACAAAATAACATAAGCTTCCATTTATTATAGCAAAGAAACGAGAAAATAAAGAAATTGTTACACGGAAAAAAGTTTCCGATTAATAAAACTGTTGGAAGAAAGTATCCGATCACGACTCGAATCAGTATACGCGTAGAAGCTCCTTGAATGTTAGAAGCGTAGAAGTGAAACATAAACATAAGAGGACACCACAGACACGTAAATGCAACGTAAATATTTGTGCAAGGTAATCATGTCTACAATATTAGTTCGTAGTCCATTCAGTACAGACGTAAGTTAAATGTCCGTAATATGCCATCACGCCAGTTGTATTGAAACGATATAAAATTTAGAATAATTGAACTTCTCAAGGAGGGTAATAGTCAAAAAATGGTGGCAAGGATCATACGATGCAGCGAAAGCACTATCAGTGATTTAACACTAGAAATACTGAGCGCTAAACGCGACTAGTGTATATTGCCTTCTAATAACGACAAGAATGCATTTATTCAAATTCCGTACAACTTTTCTTTATATATGTACTCTGATAGAGAAGTTGGCTAAAACATTACTCCGGAAAACATTTTTATAATTTCAATATTTGTAAAAGAAAAATTTAGAAACCAGTCATTTTGACTTGTCCGGTCGTTCTAGTGTTAAAGAAGAAATATGAAGAAACGGGAAGCGTAATAAACCGCAAAAAATGTGATCGTCCTCGTGCAACGTGTAAAAGAGACGATAGGAAGTTGCGTAATATTGTTAAAAACGCGAGACGGTTGACTTCGAAACGGATAAATACAATTTGTATTGGAAGCCAATGTATTCTTATTCAATGGTGTCTACTATAAACAAATATTTGGGACAGCCATGGGATCTCCAATTTCCCCAGTTGTCGCAAATCTTGTAATGGAAAGATTAGAACAGGTTTCTATTTCGAAATTAGCCTTAGAATTAATTCTATATAAATGATATGTAGATGACATCATTACATGTATAAAACCAGAACAATTAGAAATAATCTTAAACACATTTTCATTGCTTTCATGAAAGATTACAATTTACATATGAAATTGAAAACCATTCAAATCTTAACTTTCTTGACATCAGCGTTATCAGAACAGGAAATAAATTAAAAACCAATTGGTTCCATAAAGCAAGTTGGTCAGGTAGATATGTTAATTTTAACTCTTTCCATCCAATGCAACATAAGGTGGGTTTAATAAAAGGTTTGATAGATAGAGCTGTCCTACTCTCGAATCCTGAATTTCGACCTGACAATTTATTGTTAATAAAAAATGTTTTGAAACGAAACGGTTACCCTGAAAATTTCACGTCTAATATCATCAAAGAACGTATTTTTGAATTATATCATCCTTCGTTCGTTGCAAAGCGAAAGGCTGATAGACGGGAAAAAAATTGGTCCAATTCATTCAAAAAACACGGTAGTCATACCGTGAAACGTCGATTATTTGATTATTAGCAAAATTGCTTGGTAACATTAATTAATAAACGATCGAACCGTAGCGCCGAAAAACCAAACATTTCTTGTTAAGAACATTACGATCGATACAAAGGACATATTTATAAATCGTCTACACGAGATGGGTTTTGCATTCCGAAAAGCTAAAACGAAACCTTTTTTTAACAAAGAAGCATAAGAGGGAACGGTTACAGTGGTGTAGGGACCATGTAAATTGGACAGTGACGGACTGGTACAAAGTAATATTCAATGATGAGTAACATGTATTTATTGGAACCGGTGACGATGCAGGAATATTCGTGTGGCGAAGACCTAATGAAAAATTCGATAAAGATTGCTTAAATTTCAAAAAGAAATATCCAGAGTCTTACATGATTTGGAGTTGTATGAGCCAAAATGGAGTGGGGAAATTATGCATTCTTTATCAGAATGTCAATTTAGAAACATACATGCATATTCTTGAAAATTTCTTGATTCCCAGCATCGAAGAATGGTTTCAAGATTCTTCAAACTTCATTTCCCAAGACGATAATGCTAGTTGTCATCGTAGCAAAACAGTAAAAGATTATTTACGACATAACGGCATTAAAACAATGCACTGGCCAGCCAACAGTCCAGATCTCAATCCCGTAGAAAATTTATGGGGAAAATTAAAACGAATTATCAACGAAAAAAAGTCAACCAATAAAGAAGAACTTCGACAGGCTATACGACAATCATGAGAAGAAATTTCACGTGCAGATTGTGAAAATCTAATCGATTCCATGCCGCAACGTATTAAAGATGTTATACGTAAACGTGGGAATGTAACAAAATACTAACACACAAAATAATGTATGTTAATACATCGAAATCGGAAACTTTCTTCCAGCAGATATATTAATCGAAAACTTTTTTCCGTGTAACAATTTCTTTATTTTCTCGTTTCTTTGTTATAACAAATGTAAGCTTATGTTATTTTGTTGTTTTTCATTCTTCGATAAGCACCTTTACATTTCTCATCAATTTTAACTCCATAAAGTTATATTTTATACTTCTAAATTTTTGAATGTTTTTTCTAAAATCCGTATCAATGCCTCCGATCGGAAACATTATGCCACGGGTTGTACATGTACTCTATTTGGTAGATGAAAAAGCGGTTGAAACGAAAGCTGTACGAGTTCAAGAGTAGCACACAATGTAATAATTAGTTTTTGTTTAGGTTGCCTTTTTATCAAGATATATGGTCACCTCGAGTTTCTTCATTATAAAAAGTCTATTTTAATCTTATAGTTGAAAAGAGGATTAAATTCTAAATAAAAAATTATAACGGTATATGGGATGAAAAGCTAATACATAGTTACTGACATGATCGTGCTTTTATTTCGTTTGGACATTTTATATGTAATTTAAAGTAATATTAAGTTTAGATAAAGTCTTGAATCCTGGATTCTTCTGGAAAGCATATTTAATCCGTAATTTTATAGTAATTTGCAAAACGGAAAAGTTAGCTTCAATAAATGCTAAATCGTCAATAAGATCTTCATTTTCTATAATTTCTTGGACTGCCTTAATACATACTACATCTTGTTCTTTGAATGATTTAACAATCTGGAAATAAATGAGACTTGACTTCCCGAAAAGATACTTACTTCCCTAATTACAGGCACATGTATTGTGTAAAATATCGCCGCTTCTATCCCAGGTCCCCACCTTATGGTTGTTACGATTTATGGTTTAAAGAGGAATATGCTTTTCAATTGTTAGAGGGTGCACAGACGAACCTGATGCGAGATTAGGAAGCCGCTAGAATGTTTAAGAGACTCACAGACTTAGGACTACTACAGACATTATATCTTATTGTGTTTTCGGTCTAGGCCTCGGGGGCCACAGTGGCCCCCGTACCATTTCGGTGTCGCGCTCAATATTTCCAACAGTTCACGAATTTCGGCGTATTAGCAAGAACTGAATATTCCGTATACTTTACTTTTACTGCGGGTGTTTAACACTACATTTACGGGGCCCGTCAAAATGACGGATTGAAAAATTTTTAATTTACGATTATTAAGAGTGTAAGGAGGCATTCGTGAGGACTTATTAAATAGATTTATTTTTTTCTGTACATATTACAATAAAAATCGCTGAAGATCTAAGTAAATATAATTTTATTATTTTTACAAAGCAATGTAAAATAATCAATTTTAGTGCTCCGTAAATCTAGTGTTAATGATTGTTTAAACATGTTTAAACATTCATAATGTATTAATATTGGATATCACTGTATTCAGGAAAGTCTACAGAATCTTTTGCTGCGAAGAACAATTCAATATCTTTTATAATAGCATCACAATATTTGTTGAAATTTGAAAAATAGGTTTTTTTTTCAAAGTCATGTTTCTCAAAAACTGTGCGTTTAGGCGAAAAAGTAAGGGCAGATTCGGAGTCAGCGCAAAAAACTCTATAAGAACCACTCAACAGTTATTAGGAAACAAGTTTGGTGTTGGACAGTGTAATTCGCGTAACGAAATGTATTGCCCGTTTGTGCTTTTTCACTGCACCGGAACGTTAATGTGTTTACGTGCAATGGAACAGTTATGACGAAACGTTCGTTAATACGATTCACAATATTATCACGCGATAATATGATTAACTGTTTCTTAAAAACGTCCAAAATGTGTGCAGAATGTGTGCAAAATGTGTGCAAAATATGCAAAATATGCAAAATATGCAAAATATGCAAAATATACAAAATATGCAAAATAAAAAATATATTTTTTAAATAACTTGGTCTATCTGTTTTCTATAACAATATGCAATTGCGCAAATTACTTCCTTGTACATACGTCCCAGGGACGTATGATATGTCCGATTTATGTCCCAGGTATGTCCGACAGAGGTCCCAGTTACATCCCAGTACGTACATAGGACGTCCCGCGCGGAAGTTAATTGGACGTTTGTCGGACATATAAAAGCGTGTTTGCTGCTTCAAAAATTTTCTAAATATGTAAATATTGGTTTAAAAGGATTCTTCAAAAATACCATTGATTATCACGTAGCTAGAAAAAGAGGAATTGATCAAATAAAAAAGAGTGCACTTATGCCGGGCGCGAAGCTAGTATAAGCATATTAACAGTCGAGCGCCTAACGCGCTGACCCAACCGAGTTCTTGGTAACACGATTAATATTTTCAGATACTATGCGCGCTAATGTACGAGGTAATCGCAATACTAATCAAGTTAATTTCATTTTTCAACTATTTCTGTGAAATGTTCAAATTTATCAGTGTCCAATAGACTTACAGAATAAATAAAATCTAACAATTTGAAGATTAGCTCATTTTTTTCACGGAAGAAACGTCGAAAAATTAGTTTTTTTTCAAACAACGGCACCACGAACTTAAAAATCTGAAAAAATTCATAAACTATATTTTGAATATAATAATAGAAACACAATATAGCATCTGAAAACGTACGAAATAATCCAAGTCCCACGTCCCTGGCAAGTACGAAATAATCTAAGTACCACGTTAGTGGTACGTCCGAAATTTATTTCCGAGGGATGTCGCACGGACGTAAAAAACGGATGTCCATAGGACGTCCGTAATTTATGTCCGAGGGATGTCCCACGGACGTAAAAACGGATGTCCATGGGACGTCCGAAATTTATGTCCGAGGGATGTCCCACGGACGTAAAAACGGATGTCCATGGGACGTCTGAAATTTTGATCCAAGGGACGTCCCACGGACGTAAAAACGGATGTCCATGGGACGTCTGAAATTTTGATCCAAGGGACGTCCCACGGACGTAAAAACGGATGTCCATGGGACGTCCGAAATTTATGTCCGAGGGATGTCCCACGGACGTAAAAACGGATGTCCATGGGACGTCCGAAATTTATTTCCGAGGGATGTCGCACGGACGTAAAAAACGGATGTCCATAGGACGTCCGTAATTTATGTCCGAGGGATGTCCCACGGACGTAAAAACGGATGTCCATGGGACGTCTGAAATTTTGATCCAAGGGACGTCCCACGGACGTAAAAACGGATGTCCATGGGACGTCCGAAATTTATGTCCGAGGGATGTCCCACGGACGTAAAAACGGATGTCCATGGGACGTCCGAAATTTATTTCCGAGGGATGTCGCACGGACGTAAAAAACGGATGTCCATAGGACGTCCGTAATTTATGTCCGAGGGATGTCCCACGGACGTAAAAACGGATGTCCATGGGACGTCCGAAATTTTGATTCAAGGGACGTCCCACGGACGTACGGTGCTATCTGGGTAGATGCACTTCTCTCGCCGGTTGTTATGTCGATAGTATATAGGTTACGTTCACTGTCGAACCAGTGGTGGGAATGTTGGCGCTTTTTACGCGCATGCGCGAGTTTCGGCAGCACCGAAGCTACGTCCGAAGTTTGTGGGGTATTATTGGGGCGAAAGTAGTGGGTTTGTTATTATATAGTACCCTTCCCTTCCTTATTCCCGAGATGATGAAGAAGAGTAAGTTATATTATATTGTACATAGATACATAAATATTATATATTTATATATTATATATTACATTTTAATACATATATATATATATATATATATATATATATATATACGTACACATGTTGTACATTCATTTTTCAAAATCAAATCGTAATAAATTTTGCGAAATTACAGGGGCGACCAAGATACCCGATTTTCGTGCTTGACTGAGGCTAAAATCGCCGCGCATGCGCGTGAAAAGCGCCAACATTCCCATCACTCTGTCGAACCAGTGCCGCCAGACGTAATCCATTTGGATGTCGTTTCCGCCCCTACGACGCTCCTTCCACCATCCCATTCCACCACCATGAGCACACTCCAACGACCCCCACTAAGACCGCAGACTGGTCACGTGACGTGCCGCGCGCGACTGAGGCGACACATAACGGTAGCGGTGGCATCAGTGAAGCCATTTCAGATTTCATTTAGTAGGTAATAGGTACGATACGCGGCAATAACCTATAATCTGCGATATGTCCTGTCATTTGTCCACTCACCCGTGTTGCGTATTGTGTCCTCCATTGCGCACGCGCAACTTGTCATCATTCGCTCCCCACTCAATTCCTGTTGCGTTCCCGTCGCGCATGCGTGCTTAACCCGGTAATCGGAGAGAGGGTAACTTTACAGAGGCACCTTCCCCTGATCTGGCGGCACTGTGTCGAACACAAGTAAATACCACTGTCCGGTAATGCCAACATTGACGTAGTCATCGCTCACCGAGGGTGGGATGGCGTTTCGAAGACTCAAGGTCGGTAACGCTGAGTGTAGAGTTTCTAGGAGTGATTTCAAAGTATTTAAGGAGGTTAAGGAGAAAAAAGCTACAGCAAACGAACAAGTGTCTCACAGGAAATAATTATAGCAATCAAGTTTGAAGAAGCAAAGAGAGGTAAAGCTGATATTGCACAGGAAAAGAAATAACCTAATCGCCTCTACTAGGAAAAGGAGGTCAGGTGGCGGGACGGACACAAAGAAACGGGACACCCTCCCGGGATCTCTCCTGCGATTGGAGGAAAAGAACCACCAGTAGCGATAGCGATGGCGCGGGAAAGGAGGACCAATCAAATGAGTAATGAAAAAATTGAACCAATGGAAGGCCAAGACATGGAAATCCTACAAGAAACAGAGGTACCTACAAACAATAATTTCAAATCTAATACAGAAGATAAGACTTCTACACAAGAAAAACTTGACACAAACCAAATCAGTCACAGAAAAGTGGACAGTAAAGACAACAACAGCTCAACCTACAATGAAAAGCACAACTTATCCAATGCAGGAGACCAGGCCGATTTATACGAAATGGAGACAGTTAGCGGCTACTTCCTATGCTCGTCAACAGAGGGACATTACGACAACACCTTTCCCGCTACTACCTGAATCTTCCTGTGTTTGTATATATACCGTCCTAAAGTGTCCTTACGACATCCCGCGTCTAAGGCACGGATCCGCTAGATAGCCTTACCGACGAGTCCTCTAGCGGGCCTAGGGTGAAACGCTTCCTTCTCCTTTTTCCTATTCTCACACACTTTTCAGCCGCCATAATTGGTGACCCCGACAAACGAACAACAACGCTACCTTCTGAGCAGAGGAGACGACAACATCAACAAGCCACGGACAACATCAGGAGGACTGGAAGGCAACTACTCCGTCACTGCCTTGCCTGGACTACTGCCCGACCAACAGCGAGGACTTCTCCCTACTATGCGCTTCTGACGTCATCTTCGCAGCATTATATGGTTTAACGTTTGCGCACCTAAATTTGTGCGACGTTTTCGTATCTACATTTGTGCGACGTTCATTCATTGTTTGTGCGACTATATGAGTCCTACAAGCGGCTTAGGGAGCTACTCAACTTCGTCAATTCGGCAGCATCAGTGGCGGGCACACTGACACCACACATTCCAGCAACCTCCTTGGATTCCGGCGGAGATCAGCGTAATTAGAGGGAAATTTGTTCAGATATCGTTGACCACTGGCAAGGGGGTAATGTGGCGGCAACTTCCTATGCTCGCCAACAGAGGGACATTACGACAACACCTTTCCCGCTACTACCTGAATCTTCCTCTGTTTGTACATATACCGTCCCAAACTATCCTTACGACATCCCGCGTCTAAGGCACGTGTCCGCTACATAGCCTTACCGACGAGTCCTCTAGCGGGCATAGGACGAAACGCTTCCTTCTCCTTTTTCCTCCTCTCATACACTTTTCAGCCGCCATAATAGCATGATGGCCGCGTGTGGAATACCGAGGCAGCTGTACGAAATTTTATTGCATAAAAACATTTTCAACAATATGTGATTTGTCTTTAATATATTCACTTTCATATCAAAATTGCGAAATTGGGGAGCCGCTAGGATTATAGACGGCGATGACGAACCCAATGCGAAATTGGGGAGCCTCTAGGAATGGAATCAAGCGCAGGCGAACCTGATGCGAAATGAGGGAGCTACAGGAGGCTGAAACCTCGTGAACGAACTCAATGCGAAATTGAGGAGCCACTAGGTTGGATAATTCTCTGTTTGGAATATGGTATGTCGCGAACGAACCTGATGCGAAATCAGGGAGCTACACGAGGTTGAAACCTCGTGAACGAACTCAATGCGAAATTGGGGATCCGCTAGGATTATAGACGGCGATGACGCACCCAATACGAAATTGGGGAGCTTCTAGGAATGGAATCGAGGGCGAACGAACCTGATGCGAAATCAGGGAGTCGCTGGGATTATTTGTAGACCTCTAATAAAATAATTTAGTTGATACAATCCGAACAGTAAGATTGTATCAAGTGGGAACATTCAATTACTAAATTAGGAAGTTAGACAATAATTTAAGGTTTAATAGATTTTACGACTTGTTAGATAACAACGATATATTCTTAAATGTGATGTTTTACCATTGTTATTGTCGCGATTAAAATGTATTTGAAAGATGGATTTGTATTTACCTATGTTGCGCGGGTTTGACACACTAGCAATGCGGGATTCTAACGGATTCTATAAGGTTAATTATCATCTGCAAGGAACTTTATCCCGATCTTACTGTAATTGACTCTTACGAACATGACACTACGTGTCTCTGCACGTGACTATACGTTTATGGACCAGAGGGGATGAAAATGATTGGGTTTATATACCCTCAAAAATAGGTGGGGATACCTGCATGGAGTACATACGTCACGTAGAGTTACATTCCTAGTTTTGGTAATTTCCAGTAAATCCAGACTACGGGTGGGTTATCGTATTAAGGAACTCGAAATATTCTTGAGAGAAAATTGGACAAAAATATTCTTCGTACGTAACACCTGTATACGGAAACCATATGCGTTGTTGTGAAAAGTGATTGTATAAATCCTGTTGTTTTCTTCGAGATCATCAATATTTCCACATAGATAGGCATAGGCAGTAACCAGTTGTCTAGTCTAATGATAAAATATGTACTTCAAGATTCTGCATTTGGTAAATAAGTTCTGCATTTCGAACGTTCCTTAAACATTCACTAAACAGCTTTTTAGTTAGCTTTTCAGATGTACGTAGAAGCCGTTACATAAACATTCCATGGTCGAAACAGAGATTGTTGTACGCGTGGACTAAAATTACCACTTTCTTTCCTCAGAACAATATAAAGGGGAGAAAGAAGTTTCCTGGATGCTGAAATCGTAGAAAGTAATTGCAGTGCAGCTATGTTGTAAAAAGTAGACTTCGAGAAAGACATAGTTCCAACATTTGTCACTACGAGCGCTGATATCTGTATGAGAAGTCTACTTTTTACGCCTAAAATACGTAAATAAATAACATAATAGACGTTTCATCAACATTGTATGTGCCCTCGCTAGCGGGCGTGCAACCAGGTGTCTCTATAAGAACCCTAAATCTCCAGATACTTAAAGATTCAACATGTCGTGACGTCACGCGGCCTACAACGATTTCTGATGGGCAACATGCTGCCGAATATCCCAAAGTACGCCTCAATATCGCAAAATTAGGCTGTCTCTATAGTCACGCGCACTAGATTTATCTTTCATTTAGTTTCCGTGTATACTCAAAACTCCTACTTTTGCGTTTTTTCGCCGTGAAAAGGGGCGCCGCGGAACCTTGAAATAGCTTGAAATCTCGTACGAGTATTCTCTCTGCTCGTATACATATAGGCTAATCTAGCGGAGTGTGTGAGTGCCACACATTCTCATTCGAGCTTCCTCTAGCGGCCGCTTGGAGCGCTGCGCGCAGGAGTCCGCACCCTTAAATTCAAAATGTAAATCCGTCACCGTAAAACAGGCATGTCCAGAAGTAGCTCACTGGGAGGGAAATTCGAGAGAGACGCCTACTTCTCCCGCCCGCGCGTTTCTCACCCCGTGGCGACCGTAGTCCTCCGAGCTCCTCAGACCCGTGCCTACCGCTTGCAATATGTACCGCGTGTGGCGCGTTGGGGCAACTCTCGGACCCACGGTAGGCACGGGTCCGAAGAGCTCGGAGGACTACGGCCGCCACGGGGAGCGAGACGCGCGGGCGGGAGAAGTAGGCGTCTCCCTCGAATGTTCCTCCAAGTGAGCTACTTCTGGACATGCCTGCCGTAAAACCTCGACATTGATTTTTCCGGATTTTCTTAGATTTTCTCTTCTCTGCATTCTTACTATACATGATCGACCAATTTACAGAATACAAGACGGTTAATGTAGATGTAGCTGAGGTTCTGCCCGTTTTCAAAGTCGTGAAATGTCCCAGTCAGGAGAGCGTGTCTTTAATGTCTTTATCATTTAATCTCTTTGTCTGTCACCAAAACTTACTCCATCGTCAATTCAAAAAATAGATATGTATGTATAATCAGAAATATTTTGATCAGAGAAATATTACAAATATGATGGTAAAAGTCTCCTAAAAGATTAATTAAAAATGAAAAAGTGTCGTCATTGCATTACTGTTGCCTCACCGATGTTATGTACCTGACCTATACATAATGACCATACACCTGTATATGATCCGAATTATATCGTGTTCGGTATCATTTTAATCAGAACAATGTCAAAAATCTATTAGCAAAAGCCTCATAAAAAATAAGTAATAATAAAAAAGTTATTCCTTGGTAATACATTGTGAGGACGCTCGAGCCTTTGAACTGTGCCGCCGACTGCGACTCTCCGCGTCTCTTTCTTTCCCATACGCTATCCTTCCTCGCGCCCGAAAGTTTAATTGTCGATTACACAAGTAAATATCATCGGAATTATATCATATTTGGTATGATTTTTATTAGAAAAATTCCACAAATATGGTCATCGAAGTCCCATAAAAAAATAATGATTAATAAAGAAGTTGGAAATTCGGATTAGGTATGTTTACATTTCTCGGTGACCAAGGCCTCTCGAGCTCGGCTGTCCTTCTCTACGTTCGGCAAACCTCAAACAATGATATCCCTCCGGCATAATTGTCCGTGTTGTGGACAATTATCGATGAAATGCTGTATTCAGTCGGCCCAGTGTGCGCGTTAACAGGCCAGCCCGACCAAACTATCGGCCGATTGAAAGTCTACAGTCTGCGGGGGCTCTTAGGGATGCTTTACTGAAGTAATATTTCATACTTTCTGTTTTATGCCAAGGATGGCCATCCTTTTGCATACCGTGTGCCAATTTTTCGACAGACGAGCTCAGATGCGCCATATAATTGGAGCACTTTTTATACAGTTTTACGTTCATGGTTAGTGGTTGGTAAATAGAGATAAGGGCAGAATCTGCGTCGCTTAGGAGAGGAAAAGGAATAACTTAATCACGTCACTTGTAATCATCCAATGCGCCACGTTTTATGCGAAGCTATATGTAGTACAAATTGCACTTCTAGAACTTTATGATTAGTAGATGTAAATTCACCTGGCAGTACTATCCCTGATATTTTGTATGAAAGGTTTTTGGTGAAAATATTAAATATATCTTTTTGTTAGTACCTTGGATTGGTGGAAAATCGAGTTAAGAATACAATACTGTAACTAGTAAACTAAATGAAGCGGAGTTAGAATATTAATCTTTTATTTTTTAGATTATTAATCTGTGAACAATTCTGCAAGAATAGTTTCTCTATCAACGCAAAGAAAACACAGCGAGTCACCCATAGTAGGGAAAGGGATTATTATATTAATTGTATTAATTTTTAAATTCTACATGTACGTATAATATTATGTTAATTATTTACTTTAGAAATTTCTCACTGATTTCAAAAATCTTAAAATACATTGTCAAAGTCACTATTCTGAACAACATTCCTCTATACATGTTACCGACACTTTCAATAATATAATTCATTAAAAATATAATGTTAATTTATAAAGTACAATTTACTTCATCTATAGATTAATATTAATATTAATTATTAAAAGATGACATTTTTACAGGTTTATCATTGGCTGTCAAACTACACAACATGGAGACTTGCATGGCAAGCAGTTGCAGTGCTGCGCTTTCGCCGTTGCCATCTTCCCTCTTCTCGCAGTTAGTCAATGTCCTTCTGATCTCACAATGTGCTTTGGACCGTAGCTCTGATTATCCAGTGGATCGCTCAGTAGATATTTTATCCTCGAAAACAGAATTTGATTTTGTGATAGTTGGGGGCGGTACAGCAGGTTCTGTGCTAGCCCGACGACTGTCAGAGCTAGACGACTGGGATGTGCTGTTGATCGAAGCAGGGAACGATGCTAGTCCTACGAGTGAAGTCCCTGGGTTTCTAACGATGCTTCCTGACACAGCTGAGGATTATGGTTACGAGGTATAAGAAGTACATACGTTGGACAAAGAAAATTCATTTCGAATTTCTTTTGCTGGAAATGCAGGATCAGAAACCCACAGACCAAATATAAATATGAAGACTAGAGAAAGTAGGGTGGCTGCGTGGCTGTTATCAGGAGCTAATCAGCTACAAATCTTGAGACCTTTTCCTAATATCCCGCATAAATGTGTTCCAATTTTTAAGAGGCGAAAAAGCCATGCTGAAATCATATTTGCACTGTTTTCTCAAAGGAAAAAGTATCCTTTGTGGGGCTAAAGCGTAAATACTGCTGTTGATCCTTTTGGAACAATGACCACATTATTTGCTGTCCCTGTTATGTCACTGATCATAGTTTCCCATTGTCCCCACTAGATTACTGACCACAGTTTTTAATTGTTCTTACTGGGTCACTGACCTAACTTTCTGCTCTCCTAACTAGATCACTGATAATGGTTATTGTTGTCTCCATCAGGTCAATGATATCTGTCTCTGCTATTTTCATTGGTTCACTGAGGATGGTTATATAATTGTTTTTTCTGTGCCACTAACCACAGTATCTGCAGTCTCCATTAGGTCACTGACCACAGTATTTGATTGGTCTCGTGTGCTCTCGTCACTGGTCATAATTTCCATTATCCCTACTTATACACTAACACCGATTTCTGTTGACTTTGCTAGGACACTAACCTCGGTAGTGTTCTCTATATAGTGTTCTCTATCCTCAACAACTTTCTGACTTGTAGAAATTCAAATTTGTATACTGTGACCTAAATCCATAACATTAACAGCTATTCTTGATCATCATAAACGAGACAGTTCCGGTGCTTTTTGGTTAAAACCTACAGTCAATCATCTTACAAAACCCAAGTTTTAAAATATGTGAAAAGATTACATTCATAAATCGCCGTCACTGTAAACTATTAATTTATCAAACCTCATTAGTAACCGATCTGTTTTTCAAAAGAAAACATCTGAAATACACTTTCAGTCATAATAGCTATCCACATCATTTCTATATTGCAAGTAATCAAAGGGGGGTGAGCAGTACTATGAACGTATTTCATTTGTCTATTTATGACAATTACACCATAACACCAAAACCTTTTGCCCAAGGCCGAACCACAAGCTGGCGCCTGCAAAGGCATCAAGAAAAAGCGCTCCAAATGGCGTAAGGGCAAGGCTCTGGGCGGCAGTTCAGTCATAAATGCCATGCTACACGTTTTTGGCAATGACAGAGACTACAACCAATGGGAGGAGCAAGGCAACGAAGGATGGAACTACGAAAACATGCTCCGTTACCTTCGAAAGTCAACCAACTGTCCATCAGAGTATATAGCCAAATTTGGGGACAGACACTGCGGACGGGACGGCCCAATGACCATCAGAAGTTACAATTACTCTGAAACAATAGAGCAAGAAGTTCTTCTAGATGGCGCTCGAGAGATGGGTTTGAACATCTTGGAGCCCTTAATAGGGGATCGTTATGTTGGTTTTGGGAAAGCCTTCGGTACCATGGACAACGCGCAGAGGATGAATGTTGCCAAAGCCTTTTTATCACCTGTCAAAGATAGGAAAAACTTGTATGTGATGAAATCCACTAGAGCTGACAAAGTTTTGTTGGAGGGTAACAAGGCAGTAGGCGTTCGTGTATCGTCAGGGAGCAGGACCATAGACGTAACAGCGTCCAAGGAAGTTATTCTGTCAGCTGGCAGCATTGCCAGTCCACACCTATTGATGCTTTCGGGAATTGGGCCTAAGAAGCATTTACAGGATATGGGAATTCAAGTTGTAGCTGATCTGCCGGTTGGAAAAAACTTGCAGGATCACATAATGTGGCCAGGCCTGTTGATTGGCTTTGTCAACGAGACGCAACGTCCGCCCACATCCACTTTTGCAATAGATCTAGCGTATAATTATTTGATGCACAAGAAGGGAGAACTTGCTACTGTGGGCCTCAACCTTTTGGCATTTGTTAATGTTAGCGATTTTGGACCTAACGGAGAACGTAAGTAAAAATATTTGATATTCATATTCACGGTGTGCACTTGTATGCCCATTATTTAGTTAGTGATCATGTCATAAATCATTGTACAACGAAATAATAGGTCTTGAATCTCCACTTCCGTCACATTCTTTCTCATCATTTCCCAATGGAACGTATCCTCCCCTTCCCTGCGATGTCTACTCAGCAATGATAGTACACTCAGCGACAAAAAGATGGCACACCTCGAAAATTCATGTGGCGAAACTCGCACACAGAACCATTGCGCCATCTAGATATAACTAGCATACGTCAATAGTCACTAGGATAGTTAGAATTAAGTCTTTAGGTTGTAAGATTGATTTTAAGGGTAGCGCATCTTTTCTTCGAGAAGCGGAGGACCGAGAAAAGCCTCGGTCACTCGACCTGTGTATCGCCCAAGGGCAACATCGAAATAGTGTAAATACATCTTCATATAAAACAGCGAAACGCGTGATAATTTTATCCCAGCATAGAGTCACGCATAAAGTAGTTCCCCACATTCATGTAGGGGCCACATGCGTTTCCCCGTGTTGCCGTGGCGCTGTCGTCGCCCGGTAACAACAGCACAAGCGAGTCGCCTCTCTAGCTACCGAGTTAGCCCAGAGCAGAATGCGAATCGCTCTCACTTCCGTAGAAACCACTGTCCGATACACATGTATCGCGTATAAGCTCGTAACGTCTTCCGACACCGCGTGTCGCGTATCATATCTAAATAAAGTTGCATTCCATCGTCCGTGGTGTACCATCCAACGGCGGATTTCCATAGCGGTAGTAGGCCGCAGTTAGTGATGGGCACCATCGACTAAGTCGATAGTAACTAACTACTAATTTCAGTCGACTACTTTTTTGAACCATCGAACTCTGATCGAACTATCGACAAAATTCAGTTGTCTGAAGCTGTCGCTTGATCCATACAATGCTGGAGCTACCGATCAACTGAATTTAAGCGGCGGGACTTTTGAATGAGTTTTACTATTAAATAGATTCATTCGTTGGCGAGTATCGAGTAATTAATTCATTAAGCATGTGTATATTTGATTATACACAACGCAAACTAATGCAAATATACTATAATTATACAATTATTGGTCGAATGCTATAATATAGCAACGTCAATCGATTATAATGAAATTTTCAAACAAGGGCGGATAGTATTTCTACCAAAAACAGAAGAATCATTCATACTATCGTATCTCAAATATAAGCACCTAAAATACCATTTTCATAGGTTTGCTAGTTCAACCGTTATGATTTAATGAAAAAGATTGCCACTTCACTTTGCAGGTCTGGGTTAGGTAAAACCAACAATTTTCAAGATATAAAAAAACCGTTTGACATACGTTCATATACCGCTAGAGACTACAACATATTCGAGTTTGAACAAAATTCAAAAACTTACTCCGAGAAGCGTCCGATTTCGCATGGAATGACATTATCATATAAAATCGTGTATCAAGACAAATTCATTCGTATACGACATAATGACCTTCAGGGCCATACAAGGTCAGAAATGGAAGGAACATTTTTAATATATCGTACGTAATATTTAAACGACTTGAAAAGCAAATAACGTAATTAATATCGTGGACAACATTAGAAGAAGCTACCAAGAATGTAATTAATAGAGCCGAAATACGCATTCATGGACAAAGAAGTGATATTGAACATTTACTGCAGCCTCGCGAATTAGGAATACTTCTAAATACATTAGTACGGAATATTAAAAATGTTTCTTGCATTTCTGACCTTGAATGGCCTTGAAGGTTATTGTGTTGTATACTAATGAATTTGCCTTGATGCATATCTTCGTATGATATAACAAAATGTATAGTATTCCATATAAAAAATTCAAGGTCATCTTGATATCGAATAAAATAGTGCAACCACAAAAAGTTACATATGCCATTATACAGGGTGGGGCATTTAAATGGGAACACCTACATGTCTCGGTTATTATTAGTCGTACAAAAAATCCCCACAGAATAAAGTTGTACTGCTTCAAGGGGCAAATTTGATGATGGTAAAATTTTTTTCTCGAGGTCATTTTTTTTTTACAAGATTTCAAGGTCATTGATATTTTTTAAAATGGAATCATATATTTTTTTGTTCATGTTTTTATAGAGAATAAAATGACAAATTCAACAACCTATCATAATGTATGATTCGGCTCATCTGATCTCAAGATATATGTAAGGAGTGTAGGGAGTAGCAGCCGTTGAGAAAACTCACACAACAGTTTATATCATTTGCGGAGCAATAAAATTTTTAGTGATTTAGGTGAACTATTCATGCATTAGTTATCTATTGCATGCGTCCCACGTTTTTCGTTTTAAATCTTACAAGTATTTTCACAGCTATTCAAAATTCACAATTTCAAATTTTTGTTTAAAAATTATTTTTTACTGTTTAGTCCATTTTATTTTTATTTATTTATTATTATTTTATACTTTTTAGACCGTTTTAAAAACGTGGTATTTTAAAAAATTTATTTTTATTTAAATAATTATTTTCTGCTTTTTAATCTTGTGTGTGTGAAATTTTTCAAGAAAATATTTAACGCAAAATATGCAATGACATACTTGGTGATTTGGCGTCTTCCCTGTGAAAACCATTATTAACGAATTGCTCCTTTTTTTTGTAGACATTATTTCTGACACTTTCAAACACAGATTTTTGTTAATTTCTAATCTCGTACACGATATTATTATTACCTATATCATACATGCTCCCCAACGTCAAAAGGCTTCCTCTCCTACTTCTTGCACGTATATTTCAATCGATTTTAAATATTTTGATGAAATTATAACAGAAAGGTGTAACGGTTCTTTCACTTGGTAAACAAAGCGATGATGTACTACCGATCGTCTATCATATACTGAGCTCCGTCGGGGCGAAGTGGGTTCGTGGAGTGGGGGCGAGTCAGAGTGCGTACGCATAGTAAAGTAGAGAGCGTTGTCGCGCGGAGTGGGGATCGCTGAACGCGATGACCGCGGTGTAACGGTAATAACGGTAAAAATATTTAATTGTTATTTCTCTTAAACGGATAGACTTTTAAAAAAAATTTTTTTGAATACTGCATTGTCATCCAGTTCCGAGCTAAGTTTCCAATTTCAAGTTTCTAGCTCATCGGAAAGTTAGTTTAAAATCAATTGCAAGATTTGTACCGAACAAACAAACAAACAAGAAAGCGAGCTAATAAAAACGTGGTAATAAACAGATCTCACCACACCATCACTCATGATACACACATGCATACATATCCCTCTGGCATTCTTACATTGTTGCTGAATATAGCGTCCGAAGCATTGAGAACATATTATGACGTATTTATAATTGAGAACCTATATCTTTGAAACGCATAAATTGACGAAGCTAAAATTGTATATCCGAGGTCCTTCCCTATCCCTTATAATACCTACCAAGTTTCATTTTGATCGGCCACCGGTGCCTTTCGGAAGTACAGCCCTGTAATACTATGGTGGGCATGGCAGAGCTTGATAAAGTGGGGAAAAGGAACCATAGGCTGAAAAGCTACAAAACAACGGAGCACGCAATAAATATATTTATAATGCCGTAAAAGTGGAGCAATAATTAGAATTGATAATAGTAATAATAATAACAATGATAAGTAATAATAGTATTAATCATCGCAGCGAGTAGGAGGTAACGGTACATTCTAAAGGGTTTTCAGTGGAAACACTCCACTATGTAACATCTATTGTAATTACAGAGCCTCGCTCCACACCTTCGAAATATCCAGACATCCAGTTCCACTTCTGCCATTTCCCAAGATGGGTGGTGCCAAAGATAGTCGGTATATTCCACTTATTGAACGTGGAGGATGAGATAGTACAAGAGCTGATGAAGATGATCACGGAGGACAACATAATCCTAGCGGGCAGCACTCTACTGCGACCTAAAAGCAAAGGAGTTCTCGAGCTGAACAGCGCAGATCCAGCTGACTCTATGAAGATCTACGCGAATTATCTTGTAGAGAGAGAAGATCTGGAAACATTATTGAAGTCGGTAAACGTTATCAAATCTTTGACAAAGACTTCAGCTTTGAAGAAGTACGACATGAAGTTTAAGCACCTGGATCTGCCTGGATGCAGGGACATGGTGCCTGATTCTGAGGAATATTGGGAGTGTAGCATAAGACAAATTGCAACGACCCTGTATCATCCTGTGGGAACTGCTAAGATGGGATCTATAGATGATCCTACTACTGTGGTAGATTCTAGACTGAGGGTGCATGGTGTTCAGAGATTGAGAGTGATCGATGCATCGATCATGCCGAATATTGTCAGTGGGAACACTAATTCGCCAGTTATGGCGATTGCTGAGAAGGGAGCGGATTTGGTGAAAGAGGATTGGTTCGAGGATAAACACTCTGAGTTGTAAGATGGTTTTTTCACAAAAGAACTAAGCTACTATGTTTTAACTACTCTGTTGCACCGACTTGTAGTACTTTTATAATATCTTGAACATTAGTTCGGTTTCAAATGTTAATTGATGAATCCGTTCTTCGGAAAAGAATCTTCTTTATTTCGTAACTGTTGAAATTATAAAAACGCTTTTATGAGAAATGAAGGAATCAATTTCTACATTTAAGCACGTATGATAAAAAACGTGCAAAATCAAAATAAGTTAAATTCTGTCATTTGTGTAAGTCAATGTGTAACAATTATCTTTTAGTACTTGATAGGTTTAGCGTTGATGTATCTAAGTGTTGTAAATTCGCTGTGAATTGAAGAGACTGAATGTGAGACAATTTTATTTAGGTTTTGCGGTAAAACAATATTTTGATAGTCACTGTGTACAGTTATCTGGATATTGTAAATATGTTGATTAAAGGAATCTTTTCAAAAACCTATAAATATATTGTTATATTAAATTGTAATAATAATTTTAGAGTGTAATTATAGTTGTTAAAATATTGTTATGTGGACGGCCGCGTAATTTAGGCATTACCAACTACAATAAAAGGAGACTGTTATGTGCAAACTACCTTGTTTAGTGTTCTTATTTCTGTCTACGTTGTGGAACATATCTTGCGGTGTTTGTTATTGTTTTCAATGGGCGTGGTCTATTCACTGCAGCAGCAGTCACATAAATTTCGGCAGCGAAGATAGTTAGCCGTGGTTTATTAGCAAATGCATTGAAAGTCATCGTGTTAATAGAGCGAAATAATCATAGTTTCACAGTGATTTATTAAAGAAATATTTTTGGTAATTTATAGTTTGAACCAATTTTACGATGTAAAAACAAAACTCATTAATATTTATATTTCAATATAAATTATATAATTATTTAATGCTTTTAGAGCATAATGGATCATGGTAAGCCATTAGACTAGTTTAGACGATCATGAAGAGGAATTAATAATCACTGCTTTTAAGAACATGAATCTTGCAATCAGACAAATTGCAGAAAAAATGCATAGATCTCTAAGTATTGTGAACCACTTGGTACAATTAGAAGATAAATATGGCTCCATATATATAAGCCATCCAAAGAAGTTAATTCAAAGAGATAAACGAATGGTTTTTCATGGAGAACGCAAAAGTAAATTGTACGAGTAGTAAATAAAGACAAAATTAATTTTTCCAGTTGTTATACGACGTGTACAACAAGCTTTAGAAAGGAGTAAAACACTTTCGTCTACAAAACGTGACAAAAGACTCCTCTAACTAAGCTTCACAAAGATGAGAAATTAGAATTTACCCAAGATCACTTATCATAAGCTAAAAAAAGAAAAAGTGAGATTTTCTTAGACGAGATAAAAAATTTTATTTAGACGATCCACATGGTTAGTACTACTGATACGATTTGCGCGATCAAAAAGAGATCAGGATCTATAACGATAAGACTCCAATCAAGTGGTTTCTGCCAAAGGCCAATGCTAAAAAGTACCAAAAATTGTTACAATATGTGCTAGATGCGTATGGTGACAGAATTGGTTGACCAAATTCGACTTTTCCGTATATTAGTGCCCAAATTGCACGTGTAGAATCTTGTAAAAAATACTCTAAAGTAGCAAAATTGCAGTTGCAAAGTGACTTTGAAAACCTTTGAGGAACTTTAGCTCGTAAAATTTGCAGTAATAGGAAACAATGTTACAGTGTAAATCAATTACAAAATAGCATCAAAGAAGCGAGGTTTCAAATGAGAACAGAAGTATTGCAAAAATTAATAGATTCAATGTAAAAAATACTTAAAATCATAAAAAAACAATGCAGGGTCAATTAAATGCTGAATTTTCTTTGTCTCTGTCATATTGTAGAAATTTTAAATAGAAAAACATTGAGTGAACCTATGTTTATTTCGCACACAAGTTTCCAATATTGTAATTCAAATTTTCGAACCATGTTAATAATAATTATACTTTTTAAACATATTGTGTGTGTGTGTTACTAATTACATTATAAAGAATCACTTATTGATAAATAAAATTAGAAATATAACATAAGAAATACCATTACATCACAAAAATAAAGTGAACCTATGCTTATTTCGCACACAAGTTTCCAATATTGTAATTCAAATTTTCGAACCATGTTAATAATAATTGTACTTTTTAAACGTATTATGTGTGTGTTACTAATTACATTATAAAGAATCACTTATTGATAAATAAAATTAGAAATATAAAATAGGAAACACCATTACATCACAAAAATAAAGTGAACCTATGTTTATTTCGCACACAAGTTTCCAATATTGTAATTCAAATTTTCGAACCATGTTAATACTAATTATACTTTTTAAACATATTGTGTGTGTGTTACTAATTACATTATAAAGAATCACTTATTGATAAATAAAATTAGAAATATAACATAAGAAACACCATTACATCACAAAAATAAAGTGAACCTATGTTTATTTCGCACACAAGTTTCCAATATTGTAATTCAAATTTTCGAACCATGTTAATACTAATTATACTTTTTAAACATATTGTGTGTGTGTGTGTTACTAATTACATTATAAAGAATCACTATTGATAAATAAAATTAGAAATATAACATAGGAAACACCAGTACATCACAAAAATAAAGTGAACCTAACATTATTTCGGCTATTGTATCTTTGCACGTCTAATCAGTTTGGCGTCCGTCAATCGACTCGTCATTTGGGTAACGTCGATATAACGGGAAACTATAACGTGACGCTTACCACATTCGTAACAATATGTAAAAATACTTTAAAGCTTCATGGGATATAAATTATAATCTCTAAAATTGTCAAATACAATTATAAGACAAAATTACAATAATATGTATATTATAATTCTAAATTATAATAGTAATATTACTGCATCATTATAATCATAATCTTGCATAATAATAATGATATTAAAATGTGTATATTTTAAGATGATACATATGCATGTTTCGAAGGTTTAAATTAAAAATCAAATGTTCTTAATGCTCAAATTTTAGCCTTAATAGACCGAGATTGTAATCAAATGGACATGTAATTTTTCTGTTATGAAATTTTCGATTTACAGTGAGTCACGAAAATATTCGAACGCTCTCAAATGAAAAGTTTGATGGGTAAAAAACTATAAGATCCATTAAAAATTACAAAATATTTTTATTCCTGTAGTATCATACAACTATTACGGCTATACGTGTTAAATTGGAAGTGTCTTCGCTAATGTAAACAATACTTATGAAAGATTTGTTACCAATGTCGGCTAAACGGACGCCACAAAAGTATTCGAACGATTAAATGAGTAATTTATTTTTAACGCAAATGTATAGTTTTCATATTTTGTCGGTCCACCATGAGCACTTATTATGGCTTGCAAACGTCGTTGCATGCTGTCAACCAAATTTTCAGTAATTTCTTTTCCTATATTATTCCAAACATCTAAAATTTTTGTTTTTAATCCTTCCTTGGAATTAATATTGTGTTTACTAAGTTTTCTGCCAATTTCTGCCCATAAGTGCTCAATGGGGTTGATATCCGGACTTTGTGGAGGTGTTTCTAATATGTGGGGTACATTATAAATGATCCATTGTTTAACAATATATGCGGTATGTTTAGGATCATTGTCCTGCTGAAAATGAAAATCACCAACTAGCCCTAATTTTTCCGTACTTTGCTTTAAATTATCTTTTAATATTTGCATATACTTATATTTATCTAATATTCCATCAATAATGACAAGGTTTCCAACACTGTCGGCCGCTATACACCCCCACACCATTATGGATCCACCTCCATGTTTCACGGTTGGACGTAGATTTTTAAGGTGCATCTCTCTGTTTGGTTTTCTCCAAATTTTATGACATCCATCGGAGCTAAATATGTTAAATTTGCTTTCGTCCGAAAAAATAATGCGTTTCCAAAAGTTCTTATCCTTGCTCACATATTTTTTAGCGAAATTTAGTCTCTTCTGCTTGTTGATTTTGCTAATAAATGGTTTCTTTCGAAGAATACGACCATGAAAATTGTTTTCACGTAGGATTCTTCGACAAAGTTCCGGATGAACTTGTTTCCCAAAGCTATCAGCGACTAGTGTAGCAAGTTTGGGGGCCGAAATTATGGGGTCTTTTTTTATTTCACTCACAATTACATTCTCTTCCCTTTTCGTTAATTTCTTGGGTCGACCAGAACGGACTTCATCTTGAAGAACTCCAGTTGTTTTTAATTGTTTTACCATGTAGCGAATGGTAGATTTACTTCTTCCTAATAACTTTGCTATTTCGCCATAGCTCTTGCCTTCATTGTGCCACTTCATTATCAGTTTTCTATCAGTGATACTAGTTTCGGACTTTTTTGCACACATTATTAATACAAATTTGACACTCTTGTTAACGCTTGCTGTACCGAGCAGGGGAAGCGTGTAACATCAACCGAAGGAACCAATGTTTACAATTTGTCGAATTTAAGGATTGTTTTGTTTACAAGTTTTGTCGTTCGAATACTTTTGTGGCGTCCGTTTAGCCAATGTCGGCAACGAATCTTTCATAACTATTATTTACGTTGTCAAAGACACTTCCAATTTAACATGTACAACCGTGATGGTTGTATGTTGCTACAGGAATAAAAATATTTTGCAATTATTAATGGGCCTCACATTTTTTACGCGTCAAACTTTTCATTTGAGAGCGTTCGAATACTTTCGTGGCTCACTATATATTAAGTCGTCCCATAAGTTCGTGCCGCGGATTGAAAAGTATTTTAATAAAAAACCACAGAAATTTTATAGTGACGGTATAATATCTTTACCAAAAAGGTGGGAAGAGGTTGTAGAACGAGAAGGTGGTTCCATTTTTTCGTTTCTGAAAGTACGCTTCAAATATTAATTTAAATAATAAAACAGTAAACAGCACGAACTTATGGGACGACCTAATACAAAGGTGAAACCGTCTTCAAGACACACATGACTAAATCGGTCCACTAAACGGTTGCCTACAATCTTCTTAACGAAAATTAAGTAACAAAGTTACATTATCTACTCCACGGTCTGTTCACTTGCAGCAAAAAGAAGCGAGAAAAAATCAGGTGCACGACACAACGGCATCCACTACATTTTGCTCTAGTTCCAACGATCGTGAAACTCACTATCCCTCTCGGTCACATCGATTGTCAATCGTGGACCAGATCTAGAATGTTTGCCGCGCGCAACAAGATTCGACATTTCTGAATGCATTTCTTTCGGGTGTTGACGTTGCTCGATAGACTGCAGTGGGAAGTTGATTTATTTGGATAACACAGTAATTCTTCGCATGGTCTCATCGATTATGTTGCTCTTCGTGACGTTGTAGATCAACAACACTTGTGACAAGTTGATAAACGATAAGTGCTATTATTTTTAGCAGAGGGAAGAATCATCTGATTGTGATCATTTGTGATTGGGGTAAGATTGTTTGACTTTATCCGTTGAGTTTTCTTAATATCCACCGTTAAATTAATTGTATTCCCATTATAATATTATTTTTCATAACAATAAATTTTCATAAGTTCATAATTTGTCATATTTTTCGAATTCACAATAATATCTTGCCTCAAGTTTATCAACAATATTTCTCTTCATATCTATAACAATAAAATAATTTTTACGTATTCTTAATATTTTATTAATGTAAAATTGTTATGGATGATAATCTAATACAATGAATACTAATAGTTTCAAGTGATTCATATTTTCCTACAAGATTGTAATTGATATGTTCTTCAAACTTTTAATCATCATTTCTTTCAACCTTTCTTTCTGTATTTATTTTATTTCGCAACCACATAATATCTTTGAAATTAATTAGAATTTATCAATTATACTCAAACAATAGAATTTAGAAAATACAGTAAAATCTTTATTTTCAAATTCCATGTGTCATATTCAGATTTCACAGAAACATCAATTAGATAATTAATATGACTCTTAAAATTAATAATTGATACATTATATTCAAATTTAATAGAACTTACTTTTTAAATTTGTAATTAATATTTTTGTTCAAATATATTAGCCACATTTTCTTTGAAATTTATAATTAATATTTTTCCCAAAGTTTATATTAATATTTCATGAAGTGCATTAATATAATGAAATTCTAGTTTTAATTAAAATCTGTGTCAAAATCTCTTTGTTTAATATCATAAATGTTTGTTATAAACAACATACGTGTAGCGACAAAAAACAAAAATAGTATATTTCCCTTGTTATTTTGATTATAGAGGAATATTTTTTATTAATTTCTAGGTCATTGACATTTTATTATTATCTTATTATTAAAATGTTCATAATTAAAACGAAATTGTTATAATACAATAATAATTATTATAATAGTTACAATACTATATCTTTTGATGAACAAAACTGCTAAAAAAAAAATTTTTTTTAAATTTAAAAAAGAAACTTCTTCTCTGAATTGTTATAAATTATAATTATACATTCATTGCCACAATTTCTTACAATAAATTTTATTTAAACTAAGTTTTAAATATAATTTCCATTCAATCTCTTTATCAATCCGTAAATAAACTAATGAAATTCCTTTAGCACTGAAAATAGCATCAATATATCAATATATTAAATAACAAGAAATACTTTTTATTGTTATATTTCGCAATATTGTGTTATGTTATTATTATTACAATAAATATATTATTATTGAAATAGATAATTTATTTGCTTATTTGTACAAAAGTGTTAATTTGCACGAATATCCACTAAATAAACTTAGTGCTTATTCCTCAAAATTCTTGTCGCGGAATTGTATTAATTAGACTGCCACGTTTTATGTTAATTCACATTTTTTAAATCATTTTATAAAAATCTAAATAAGGGAAAAATTCGTTTGCGAATTAGATTTCCGTATAGATTATAAATTTGCATATACAATTAATAGATAAAGTTGCTCAGTCTTACAACTATGAATTAAAAAATATAAAAATTGCTTCTAATGAAGCTTGTACAACTGAAATAATAATAAAATTAGTGTAACAAAATATAATTATCGTGTTCTTAAATATTAAATTCAAATATTGATTTCACTATAATTGAACCATTATAATCAAATAATTATTATTAAGAAATTCACGACAATAAGCGGCGCAGTGCATTAGACGTTTAATAATAAAAACTAAGTGATGTAGGCGGAAGTGAAAGCCACGTAATCTCACTACATTTTAACCTGATAACGTAACCATTCTTTGTTGAATTAGACACAGAATAGCTAATATTCTTTCTTGCCTAAAATAATGATTTAAACAACTTAAACATTTTCCTGTGTTTTTAATACTTTGTGCTTCATCTAGTTACGTTATCCAAAAATGCATCATTTCTCAGACCAAATATTGCGGTTGCACTCATTTATGTGAATCTTTATTTCGTCAAATAATTTTCTAAAAATCAGAATAAGAGAAAAATTAATTTTAAGAAGTAGAAGATGGTTTTGAGATAAGAATACAGTAAAAATACGATTAAACTTTGTTAATAGTCCCGGTTCTATTTCAAGGTTAACTTGATAAAATTTTTATTAAATTTAAAAATCTATTTCAATATCTATTTGAAAATTAATCGAATTAAATTCTTTCGGAAATTTGAATCTACTTGAACGTCTATTTTCAAATTAACCTAATTACGTTCTGACTTAAAGTAAATTTTATTTTAAAATCTATTTTCCAAATAATTCAATTGAACTGTGATCTGATTTCAAATCTATCTTAAAGCCTATTTTAAAATTGATCTAATTGAATTTGAATCCAAATGGAAATTTATTTTAGCCTTACACGTTCGAAGCTATTTTGCCTAAAAAATTCGAACATTTTATCAGATATAGAATATTTTCGTTACATATGATCTTTTTCATGTTGTCCAGACGAAATAATTTACTCATATCGCACTCAAGCGTTTGACAATTTATTAAACACGAAGACATTTAGCAATGTAGACATTTTTTTTAATTATGGTATAGTAATTTTTAGTGTCGCCTCAGACGAGACAGTCGAGTGCAAACGGTTAAAATAATCCAAATATATTTTAATCTGGATTGGAATCTATTTTAAGATTACGTCACTTAAAATTAATTGGATTTAATCCAACTTTTAAATATCAATCATTAAATTCTTTTAAGGACCCGTACGTTCAGCAGTGAAAAGTCCAAATTTTGAATAATTATACCAGTTAGTGACGTCGACATTAACACTAGATTGCCTAAGGAAGTCATTTTGACTGCTTTTTAATTTCAATTAGAAAAACAATTATGTATATAATGACACCATTTCTTAGAATTTTGTGACTTTTTGTACAACATATAAATGCGTTTATTAATAATTGTAGTCACCTCCCTTCTCCTTCATATCCGGTATACAGGGTGGGGCAATATCTTTGTCCACCTTGAATATTTCCGTTAATTGTAATAATATGAGAAAATGATATATACAAAAGTTGCACGGTATCGAGGGGGAAATATTGTGATGTAGACATTTTTTATGTGCGTGAAGACATTTCGGAGATTTTGAGGTCTCCTTAATTTCTTTAAATGAAAAGACCTACTTTTTGAATCACGAATCGATAGAGTATCAAATTCTGCGTAAAAATGTATTTGACCTCTATATGTCCTAATGTAATAGTTAATGAGATATTATCGAAATAATTTTCCATATGTTCTCACCATATTCAAGTTGAGGGACATCAGTTCGATAAACTTCCAGGCACATAGCAGTGATGCCAGATCGGTTAAATCGAGGGGAATACAATTTACCACCTCTCTAGTGACTAGAGTAATATATGACACGTTGCGCAGCACGTCACGTGACCAATCTACTACGGTCTTAGTGGGAGACGTTGGAGTGGGCTCAGGTAGTAGAATGGGATAGTGGAAGGGGAAAAGGAGGAGAGGAAAATCCACCCAGATTTGTGTGTTTCTGTCATCAGTGGCACATGGTGGGTACGTATGGAAAATAATATCTCGTTAACTATTACATTAGAACATATAGAGGTCAAATACATTTTTACGCAGAATTTGGTACTCTATCGATTTATGATGCAAAAAGGAGGTCTTTTCATTTAAAGAAATCAAGGAGACCTCGAAATCTCCGAAATGTCTTCACGCACATAAAAAATGTCTACAGCACAACATTTCCCCCTCTATATCGTGCAACTTTTGTATATATCATTTCCTTATATTATTACCCTGTATACCGGAAATGAAGGAGGGGGGAGGTAATTTTATATATACATATATATATATATATATATATATATATATATATATGTGTGTGTTATACCTATATTGCCCAACAGCAGTAATTTTGACTGCTTGGGAAATTTTAAATAATCAAATGACTCTTATTATTGAATTGAGTAAATTTCTTCTATGACCAGTTCGGCTCTGTATTGAAATAACAGTTTTCATTTTTTTTCGATTATCGTCACATGATAACATACAAGTACATGATAAATTGTCGATTTGGGCGTATACTTGATAAGTTGCAGTTGCTGAATAAGCTAAAGTAGTACTTGTTATTCGAATCTTTATGCAGTGATACTTGTTCTAACAAGTTGTTTATTTTATTTCTTTTGCGCCCTAAATCCATGAAAGAAATGTCGAATAGAAGCGAGCTATTGGAAAAGTTAACGAACATAAGCGAAGAGTGCTTCGATATAGAATCAGACCCACGAAGACCCACAAAGATCAACTGCAACATCATCAAATGCAACCCATTCTAACAAACGCAAAATTTGTCAAGTACGACTTTGCCACAACAACAAAACAAATAGTATATGTGAAAAATGTCAAAAGTATGTTTGCGGAAGATGTACACATAAAAAGATTGCCACTTTCATTTGCATAAAATGTACAAATAATAATGCATAAATTATTTTTTTTTCCAAGTGAAGTAAATTTTTTTTCTTGTTAATATTTACTAATAACTTGTTATATAACTGTAAATAATATAAAAATATTAAAAATTAATTTTAAACAAATTTCTTTACACATTAGTTTGTAGCGGCTAACGGTACCGCCAATAAAACATTTGGCGTGCAAATGCTTAGCGAAGTTTGGGACACGTGCGCTAGTAAAGCTATTTATGAGGAAACTGTCTTTTCATATTTTCGGCCATCTGCCAGTAAAGATTGTGTTTTAGAATTTTCGTTGCGACAGTCTCAATAGCGCCCACGGGTGTCATAAACTTCGGGTCTCCGAGGGGCCTCGGTACTGGGGCCGCGCGGTCGGTCCGGCCGATGGGCCCGCGAAGCTTCCCGACGCTGGCTCCTGGGAAATCCCGCTACGTTGCCAGTTTTCACGACGACACGACGTTTCGCGAAAGATTCACGGAAAAACGTTTGCAAAAGAGGGGGGCGAGGATCTACGCGTAGGCGGCGCGTTGTTTCGTTTAAGCCACCTATCGGCTAATTCGGAAAGGGCCTTAGCCGATAAGAAGAAATGATGACTTGTACACCGACTCTCAGACAAGACATTTCGTCTCCTGAGAAGGAAATAAAAAGTCTTGTGTAAAGAACATATAGTGATTTCGCAATCATATATTCCTTCAAGTTATTCTTTCACAATGCAGTAATTTTGACTGCTTTTGGGCAATATAGGTATATACTAAGTTTCACTCTTTCTAGTGTTAAGGAACCACCCGGTTTGCCATGTCGTGGGTACCACCAGACCTAACGACTCTCTGCACAGTACATTCCACAGTGTCAACGTGTCAGCCATCCACGTACATATTCCTAGCTCTGATCGCTGAAATATTCGGACAATCGAAAGATCAATACCCAGTGCACAATGTCGACACGTCGAACTCTCCATGGGGGATTGCAAGTTATAAACAATCAGATGGCATAACCCGATCTTTCGGAAATCGACATAGGGACAGGGTCTGTCGTTACAAACCGGAAAACTTTCCGCTGTCAGATGATCCACCGTCGGTACAATTATCGCCGTCCGCTTATTGTTCACGGCACGAATACAAGCCGTTCTTCTCGATAGGCGTCAAGGATGAAAGCGAGGAAAGTGCCGATTTTGCTCGGGTTTACAGCCCACGGGGAATCGCTCCAGGAATTACCAGTCTTTCGAAAATTTACGACTTTCTTATCCCGAGAGGTAAGTACCAACTTTTGCATACATACAGGCTGGGGCAATAACTTTGTCCACCTTAAATATTTCCGTTACTTGTAATAATATGAGAAAATGATGTATACAAAAGTTGCACGGTATAGGGGGGGAAATGTTGTGATGTAGACATTTTTTATGTGCGTGAAGACATTTCGGAGATTTCGAGGTCTCCTTGATTTCTTTAACACGTTGACTGCCGTGTCACCCATATATGGGTGACGGAATTATTTGTCCATATTTAAAAATTAATTATTACGCTAATGTAATCATTCTATAAAATTTGGTTAATATCTGGAAAATGCAAGAAGGTTAAAACGTTACACAGTGTCACACATTTTAATTCTGTAATCATTATTTTATTAAATATATTGTTTCGATTTTATGAAATTTTTGAGGTCGCTGCTTTGGCAGTCAAAGTGTTAAATGAAAAGACCTACTTTTTGCATCATGAATCGATAGAGTACCAAATTCTGCGTAAAAATGTATTTGACCTCTATATGTTCTAATGTAATAGTTAACGAGATATTATCTTCCATACGTACCCACCATGTGCCACTGATGACAGAAACACACAAAACTGGGTGGATTTTCCTCTCCTCCTTTTCCCCTTCCACTATCCCATTCCACTACCTGAGCACGCTCCAACGTCCCCCACTAAGACCGTAGTAGATTGGTCACGTGACGTGCCGCGCAACGTGTCACATATTACTCTGGTCACTAGAGAGGTGGTAAATTGTATTCCCCTCGATTTAACCGATCTGGCATCACTGCTATGTGCCTGGAAATTTATCGAACTGATGTCCCTCAACTTGAATATGGTGAGAACATATGGAAAATTATTTCGATAATATCTCATTAACTATTACATTAGGACATATAGAGGTCAAATACATTTTTACGCAGAATTTGATACTCTATCGATTCATAATTCAAAAAGTAGGTCTTTTCATTTAAAGAAATCAAGGAGACCTCAGAATTTCCAAAATGTCTTCACGCACATAAAAAATGTCTACATCACAATATTTCCCCCTCGATACCGTGCAACTTTTGTATATATCATTTTCCCATATTATTACAACTAACGGAAATATTCAAGGTCGACAAAGATATCGCCCCACCCTGTCTATTGCGCGTAGCTTTCTGTTCCTCTAATGAATCGGACAAATACAGGATGATTCAGCTAGGTATGCCACCTACAGTATTTGTAAATTATTTGGTGTATGAAAAAGTTGTTGCATTGAAAGTTGTATGGTTTCAAGTGTAGCATACAATTTAACAATTAGTTTTGTTTTGTTTAACTTCTTTTTATCAAGATATAAAAGTCACCTTGAGTTTATTTAACGTAAATAGTAAATAATCATGTGGTTGCAGAGAGAATTGAACACTAAATAAAGAACTATTAGGTATAGGCAATTAATGCTTAAAATGTTTTCTATTGTGCGGTATACATCGACAAGTGCAAATTATACACATTAAAGTGTTTCTTGAGATATATTATAAATAAATAACTTTTGAAGAGCACTTCCTTCTGCACACTTCACCCACGTGGCAATCATTTCAAATTAACAATCGTCGGAGAAAATAAAATACTCCTGGAATGATGTAATGTTAAAAATCAGGCAACAACATTGTCATTACTCGTTGCACGGATTTGACATTCGACAGTTTCTTGTTATTTATTTAAGATTTGTATGACAATAACTATTAGCGTATTTTTAACCCAAATGCTGATTGATTACTTTCTTCGGGAACATCTCAAAAACCAAGTTAATCGCAAAAGGTATCAATGACGCCTAAAGATATGAAAAATCGTATCATGAGAGCATGTAATGACTTAGGAACTTAGGAACTTAGTCAAATTTATTAACCCTTAGCACTCGAATGGCGACTCTGAGGCGCCACTACAAATTGCTAGACCATTATTCCGAATATTGTTTACATGATTAAATTTGTTTATATGTAATAAATTACTAAACATTTAAATATTGTATGAGGTACTATATCAGTTTCGTAAGCATATAATGAAAAAAACTTATGTACGATAAAAATGTTTTAGGTTAGAAGATATGTTTGGTTTTTTAGTAGAAATAGAGTGCAAAGGGTTAAACAACAAATCTATTAATTGCAATGGAGAACATTTTCAGCATTATTTGCATTAAAATTCATTCATAGAGAATATTTCAGTATATACTTTTACTTTTACATCCGATGACTGACTGTTTTTTTATTCAGGATTCACCTCTGTCTTCAACCACAAGGTTAAAATTTACTGTTTAAAACAAGGTAACCGAAGGTGTCTTTTATATCTGTATAAAAACAGAAGAGAAATAATTCGTATGCTACTCTTGAAACCATACAACTTCTGACTTGATCATTTTTTCATATAACAAATAGTTTACATGTAATTTGGATGGCACACTAAGCTGAATCACTCTGTATTCATGAGAGAGCACGGTAGTTCGACTACGGTCCGATTCAGGTAACTACATATTATACTCTTCGCTATGTAGTATATAGGCGTATTTCTCTCTCTCTCTCTCTCTCTCTCTCTCTCTCTCTCTCTATGTATATAGTTTTAGTGCTAGTTAGTGTAAGTTAGAAGTTAAGGTAGTGTAAGTTAATTATAAGATAGTGTAAGTTAGTTTTTAGGATAAGGCGTTTTAAGGAGAGTGGATAAAGGGGGCGAGGGGAAGAATTGTAACCCTGAGGGGAACCAATAAAGCTTATATATATATATATATATATATATATATATATATATATACTCTTCGCTATGAAAGAATGATTCTACAGCATATGATATACATTGTGTATAGTTAAATTGTATAGTATGAATATTTTTATTTAGAAATTTAGGGGGTATATAAATAAAAATTGAATTATTATAAAATTTTGATTAAAATTGAAATTATTAATTTTGTGTATAGTTAAATTGTATAGTATGAATATTTTTATTTAGAAATTTAGGGGATATATAAATAAAAATTGAATTATTATGAAATTTTGATTAAAATTGAAATTATTAGTTTTGTGTATAGTTAAATTGTATAGTATGAATATTTTTATTTAGAAATTTAGGGGGTATATAAATAAAAATTGAATTGTTATAAAATTCTGATTAAAATTGAAATTATTAGTTTTGTGTATAGTTAAATTGTATAGTATGAATATTTTTATTTAGAAATTTAGGGGGTATACCGAAAGAGAAAGTACATACCGGGGAATAATGGCAGAATACTTTGTGTACAGGACGTAAAAAAAAAATGTGTCGTGACTCTCAGAAATGATTATCTACGGATCGGTAGAGATCATTGGAAAGAAACCCCTACAAAATTGATTTTGTCTCACACAATCAAAAATTCAATTTTCTTTATCGTAAGGTGTAGCATTAATCATAAGGATAAACAGTCTAAAAGGAATCACAGTATTTAATCGATAAATGTCACAACACGTGTACGGCCAGTGACACTTCGTGTTCAGGTATACTATTCTTTGACTTGTGCCGAACGTAAAAAAGGGCAGCGAGGCTCGAGAGGCCTCGCTCGCGGAGAAATGTAACATAATACGGGTCGAGTGTATCGGTGTGATACCACTACTGCTCCAATGACAAAACTTCTTTATTTTTTATTATTTTTTTTATGTAAGTTTCTCCAACATATTCGTGGCATTTTTCTAATGAAAATGATAACAAATAAGATATAATTCCGATGATATTTACTTGTGTAATGGACGATGAAAGTATCGTATAATTATTCAAGTGACCATACCTCTGTACGGAAATGCCAAATCGGGAAAAATCCGACGGTTTATTACCCCCCCCCCTCACACTATTCAACTTTTCCAAGTAACAACTCATTTTTACCTGGGATGAGTTTCACGAAATCAACTTTTGTCGAGCTAGATCGGCCAAATCCCCCCAAAAATTTATGTGACAGCTTGAGATTCAGGAGTTCTAGGGTTAAGTGGGTCTTATGGTCTACAACGTCATTTTGTAGGCATTGTTTGGAAATATTTTTGTATTGAAGTTTTGCAATGTATATATACATATATATATATATATATATATATATATATATATATATATATACATATGTATATACAGGGTGTCCCACATAAATGGAAACACCTAAATATCTGTCGTATTTACAGTCCTATCAGAAAACTTCAGAGGGCAAAGTGAACACTATTGCAGGGGGCAAATATAATGGTAAAGAAAAAAATCTTTTATGTCGTGTTTTTTAATGAAATTTCAAAGTCACCGATGTTTTTTTTTAATAGAATAGTATATTTTTTTACTATAGCATGATAGACAATAAAAAACTGAATTTAGTGGATACCACCTTTTTGACCTTGAAATGACCTTGAGCAAGAATAATCATGTTGGAGCGGATAAAGTGTGGAAGTTTAAAACTTACGTGTTTCACCAAAGATTACGCGTTGTTTACGTCGGGTTGACCTTTACAAACCACAACAAATGTTTGAAATATTTTTCATAGTAAACAGCGTATGTTTATGTTAGAGTATGTATCATTGAGATCGTTAACAGAAGGTTAATCGCTTAGAATTTTATGCAGCAAAATAATAGACCCGTACTTTATACAAGGAACACATACTGGTATAAAGTACGCTTCATTTTTACGCCAAGATTTGTCGGGCCTATTAGAAGAAATTACGTTATTCGATCGGGAGCGCATGTGGTTTCAACATGATGGTTGTCCAGCGCATTATTCTAACGTTGCTAGAACGGTGCTAAATACGAAATATCCTGGACGCTGGATTGGGCGACGAGGAACAATTCCATGGCCAGTCCGTTCTCCGGATCTGACACCATTGGATTTTTATCTATGGGGCAAGATAAAATGTATTGTGTGCAAAGATAAACCCACAACGCCAGAGGATATGCGGCAAAGGATTACTGCAGCATGTGCTTCAATTACGTCTCAGGAAATCGACAATGCCTACAGATCATTTAATGCAAGATTGCAATATTGCTTAAATGAGGATGGTCAACATTTCGAACATTTATTATAATATGTAAAGGACAACCCGCCGTAAACAACGCGTAATCTTTGCTGAAACACGTAAGTTTTAAACTTCCACACTTTATCCGCTCCAACATGATTATTCTTGCTCAAGGTCATTTCAAGGTCAAAAAGGTGGTATCCACTAAATTCAGTTTTTTATTGTCTATCATGCTATCGTAAAAAAATATACTATTCCATTTAAAAAAACATCGGTGACCTTGAAATTTCATTAAAAAACACGACATAAAAAATTGTTTTCTTTACCATTATATTTGCCCTCTGCAATAAGTGTCACTTTGTCCTCTGAAGTTTTCTGATAGGACTGTAAATACGACAGATATTTAGGTGTTCCCATTTATGTGGGACACCCTGTATATGGTAAACTACATCAAATCGCAACCCTTACAAACACGCCTATCGAAGATACTTTGTGCGACTATGAAAGCTCAGCGAGAATCTTTACTTTTACACATTGAGATAATGTGAATTAATTTGCTCCATTTGGATTTAAACACCCAGTATATGGAAACAGATCGCAACCCTTACAAACACGCCTATCGAAACTACTTTGTGCTACTATGGAAGCTCGGCGAGAATCTTTACTTTTACACATTGGGATAATGTAAATTAATTTGCTCCATTTGGATTTGAACACCCAGTATATGGAAACAGATCGCAACCCTTACAAACACGCCTATCGAGAAAACTTTGTGCGTCTATGGAAGCTCAACAAGAATCTTTACTTTTACACATTGAGATAATGTGAATTAATTTGCTCCATTTGGATTTAAACACCCAGTATATAGAAACAGATCGCAGCCCTTACAAACACGCCTATCGAAACTACTTTGTGCTACTATGGAAGCTCAGCGAGAATCTTTACTTTTACACATTGAAATAATGTGAATTAATTTGCTCCATTTGGATTTAAACACCCAGTATATGAAAACAGATCGCAGCCCTTACAAACACGCCTATCGAAACTACTTTGTGCTACTATGGAAGCTCGGCGAGAATCTTTACTTTTACACATTGGGATAATGTAAATTAATTTGCTCCATTTGGATTTGAACACCCAGTATATGGAAACAGATCGCAACCCTTACAAACACGCCTATCGAAACTACTTTGTGCTACTATGGAAGCTCGGCGAGAATCTTTACTTTTACACATTGGGATAATGTAAATTAATTTGCTCCATTTGGATTTGAACACCCAGTATATGGAAACAGATCGCAACCCTTACAAACACGCCTATCGAGAAAACTTTGTGCGTCTATGGAAGCTCAACAAGAATCTTTACTTTTACACATTGAAATAATGTGAATTAATTTGCTCCATTTGGATTTAAACACCCAGTATATGAAAACAGATCGCAGCCCTTACAAACACGCCTATCGAAACTACTTTGTGCTACTATGGAAGCTCGGCGAGAATCTTTACTTTTACACATTGGGATAATGTAAATTAATTTGCTCCATTTGGATTTGAACACCCAGTATATGGAAACAGATCGCAACCCTTACAAACACGCCTATCGAAACTACTTTGTGCTACTATGGAAGCTCGGCGAGAATCTTTACTTTTACACATTGGGATAATGTAAATTAATTTGCTCCATTTGGATTTGAACACCCAGTATATGGAAACAGATCAGATGGAAAAAATTTTTTCTTTATCATTATATTTGCCCCCTACTATAGTATCACTTTGTCCTCTGAAGTTTTCTGATAGAACTGCAAATACGACAGATATTTAGGTGTTCCCACTTATGTGTGACACCCTGTATACAATATATATATATATATATATATATATATATATATATAGATATATATATATATATATATATATATATATAGATATATATATATATATATATATATATATATATATATATATATATGTGTGTTTTATTATTTGGGGTGCGTAATATAATGTTTGAAGTCAAAATACTTAAAATGTAAGAATTATAGTTGGTTAAACAGGATATATGAAAAAAGTGACTTATGGTCGACACAATTCCAGCCGATCTACTGGTATAAAACAGAGTTTGACTTTACTTGCTCGCGAGGACCGTTTTCCGAGGGCTACGCCTCCTCGACCCGGCCACGCGTCTCACTCCCCGTGGTCGCCTACGTGCTCGGACGGGCTCAGGCGCGATCGTAACAGACAGATGAATGTGGCGCATAAGGGGCGACATTCGTTTCAATAGGTTTCCACATTACCATCGAGGTACTATTGTCAATGCGTTTTTTTTATTAGTGGTATCCCCTGTAGGCCTATTCCACTATGTCAGACGATAATTTCAGCGACTTCGACTCGTTTAGAAATGATCTAATTCTCTTCGAGAATCCCCTCACTGTCAAAATTGCAGATCAAGCCCTCGAGTTTCAACGAGAACTGTGCGATCTTCAGCACGACATCTCTCTGAAAACGAGGGAAGAAAAACGAGCCGAATCTTCAAAACGCTGGAAGAATCAAAGTACCCTATTCTTCGAAATTTTGCGACACGAATATTCTCAATGTTTGGATCAACTTATCTGTGCGAAAGCTCATTTTCAACAATGCGCTATATGAAATCGGATCACCGTACACGTTTAAATGATTCTTCCGTAGACCTTAACCTGAAACTTTCCGTAGACCTTAACAATTTGTCAAGCACGTCTAAACGTGCACGAAGATCAAGTTGTTCCGGACCGTATTAAAATTTAAACAATAGAATTAAAAACTATTTTTAAAATTTATCTTATGAATTTATTTTTTTAATTAATTTTCTACAGCTATTGTCCGAAATTATCGTGTGACATAGTGGAATAGGTCTACAGGGGATACCACTAATAAAAAAAACGCATTGACAATAGTACCTCGATGGTAATGTGGAAACCTATTGAAACGAGTGTCGCCCCTTATGCGCCACGTTCATCTGTCTGTTATGATCGCGCCTGAGCCCGTCCGAGCACGTAGGCGACCACGGGGAGCGAGACGCGCGGCCGGGTCGAGGAGGCGTAGCCCTCGGAAAACGGTCCTCGCGAGCAAATAAAGTCAAACCCTGGTCTAAAATAAAAAATGAAGTAACATTATGAGTAAGCATGAATGCAATTATGGTGTGAATTAAAAGAAATAAGATGGCGGGATTTGGAATGTAGAATTTGTACTTTTTTTACGCATTTTCTTCACATTTGGCATCAGACAAAAATAGAAATATATCAGTATTTGCTCAAGTATTTGATTCATGCAATAGTGGCAAGTTTTCTCAAGATTCTCTCAAGATTTAAAGTTAGTCGCACAACTAGATCCTGAGATATCTTGTCAGCCCTGTTAGAAAATAAGGTTTCGAGAGAAAGGCATTTAATTTTAATACTATAAGTTATATGGGGTGTCCCATTTTAAATAATTGAAGATGTACGGTTTCACAGGGATTTCGCATTAAGCTGTTATTGACTTACCCATAAGTTGACCTCGTAAAGGCCTATAAAGATCAACTTCGAATTTTTAAATTGGAACTCATGATTTTTATTGTATATTATTATTGTTTATATCAAGGCGTTTTCGAAATACTACCTGAACGTAATGTTAGCATTAGTCATTCCACTCTCAAAGTTGACGAGTATGCAAGTATATTTATTTAACATCTTTGTAATCAAAGATGGCGGTAGAGATCAAAGAATCACAACAAATCACTTCGGTTAGAAATAATTTCTATTTGTCCTCGTAGATGAAATGTACACGAAAGCACAAAGCAACAAGCAGTTCAACAATCCGTTTCCCATTATAGTGCCAAACTTTGGGAACAGGTTAGAAGGTGAACGTTACAGTCTGCAGCTACAGAGGATAATTGATGATCTAGCTGATCCACAGCCCTATCAAAAGAACCTGTTAAACTATCGCATGAACGCAGACATTATCAACAATTTGAAATCACCGCCACAGAATAGAGCGAATTTTCATGGCGCAAGAAACAATATTCTGGGCGATAATCTTTTCACGAAAGAGTATGATTTTATCATAGTGGGAGCTGGATCCGCTGGCTGCGTTTTGGCCAACAGATTGAGCGAAATTACAACTTGGAAGGTATTTCATTACTATATATATTATTTCTCAATTGTCAAACCTTCGTATTGATTATTTTCAAAAACCAATTAATACCATTTCTACTAAAGGTGTCAAGAGACACCTTTTAAAATTTTACATAAAAATTGATCGGGACTGCAAAGATGCACTAAAGGGAGATTATTCAATAAAACTATTTCTTTGAATATACAGGATGATCGGTAACTAGTTGTACAGCCGAAAAGAGGGTATTTAACATAAGAAACAAATCGAAATAGATGTACATAAAACCGCGGTAGGAATAGTGTTAAAAAGAATTTATTATTATGTGTGTTACGGTTCTGAATTATAATATGCTAATTTTCTTAAATCATGTTTCACTACTTTTATCACTTTTTAAATTGTTACGAATAGTAACTAATTAACACATTGTTAGGTTCGAGTCTGTGTAAGTTATTGTTTTCAAAAACCAGTCTTTCCAAAAAAATTATTTCTCTAGCATTGTGTTGTTCTAGCCAGTTAAAGGAGGATGGTGATTTGGAACTTGTTAAAATGATATTTCAATCAAATATACGCTATGTTGTGAACACAGAAACTGTAAAGGAACCTGAAAAATATTTGCCGCCTGTCTAGATTGAAATTTTCGAAATTTTTGTTATGACAAACACATGTTCCTTTTTTTAAGTATTATGATATGATAAAATAATTGTTAGAATTTTTATGACGAGGTTAATGTATGTAATTGTACAAGCATTTAGTTTATTACTAGAACACTTTTGGACAATGGTGAATAGCGAGCGAAATCAGCAGAAAGCCCATATTTCGATTTTATTGTCATCGGAGATGAGTAATTGTTAATGTATGTAATTGTAGAAGCATTTAGTTTATTACTAGAACACTTTTGGACAATAGTGAATAGCGAGCGAAATCAGCAGAAAGCCCACATTTCGATTTTATTGTCATCGGAGATGTGTAATCCAATAAGTGGGCTTACAATTCGTGGCATGTTTAATAGCCAAGAAGCCTCAAAATTGTCATAACATCGTCACGGACGATATTGTGTTCTATGACCCGTTTCAACGAAGAAGCCCTAAAAGCTGCTCGACTTTTCAGTGAAGGGATTACCGATCTTCCTATCCTCTTTTTCTAACAAAAGAAGTCTACATTATTGCCACTTAAGAAACTACAAATCATTTGTTTTATCGATATATTCGAATCATTGTAGTACCCAGATATCACTCGGACGTCCAATGTACGTCCAATGTTCGTCCGTACCGGACATATGTACGATTTATGTCCCAGGTATGTCCGACAGAGGTCCCAGTTATATCCCAGTACGTGCATAGGACGTCCCGCGCGGACGTTAATTGGACGCCCGTTAGTGGGACATATAAAAGCGTGTTTGCACCATCAACAATTTTCTAAATATGTAAATATTGGTTTAAAAGAATTTTACAAAAATACCATTGATTATCACATAGCTAGAAAAAGAGGAATCGATCAAATAAAAAAGAGTGGACTTTTGCCGGGCCGAACCTAGTATAAGCATATTAACAGTCGTGCGCCTAACGCGCTGGCCCAACCGAGTTCTTGGTAACACAATTAATATTTTCAGATACTATGCGCGCTGATGTACGAGGTAATCGTAATACTAATCAAGTTAATTTCATTTTCCAACTATTTCTGTGAAATGTTCAAGTTTATCAGTGTCCAATAGACTTACAGAATAAATAAAATCTAACAATTTGAAAATTAAGTCATTTTTTCACGGAAGAAACGTCGAAAAATTAGTTTTTTTCAAACAACGGCGCCGCGAACTTAAAAATCTGAAAAAATTCATAAAATATATTTTGAGTATAATAATAGAAACACAATATAGCAACCGAAAACATACGAAATAATCCAAGTCCCACGTCCCTGGCAAGTACGAAATAATCTATGTCCCACGTCCGTGATATGTCCGAAATTTATACCCGATGGATGTCCCACGGACGTAAAAAACGAATGTCCATGGGACGTCCGAAATTTATGCCCGAGGGATGTCCGACGAACGTAAAATCGGATGTCCCTGGTACGTCCGAAATTTATGGTCGAGGGATGTACAATGGACGGAAAATCGGATGTCCCTGGTACGTCCGAAATTTATGCCCGAGAGATGTCCCACGGACGTAAAAAACAAATGTCCATGGGACGTTCGACATTTATGTCCGAGGGATGTCCCACGGACGTAAAATCGGATGTCCATGGGACGTCCGAAATTTATGTCCGAGGGATGTACAACGGACGTAAAAAACGAATGTCCATGGGACGTCCGAAATTTATGCCCGAGGGATGTCCGACGAACGTAAAATCGGATGTCCCTGGTACGTCCGAAATTTATGGTCGAGGGATGTACAACGGACGTAAAAAACGGATGTCCATGGGAAGTCCGAAATTTTTGTCTGAGGGATGTCCCACGGACGGAAAATCGGATGTCCCTGGTACGTTCGAAATTTATGCCCGAGGGATGTCCCACGGACGTAAAATCGGATGTCCATGGGACGTCCGAAATTTATGTCCGAGTCACGTCCAACGGACGTACACGACGGACATTGGACGTATCGGACGTAAAACAGACGTACGGTGCTATCTGGGTAGCGATGTTTTGTGACGATTTTATTTAAAAAGAAAAAATGTGTTTTGCCTATGGGGCAATCACGCGAATAATTGAAATTGTAATACATATAATGATCGATGATATTTAATATTTTTCATAGCCTGTTTAATTAATTGTGAATTTCACGAATACAATTGACAATTTATAATGTAAATTCAAATATAAATTAAAAATAATTAATTATATTATTATTTATGTAGTTCAATTTCAAACATAAATAGCATTGTTACAACGCATCATTGCATTTATTAAAAAAATAAGTCGGGTTAGAATGATATCTTCGTATAGTATTTAAATTTTTATTAAAAAATATCGTAGCTCATTATATTATAGATACAATAATATGTGTATTTTTATCAATTTTACATAGCATTTTCTAGGCGCTAAAAATGAAACATGTCATTGGCTTAATCTTGTTTAACACTAGATTTACGGGGCCCGCCAAAATGACGGATTAAAAAATTTTTAATTTACGATTATTAAGAGTGTAAGGAGGCATTCGTGAGGAATTATTAAATAGATTTATTTTTTTCTGTACATATTACAATAAAAATCGTTGAAGATTTAAGTAAATACAATTTTATTATTTTTATAAAGGAATGTAAAATAATCAATTTTAGTGCTCCGTAAACCTAGTGTTAACTAATTCCAATTTGCTGATTATTTTCTTCTCACCGTTTTTCCATTCTTTCGCAAGAGAAAAGTTTTTTAAAATGCTTTGACCTGAAGTTTATTAGTCAGCTATTCACAATGCACTGTTGGGCTCATAAAAGTGAGACTGATTCTGCTTATATGCATCGTAAAGACGCATTCCTTTCGCCCGTAAACTCACTTTCCACGTTCCATTGTTATTTCACGTCCGCCTTAACCTACCTTAACTTACGCAAAGTACAACATGGTGGTAAATTCTATCGAACATCTACAAATTCGTTTAAAAAATTATAATTAGTGAGAAGTTTTGTGCAAATTAAGATTTTGGATTTTCTTGTTAGCAATCAAAATTACAAGGCATTTATAAACAATAGAATATATATGTAAACCAGACTTTGTGAAACATTTTGTAGTCAATTAGTTTAAAATGATAGTAAAACTAGTTTAATTTTAGAAATTATACACAATGACCCACACCAAAGGTTTATACATACGGATTAAGTCTATACAACTTAGTTTCATAGCTGTTATAACAATTACGAATAATTAAAGTGAAGTTCTACATTACAAAATTTAGTTGCATTTGGATCAAACTGGGAAAAATTATTTAATTTATACGAAAATGATAGTACATACAAAATAAAGAACAAAGTTATTTTAATTTATCTTATCAAATATTAACATATTTGAAATTATATGCTCAATTTCTCGATAGAAACGACAATACGTAATATGCAGGATGTCTTAGTTGAAGAAGGCTACGCAAATTTTTCTTTTCCGTTGGAACAACTTGAATGTTAATAAAGGGTGGCGTCTTTTTGTTCGTCTTTTTTTATTTTAGACTTATTTTAAACTGTTTTCTGCTGACGAAACTTTTAATAGTACATATAAATCTTCAGATACTGCTGTTAGAAGCTGGCATCGAAAAACCGGAAGTAGCAGACGTTCCAGCGTTTGCCTCGATGTTACAGGCAAGCAACATTGATTGGATGTATCGCACGCAACCGGAAGCACACTCTTGCCGATCCAGAAGAGGCGGTGGTTGTGCATGGGCAAGGGGAAAAGTAGGTATTTCGAAATTAATAACAATTCGATACAGTTTTATAAACAGTATTAAGCAAAACTTTAACTTGTATCGCTTAGAGACGAAAACAGGTAGGTATGTATTTTAATTTAGATACATGTCAGATAAATGTAAACTTTCCGGTAAAATGGTTGGTAAATAAGCTTAAAAAATTTCAGAAGATTTGAAACGGTTATTGAAATTCGCGTAGAAATATTAAATGGATATAGAACGGGCAATTCGATATACTTTTGTGAAGTATCACAACGCTCTCAATACTTTCGTAAAATATCAAACGGGTATGTATCGATACTTTCATAAAGTATCACTCGGGAAACGGTCCTCGCGAGCAAATAAAGTCAAACCCTGTGCTAATAGAATAGAATTTCGTTTCATCGTTTCATCGTTTCATCGTTTCATCGTTTCATCGCCAGATCGGTTTTACTCCTACATCGTCGAGGTTTTTACTCCTACTGCATCGAGGTTTTTAATCCTACTGCGTCGAGGTCTTTACTCCTACCGCGTCGAGGTTTTACCCCAGATAGCACCGTACGTCCGTGGGACATCCCTCGGACATAAATTTCGGACGTCCCATGGACATTTGTTTTTTACGTCCGTTGGACATCCCTCGAGCATAAATTTCGGACGTACCAGGGACATCCGATTTTACGTCCGTGGGACATCCCTTGGACATAAATTTCGGACGTCCCAAGGACATTTGTTTTTTACGTCCGTGGGACATCCATCGGGCATAAATTTCGGACATATCGCGGACGTGGGACATAGATTATTTCGTACTTGCCAGGGACGTGGGACTTGGATTATTTCGTATGTTTTCGGTTGCTATATTGTGTTTCTATTATTATACTCAAAATATAGTTTATGAATTTTTTCAGATTTTTAAGTTCGCGGCGCCGTTGTTTGAAAAAAACTAATTTTTCGACGTTTCTTCCGTGAAAAAATGACCTAATCTTCAAATTGTTAGATTTTATTTATTCTGTAAGTCTATTGGACACTGATAAACTTGAACATTTCACAGAAATAGTTGAAAAATGAAATTAACTTGATTAGTATTACGATTACCTCGTACATCAGCGAGTATAGTATCTGAAAATATTAATCGTGTTGCCAAGAACTCGGTTGGGTCAGCGCGTTAGGCGCACGACTGTTAATATGCTTATACTAGGTTCGGCCCGGCATAAGTCCACTCTTTTTTATTTGATCGATTCCTCTTTTTCTAGCTATGTGATAATCAATGGTATTTTTGTAGAATTCTTTTAAACCAATATTTACATATTTAGAAAATTTTTGATGGTGCAAACACGCTTTTATATGCCCGACAAACGTCCAATTAACTTCCGCGCGGGACGTCCTATGTACGTACTGGGATGTAACTGGGACCTCTGTCGGACATACCTGGGACATAAATCGGACATATCTCGGACATATCGTACGCCCCTGGGACGTACATATGTCCGGTACGAACGTACATTGGACGTACATTGGACGTCCGAGTGCTATCTGGGATGCCTACCGCACCTAAAGAAGTTTCACTTCAAAAGATATTGTAGTTTTCTGTGGATATCATGAGATGAAAGCGAGAAACATTAGAATCGGTGCAAAGCTACAGCAACGCCTTCAACTTTAATACACGTCAGGGATTTTCATGGCGTGTTTTATCTGAACGAGAATCTTTCCGAGTTAATTTATATGTATGGTGCCACGTGGTAGCTACCTTAGTCAAAAAGAGTAACGCGTAAGATTAATTTTAACATTGAGGGAGGAAAACCTTGCTTTACTACTCAATTTTGTTTTTGATTTAGTGAAACCATCTTCTCGAAAATTTAGTAAACAAATTTTTTAACCCTTTTAAGAGAGATGCAGTTAAAGTCAAACCTAGTACGTTAAAAAATTGGATGCCTCGGCCATTACAATTACATTTATTTACTTTTTATCAAATGTGGAAGTAACTAACAATAAGCGCGGATAATAAAAGTTACATCAGTTCCATAAGTACTATATTTTATACCAGATGATGCATGTGTGCAAATTTATTTATTAAATATTTAACTTATTATGAAAATGAATGATCATTATATAAATACAGTTAATTAAAATGTACAGATATCAAATTTACGTGTATAGGTAATAAATTCAAAATCTCATAATTAATTTTCTCAAAGTTTTGTAATTAATGTAGCTTATATCTTGTCTCGCAGAGAAAAATAGATTCGAACTATAGCTTTTGCCACGGCTGTTTTACCATTTCAAATGAAACACGACCATACTTCATTAATACTTCACTTTTTGCTGCAATAAAGTTATCGACTCATTTTCCAAGCTCCACTTCGTTTCGAAAGCGAGTATCGAAGAGGTCACGTTGTACATTTACCATAGATGGAAATGAAATGACAAAACTGACCATTTGAGATCAAATGGTGTCCTCTTTTACTTGAAAAACTGTAAGCCGCAATCATTTTCAACCATTAAAGCGAAGCGAAATGACTTTATATTACTCTATGGCAGTCTATGGTATAAGCTAAATTTTTTAAAGCGTCATGCTCGAATGATTCAATTGCTGATTCGTAACTTTTGATCCGGTAGAACAAGTTCATTATGGTATGCTCTGTTTGGTCTTCTAGATACCGAGGAGCAATTTTTTTCCTAACTTTATTAAGATTCGTTGATACTAGAAAGTATTTTTTGTCTCGCTATGTTAATCACAGCTGTATAATACCACGTTAGATTCGTGGCAAAGAAACGTTCCAGAATTATAGTAGATATTGTAGAATTTTTATTTAGCTCATTTTAAACATTGTTTAAACATATTTACATTCCCTACTAATATAGAAGTTCCTGATTATAAAAACATATGTATCGTTTTATTTAGGCAAGTTTAAAAAATCGTTTTAAATTAAAAATATTTATATCATTTCTACAGATAATACATATAGAATTTTCAAAGTTGACAATTTGACTTTCTTTTTAAAACTTCTTAAAGACTAAAAGTGATGGAGAGAAATGACTTCTAGTAATTGTAATTCCTAAACACGTACTTACATAAAAATTAGTATACAGTGGATCCAAAAAGTATTTAAACGTTACATTTCCGATTCTCGAAAAATGTTAGATACCTAAATTATGGTCATTTCGTAAAAATAAATAGTATAACCATAAATACCATAAAACCTGGACTCCTGATTACATGATGTAGGAGATGGGAAACTAAAGAACCATTTTCCCTAAAAAATGCTGTAACTTCAAATGTCTCCAAACACTTTCAAAAATTTTTTTCGTAAATGAAACTGCCACAAATTTGAAGATGAATGGTTCCTCTTTCCAACGTCTGAAAAACTGATGTATCATTTGTATTCATTGTTTTATGGAGCAAAAATGAGGCACAAGTCCGGTCATGTAAAGACCTCATGGTGTAACCGTGCAACCTATATTACTGTGAAGTTGGCGGCGTACCTCCTATTCGAAGCTCGATAGAGATAATGAAACAAATTTTACTTAAAATTTTTAGGGTGTTGTTTGTAAAGAGAAAGCTTCAATAAATATGTGGCGGCTACTTCCTATGCTCGTCAACAGAGGGACATTACGACAACACCTTTCCCGCTACTACCTGAAGCTTCCTCTGTTTGTACATATACCGTCCTAAACTGTCCTTACGACATCCCGCGTCTAAGGCACGGGTCCGGCTAGATAGCCTTACTGACGAGTCAACTAGCGAGCCTAAGACGAAACGCTTCCTCCTCCTTTTTCCTCCTCTCACACACTTTTCAGCCGCCATAATTGGTGACCCCGACAAAGGAACAACAACGCTACCTTCTGAGCAGAGGAGACAACATCAACAAACCACGGACAACATCAGGAGGACTGGAAGGTGACTACTCTGTCAATGCCTTGCCTGAACTACTGCCCGACCAACAGCGGGGGCTTCTCCCTACTACGCGCTTCTGACGTCATCTTCGCAGCATTATATGGTTTAACGTTCCGCGCCTAAATTTGTGCGACGTTTTCGTATCTACATTTGTACGACGTTCATTCATTGTTTGTGCGACTATATGACTCCTACAAGCGGCTTATGGAGCTACTCAACTTCGTCGATTCGGCAGCATCACTGGCGGGCACACTGGCAGCACACATTCCAGCGACCTCCTTGGATTCCGGCGGAGATCAGCGTAATTAGAGGGAAATTTGTCCAGATATCGTTGCCCACTGGCAAGGGGGTAATGTGGCAGCTACTTCCTATGCTCGTCAACAGAGGGACATTACGACAACACCTTTCCCGCTACTACCTGAATCTTCCTCTGTTTGTACATATACCGTCCTAAACTGTCCTTACGACATCCCGCGTCTAAGGCACAGGTCCGGCTAGATAGCCTTACTGACGAGTCCTCTAGCGAGCCTAGGACGAAACGCTTCCTCCTCCTTTTTCCTCCTCTCACACACTTTTCAGCCGCCACAAATCTATGGTAATTTCAATCACATGAAAAAGGCTATAGCGGTGATTGGGATTCAAGTTCGCCCCTGGCTCGATTTTAATCGAACTTGAGCCATTCGATAGCCTATCGAAAAAGAAACTGTCTGCAAAGTTTCAGCCCCATACCTTATCTGTAAGGGTAGTTATGTAGAAAAATCGAAACTCCAGTTTTTGGACCATTTTCCTCATTTAATGACAATTCAAAATTCTGAAGAAAATCCGACACATTTCGAATGCCAAGCCACACGTTTTCAGATTTTTCGGTTGCAAACTCTGGTTGTAAAAACGAAAAACAAGGAAAAAATTGAGAAAGTGCAGATTTAATATAGAAGACGAAGGGGTACTCTCGCCCACTACTCGCTACATCATGAAGATAAATCTGACAATAAGATGAACAATGGAATATGGGACTAGAAACTTCTAGCTTTAAAACGAGTCTAAATTTATTTCCGTGCGACCATTTCTTACTACATTATCACAGTTTCAATATAGATAATTTTTCGAGAATCGGATATTTAGTGTTCAAATACTTCTTGGCCTCGCTGCATGTATTTCTTAATGCCACTAGTACTTTTGTGTAGGTAATGGGTGGATCGAGTACAATTAACTACATGATTTACATTCGCGGAAATCCGAGGGATTACGATGAATGGGCTGAGAAAGGAAACCACGGCTGGAGTTATGGAGAAGTTTTGCCATATTTCCTGAAATCCGAGAACAACGAAGATCCAGAGGTAGTAATTCCTAACTATAACATTCAGTATGATACCTAGCTATTAAGGTTATTCATTGTCAGATTATATCATTTGTTTCCTCAAGTTATAGAATCAACCGATTTTGATGAAATTTTCAGTGTATAACAAACACAGATCCACAAAACACATATTTTATATCTTCAGTACGGGCTCAAATAAAAATTTTTTTAACGTGCCTTTTTTATTTTTTTCACATAATTTCTACCAATTGTAATTTTTTAAAGATCGTTTTTGCAGGTCATTGAGTAAATCAGTGCTTCTAATTTCTAAAAAAAATTCAAGTCATATGTTTCAATGTTAAAAAAAGGTATTTTGATTTAAAGGGCGTTCGAATACTTTCGTGGACCAGTGGGAGTGACCCTATCAAGTTTATATTTCTAAAACGGGGTCCTAAACAAGTTTATATTCCTAAAACAATTGTATTTAATTCTTCAACACTTATTGGTCTCTTCCAGATAGTTAAAAAAAACCCTCGCTACCATAACCAGGGCGGCTACCAAACCGTTGAGCGCTTTCCCTACATGGACACGACCACTAAAATCCTCCTAAACGCCTGGGAAGAACTGGGCCAGGACTACGTTGACGCAAACACCGATCAACAATTAGGTCTCATGCATCTCCAAACCACCTCTATCCACGGAATGCGGCAAAGCACAAGCGACGCGTTCATCAGGCCAATTCGCCGTAAACGAAAGAACCTAACCATAGAAACTCAAGCCCACGTCACAAGGATCCTGATCGATCACGAAACAAAACGTGCCATGGGTGTGGAATACGTTTCAACGGCCACAGGCCTAACCAAAGTTGTCCTAAGCAGAAAAGAAGTGATCCTCTCAGCTGGAGCCATCAACTCGCCCAAGATCCTCATGCTGTCCGGTGTAGGACCTGTGCAAGAGCTGCTGAAATATAAAATCGAAGTTATCAGCGATCTACCTGTTGGTAAAAACCTCCAGGACCACGTGACAATGGACGGTTTTGTGGTGACAGTGAATTCTACGTCAACCAGCAAAGACAACAGTGGGAAGATCGATGACATATTTCAATATCAACATACTCGTATGGGCCCACTGTCATCGACAGGACCGCTATCCTGCGGAGTCTTTTTGCAGACTATATTTGAACATAAATATGGCTTGCCAGATATTCAGCTCAGCTTCGATGCTAGCAACAAAATGGACTTTGTCAACGACCCTGCTGACTTTGGGGAAACTGCTGTTGAACCTCTATCTTATTACGACGCTTTTAATGTCAGGCCAATCTTGCTTAAGCCTAGGAGTCGAGGATTTATTTTGTTGAATGATTCTGATCCTCTTTGGGGACCTCCTTTGATATTTCCAGGGACTTTTTCTGTTTATCCTGATTCTGAGATCATGGTCGAGGGGATTGAAGCTGCTTTAAACTTGTTTAGGACGAAGTCCTTCCACCAACATGGTTGGCAGTTGGTGGACGTTCCATTGCCAGCTTGCAGACATTTGATTTTTGGTAGCAGGGATTATTGGAAGTGTGTCATGATGGAATATACTTCGACCATTTATCATCCGGTTGGAACTTGTAAAATGGGGCCTAGGTGGGACCCAGATGCTGTAGTGGACCCTAGATTGAAGGTCTATGGGGTGATGGGGTTGAGAGTAGTTGATGCTTCTGTGATGCCGGAAATTGTTCGAGGAAATACGAATGCACCGACTATTATGATCGCGGAGAAGGCTAGCGACATGGTCAAAGAGGAATGGCTGTTCGGCTGATGAGGATGATCATAGAGGTTTCTTATCGGATAGCAATCTTGTTATGAGGTGAAATTGATTTGTTGAATTTGTAGGTGGAGTCGGAAACTCTTTGATTTTTTGTACCCATGGTGAATTGCTCATGTGTGTGTGTGTGTGTGTATTTAGTATGGTTTCTGGAGTCAGTCAACCGAGATAAGGTGATTGAGTCAGTAATGAGTGAGTAATGCAACTTTAAAGTTAGGTGTTATCATAGGGCAGATAAAATCGATCCATTCTACGTTTTCACCGATATCAGTTTTCATCGATATTCTGTCTTCGCTGACATATACAGTGGCCCACAAAAGTGTTCGGACGCCCTTTAAATCAGAATAACTTTCTTAAAATTTGACCAAACCACTTGACTTTTTTTTAGCAATTAGAAGCATCGATTTACTTTTAATATGTGCAAAACAGATTTTGAAGAAGTTGCAATTAGTAGGAATTACATGAAAAAATAAAAATGGCACTTTTTAAAACTTCATTATTTCAGCCCGCAATGAAACTTAAAAATATGAGGTTTGTAGATCTATGTTACTTACACGTATGCTGAAAATTTCATCGAAATATCAGTTAACAAACATATGAGCTACAAGCGGTTGAAAGTGGTGATGATCGCAGTTTTTCACGACTTTTGGTCAGTTTCTGCTTCTTACATCTTTCGATGCGCGTCGTTTTTTCTGCGTCAACCGATTTCGATGAAATTTTCAGCATATGTATAACTAACATAGATCTACAAAAGGCATATTTTGAATTTTCATTATGGGCTAAAATAAAGAAGTATTAAAAACTGCCATTTTTATTTCTTCGTGTAATTCGTACTAATTGCAATTTTTCAAAACCTTTTTTGCATGCGATTTAGTAAATCAATGTTTCTAATTGCTCAAAAAATGTCAACTGGTTTGGTCAAATTTTAAGAAAGATATTCTGATTTAAAGAGCGTACGAACACTTTTGTGAGCCCTGTACATAATCATGTCTATTCAATTAGCGTACTTTCGTGGCATTACTGAAAACAAAGAAACGCACAAACTTATGACTTTCCCTAGTATTAGTCAATATGTATACAAATGTCGCTGAAAGAGACAACTTTCTAATATTGGACTACACGCTTTGGATTTATTTGAAAAGTTAGAACAATTAGTTTACTACATAACGAGAACAAAAAATTTGAAAAAATTGCAATTGGTCGGAGTTGCGGAGAAAATACTAAAGGTTGTATTTTATAACCTTTCTATGTGGGTCTGTTTTAAAAATTTGTAAGATACGTTTTGTAGATCTCTATCAATTAAACGTATTCTCAAAACTTCGACAAAATTGGTCAACGGTGCAATGGAGCTACAAACGTTTCAACATGGTAAAAACTGCAGTTTTTGCTATTTTCCGCACCTAACTATAATAGTGTGGCGGCTACTTCCAATGCTCGTCAACAGAGGGACATTACGACAACACCTTTCCCGCTACTATCTGAATCTTTCTCTGTTTGTGTATATACCGTCCCAAACTATCCTTACGACATCCCGCGCAGTGATGAGAATTCCGTGGGCGCTGGGAGAAAATACTACCACCACTCTGACGTACCGTCTTCCCCTACTTTGCTCCTATCGCGCACGCGTTACACACAAGCGTACCTCTACTCTACGCGGACAGAGTAGAGGTACGCTTGTGTGTAGCGCGTGCGCGATAGGAGCAAAGTAGGGGAAGACGGTACGTCAGAGTGATGGTAGTATTTTCGCCCAGCGCCCACGGGGTTCCCATCACTGATCCCGCGTCTAAGGCACAAGTCCGCTAGATAGCCTTACTGACGAGTCCTCTAGCGAGCCTAGGACGAAACGCTTTCTTCTGCTTTTTCCTCCTCTCACACACTTTTCAGCCTCCATAATTGGTAACCCCGACAAACGAACAACAACGCTACCTTCTGAGCAGAGGAGACGACAACATCAACAAACCACGGACAACATCAGGAGGACTGGAAGGTGACTACTCTGTCACTGCCTTGCCTGAACTACTGCCCGACCAACGGCGAGGACTTCTCCCTACTATGCGCTTCTGACGTCATCTTCGCAGCATTATATTGCTTAACGTTTCCGCACCTAAATTTGTGCGACGTTTTCGTATCTACATTTGTGCGACGTTCATCCATTGTTTGTGCGACTATATGAGTCCTACAAGCGGCTTAGGGAGCTACTCAACTTCGTCGATTCGGCAGCATCACTGGCGGGCACACTGACAGCACACATTCCAGCGACCTCCTTGGATTCCGGCGGAGATAAGCGTAATTGGAGGGAAATTTGTCCAGATATCGTTGACCACTGGCGAGGGGGTAATGTGGCGGCTACTTCCCATGCTCGTCAACAGAGGGACATTACCACAACACCTTTCCCGCTACTACCTGAATCTTCCTCTGTTTGTATATATACTGTGTACTCTCTGATACTGTCCTAAACTGTCCTTACGACATCCCGCGTCTAAGGCACGGGTCCGCTAGATAGCCTTACCGACGAGTCCTCTAGCGGGCCTAGGACGGAACGCTTGCTTATCCTTTTTCCATCTTTTCATAATCCAAAGCCGCCATAATAGATCTAAGGATTCTTACATCTTTCAATGTCTGTCGTTTTTTCCACATCAACCGATTTTGATTAAATTTTTCATAATAAATGTATAACTCAAACAGATCTACAAAAGGTATTTTTCAAATTTTTAATATAGGCCCATATAAAAAAGTTGTAAAATACAACTTCTACTATTTTCTCTGCAATTCTGACCAATTGCAATTTCTAATTGTTCTAGTTTCTCAAGAAATTTCAAGTCGTGAGATAGAATATTAAATAAGTTATCGTCCTTTTAAGACCGTCGGAATATTTATTTTAGTCACTGTAGAATGTATATTGGGGAAATATGATAGTATTGATGTATTTAACACTAGGTGGACGAGACCCGTCAAAATGACGGGTTCTAATATTTTGAATTTACGATCGTTCAGATTGTAAAGATGCATACATGAGAAATTAGTCAACAAATTTATTTCTTTGGGTATATATTCTTTAAAAAATGGCTAAAAATTTGGATAGATTTATTCTTGTTATTTTTAGACTGTTATGTAAAATATTCCGTAAACCTAGTGTTAAACATTGTCGAGGAACTCACTGTCGGTAAAGTAGAACGGAACCGAGAAAATGATTCTTTTAATTAGATGGACGATTACGATATTTTAGAGTTATGTTTATTTTATTTTAACGGTAACATGTATTTTTGAATATTTGATATTCTTCTTTTCAAAGAGATTTCATTGGCCGTGGTGTTTCAAGGATATTCGCAGCCATATAGGCCAACATTGTGAAATCAAATGGAATAGAATATTGCTAATACAAAAATTGGAATCATAAACAAATTAATTCGTATCTATAAGATGAATCACTCTGTGTATATAGTATAGTTATTCGAATATTGTGATGGATTAGAAAGCTAATATTTTAAAGCTAATATTAATTCTTATTTGGTGTACACCACAATATACACTACTTTCACTGCTTTTTAATTTGGTTCAGTTACAATTATTCTTGCTAATTAGAAGAAGAATATGGATAAATGGAAGAATTTACTACGCCTTTGCAAATATGAAATTCATATTCAACATTACCCCAACCAAATGTATAGTAAATTAATATTATTATTTTAAAACAATGAAATAATTTTAGTAATGCATTAACATAACCTTTACTTAACCACTAACTTCATAATTCAAATTAATGTTTCACTTATCTCTTATAGAGTTGCAATTAGATTATTAATAATTCGGTTGTAAGGTAGGTACAATCTAAACTGATAAAATGGTGAAAAATTTATTTAAGAAACTATCTCTTCTTGCGACAAATGCTTCTTAAAATGATTTTTTAACTGAAAAATGGGGCATGAACAAAATGGACTAGGCTTCAGCCCCCCCAAGCGTTAAGGCTCTAGCAATATTATTTAATAAGTTGACAATATGAAATATTATGGTTGTTTTAACAATGTAGAAATGATTAAGTGTAAAAATAACTAAATTGCGTAATTTATAAAATTATTACCAGCAAATGATATACTAATATTGATATCGTTTATACAAATATCTGAATATAATGCGACATAGGGATAGGCTAAAGCTGAATATTGTTGTCTAAATCAGAATCCCTTTACGCTAACTCTTTTTGCTGAACTTTAAATTATTTTTAGTCATTTCTATTTATCTTTAATTATTTTCGATTATTTCCTTTTACTGTAATATTCAATCATTTTTTTCAAAGTAGTATTCAATCATCTTCTTCCAATAAAATATTTTATTATATTTTTCAAAAAGATGTTCAATTATTTTTTGGAAATATTTAGAAGCCACGTTTAGGTGCTTACTTAATTTAGTTATTATTTTCCTCGTCCATTATTTGTTCTGCCTTCTGTCACTAATGGCAGAGAGGGGCTGCCTTTCATGCAGACTTCGAAGTATAGCGTGTTGCCTACTGCAAGGCTTCGGTAACAGTCGTGAACCACAATCATAATCATTAACTATTGTCCTTGAAAAAGTCTATTTATTTTACGACAATAAAATTTAGTATTGCAAAGCTTGTTAGTTAACTTTATTTCAGAGATAAATTACCTTTATTTCAATCTACAAAAGCCATCGTCACGAAAACTCAACTTTCGAGGATTTGACCTTACCTGAAACAAACAACAAAATATTAGATCATTTATAATTAAAGGATTTATAGATTAAATTACTTTGCTACCGGCAGGATTCGAACCCCAGTATATTGATTATTTAGACTAAATATAATATGACATTAAAGTTTTAATTGTCTCATTGTTTCATTAGGCTACAGAAATTTAAAAGAATAATTGTCCGTGTTTGATATCGTCTAAAAAATATTTACTAAAAGTTTTTGAAATGATTTTGTTTTTGAAAGGAGTTTCTTAGGTTATAAATATTATTTTTACCAGTGAGTTGACCTAAATGGGTTTAATCGGCATCATTCGGTTAATCGAGAATTGGATTAAGCGATGTTCGGATGAACGATGTTGAGATAATCGATACTCTACTGTAAATTGAATTATCAACCCCCGAGGCTGCCGATAATTACTCCAATAACCTACTACTTAATTAGACTGCGGAAGATTGTACGAATTCACGTGTTTATGTTGTGCATTACAGATATTGACATATTACATTATTTAATACAAATTTTAGAGATTGATATGTATAATTTAGCAGACATTTTATCAATTAATGTCAATGTGATCTTTGATAAAACTTAGTTCTTCCTGAATGATTTCCATCAATTAGAATTTGGAAAACTTTAAATTTTGCAAAATTTAATTGAAATGCACTTCATAAATTCTGAAAAGTCTCTACGACCAATCAAGCTATAAATTAACCCTCTGCCTACCGTAAAAAAGAACTTTCATTATGCGATAGAAAATTTATACCACGAAACGTAGTAAATATAAAAAAAACTTTTAGCTTTAAATAATAAAAAATAAGAAAAGTAACAAAGTCATGCAATGACAAGATCCCAAGAATTTTAAAAGTTTAAATAACCGCAGTATCTACATGCATCCATAGTTTCATGTTAATTAAGCGAGAAGCATGAGAAATAATGTACAACCTTGTAATAAAAAGGCTCGATTCATTACGCAACAAGTGCAATTGTGTAGAACAAGAGCACTTTTATGGAACAATGCATATGTACAGAGTGTGACAGAAAGTGTGATTTAAAGAAGAGATTCTAGGATATCTTACAATGATTTAACCGCATTTTTTTCTAGAATTTACAAAGCATTTAAAGAATAAGTACAATATTAAAAATTTTCGCCAATGATACTCAGAAGGTGACTATCATAGTTCAATAAAAAAAAAGCAAAATAGTACCATTAGATAAACCAATTTTTTATACAATAAATAGTTTGTAGGTAATACAGGTGGCACTCTTAGGTGAATCACCCTTACACATACCGAGGTACAAAGCTTACCGTTTTCATCATATTCTTTTAATCTGAGGCTTCACTTTCAAGAAAATAAGGGTAATTATATAGAAAAGGTCTGCACAATATTTTAAATGTTTCCTTATTTCGATCGTAGATTATTTTCAATGTTTGAATGCTTTTGGCGCACAGGTTCGATCCTTGAATAATATTCTAAGACACTATTTGCCTTCCTTTTTCCTGAGATCCTACAATTACTACAATATTTTCGACGTTTCGATCTTGCTTCAGATCATTTTTAAGAAAAATTTTTCTTTAAGAAAAAATTGGGTCTGTAAATGATTAAATTCAATTAAGGTTTCACGTGTGTTAATTTTTAAGAAATGAAAATGTTTTCTACTGTTTCTCACTTGCTTTTCATTTCTTAAAAATTAACACACGTGAAACCTTAATTGAATTTAATCATTTACAGACGCAATTTTTTCTTAACACTAGGTTTACGGAGCACTAAAATTGATTATTTTACATTGCTTCGTAAAAATAATAAAATTGTATTTACTTACATCTTCAGCGATTTTTATTGTAATATGTACACAAAAAAATATATCTATTTAATAATTCCTCACGAATACCTCCTTACACTCTTAATAATCGTAAATTAAAAATTTTTGAATCCGTCATTTTGGCGGGCCCCGTAAATCTAGCGTTAAAGAAGAATTTTTCTTGAAAATGATCTGAAACAAGATCGAAACGTCGAAAATATTATAGTAATTTGCAAATAGTGTCTTAGAATATTATTCAAGGATCGAACCTGTGCGCCAAAAGCATTCAAACATTGAAGAATATTTTGTTTGACAAAAACTTTGCAAATTTGATCGATATTTCGACGATTTAATGGGAATTTTTCCGACGAAACAAAAATGAATATAACCTTCGTTCGAATATAGAAATCTTTTTTACCAAAACTGAGGAGTTAGATAGTGAAAACAATTGTTACATCTACCTAATATTTCAGCCATTCAAATACCTTAAATGATATGTGTAACTTCAATAATATGTTAAATAGGTAAAATGGTCTTTATAAAAAACTCAGTAATGTTCATCATTAAAACGGGGAATAATATCTTTTCTCTAAAATCTAAGGAATTAAATAGTTAAAAGAGTTCTGAATTTGAGTTCCATATGTGAAACAATGACAAGTAAAACATAAAATACTTGCCGCTCATTTTATTCGACATATCATCTTCCAGTATATTCTAGTACATTCTGGTATATTCTATTATATTCTAGTATATGCTGGTATATTCTAGTATATTCTACTATATTCTACTATATTCTAGTATATTGTAGTATATTCTAGTATATTCCAGTATATTCTAGTATATTGTGGAATATTCTACTATATTCTAGTATATTCTGGTATACTCTAGTATATTCTAGTATATTCTAGTATATTCTAGTATATTCTAGTATATTCTAGTATATTCTGGTATATTCTACTATATTCTAGTATATTATGGTATATTCTAGTATATCCTAGTATATTCTGGTATATTCTAGTATATTCTAGTATATTTTGTTATATTTTAGTATATTGTAGAATATTCTAAAATATTCTACTATATTCTAGTATATTCTGGTATATTTTTGTATATTCTAGTATATTCTAGTATATTCTAGTATATTCTACTATATTCTAGTATATTCTAGTATATTCTAGTATATTCTAGTATATTCTAGTATATTCTAGTATATTCTAGTATATTCTAGTATATTCTAGTATATTCTAGTATATTCTAGTATATTCTGTTATATTCTACTATATTCTGGTATATTCTAGTATATTCTAGTATATTCTGGTATATTCTAGTATATTCTTGTATATTCTAGTATATTCTGTTATATTCTACTATATTCTAGTATATTCTAGTATATTCTAGTATATTCTAGTATATTCTAGTATATTCTAGTATATTCTAGTATATTCTGTTATATTCTACTATATTCTGGTATATTCTAGTATATTCTAGTATATTCTTGTATATTCTAGTATATTCTGGTATATTCTAGTATATTCTTGTATATTCTAGTATATTCTGTTATATTCTACTATATTCTTGTATATTCTTGTATAAATTGTAACCAAATAGGAATTTATTTCTCTTTAGCAGTTGTTTGAAGTAAGGAATGGGTTGACTGTCTTAAATTCTTTTATTTTTTCGGTAATTCTATAGAAAAGGTCTGCGTACTCTGATTTTGATGAAATTTTAATATATTATAGATTTCGACATTTTGAAGAACTTTTTCCGTTTCCAATATAGGGGGGTCGCTTTTAGTTTTCGAGATATTTGCAAAAAGCTATCGGTAATGTTAATTTCATAACGGAAACCTTCTTTTTAGAAACACAAAATCCAGGAAATGTCTTTGAAAATTGAAAGCTCAGCCTATCTATGTATGATAAGAGTTATCTACAGGAGTTAATTCTGCTTGTTTCTTCTGTTATTACATTTCCTGGATTTTCGGGTCGCATCTGTTTATTTTTTGTTTGTAAACACGTTATGGAGGTGAGAAGCAACAATACCACACACACCCACCCAGTGTTTCTACAAAGAAGGTTTCCGTTATGAAATTAACATTACCGATAGTTTTTTGCAAATATCTCGAAAACTAAAAGCGACCCCCCTATATTGGAAAAGGAAAAAGTTGTTCAGAATGTGTTGCTCCATAACATATTAAAATTTCATCAAAATCGGAGTACGCAGACGATTGCCGACGATCGATCGTCACCAACACCAATGTTCTAACTTCTGACAGCTACAATAAAAAAAAAGTATAAATATGCTCCCATTACAATTTGTGGGACGTGCTGCTGAATTTGTTATATTTTTAACAAAAGTGCAGCTGAAAGTCATCGCTTGCTTGTAGAAGTTTATTGTGACAATGCGTTGTCCGAAAGAAGTTGTAAAGATTGGTTTTAGCGATTCAAAAATGATGATTTTGATGTGAAACATAAAGATCGTCTTGGTGCACCAAAGATGTTCCAAGACGAAGAATTGGAAGCATTATTCCACGATGATCCATTTTAGACACTTAAAGAATTGTTAGAGACCATCACTGCTGACCGTTATCGAGAATAATTGTCCGATTTCAGTCGAGCATTGAAAGAAACACGTCCAGAATATGCTAGAAAACACGATAAGCTTGTTTTTCAGGTTGACAATGCTAGAGCATACATTACAGAACCAGTTATGGAAACGTTGGAACTACTTGAATGGGATGTGCTACCATACCCGCCATATTCATCAGATATTGCTCCATCAGATTACAATTTATTCCAATGAATGCAGCATTGCCTTTCCCAGCAGTATTTTAGTTCTTACGAAGATATTAATAAATAGATCGATGGTCGGATTATTTCCCACAAACCGAATATCTTGCATAGCAGAATTCACTTATTACATGAAAAGCGAGAAAAGGCTACAACTAACGAAGAAAACTATTCTATACTCTTCTATTTAAACAAAGAACTTTTATTTACCAAAAGAACGACAGAAGCTTAAACAAGTATACCTCATAAAACTGATTAGAGCCTACACACAGCGACAAAAAGATGGCACACTTCGAAAATTCAACGTTTTCATCACTTGGCCATAATAAATATACTCATCTTGATACCTATACGTTTGTATTGCGAAATGAGCTACACTGCAAAAAAGAAAGTAAAGGAAAAGTTCCTTTATTTATCTAAACTAAAAAATTTCAAAAAAAGAACAGTGCGACAAAATGATGGCACGTATACAAAAAATACGTGATTTACGTACGTACATAAAATATATAACATTATGTTTAATACTTGGTGTAGCCTCCCTTATTTTCTAGAACTGCCAACATACGTTTCGGAAGTGACTTCAAAAGTTTTTTAATATATTTTCGCCGTATTTTTGTCCATTTTGTTCTATGCACGTTTTTAAATGTGCAAGGCTTTGGAATTGTCTTCCGCCTTTATAAACATGTCTTGCTAGTTGTGCCCAACAATTTTCAATTATCTTGAGATCCGGCGATCTCGCTGGCCACTTTAAGACACTAATTTGTTTTTCTCAAAGTACTGCTTAACGCATTTTGCAGTATGCACACTTGCGTTATCCTGCTGAAATGTACAATTTTCCCCGGAAATTGTCTGTCCAAATTTAGTTAATTGTTCGTCTATCGAATCTATATAAATTTTGCTGTTCATAGTTTTCTTTATAAATTTTACTTGAGTCATTCCTCGATACCCAATTCCGGCCCAAAGTATTACTCCTCCGCCACCCATGTGTCTGCGGCTTAATATTATTTCTTCTTTCCGCAGGTGGTGAAAATAGTGTGCGAAACCATCCGCCCCATCTAGATTAAACATTTTCTCATCACTAAAAAACAATACGACGCCACTTTTTTCTCCAATGTATGTGCTCTTGTACAAATTTATGCTGAGCGGTTAAGGGTGCGCAGGAGTCAGAGCAAAACTTCGAGCTGATTTCAGCGACAGTTGCGGAGAAATAAGGAAGCTCACAGACAAGGATAGACAGATCCTTGTTTCTCCTATGGGGCTGTGACAAAGAGGGAGATATGTCACTCGCAGGAGAGACAAAGACAGATAGATAACCAAGCAGCTTAATTTTCGAGAACTTTACTACAATTTCCTGAAGCGAAAAAGCAATATTTTTTCACGGGACTTTTTTTAAAAAATTCGTTGTTCTATTCCACGTCCCCGTACACAGCCCTTTTTTGGAAAAACTGCACAGAAAAAAATTTATTCTATAAAAACGTACACGTTTATTTTTGATAAAGTTTCAAGAGCCAAATTGCCAAAAAGGGCTCTGTATGGGGACGCGGAGTAGCACAAAGAATTTTTTAAAAAAAGTCCCGTGAGAAAATATTGCTTTTTCGCTTCAGGAAATTGTAGTAAAGTTCTCGAAAATTAAGCTGCTTGGTTATCTATCTGTCTTTGTCTCTCCTGCGAGTGACATATCTCCCTCTTTGTCACAGCTCCATAGGAGAAACAAGGATCTGTCTATCCTTGTCTGGGAGTTTCCTTATTTCTCCGCAACTGTCGCTGAAATCAGCTCGAAGTTTTGCTCTGGCTCCTGCGTACCCTTAAAGGTGGTTTTTTTTTTCAATTTCATTCGTACTAAGCGCGGACATTCTTTTATTGTCCTTTTGCACATTACGTACATTTGTATGTACGCCAGCTGCTTTAGCGATTTGTCTTGCTGTTCCCGAAGAATTCGAAGCTTCTTTTAAAATTGCACGTTTTCCGCGATTGCTTACTGCTTTCGGTCGACCGGAAGTCTTCTTTTTACCATATGTTTTGGGAATTTTTATTAAATTATTCACCACTTTTCTGCTCCGATGTATAACACGTGCAATTTTTGAAGTTGAGTAATTCTCTTTATGCAATGTCAAAATCGTTTTTATTTCAGCATCGGATAAACGTTTGCCACTACCCATAGTGTAATTTCAATAGCAGATAATAAGAAACGCACACAATATTTAATGCACGGTAAAACAGTACGTGATACAAACAGTCAGACGGTCTAGTGTTAACTGCAGAGAAAGAATTTTAAGACTGTGCCATCATTTTGTCGCATTGGTGACCCCGGTTGTTTACGTTTAGACTAGAATCTGTACCGCTTAACTCCTCCGGTGTACATAAATAACCTTGAAGCTCCACCGAAGTACATACACGGAGAGAAACATATCAAATTTCATCACAGGTTTAAGAAATACCAATATTTACGGGTGTGCCATCTTTTTGTCGCTGAGTGTATTTCCGTCTCAAACACCATTTAATGGCGATGATTACACGTACGCACGCGTCGGTTTCGGTGACGTCTACCGTCGCGGCCAATTAAAACTCGGAAACTTTCACTCGAAGGGTCTTTCCCAATTTTTGGATAAGTCGGGACATGCTGTACTACCGTGCTGCGGACGCTATATTATGGAATTGGAGTGAAAAGGTATTCTAACCGGTCGATTACAAAATCATCCGGCCGAAAGTGAAATTTTTCTATCGGGTGTGTGATACAAGCGAAGACGAGCAGAAGACGGAACTAGGAACACTCGAATACTAGGATCCGGAGAAAGCAGAAGACGTTTTGCAAGGCTGTTACCCGAAACCGCGACAGTGTCGAAAATACGAAATCGATAGCACGCGGACAAAAAAGGAGAACGTCCGTCTCGTAATCGACTCGTTCGATTCTCTTGCGTATCTGTCAAACGTTATATCAAACTTTCTGAAACCAAATAAAAATACAATAAACTTTTACATTGTTTTGCCTTTTTTTCATTATATTTCTATTTCTCGAAATACTTTGTTTTGTATTCCCTATAAGTTATTAAACGACTCGAAATTAATCGACAATAATGCGTTCATTCACTTTATAACAGGCATGTCCAGAAGTAGCTCACTTGGACGCATTTTCAAGGGAGACGCCTACTTCTCCAAACCGCGCGTCTCGCTCCCTGTGGCGGCCGTAGTTCTCCGAGCTCCTCAGGCTCGTGCCTATTGCTTGCGGCATGTATAGCGTGTGGCGCTTTGGGGTGACTCTCATACCCATAGGTTTCCACATCGCCCATGAGGTACTATGGTCAATGCGTTTTTTTTTTGGTCAGTGGTATCCCCTATAGGCCTATTCCACTGCGTCGCACGATAATTTCGAAAAAATAAATTTGGAAAATAGTTTTTATTATACTGTCAAAATTTTACTGACAATTAGGAAAGCATGCTTATTGCGCTATTCAAAGGTTGACTATTACGCATTTTCACTAGAACTGCTTGGCAAATCCGAAATGTCGAAGGGGAGATTGAACGTAGATATCCGCATCAAAGACGATAGCGAAGAATCGCTCAGCAGTGTACGTTGCTCTGTTTTAATGCTACGCTTAATACTTCTCACTACGTTTTAATACATCTCAATGTTCGGATCGATTTATTTGTGCGAATGTTCGTTTTCAAAAATGCGTAGCATTAAAACAGCAACGTACACTGCCGAGCGATTCCTCGCTATCGTCCTTGATGCGGATATTGCTAGCTTTCCTAATTGTTGGTAAAATTTTGACAGTATAATAAAAACTATTTTCCAAATTTATTTTTTCGAAATTATCTTGCGACGCAGAGGAATAGGCCTATAGGGGATACCACTGACAAAAAGAACGCATTTACCATAGTACCTCATGGATAATGTGGAATCCTATGGGTATGAGAGTTTCCCCAAAGCGCCACACGCAATACATACTGCAAGCGATAGGCACGAGCCTGGGGAGCTCGGAGAACCACGGCCGCCACGGGAAAAGTAGGTGTCTCCCTCGAATTTGCCTCCAAGTGAGCTACTTCTGGACATGCTTGTTGTACGTCAGGCATGTTCAGAAGTAGCTCACTTCGAAGCATTTTCGAGGGAGACGCCTACTTCTCCCGCCCGCGCGTCTCGCTCCCCGTGGCGGCCATAGTTCTCCGAGTTCCTCAGGCTCGTGCCTATTGCTTGCGGTATGTATAGCGTGTGGCGCTTTGGGGCGGCTCTCATACCCATAGGTTTTTCCACATCGCCCATGAGGTACTATGATCAATGCGTTTTTTCTGTCAGTGGTATCCCCTATAGGCCTATTCCACTGCGTCGCACGATAATTTCGAAAAAATAAATTTGGAAAATAGTTTTTATTATACCGTCAAAATTTTACTAACAATTAGGAAAGCTTGCAATATCCGCATCAAAAACGATAGTGAGGAATCGCTCAGCAGTGTACGTTGCTCTGTTTTAATGCTGCGCATTTTTGAAAACGAACATTCGCATATACCTATAGGGGATACCACTGACAAACAGAAAACGCATTGACCATAGTACCTCATGGGTGATGTGGAAACCTATGGGTATGAGAGTCGCCCCAAAGCGCCACACGCAATACATACCGCAAGCGGTAGGCACGAGCCTGGGGAGCTCGGAGAACTAGGGCCGCCACGGGGAGCGAGGCGCGCGATCGGGAGAAGTAGGCGTCTCCCTCGAAAATGCGTCCAAGTGAGCTACTTCTGGACATGCCTGCTTTATAGCATTAATAACATACAGTTATATGCTTTATAAAGCATATTTGTATGTACTGCAAGTTCAGTGTTACCACATAATCAATGTATAATTTCATGTACACTATAAATTATTATATTTTAATAATAATAAAGAGTATATGTTGTAGTTTGTACTCTCTACCATGAATTTACAAACGAACATCGAATATATAGGATGTCCATGGGGTGCTAACTGGGTTCGTATCAAATGCAAATTACAAACGAGACAGCAGATCTTTATGCAAATTCTAATTTTTATACGCTAATTAACACTAGGTCTACAGAACACCAAAAAATCACTACTTTACGTTATTTCATAAAAATAAGAAGAATGTGTTCATCCGAATTTTCAGCCATTTTTTAAAACTAATGCACACTCAGAGAAATAAATTTGTTGAATAATTCCTCATGAACGCAACTTTACAATTTCAATAATCTTAAATGAAAAATAATAGAACCCGTAATTTTAATGGGTCCCGTAAATCTACTATTAATGAAAATCAGAATCACGAAAAAATTTCTTTCGTCAACTAGAAGCTTATTTTAAAGATAAAATAATTATAATATTAGTTCTCGTTAACGTATACGTTTCTTAGCATTTTACGAATCTGTGCATGCTACTAACGTACGTCACAAATGATCACATTTGGAAACCGATAAAACACGTATGTTATAGTTCGTACGATAGACATTAAATTTATAAATACACATGAACCGATTGGGTCATCTGCAAATTATGCCAATGCTACTTAATCAGAACGCAATCTGCGACATTACAAAATTAATAAAAAGTAACATCTAAACCAAGAAATACTATAGAACGGGAGCTCCAATTACGCAAATAACGTTTGCACAAGATCTTTTCCATTTGCAAAAGACAGATTTCACCATAGAAGATCGCGATGCCTATAAATAACATAATAAATATGGGGAAAAAATTGAAGAAAAAGAGTATCGTCCCCTTGTTTCTCATCCTTCGAGTACTTTTGCATAGTCATTCTTGTCCCACTTTTTCAATCGCGTCCGTCGTTTCTACGTAATAAGAGGTAAAGAATTTCGTGGACGAGACCACGTACACCGCAAAATTTGATTCGCCTGCGAAACCGAAAATTAGAATGACCCAGATCCTAGTCCCCCTGTAACATAATGGATCCATCATCTGGCCAATTAATTACGTAATCGAGCCAAGCGACCAAGAGAACCATTGGTCCGTGACTAATTGTAAGTTTTGATCGTTCTTGTGTGAAGGTAATTGATCAATCCCTACGAACTTGATACTCGATATCAGACTACTAATTTCGTAACCTATCGCAACTCTGGTACAACATTTTTACCGATTAAAAATGCTTTAGAATTCATTTTTCTAATTTATTATATTTTTATCAAAATACTATAATATTTGCTGGTTTAACCTCTATTTTTCAATCTTTCGTATAATTAACCTCTGCGTGGCACCGTGTTTACTCAGATTATTATTTTAGATTATTAAAATGTAGTGAAGAATTTTCGAGAAATTCAATTATTTCAAAAAGTCGCTTTTTACATAGAAAAATTGACTAATTTGAATCACTTATATCACGAAAAGTAATTAAGATATTATAAAATTGAAATTAAAGTATTGTTTGTAGAATATTTATTTAAAATTTGAAGCATTCCGGTCATAGGGATTCAGCGATTTTGTGTCGCGCAGGTGAAAATATATAATTTTTAGAAAAATTCAAAGGACACTTAACAATATTTTCGTTATTACACCCAAATCGCATAAAGATTTCCAATTTTGAAAATTGTGGTGGTCTACCCCCTTTAATAACTGAAAGTAATATTGCAACTACCATAAGGAAAGATTGTGTACATCAAGTTTGGAACGAATCTGGTAACATTTGTAAAAGTTATGAAACATTCATTGCAATTAGTTACTGAAACAGGGTCGCAAAAGTGTCCGAACGGCACTAATTATACGTACCTTATTTTACACTAGTATTTACATACCTGGTTGTAGTTCTGTCACATAAATTACTATTTTAGAACCGTGCTGTATGCTATGTACCAATTTTCAGTTATTGTAGGTTCGATAGAATTTCATGCTTCTAAATTTTTTCGTTTTACTAGGCCTTCCGTAATAGTATATAATAGTATTTTATTTATAAATTCCTTTGAGAACCTTAAACGTTTGATTCGTCTTATTAACGAATGATTTCCTCTACGGAATTTTAGTACAGAAAATATTGGTTCGCGAAATCCTGCAACGTAATTTTAATGTATGTATAACAACTTTTTCTTCGATACTAGTGAGTTTTCTACCTGGACGATGTTTGCGATCGCCACTGCGCTTTTTGAATTTTTGATAATGTAATGTATCGTAAATGCACTTCTGTCCAATAATTTGGAAACTCGGCTATGCAGGGTGGGGCAATAACTATGCCCAGTTTGAATATTACCGTTATTTCTAATAATATTAGGAGGTTGAATAAGTTCTCGCTGTTTTCCGAAAGGTGGTAATACCAGAACTGCGTGAATTTAGTTTCAGATAGTAACGTATCTATAATGAAGTACTACATATATGCAAGGTTAAAATTCAGTGTATGTCATTCCACTGAAGTATAAACAATTTTTCTTTCATTGTGCTAAATGTCGAATTTCATGCCATAGAAAGAGTAATTGCGGGGAATTTTACTACGCTATTTTACTATGTTTTTTTATGACGATGCGATAGCCAGTGTTGAGACGAATTTCAGCGAGTCATCATTGAAGGTCATGCAAGGTCAAATATGGTAGTAAAATAAACTTTATTACATTACGGGAGATGCTCGAATTGATGGCTGTTTGCGTCAATGTAAAGTTGCAATCTTATTCCTGGAATTAGAAAATGATTACCCAAATCACGAAAAAATATACACTGACGGCTCAAAGTCCAAGGAAGGGACAGGATTTGCTGTATGTACTGCCAAAGATAAATTCTTATTCAAGTTACCAAACCCCTTCTCAAATTGTACCAGTGAAGAATACGCCATTCTTCAATCCTTAATATACAGGGTGAGTCACCTAACGTTTGTACCTCAAATATCTTTGTTGTTTCTAAAGATACGTAAAATATGGTAACGACAAAGTTGTATAGTACAATGGGGCTGACACGATGCAAAAAAAAAATTTTGTTTTGATGTCATTTTTTTAGAGATATCAAGGTCACCTTGACTTTTTTAAATGGAACCACCCTTTATTAAACACCTACAATGATAGTCCCTTTCATTAGGAATTCGGTGACTATAATTAGTCCAAGGTCATTCAAGGTCAAGGACAGAGAAAACGTATAAGATTTAACATCGATACATGCTTGTAAACGGGCTTTGAAGGAATGTTGAACTCTGTCCGCGACCTTGAATGACCTTGAGTAATTATAGTCACTGAATTCGTAATGAAAAGGGCTCTCATTGTAGGGTGAGGCAGTAACGTATTGCCACCTCAAATATCTTTGTTGTCTTTAAAGATACGTCAAATGTCTGAAGGACAATGTTAAATGGTTCAGTGGGACTCACACGATACCAAAAAAATATTTGTTTTTATGTCATTTCTTAGAGATTTTCAAGGTCACCTTGACTTTTTTAAATGGAAACACCCTTTTTCAAACACCTACAATGATAGTCCCTTCCATTACGAATTCAGTGACTATAATTACTCAAGGTCATTCAAGGTCACGGACAGAGTTCAACATTCCTTCAAAGCCCGTTTACAGGCATGTATCGATGTTAAATCTTATACGTTATCTCTGTCCGCAACCTTGAATGAGCTTGTGTAATTATAGTCACTGAATTCGTAATGAAAGGGACTATTATTGTAGGTGTTTAAAAAAGGGTGGTTCCATTTAAAAAAGTCAAGGTGACCTTGATATCTCTAAAAAAATGACATAAGAACAAAATTTATTTTTGCATCGTGTCAGCCCCATTGTACCATTCAACTTTGTCGTTACCATATTTTACGTATCTTTAGAAACAACAAAGATATTTGAGGTACAAACGTTAGGTGACTCATCCTGTATATAGAAAATTCGTCAAATCACAAATTCATTATGTTTACTGACGCTGAAAGTGTACTATCTGCATTACAAACATTGGGAACTGATAACACACTAATCCAGAACATCATTGAAAAAAACGCAATTCTTAGCAGTGCCGGTAAAAAAAATCTTATATCGTTGGATTCCATCTCACAGGCGTCAGGGGCAACGAAGAAGCAGATGCTGCAGCAAAAGACACTAGCACATCCGAATCACATACCATACACCTGTATTCCACAAAGATCTTCGAAAACACCTCTCACAAGTCTTAATAACACAATGGAATCAAGACTAAACAAATTATAGATCTACTATCTTACACTCTATATCTATATTGAGATGAATCCAACGAGGTGCGACATCAAGGTCTTTGAAGGTCAGCAAAGGTCATTTATGAGAAAAAAGGCGAAGTAAACTTCCATTTACAGAAGATGTTCAAAGTGATTGCAATTTGTATCAATATCTTCTTATCACGGACTGAGCAGTACTTTTTATCACTTCTATGACCTTTGCTGACCTTCAAAGACCTTAATATTGCACCTCGTTGGATTTACTTCAATAGCCGTTATCAGGAAACAGATACCAAAACATAGCATTATATTTAAAAAACCAAAAGTGACCTTCAAATCTCTGAAATGACTCCTCCTAGCAACAAAATATTAACGCCACGCTATAGCCCCCGTTGTCCGATGCAACTTTTATTTCGGAAACATTGAAATCGATCAATGTTGTTATGAAATACAATTCATTAAAAGAAGCGAAAGTGGGAGAAACTGCGATTTAAATGAATCGCATACCCTAGATTCAGAGATTTTTACATCATTCAATGCGTACAGCTTATTTATGCGCTAACCAATTTCGATGAAACTTTGTACATGTACATGATTTACGTGAATTTAAAAAAGGTATTGTTACGGCGCACAGTGGTCCCGATCGAGAAATACGGGGACATTTTGGTATAACTTTTAAACTATTAAAGATATCGAAGTGAAATTTGGAGTGAAGAATATTAACAAGAATTCATTTTTAATACTGTAAAATGTAATATACTTTATGTTTATTTAATAGCCTTTCTTGCAATTTTTAAATATGTGTACAAGTATAACAAATTTTAGCACTTTTTTTTTTTAAATAAACAGGTCCAAATTAATTAATTAGTTAATAATACTCTTCTACTTGTTTAACGAATCGCTAGTTGAGTAAACTTGTTTCTGTATTTTCCAGAATCTCCAGGTAAGATTTAAAAATTCACAAAGTCTATGGTACCTGTATAAAGCACAAATTAAAATATAAGCAATAATAAATACAATAAGTTTAATTCGTGATCAGTTGAGAATTATGTGACACAGAATTAAATTAATTATTCTTACCTTCTCTGTTAAAAGTTTTTATTTAATTATTAGTTCCTCAGCCTCTGAGTCCAGGGTTTTAGGTTTATTATTGTTGGACTTTATACGCAAGGAAGATATATATGGATCAGAAGTTAGTAATAATCTATGAAATATATCTTCATTTGTAGCAGTGCGTGAAAATTTTCGGCTTTTATTAGTTCTATAATTTTTAAAATCTTTATGTCTCCTCTCTAAGGCCTCTTCAGACAATTGACTTATTTTGTAAATCACCTACGCTTTTTAAAATTCGTTTAGCCGCGTCATCTAGCAAACTTTGTAACTCAACTTTTCCATATTTTTCGGTTACATCTATAGCTTCCTTTGGTGGATAACAATTTTTTTTTCTTTTAATAATGCCGCATACGACGGCCATTGATTGGTTTTGTACAGTACAGCGTCATTTCTAATGGACGTATACTGAAATTTGGACAGATCTGCTGTTATAAACGTACAAAGAGCTTTCTCTGCTGATAACATTTCTCTTTTATGCATAGAATTTATTTATAATTGCATTCAAATTACAATGTAACGATCAAACAGTTGCACGATTCACTCTCGTATGGCTTTGTATCAACTGAATGCAGAACGGCAGTGAATATCATTGTTGAAGGTTTATATATATTATAGCATAAACATTTGAAAGTGTGTATCTTCTGAAGAATTCCCTATGATGTCGCTCTATGTCCTGAAAACCTCGCTTCGTGTGGCCAAAGGAATTTTAGTGTAGCATAGTCTCGACGATGAATGCGCTCATAGCACCTATACGCACAGCGAAGCGCGCAGCTTTAAACAATGGTAATTTGTAAAAATGGAAGAAGGTGATTCCGATTCTTGCAGGATTATATAAAAGAAAATATGCTGAGAATAGTCCACTTTGTAAAATTCTGGGAATATTCGAGAGTCAAAAGATATTCCATGTGAATTACTAAGAATTTTTAGGATTTTCCCCAATGGAGTCAGCATTAAATTTCTTTTAAATAACAAACAGTAATGCTTAATTGTCAGTGATAATTTGTAATTTAAAGATATACTTTTCATTTAAAAAAAAGTGGTGGAAAAATATTGAAAAGAGTCGTCAGGACATGTTAAAGAAAGGAACCAATTTCTTCCATGAAAAATGCTATCTTCAAAACATCCAACTTTAACTGTCGATAACAGTAACAATTTTTATTGCAGTTTATTACTTTTTTCATTTTCGAGATTGCTGGAAATTGAGAAAGCAAAACATATTCAACAGACATCTATGCGAGATAGTTGATTTTTTGGCAAAATGTCCCCATATTTCTGGATCGGAACCACTGTGCGGCGTGAATATTGAGAAGTCGCCGTAATGCCGTGATGAACAACCCCTAAGGAATAGTTGAAGGTAGGGGTTTTCAACGAACTGTTGATCGTTAACCTGTTCAAGACTCAATACGCTTGAGTGCTACAAGTATAAACCTCTACACACTGGTTAAAATAAAATACCATAAATTGTAACGAATGCATCGCATTCGCAAAAAGTATTCACGAATAAATATCAAATAGTACTTACTGGGCAAAATTTCATAAATAGTCATAATGAAATTATATGCTTACCGCCGACATGCTTAAATTTTTTATTCCCACTGACATAATAAGATACCGTTTCTCGTAACGGTGACACATTGAATGGCAAACTAGTAATTTACATATACGTTGCAGTATTGCGAATAAAAACATCATCCGCTCTACAATGTGATCATTAATAAGAACTAGCCAACTGACCTTATTAATACTTAATATACAGGGTGTACCAGGATGCACTATACTTGATACCTCTCGATAAATTGAATAGCATTTACTAAAACCATCTTTCTATTATGCATGGTTACAGAGTAATAGCGAACAGTTTGTTCTAAGTTGATACAGTGAATCCTCTATAAACGCATAAACCTCGGGGGGATAGCTATGCGTTTATCCGTTACGGGTAGCTATTTTTCGAGCTGCAAAGAGCGAGCCGAACGTAGAGAAGGACAGCGCGTGTCAAGCGAGACCGGTGGTGACTGCGACTCTCCGCGTCTCTTGAAAAATGAATGTACCAAATGTGTACGTATATATATATATATATATATATATATATATATATATAATATTTATATATAATACATATAAAAATGTATTTTTCGCTTATTTTTCGTTTAAACCAGGCCTCGAATTTATGTAGTTACTCGCGACGGCCGATTTTCGAGGGCTACGCAGTGATGGGAATGTTAGCGCTTTTCACGCTCATGCGCGAGTATTGGCAGCACCGAAGATACGTCCGAAGTTTTTGGGGTACTATTGGTGTAAAAGTAGTGGGTTTGTTAATATATATTTCGTTTAAAGTTATTTTAGTACCCTTCCCTTCCTTATTCCCAAGATGATGAAGAAGAGTACGTTATATTATTTATTCAATTTACGTATATATATATATATATATATATATATTACATTTTACATATTACATATGTATATATTACATTTTACATATTACATATATATATATATATATATATATATATATATATATATATATATTACATTTTACATATTACATATGTATATATTACATTATATATATATATATATATATATATATATATGTGTATGTATTAAAATGTAATATATACATACTTAAATAGGATATATAATACATAAATATATAATATTTATGTATCTATGTACAATGTAATATAACTTACTCTTCTTCATCATCTTGGGAATAAGGGAGGGAAGGGTACTAAAATAACTTTAAACGAAATATACAATAACAAACCCACTACTTTCGCCCCAATAGTGTCCCACAAACTTCGGACGTAGCTTCGGTGCTGCCGAAACTCGCGCATGCGCGTGAAAAGCGCCAACACTCCCATCACTGCGTAGCCCTCGAAAATCGGCCGTCGCGAGGAACTACATAAATTCGAGGCCTGGTTTAAACGAAAAATTAGCGAAAAATACAGTTTGAGTTGATAGAAATTGATCTTGTCCGCAGGGAGCAACTCACGTAACATGCTACAAGTATGAGAGTTTTTAGGATTTTTTTTAGAAAAACAGCGCACTCTATTTTTCCTAAATTTTGAAGGCAGATATGTTATTGCTAAACTATGCACTTCTCTTATGCCCTTATGACAAAAATGAGCGGATCAAATCAAGACAGTGGAAACACTTAAAAAATTTCAAAATACTGTGTAAAATTATTAAGGAAAAATCGAATGTCTATATAGGTCATGTATCTTGATATATGTTAGCATAAAAATCAGGAATCCAGTTGTTACGCATATGTATTAGAATGAAGAATAAATTAGTTTCTTAAAAAATACAGAATGTTAAGATCAAAATCTACAGAAACATTCCATCGCGGCTTCGTAGTTTAAGTTGACAAACATCGTTCCGTGTACTGCACATAGTGTTTTCTTAAAATAAACAAAAACCAACAGTTTTGTATTTCTCTCTCTATTTGTTTATATTTTGCATCGAAAAAATTATTGAAGGTACCTTAGACTGTGCGCTTTCTAATACTGGCCGTTGGTTACACCGAATTTTTCAGTTTTAGAACCTAATTTCTTTCAAAAAGGTGTTAGATTGACAAAATGGTGCGACTTCAAAGAAAATATTAGCGTTTTCACCAAAAAGTCTAGTTTGAACTATGTAAAAATATTTCAGTTGCTCGGTATTCTAAGAAACACATTTGTTTATGTACATATGTGTAAAATTATAATCCGATCGATCGATTAGTTTGCGAGCTATGCTGTTCCTACCATTTACCTACGTTACATCACGAGTGATTTTTTCACCGAATTTAATATCCAAAATCTACATAAATCCCAGGATTGCAATAAAACCAGAACTAAACATGTTATTTGATGTAGAAATGAACGACCTTAACCAAAATAGTGCCTAAACTAAAAGTGTTCTGTTTTCTATCATTTCAAACTTAATTTATTTGTCATCATGATTAATGTATATACTTTTAGCTATTTCAAAATTGTCGTCGTATGGATTAAAATTAAAAGTAGCCTCATTATGTGAGTCGAGCGTTGTTCTGTCCAATGTTGCCGCTGGTTCAATTAACGCTCTAGTTTAAAACAGTAAAAAAGATATATTTCACATTTGTAAAATACGCTTATAGTTCTTAACACTAAACGTGCTATGACCGGTTGTAAACTTTTGATTAAAAAATTCGCATAAAATGTTGTCGCTTTTTTACATTTGACTTCGTGACTTATTCTATTAAATATATAGAATTAATTTTACATCAGTTATTTATATTTTTATTTGTTAAATCTGATAAATCTGTAGCTTAGCCGTTATTTACCACGATAGGTCATTTGACCGAGAGAAATATTTACTCCCTTTTAAGAGCATTCGATTCGAAAATCCAATGCGCATTCACATTCTACGTATTATATGAGTTTGTGGTAACTTCTGCAAAGGTTGTTGCGTAGTTGCGTGTAAATTTACTTCTAAACAATTCTATTAATAATTTTGATTGTTCCGATACAAAGTACAAGTTGAAATCTCTACTTAGCATCATCGGAATTTTATCATAATCTTTATTAAGCAATGCCGAATTCTCAACCGTATATGCTAATAGAATAAAATTTCGTTTTATCGTTTCATCGCTAGATCGGTTTTACTTCTACCGCGACAAGGTTTTATGCCTACCGCGTCCAGGTTTTACGCCTAACGCGCCTAAAAAAGTTTCACTTAAAAAATGCGGTCCGCAATAAATTAACTATTATTAAGTTTTTGTTTTTTATAGTAATGGAAAAAATACATTTTTGTTTAATTATTATCTTAAAGTTACTTTGTTTAATATTTCCTTACTAAAATCAATATTTCTCCATTCAATCAGGAAAAATAAAGTCCTTATCTAAAAACCGGTCATTTGACCGGTTGCGGTACAAATAGGTAAGGTAAAGGCACCAGTAGTTGACCAGTTAAGAGAAGTTTTCGACGCGAACAATAGTAACCACTTGCTCTGTCATCAAATAGCGAGAGTCGATATCTGAAGTCACTCTTTAAGTCTTCTAAATTATGTAACAAGACCACTTTTTAAAAAAAGTTTAGTTACACAAATTTAAAAAAACATATTTAAAAATTTAGTAATTGCTTCAGAAGTTGACCACTCTTAAAAATGAAAAACCTAGTAATTGACCTTCTGTTCGTTAGTAGTTGACCACTTATACTAGAAAGAAGGTTAAAGCAATAATGTTAGAAATCATTTTAGTATCCTTTAGTTTCAACAATTACCAGCACAAATTACAATTAAAGGATAAAATAAGGAATAAAACAAATCAATTCTATAACAAATTGAATTCCGGAACAGAGTAGACGTTGCGAGTCAATATTTCACCGTGGAAGCAATCAGTAGTTGACCATGTAGTCATCCTCTAAAACACAGTATGCTACAAAATTTTAAAATTACGATTTGTACTCCTGACAATCTTAGATGTAAAATGGATACATTATAAATCGTAAACAAATTTAAATGAGTCACATTAGTAATTGACGTTGATTTATCGGGGGGTCAACTTCTGAAAATTGTTCAAATAACAGTATTCAGAATTTGACCACTCGATAAACTATTATTTTGAATTTAGAATAACAGAAACGATGCATTTATCACTTATAAAACGCTGTGAGAATTTCAAAAGTAAATAATTCAGTCGCGAAAAGTTCACAACGTATGGATAGTTTACCTGAACCGTACAGCTGTTCTTAACGGAAACGTTAAGGAAATAGAAATATATCGGTATATTACTTACCTTAATGAATTTAGACGTCCGTTGTTACTATGCATACTTCACTTCGCATGTAATTGTTTTAAAATTGAACCAACAGATATTGTGTCATCCGAGGTTCGCTTTCATCAAAAGTGCAGAACTTATAATAACCTTATTTTTTATGTTTTTGTAAAAACTGGTCAACTACTGGTGCCTTTACCTTATACATATATTAAATCTCGGTACGTTTAGTGTTAACAGGACAACGTTCGGACTTCAGCGTTCTAAAAAGTTCTATATCAGGTATATGTATGTACCGAGTCCCGAGTGATCCGAAGTTCTAAATAGTTCTGTATTCTGTACGTTCTGAAGGTTCTATGTGTTGTATTCCCTACCATAACTCGGGAAGAAATGATTCCTTTGGTAGGGATAAAAAGGGGACCAATCACCAATTTAAAGCATAATCCAAAACCTGTGCAACGCCTACCGACTTCGTGATTTATTTCCCCACGTAAGCTTGTAGGACGTTGCAAGGAGATCCTTTGTCCAAGGATTTTTTCAATGAACCTGGTGTCGTCTTTCCACTGCGTGCGGTCTTGCGATGCGTCGATTGTCATTGATCGGAGTACACTCAGCGACAAAAAGATGGCACACCCGTAAATATTGGTATTTCTTAAAACTGTAATGAAATTTGATATGTTTCTCTCCATGTATGTACTTCGGTGGAGCTTCAAGGTTATTTATGTACACCGGAGGAGTTAAGCGGTACAGATTCTAGTCTAAACGTAGACAACCGGGGTCACCAATGCGACAAAATGATGACACAGTCTTAAAATTCTTTCTCTGCAGTTAACACTAGACCGTCAGACTGTTTGTATCACGTACTGTTTTACTGTGCATTAAATATTGTGTGGGTTTCTTATTATCTGCTATTGAAATTACACTATGAGTAGTGGCAAACGTTTATCCGATGCTGAAATAAAAACGATTTTGACATTGCATAAAGAGAATTACTCAACTTCAAAGATTGCACGTGTTATACATCGAAGCAGAAAAGTGGTGAATAATTTATTAAAAAATCGCAAAACATATGGTAAAAAGAAGACTTCCGGTCGACCGAAAGCAGTAAGCAATCGCGGAAAACGTGCAATTTTAAAAGAAGCTTCGAATTCTTCGGGAACAGCACGACAAATCGCTAAAGCAGCTGGCGTACATACAAATGTACGTAATGTGCAAAGGATAATAAAAGAATGTCCGCGCTTAGTACGAATGAAATTGAAAAAAAACCACCTTTAACCGCTCAGCATAAATCGAATGGTACAATGGAGCTGACACAATTCCAAAAAGAAAATTTTTTTTTATGTCATATTTTTAGAAATATTAAGGTCACCTTGACTTTTTTAAATGCAACCAACCTTTTTTAAACACCTACAATGATTGTCCCTTTCATTACGAATTCAGTGACTATAATTACTCAAGGTCATTCAAGGTCGCGGACAGACATAACGTATAAGATTTCACATCGATACATGCCCGTAAACGGGCTTTGAAGGAATGTTGAACTCTGTCCGTGACCTTGAATGACCTTGAGTAATTATAGTCACCGAATTCGTAATGAAAGGGACTATCATTGTAGGATGTTTAAAAAGGGTGGTTCCACTTAAAAATATGAAGGTGACCTTGGAAATCTCATAAAAAAATGACAAAAACAAAATATTTTCTTGGTATCCATTGAACTTTGTCCTTGAGACATTTTTCTTTAAAGACAACAAAGATATTTGAGGTCGCAATAGTTAGTGCCTCACCCTACAATGATAGTCCCTTCCATTACGAATTCAGTGACTATAATTACTCAAGGTTATTCAAGGTCACGGACAGAGTTCAACATTCCTTCAAAGCCCGTTTACGGGCATGTATCGATGTGAAATCTTATACGTTATCTCTGATTACAAACATCAAATTTTTGTTTTGGTTTCGTGTCAGCCCCATTGTACCATTCAATTTTGTCCTTATTATATTTTACGTATCTTTAGAAACAACAAAGATATTTGAGGTGCAAACGTTAGGTGACTCACCCTGTATAATTAACTTAGATTTACAAATGGAATGTTTTAAATTTTCATTATAGTTGATATTCAATAACTCATAATACAGAACATCGTAAAGTTTCAACAAAGAAGAAATGAACTCTGAAGATAATTGTGTACCCATATTACTTTTCTGGAAGCAATAAATAATCCGTTTGCTAAAACAGAAACATTCTTATTTTTCATCGTGTGCAAACATCTCTGGAAAGTGAATCAAATAGATTAATATCGTTTGTTCCGAACTGACCAAAAATAGTTTACTCTTAAAGTTATTTAACTTCTTTATAAAATTCATGGTTTCTTCTTGTCGCAGCATTTTTCTACACAATGTGGAACATGGCTGTGCATTTTGAATTAAAACTTATTAGTGGACTGTGGATTTTATGCATTTATCACAAAAATGAGAAATTGTAATTAGAAACAGTAATAATATTAAAAGTGTTGAAGTCTGTAGATATATTACTCCCAACCTTCTAAAATTATTGGATAAGAAATCAAATTTCGAAATAGCTTCAGCTTCTTATACAAAAAAATTTATCTAAATTTCTTGTTATTGGGGTTTCTTCATTTGACAATTCATCGTTAAAAATACAGGAAAAATTGTAAATCTTCTAAGTAATGACAACCAGAAGAACGTCAGTAGTTTTTCAAAATTTGTAAAACAGTATCCACAAAATGTTTAAAATCTTTGATTTTTGGGTTGAAATATTCGAAGTTCGATACACTTGGTTACTGCTGCAACCGAATGTACGCGAAAAATCATAAAATTCAGACGACAGTCAGTGCATCAACGTAGTATCGCGTAGTATTATGACGTGGAAACGTTACAAAACGAGAAAGGAGATACGCGTGCACCACAACCGAAAGAAGTATGTATCCATGAACCGTAGACCTTTTCTTTCAAACAGAACAGTTATGCGCGAAGTTACAGCAAGCTCGAGCCATACTATTCTCTAATAGCCTGTCTTTGCTCACAGGAGCAGCCTTGAGTAAATAATTTTGACGAAAGAAACGCATTGTCAACTGAAACCAGTAGTTTACGATGCTTGCACGCACCTATTAATACTTTCTCCGGACACTGGGCCCGAGTATATTGTAACCAGGGCCGTCTTAGCCAATCAGCATTTTATGCACAGTATCAAATACCTTAGAGAAAAGAAACAAACAATTCTCATCGTCAAAACTTTCTTATTTCTTACTTTTTACTACTTCATTTCCTTTATTTTATTTAATTACTATTTTTGCATTCAGAAAATCGTGATAATGATTTGTATACACAATACGAGTATTTAACTATTCCTAGCTTTACAATAAGTTTATAAAAGTAATACTTAAGTTTACTATCCTACGAGTTTCAAGATTCGCAAATTGTATTGAGAAAGGAAGGATATACAAGCGGGCTACAATGTTAGGTTTAATATTGAGGCGGCTACTTCCTATGCTCGTCAACAGAGGGACATTACGACAACACCTTTCCCGCTAGTATCTCAATCTTCGTCTGTTTGTATATACAGGGTGGCCAACATAACTCTGAACAGCTCAATATCTCGAAAACTATGCCATCGATTTTAAAGTTCTTAGTCTTAAATTGCATGGAACTGAAGGGCCTTTCTGACTACATAAACGTGAAGTGGCCTCCCTTCCCCTTTAACTGGGGAGGGGAGGTATCTTTGTAATTTTAAATGGAACTCCCTATAAAATGTTACATATTTAGATTCTACAGGAAAAAACAAGTCAATTTTGTCTGAAACATTGTTTTGTCAGATACTTCCATGACGAGATATAACAGTTTGAAGTTTCGAGTTGTAGGTACTTGAAGCGCTCGGAAATAACGTTATGGAATTATACGCGCTTGAGTCCATTGGGATACCGTTTATCAACTCGTTGATTTCGCTTTGGCAAGCATTTGGTATTTAACCAGTTCGATTACTCTGAATGGATGCATGAAATTCAAAACTAACCAGTTCATTACGACTTCTGATACTGCTCACAAGGAGAAGATACGGTCATCGGTCTAAGATTTTGTCGAAACTTTGCATACTGGTCAATTTCGTTCTCCCGTTTATGACCAAACAGGTCATACTTACTCTCATCGCTCCAAATAACCTTTTTTCCAGAAGTCCACTGGCTTATCGACGTATTTTTTTTCAAATTGGAGACGTTTCAATTTATTAACTTTTCGAATTAAAGGGCGACGCTGCGTAAAACTGCTCCGCAGCCCAGCTTTCCGAAGTCTCCTGCGCACGGTTCGTTCGGAAACGTTGAGTTGCACATTTTCCCTGATTACACGACTAGTAACAGTCGGATTTTTCTTCGTTTCCCGGATAATTCTACGACCCTCGACTGAATTTGTCTTCCTCTTCCGTCCGCGACCGATTTTATCGGCTACCGTGCCAAGCTCTGCAAATTTTTTGTAGATCTTTCTGACCGCTGCTTCGCTAACATTGTACTTTTCACCGATTTTTCTATCGGAGAGCCCCTTTTGTCGGTCGTTAACTATTAATTTTCTAATTTGTACGGAAATTTGTTTCGTTTCCATGTTATTCGCAATGGAATGATACAATCTTGCTTCTAAGAGCACCGATGGCTAACTGAAACTTTATTAATACGTTTATTTGTAAACATTCTTTTATCTCCAATCGCAAGAAAAGGTATCCTACATGCCATTATTGCTGAAAGTAAATAAACATTCTAGCGCGTACTTTATGTTGTCCGAGGAAAATATGACAGCAGACGAAACGGGCTTGATTAATGTACGATGTTGAATGTTTTTGGAATTATTTCTCATTGAGTTTAAAAGTAGACTAAGAAACCTTCTTTTTGTGCAAATACACAATTATTATATCTGTAAAAACTACGAAGTTATGAACGTAATTGTAAAAATATTCGAGTTGCGTACTTTATTTTGTCCAGTACTGTAGTTGTGAAAAGGATGCAGCAACATTAAGGTAGGTGCCAGTATGAGCTGGCATTGGCTGTCACGATAGAACAGAAATCAGTTTCGATCGGATCGCACAAATAGCGACAAGTATATTAAACTAATAGAAGAACAATTAAATACGTATGCAGTTTGTATTACTGGCGGAGACTATTTTTTCAATACGATCCACGATCCTCAATACGATTCGATACTGCAATCCACATGGCAATATCAGTGCAAAAGTTATTTTTAAAAAAATCAATGTTTTGGAATTGTTCGCCAGATCGACTTAAACTTAACAAGACATGTTTACGTAAATAGAAGACAATTTAAAAAACAAGATTATAATAATCTTGTTATGACAAATTATAATTTAATCATAGTGGAATTATAAAATAAAAATTGGAGATATTTAAGGCGGGATTCCCGTGTAACAAGTACAAAAATAAGATTTATGTGATTTTTTTACAGAAGCATACAATAGATTTAAAGACATACAAATAAACAACTTCGAACTATAATAATGAAATGTTTTATTCAACTTTTTATTAATTTTATGACAATTATTACAATCCCGTCAACCTTGTTAACAAAGTAGCTATTATTGGCATACAGTGTAGCAAGCGTCACAGTTATCTGAAAGCAAAAAATTAAGCATCATCTTAACAGGAAAATTAATTTTATATCATAAGAAAAAAAGGTAATTATACAGTAAAGGGGACACTTCGTCGATTTCAATGACCTTGAAATGTATTATCAAGGCCACCATACCGAACATCTGTTTCCTATACATGTTACCACCGCACGGTCTTCGTTTTCTAGTAATTACAAAAATCTACGGACCCCCACAACAGCGAATTCTACCGTTTTTAATTGTCCGAACACGTGTTTGGTGAGCTCCGCCCATTTTGAAGGGTTCCCTCCACTACACCCCCACCACCAAACCTAACCAAAATGCATTTAAAATGGCGGGATTCGCTGTAGCGAACCTAACTGTTTTTTAAAAATATCTCGGAAACTAAGCCCAAACAGTGATGACATGAACAGGAAAAAATTGCTCAGAATCATGCTCCAGATAATATATTCGCAGCTCATCAGAATCGGTAAAGAATCCCGTTTCTAGATTGTTGCTCCACGGAGGGTTAGGTTTGTACTTGGTCTTGAAACGAATTTTGGTTAGGCTTAGGTTAGGTCTGGGTTCAATTTGTTGCGGTGGTGGTGAAGAGGGACGGGTGGAGCCCCTCCCACGCACTAAAGGAAGAATTCAGTCATTGAGAAAAGGAGGAGTTTGCTATAGTTATCCCAACAGTTTTTTGCGAATTTCTAAAAAACTAAGACCGAGCAGCGCGGCGGTAACATGTATAGGGACAAGTTGTTATAAATGATAACCTTGATGACGTATTTTAAGTTCATTAAAATCGGTGAGGTGTATCTTCCGCTGTATAATTACGAAAAAAATGTTATACAAAGAAGAAATTAAGTTGGAATTGTAGTTAGCTACCTGAAGGTAACAAATTGAATAAGCCTTGTCCAAAATTGACCAGTCAATTAGTTTTCAAGTTATCGTGCACGCCAGTTTAACCCCTTGCCGTACCATTTTCTTTACGGCTACAGTGATTAGAACATTTTTATCCCCAAAAATTTCACAGATGATGAAAGAAAGTTTATATTTTTCGTATGGCTACATTTGCATTAATCCTTACGTATTGAGCACAAGAAGTAGAATTTTATTTCGCCTAAAAAGAAAGGCATAACATTCATATTTGTTTGACATTATTGAAAATCTTCATCACGTGTCTGACTCGTTAAAATACGGCAAGGGGTTAAAGAACATAGTTTCGAGAAACATGCGTATTATACTATCAAGAATAAGAAGAATTAAACTAAAAGAAGAGTACTTGTGCTTCAAGACTATCTGTTTACACCCCCAAAAGATCTACTCCTGTATGTCCAATAGTTATTCTGAATAAATTTTTTTAAATCTCTTGTTTTCGCTGCCGTTACACGAGCAGCTTTCCTTACGTCAAAATTGAATAAACAAATGATATAAAACGATCTAAAAACGGTTATTATACGCAACAGAATTAAAAGGAGATGTAACAAAATACTTCTGCAATAAATGACAATTTTTCTACTACTCCCTAATACTTTTGTCCAACCGACATCAACTCATTTTTACAATTTTTCTATAATTCTTCTGTTGCATATTATAAAAACGCAAGATCTTCTTGTATTACTCCGTAGATAATATGCAACATTCCGAGAGTACAAAGCGTACATTTCCTTACGTCAAAATTGAATAAACAAATGATATAAAACGGTTACTATACGCAACAGAATTAAAAGGAGATGTAACAAAATACTGCTGCATAAATGACAATTTTTGTACTCGTCTCTTATACTTTCGTACAATCGATATCAACTCATTTTTAAAATTTTTCTATAATTCTTCTGTTGCATATCATAAAAACCCAAGATTCTTCTTGTATTACTCTGTGGATAATATGCAACATTCCGAGAGTATAAAGCGTACATTTCCTTACGTCAAAATTGAATAAACAAATGATATAAAACGATCTAAAAACGGTTACTATACGCAACAGAATTAAATAGAGATGTAACAAAATACTGCTGCAATAAATGACAATTTTTCTACTACTCTCTAATACTTTTGTCCAACCGATATCAACTCATTTTTACAATTTTTCTATAATTCCTCCGTCGCATATTATAAAAACCCAAGATTCTTCTTGTATTACTCTGTGGATAATATGCAACATTCCGAGAGTGCAAAGCGTACATTTCCTTACGTCAAACTTGAATAAACAAATGATATAAAACGGTTACTATACGCAACAGAATTAAAAGGAGATGTAACAAAATACTGCTGCATTAAATGACAATTTTTGTACTCCTCTCTTATACTTTTGTCCAATCAATATCAACTCATTTTTACAATTTTTCTATAATTCTTCTGTTGCATATCATAAAAACCCAAGATTCATCTTGTATTACTCTGTAGGTAATATGCAACATTCCGAGAGTACAAAGCGTACATTTTAAGTGCATGAAATTGACAAGTATTTAAAATATTCGATTATTTTGTCCAGTACTGTAACAACGTACCGTAAAGATTTAAACAAAACACACGGCTCGGTTTCTCCAAAAAAAATTCCTAACGATCTGCTTCTTTTCAGCGTGTTACACAAACTATTCCTCTCGATCACAAAAACAAGATTGTACATTCGTGAAGAACATGAAATAACTTTGTCCCTTAGAGATAAGCGATCTTCATGCTAATTAGAAGAGGAAAAGATACGCAAAGAAAAAAAGCTGGATGGATTCCAAGAACAGGAGAAATGGAAGAGGTCAGAAAAATGGCGATCGCACCCCGATGGTCAAAGGTGCAAGTACACGCGACTGGTAGCCTTTCTGGCTACCAAAGTGGTGGTAGTAGCCGGCGTACTGTTTATACGTAGAACGCAATGTTCGAACACTCAGTCCGTCGCTTTCTCTGCGTCCGCGAGCTGCTCGATCGTCTCGATCGTCTCCATTCACGTGGTTTCGGGATCGAGGTGCGTGGTCCACGAGATCGGTGCGTTTTCGTAAGACATTGAGCCATGTAGACAAGGTAGTCATCGATAGAACACCGTCACCCCAACAATTGTTCGAGTGTGTGAGAGAGAGAGAGAAAAAGAAAGAGAGAGAGAGGCTTCGGATACTATACATATACATGCATCGTGGTTTCGTTAGGAATGCCGCTGACACATCGTTATTCGCTGGTAAAAGTTCCATCATTAACGAATCACACTTGCTTGTGAGCCGAATGAACGTTTAAACGGTACGAGTATAGTAGATTCCCGCATAACGGGAACAAACAATTATTTAGAACCACTGTATACATGTATATTTACCGTACACATATTGCCGCGTAAAGTTCGTGCATGATATAGCAGGTGCAAAACTGAGGACACGTTTATAGTCTGTAAATTGAATCGTGTGTAAACATATCAAAACCTTTTTTTGGGAATGAATCTGTTGCAGATTCGAAGAAACTTTACGACTACTTAAAATATGATCTACTATTTTTTTTTTGACTGTTTTATAGAATAAAAATTAGCTACAAGTTTGGACGTGTAAAGCCTTCATTGTATCATTCAAAGCTGAATAAACCTAGTAGAAAAAATGTTTTTGAATGTTTTTACAGACGTTTCAATGTATAACATTTTGGACGAAAAACGCGTCTTCGGTTTCCCAATCGCTGCACCATGCAAAAATATCGTATAGAAAAAAGAACGACGGATGGTAAAAGTAGAGATTCAAGCTTTAACACTAGATTTACGGGGCCCGTCAAAATGGCGGATTCAAAAATTTTTAATTTACGATTATTAAGAGTGTAAGGAGGCATTCGTGAGGAATTATTAAATAGATTTATTTTTTTGTATACATATTACAATAAAAATCGTTGAAGATCTAAGTAAATACAATTTTATTATTTTTATAAAGCAATGTAAAATAATCAATTTTAGTGCTCCGTAAACCTAGTGGTAAAACGAGACCAACTATATAGTTGTACTATTCATTTTGTCGAAATTATCACAGTTTGAATATCGACAACTTCTCGAGAATGAAAAATTTAGTATTTAAATACGTTTCATCGGATCTACTGTGATTATTCAGTCTTTTGAAACAATTTCTTTGATCGCTTTATACGGGAGTGAATTGTATACTGATTGGATATGAACTGTTGCTTCTTTTATTTTACTGATTTTACTGACCGATCATTTTCTAAGTCTTTTTAACCCTTTGCGGGCGAGGCTTTTGTAAAACACTGAGGATATCGACTATCTTCGGAGAACTACATTGTGCATCAAAATTTCAAATAATAGGAGAAATGAACAATATTTGATTATCTTTTATTATGTACGTCATGATATTATACGCTTGCAATTTAAGGAATTAAATGTATAGTTTTAAAGTTGGCATTATATAGACATTCGTCGTCAAAGGGTTAAAACCAAAGATCAACAGCCGAGTATTTCTGAATAACTTGTGCAAATGTGACAGCAGTTTCATTCATAATTCAACAAATTTTTATAATTATTATGATGAAACAACTTCATCTGAAATTATCATTTGAAAGAAAATGATTGATCTTCGATTACGTACAGTTCTCAGTCAGAAAAAGTGTATTAGTTGGCTTCCGGTAGCTAAAGTGCTAACTGTATGCTGATGATATTAGGCATTACACTAAATGTCATTGGTAGACTGTGGATTGTACGAATTGATGACAAAAATGGGTGGGTGTAATTTAGAAACAGTATAAAAATTGGCAATTATATAGAAAAGGTCTGCGTACTCCGATTTTGATGAAATTTTAATATATTATAGATTTCGACATTTTAAACAACTTTTTCCTTTTCCAATATAGGGAAGTCGCTTTTAGTTTTCGAGATATTTCCAAAAAGCTATCGGTAATGTTAATTTCATAACAGAAACCTTCTTTTTAGAAACACTGGATGCGTGTGAAACACTGGGTGGGTGTGTGTGGTATTGTCGCTTCTCATCTCCACAACGTGTTTTCAAACAAAAAATAAACAGATGCGTCCCGAAAACCCAGGAAATGGAATAACAGAAGAAACAAGCAAAATTAACTCCTGTAGATAACTCTGATCATACATAGATAGGCTGAGCTTTCAATTTTCAAAGACATTTCCTGGATTTTGTGTTTCTAAAAAGAAGATTTCCGTTATGAAATTAACATTACCGATAGCTTTTTGCAAATATCTCGAAAACTAAAAGCGACCCCCCTATATTGGAAAAGGAAAAAGTTGTTCAAAATGTCGAAATCTATAATATATTAAAATTTCATCAAAATCGGAGTACGCAGACCTTTTCTATATAATTACCCAAAAAATAAAAGAATTTAAGAAAGTCAACCCATTCCTTACTTCAAACAACTGCTGAAGAGAAATAAATTCCTATTTGGTTACAATTTATACAAGAATATACAAGAATATAGTAGAATATAACAGAATATACTAGAATATGAAAGAATATACTAGAATATACTAGAATATACCAGAATATAGTAGAATATAACAGAATATACTAGAATATACTAGAATATACTAGAATATACTAGAATATACTACAATATACTAGAATATAACAAAATATACTAGAATATACTAGAATATACCAGAATATACTAGAATATACTAGAATATACTAGAATATACTAGAATATACTAGAATATACTACAATATACTAGAATATACTAGAATATACTACAATATACTAGAATATAGTAGAATATAGTAGAATATTCCACAATATACTAGAATATACTGGAATATACTAGAATATACTACAATATACTAGACTATAGTAGAATATAGTAGAATATACTAGAATATATCAGCATGTACTAGAATATACTAGAATATACTAGAATATACTAGAATATACTAGAATATACGAAAATATACCAGAATATACCAGAATATACTAGAATATTTTAGAATATACTACAATATACTAGAATATAATAAAATATACTAGAATATACTAGAACATACGAGAATATACTAGAATATACTAAAATATACCATAATATACTAGAATGTACTAGAATATACCAGAATATACTAGAATATAGTAGAATATACCAGAATATACTAGAATATACTAGAATATACTAGAATATACTAGAATATACTAGAGTATACCAGAATATACTAGAATATAGTAGAATATTCCACAATATACTACAATATACTGGAATATACTAGAATATACTAGAATATACTAGAATATACTACAATATACTAGAATATAGTAGAATATAGTAGAATATTTCACAATATACTATAATATACTGGAATATACTAAAATATACTGCAATATACTAGAATATAGTAGAATATACTAGAATATACCAGCATATACTAGAATATAATAGAATATATCAGAATGTACTAGAATATACTCGAATATACTGGAAGATGATATGTCGAATAAAATGAGCGGCAAGTATTTTATGTTTTACTTGTCATTGTTCCACATATGGAACTCAAATTCAGTACTCTTTTAACTATCTAATTCCTTAGAGTTTAGAGAAAAGATATTATTCCCCGTTTTAATGATAAACATTACTGAGTTTTTTATAAAGACTATTTTACCTATTTAACATATTATTGAAGTTACACATATCATTTAAGGTATTTGAATGGCTGAAATATTAGGTAGATGTAACAATTGTTTTCACTATCTAACTCCTCAGTTTTGGTAAAAAAGATTTCTATATTCGAACGAAGGTTATATTCATTTTAGTTTCGTCGAAAAAATTCCCATTAAATCGTCGAAATATCGATCAAATTCGCAAAGTTTTTGTCAAACAAAATATTCTTCAATGTTTGAATGCTTTTAGCGCACAAGTTCGATCCTTGAATAATAGTCTAAGACACTATTTGCAAATTACTACAATATTTTTGACGTTTCGATCTTGTTTCAGATCAGTTTCAAGAAAAATTTTTCTTTAACACTAGATTTACGGGGCCCCGTCAAAATGACGGATTCAAAAATTTTTAATTTACGATTATTAAGAGTGTAAGGAGGTATTCGTGAGGAATTATTAAATAGATATATTTTTTTGTGTACATATTACAATAAAAATCGCTGGAGATGTAAGTAAATACAATTTTATTATTTTTACGAAGCAATGTAAAATAATCAATTTTAGTGCTCCGTAAACCTAGTGTTAAAAAAAGATTGCGTCTGTAAATGATTAAATTCAATTAAGGTTTCACGTGTGTTAATTTTTAAGAAATGAAAAGCAAGTGAGAAACAGTACAAAACATTTTCATTTCTTAAAAATTAACACACGTGAAACCTTAATTGAATTTAATCATTTACAAACGCAATTTTTTCTTAAAGAAAAATTTTTCTTCAAAATGATCTGAAACAAGATCGAAACGTCGAAAATATTGTAGTAATTTGCAAATGGTGTCTTAAAATATTATTCAAGGATCGAACCTGTGCGCCAAAAGCATTCGAACATTGAAAACAATCTACGATCGAAATAAGAAAACATTTAAAATATTGTTCGCTATGGAAAATAAGATTGGAAAATAGTATCGTTCTTATGATAATCTGTTTTATAAGATTTCATGGAAAATGTTTCGGTATTTAAATAAAATGGTAGCATAGAAGAATCGAGTATCAGTGCATGTGTCTAGCCGGCAACACGTGTTGAATAAGTTTCCGCGAACCCACTTTATCATTGTGTTTAGCTTTCACGTTTGAGTGAATATAGTACAACTTGGTAAATGGATACAACTGTTTAGTATGTTCTTGATGTTTTCTTCTAGCATAGTCCAAAGAAAGCTTCTAATTTATTATAGTTCTCTAGTTTCTGTCGTATTTTACTTTTCTTATCTCGAACACAAGGCACTGGAGCAGTGGTTTCTGTTGTAACTCTGATGTCTTGTAATTCTTAAAATTGTGACTTCTTCGGAATGTTACAAATTGTGCTGCGCTATAAATTTAACTACATCGTAACATAGTAAAATACTTCAACAATTACGAACAACTTTCGTCTTCTTTGGAATGCGATATAATCTCAAATGGATCGAAGAATTTCAGAATTTCAATTCCAATCAATTTATTGATAAAAGGCCATATAAATTATAAAAAAGCTATGGGTCTTTATACATTCATAGGATTTCTGAATTAATAGGAGTTAATCAACAAAAATTACTATTAACTTCTCTTTACTTTTACTTTAAGGTACATTATAGTTCACGAAATACATTTTTCCTTTCATTCAATTTTATATAAAATAGGCTTTGAAAATTAAATATTGCAATGTGAGTTAGTAAAGTAAAAGAAATTAAGTAAGAATCTGAGTTAATACAAAAAATTAGTATTTAATATTCTTTATTTTTATTTTAAGAAATATTATAATTGACGGATCACATTTTTCTCTTCATTTTACTTTGCATGAGATAAGCTATAGAAACTTGAAGAAAATGAAAACTGAAAAACGAAAACTTGCATGAAATTGAAAAAACAAACATTTCCAACACATTCTTCTGTTTATTTTTTAAATTTCATCACTAAATGCAAACTTTACATGATTTTCGGTGTTTAAAGACCGCGTATAAAAATATTGTTCATGCAAGTAAGAAGTTTGTCCTAGCTATGGAGTATAATTAGTGCCAAAACGATCATCCTAAACAAAAGAAAACCAACTCTAAATAGTTCTCAAACACAAATGACATTCTCTCCTAGTATGGCTCAAACGAGTTTTGACACGCGTCAATAAATATTTATTCTTTTCTCGATTCGACGTTTTATAGTCCATGATTTATAATAGCAACGGTTTACTTTAACGATAAGGAATCTTTTAATCATTGAAATCAATTCTCCCTTGTTTGAATCTTTCATAAAATTCAATATAAAAAGGTAAGTGAACACGAAGATGTAAAGACGATGTAAATGTACAGTTTAATGATAATAACAGACTTTAATGAAATCAAGAAATTTCTAATAAGTTGACATAAACTCTTTTAATCATAGAAACCTATTCTACCTTGTTTGAATCTTTCATAAAATTCAATATGAAAATGTAAGTGAACACGAAGATGTGCAGTTTAATGATAATAACAGACTTTAATGAAATCAAGAAATTTCCAATAAGTTGACATAAACTCTTTTAATTATTGGAACCAATTCTCCCTTGTTTGAATCTTTCATAAAATTCAATATAAAAATGTAAGTGAACACGAAGATGTGCAGTTTAATGATAATAACAGACTTTAATGAAATCAAGAAATTTCTAATAAGTTGGCATAAACTCTTTTAATCATAGAAACCTATTCTACCTTGTTTGAATCTTTCATAAAATTCAATATAAAAATGTAAGTGAACACGAAGATGTGCAGTTTAATGATAATAACAGACTTTAATGAAATCAAGAAATTTCTAATAAGTTGACGTAAACTCGTATGTAAAGAGAAAAAGTTCATTTTCTAAATAAGATCACGTATACGATAAGAACAATGAAACTTGTAAACTGCATACAATGGAAGAGCGTTGAATTTGCTAAGACAATTACATGCAATTTTACCGATATAATAAAATAATAATAAGAAAGATGAATGTTCTACTGAACAAATGGATCAGGTCCGATTTTAAACAGTGACTTTAAAAAATAATAATCTTTTTCCAAATAAAGTTTATTAGTCGAAGTTGGCAGTATTGGAATCAATAATTTACAAACTATTCAATTTAGTTACAGATTTAATTGTGAAAGACATAGTACTTTTCTCGATCAAAATGTTTCGTAATTAAACTATGTACAGCTGTATAAACTTTCTAACTTATTGTTAGAGATTCGGGTTAATTTAAATAAAAGAAAATATGCAAAATACTACATTTTATGTATCATAATGTAATTCTGCTTATTATGGGTTTATTAGATTGGTTTGTTTCATGAATTTAATTATTTTACTCTGCACTTTTTAGACGTGCAATACGAAGCATTGGTCTTGCAGCAAAGTATGACGTAACATCGCCCAAAAAAGACTGATCGATACAGGTTTATTCGAAAGTCGAGAGACATTCTTGTAATTGTTTTATAACAGTCTGTTCATCTGTCACAATAACAAAAAATGATTAAAACTGCGGATATTGTTCAAGGTTCTCGAATTGCTCCAGTTTTCCTCATTTTCCCTGCCTTTTATAATTTTTAAGAAAATGTTTTATTGCTCGAGATTAAATCTATTTAATTTATTACTTGATGCAGCGAGGGTGTTATTTGAGGTTTATGAATCATCGAAATACATATTCTTGAATAGAGGATGAAAAATATCTCTGCATATTTTCTTTAATGATCGTTTTATTTATTAGATTTAATATTATAGAAGATTCGTCCGAATATAGTCGAAAATAATCGCTTCTTTATGTCCATTCGTTTCATTTTAACATACAACCAAATTCACTTCATACACTTTTGTTTCATTCATAAATGTTTCTCTCACATTCTCGCCACAGATATCCCCACATTAAAAATTGTTTCTTATTGCAAAAATAAGGTAAATATGTATGAGAATTATTGTTCTTATTGTAAATGAGAAATATGTATTCAATAAAAACAAGGGGGGTGAATGTGGGGATATCTGTGGTGAGAATGAGAGAGAAACATTTATGAATGTAACAAAAGTGTATGAAGTGAATTTGGTTGTATGTTAAAATGAAATGAATGGACGTGAAGAAGCGATTTTGTTATTCTAAAAGTATGGCTGTAATGTAGAATGGTTGTCATTAATATGTTATATAATATATCATTATTTGTTGAGATACATAATTCCATTCACTGCCTGAACAGAATCTTTGTAAACCGAGTTCCTTTTATGGCCGGCAGGCTAAAAATATTTCTAGTCCATATTTCCTTATTTAATCGAAGTTTGAGAAACTTTCTTCTATTGTTTATAGTGATTTCTCTTCTTCTTACATTTAAAAATGTAAACGTAAATTTAAAAATGCTCTCCTTCAAAAACCAGTCGTAAATTTCCTTTTTAGATGCAATTTACGTTGCATCATCTCAATACTAATTCGACAAAATTATTTCTAGATTTAATAACAATAAACTTCATATTTTAAGACTTTATTTATTATGTATTAGCTACTTATCAGGTACACCGGTTTCTTTCTTCACTAGATTCCTCTAATTTATGTATTCTATTATTTCATTTTAAATCCTGACACTAATTTCTTTCTTACGTAAATTTTATACCAAATCAACTTAATGATAATTCAATAAGATTAAATATTGGATATTAACGACAGAATTCTTATGATAATTTGACTAAATCGAAAATAATGTAGCAATATTCTTACATTCTTTGAATATCTTCACAGTTTTGTATTTCACTTATCCGTTTTGTCATAAGTGCATAATGTTCGCGGTCTACTTATTGTGTATTAGATGCATTAACTGTTCCCTATAATTAGATTTATTCGCTTTAGGAATAAATATGATTGTTGAACGAATCATTTAAGCGTACAGTATTTCATCGATAATTGTCCACAACACGGGTCTGCGGAGGGACAATTATGCCGGAGGAATATCATTGTTTGAGGTTTGCCGAACGTAGAGAAGGACAGCCGAGCTCGAGAGGCATCCGAATTTCCAACTCCTTTATTAATCATTATTTTTTTATGGGACTTCGATGACCATATTTGTGGCATTTTTCGAATAAAAATGATACCAAATATTATATAATTCCGGTGATATATTAAAAACAAAGATATGTATGTATAATCAGAAAAATTTTGATCAGAGAAATATTACAAATATGATGGTAAAAGTCTCCTAAAAGATTAATTAAAAATGGAAAAGTGTCGTCATTGCATTACTGTTGCCTCACCGATGTTATGTACCTGACCTATACATAGTGACCATACACCTGTATATGGTCCGAATTATATCGTGTTTGGTATCATTTTAATCAGAACAATGTCACAAATCTATTAGCAAAAGTCTCATAAAAAAATAAGTAATAATAAAAAAGTTATTCCTTGGTAATACATTGAGAGGACGCGCGAGCCTTTGAACTGTGCCGCCGACTGCGACTCTCCGCGTTTCTTTCTTTCCCATACGCTATCCTTCCTCGCGCCCGAAACTTTAATCGTCTATTACACAAGTAAATATCATCGGAATTATATCATATTTGGTATGATTTTTATTAGAAAAATGTCACAAATATGGTCATCGAAGTACCATAAAAAAATAATTAATAATAAAGAAGTTGAAAATTCGGATTAGTGTGGTCTCACCGATATACCCGAGCCGCATGGTGTCATATTTCTCAGCGACCGAGGTCTCTCGAGCTTCACGGCCCCTCAAGGGGGTGCACCCCGCAGTAGTGGGGATATCTCAGGGACAATTATGTGCGAGACATTTGGGCCAATTACCGACGGAATACTGTATTACGATCTACAGGTTTATTATATATCTTTTCATGTCATAAAGCTCATCTTTTAAGTTCTATCTTTATATCCAAATTTACTTTTAAATAAAATTGTTTTCAAGATTAGTCGTTGTGATCAGCTTATATTCTTTTTACGTGAGCAGAACAAGAAACGTATTAACGAGAACATTATGTGATGGTAGTTGAAAATGTGGTAGTAAATGATAAAAAAAAGCTCAAAAATAGAGATGATAATGTCAAAAATGAAGAAAGTGTATAACCAAACAATTAAATTTTGACCGTAGTATGATCGAAAATCTCATCATTCCTTGACAGAATACGATGATTATAACGGTGTATAAATGACTGTTATGAATCGGACATTTCACATGCAACAACCTAATATTATAGCCTGGAGGTTTATTATACGTATACCATTTTGAGATACATAGGTCGTGTCTTGAATTTTTGTTGAGATATCTAATTTTACTTTCAAATATAGTTTATTTCAATGTCAATCAATATGATTGTAGAGTATGTTTTATATAAGTGGAAAAATAAACATATTGACAACAGCATTGTGCGATGTTTGATCTTAATATGGTAGCAAGTGAACGCAGTATTCGTAGATGGTAAAAGAAACTTAAAATTGAAAATGACAGTCTTGTAAATGTAGAAGGTGAACGTCCGAAAAATTCAATTTCCACCGTAATACAATCAAGAAATTTCAAGTATGTACATTGACAGATTACGCTGACTGCAGTGGTGTTTGTTTCGGTGAGCAAGATATACGTGGGAAAAAGTTTCGTTTGTTTAATGTCACTGTCAAGAATCAGACACTTCATATGCGGCAACCTAATATTTTATTCTGCATTGTTTAAGCGTGCAGTAAGAATCGCAAAAGGGCAGAAAGTGGGTCGCGGCGTCGCCAAAAAAAGGTTGATCGGCACCAAGAGTCGTATGAACGATAAGAATGACGATGTCATCAGTGTTCGCATTGTTGAAAGAAGAAAGCTGCTAGCGAACGACGCGAGATTACTTCGAATTGTTCCGCGTGTGCTCTGTTCCTCGTTGTAAATGCAAAGAGGCCGTATCGACAGGAACGCTCGTCTCTGTGTTAGCGAATGAAGCTGGTTAACATGCAAGTGAGAATCACCGTTTCGGAGTTTCTCATTTATTGTCTCCAAATACCGTGGCCGACAGTGTGTAAAGCAATCTTGAATTAGATTATGTCTCTCGTTAAAAGAACACACTTTGATACGCGTGCTAAGTAGCTCTATCGTGATCATCATAATCGTCCGTTTAAGTAGATCCGTCGTGAAAAAGCTGCTCAGGGCCGAAGTAGAACCTACACAGGCCCTAAGCACTTGGATGTCTATCAACATTTTTTATCATTTTCAAAATAATATACAGGGTGTTCCACGTAAATGGGAACACCTAAATATCTGTTGTATTTACAGTCCTATCAGAAAACTTCAGAGGACAAAGTGACACTATTGCAGGGGGCAAATATAATGGTAAAGAAACAAATGTTTTATGTCGTGTTTTTTAATGAAATTTCAAGGTCACCGATGTTTTTTTAAATGGAATAGTATATCTTTTTTACGATAGCATGATAGACGATAAAAAAACTGGATACCACCTTTTTGACCTTGAAAGTAAATACTTGTACATTCTTTAAATAATTATTTGAACAATGAATTATTGAAATAATTCACATAATGTATATACAAACAAAGTATGAAAATTTATTCATTTAGACCATTATTTTAACAATAAATAATTGAAATAACAATTCACATAATGAATTTAGAAACAAACTGTAAACATTCATTTATTTAAACAATTATTTTAACAATAAATAATTGAAATAACAATTCAAATAACGAATGTAGAAACAAATTATAAAATTTATTTATTTAAACAATTATTTTAACAATGTGCTATCGAAAGAATAATTCAAATTATAAATATATTATCTAAACAATAAATTATTGAAATAATTCAAACAGTGAATATAGAAACAAATTATGAAAATTGATTTCTTTTGTCCGTTAACTGGAAACGAATCGAAGCTTCGAAACTTCGATTCTCATCACCTTCGAAGTTTCTGAAAGCGAAGCTTCGAAATCTTCGACCTTTGAAGAAAAGACAGCCCTAGTCGTAACATGTTAAAAATGCGCTATTAACTCTCACTTAATTCATTGTTACGTCACTGGTGAAATAGGTAACTCCAATAAAAGTAAAAAACTGCCACTTTTGCATCATAGATCGTTAACCTAATGTTCGCCAAATATTTTGTAGGCATTGAGTAAATACATCGTTAGAACTGTGTCTAATCTGAGCGAGGCTAAACACATGTTAGTATTACTATTCCAATGCTAATTCGGTAAAGCAGGTAAAATGATCACGTAACATTCAAAATTTCTCCTTAACTGTCGAACACGTCAGCAGGGAACGTATTTGCACAACAGAATCTCGACTAGGATCGCATTATGCGTATCTACATATGTAAAACATGAGTCGTTTATTATGAAAGTGGGGTAATTCCATTTCTTCCAATACTGTCAAATATAGGTAGAGTCTTAAATTATAAGAATCTTGAACAGAAATGAAGAAAGAGTTATTTAGTATCAAATTTTTATATATTCTTTAGTTCAATACGTTATGTTTATAATTTTTTAAAAATGTTTTATTCGGACGTGTTTTTTGGGAGATTATTAATACAATGAAATTGAAATAATTATAAATCTTGTATATCTTTATATTCTGTCAATGTAAGAAGCAACGAATTATTATATTTACATTTTAACGATTTTGATTAACAAATTTTCTGGCCGAAGTAAGTTTACTATTTATTGCTTATTATTCATTTCCATTGTTCCGTTAAAGATTTACTTCCGAGATATTTTTTAATTATCATTTTGTAACCTCAAATATGTGTCACTTAAAATATCGTCTTCGTACGACGATCACGAATTTTGTTCTACAATAATGTTTCTTCATTTGACTTCCTTTAAATGTCTATTTTTATTACTTAAATTATCTTCCAAGCCGAACATTTTTAAAACATGAAATAGTACCTCCTAGAAGTTAGCCCCTCCACTTATAAAATTATATAATTTCAATAGTTGTGCTGAATTGTGCTACATTGTGCTTGAATATTAAAACTATAATATAAAAAATGCGATACAAAATGAAGAAAAATGATTTTGAGAGGAACCTCCACTTTTCATTTTCTTCAATTCTCTCTATTGTGCTAAGTTGTGTTGACATTGTGCAGAAGTATTACTTTAAAAAAGTAATAAGTAAAGAAGTTATTACAAATAATAGTTTCCGACATGCAATTTATGTTAGCACGTTTATGTTAGCATCCGTTATCCAAGTAGCATATAATTGTACGTATATCTGACAATGAGTTGTGCTAGCCTAGCACAAGTCTGCACAACTGCCGATTTCCCCAGAACAACAATATTAACACTAGATTGCAAAAAGAAAGTCATTTTGACTGCTTTTTAATTTCAATTAGAAAAACAATTATGTATATAATGACACAATTTCTTAGAATTTTGTGACTTTTTGTACAACATATAAATGCGTTTATTAATAGTTGTAGTTACCTCCCTCCTCCTTCATTTTCGGTATACAGGGTGGGGCAATATCTTTGTCCACCTTGAATATTTCCGTTAATTGTAATAATATGAGAAAATGATATATACAAAAGTTGCACGGCATCGAGGGGGAAATATTGTGATGTAGAAATTTTGTATGTGCGTAAAGACATTTCGGAGATTTTGAGGTCTCCTTGATTTCTTTAAATGAAAAGACCTACTTTTTGAATCATGAATCGATAGAGTATCAAATTCTGCGTAAAAATGTATTTGACCTCTATATGTCCTAATGTAATAGTTAATGCGATATTATCGAAATAATTTTCCATATGTTCTCACCATATTCAAGTTGAGGGACATCAGTTCGACAAACTTCCAGGCACATAGCAGTGATGCCAGATCGGTTAAATCGAGGGGAATACAATTTACCACCTCTCTAGTGACCAGAGTAATATGTGACACGTTGCGCGGCACGTCACGTGACCAATCTATTACGGTCTTAGTGGGGGACGTTGGAGTGTGCTCAGGTAGTGGAATGGGATAGTGGAAGGGGAAAAGGAGGAGAGGAAAATCCACCTAGTTTTGTGTGTTTCTGTTATCAGTGGCACATAGTGGGTACGTATGGAAAATAATATCTCGTTAACTATTACATTAGAACATATAGTGGTCAAATACATTTTTACGCAGAATTTGGTACTCTATCGATTCATGATGCAAAAAGTAGGTCTTTTCATTTAAAGAAATCAAGGAGACCTCAAAATCTCCGAAATGTCTTCACGCACATACAAAATTTCTACATCACAATATTTCCCCCTCGATACCGTGCAACTTTTGTATATATCATTTTCTCATATTATTACAATTAACGGAAATATTCAAGGTGGACAAAGATATTGCCCCACCCTGTATACCGGAAATGAAGGAGGGAGGAGGTAATTTTATATATATATATATATATACCTATATTGCCCAAAAGCAGTCATTTTGACTGCTTGAGAAATTTTAAATAATCAAATGACTCTTATTTTTGAATTGAGTAAATTTCTTATATGACCAGTTCGGCTCTGTATTGAAATAACAGTTTTCATTTTTTTTCGATTATCGTCACATGATAACATACAATACATGATAAATTGTCGATTTGGGCGTATACTTGATAAGTTGTAGTTGCTCAATAAACTAAAGTAGTACTTGTTATTCGAATCTTTATGCAGTGATGCTTGTTCCAACAAGTTGTTTATTTTATTTCTTTTGCGCCCTAAATTCATGAAAGAAATGTCGAATAGAAGCGAGTTATTGGAAAAGCTAACGAACATAAGCGAAGAGTGCTCCGATATAGAATCAGACCCACGAAGACCCACAAAGATCAACTGCAACATCATCAAATGCAACCCATTCTAACAAACGCAAAATTTGTCAAGTACGACTTTGCCACAACAACAAAACAAATAATGCATGTGAAAAATGTCAAAAGTATGTTTGCGGAAGATGTACACATAAAAAGATTTCCACTTTCATTTGCATAAAATGTACAAATAATAATGCAAAAATTATTTTTTTTTCCAAGTGAAGTAAATTTTTTTTCTTGTTAATATTTACTAATAACTTGTTATATAACTGTAAATAATATAAAAAATATTAAAAATTAATTTTAAACAAATTTCTTTACACATTAGTTATTCTTTCACAATGCAGTCATTTTTACTGCTTTTGGGCAATATAGGTATATACTAAGTTTCAGACTTTCTAGTGTTAAGGGCACTCTACTCTTGTGCGTACTTTTCGCGAATGGATTATACGCGCATAATTGGGCTCTGTAGTCATCCGACAAAGACAGAATTGCATACATGAGATGTGCCAGGCTAACATAACTCAGATATACAATTATATGCTATTTGAATAAAGGATGCTAACAGAAACGTTAATTGCATGTCCAAAACTATTATTTATCATAACTTATTTCCTTATTAATTTTTTAAAGCAACACTTTGGCACAGTGTTAGCACAACTTAGCACAACATAACACAATAGAGAAAATTTTAAAAAAATGAAAAGTGGGGGGCTACTCTAAAAATCGTTTTTCTACATTTTTATCGCATTTTTTATAGTATAGTTTAATATACGAGCACAATGTAGCACAAACTTTGCACAATTCAACACAGCTATTGAAATTATATATTTTTATAAGTCGCGGGCTAACTTCTAGGAGGCAGCTAATTCGAAATATATAATCACCGTTACCTAACAAGTGTTATTATAGTAACACCTCCACTGGCTTAAACAATTCATCAAAGATAAAATTAATAATAAAAATGGAATTTCGCGTTTCTGGATATTCTCAAGGCTAATAAAAGTGTTAAATATTTAGTAAATTGTCAGCTAATGAATTTAAGGTCTGAAGCTATACTTCAATCACCAAATGTCTTCTCCAATGGAGGAACTTTGCAACTCGACTAATTATAAGACAATAACTCATAACAAATGGAGTTATCCCACTTTTGTAGTAAATGATATTGCACTTTCAGTTATCAACCAATATTATATAGAATAATTTCATAAAAATTTAGAAACTACGAATGGCAAATTAATAATAAACTATAAATTCTGGTTAACTAGAAGCTAAAACGCTATGCAATTGAAATTTTTGCAAAAAGCGGAGTTGATCAGTTTAATAATAAACGGGCCAATATCTGAAATTTAGAGAAGTAAAACAATTTATGCAAGATTAGAACATATCTTGCTCCGATTACAAAACAATTTAATTTAATAATTATACATAGATATGCTTGGCACGGAACTGTTAAACTACATAAAGTTAATAAATACAATATAGCATGAATCGCAATATAATTTATTACAACTATAAATATGTATTTTATAGTATTCATAACTAGAAATTAGAATTACACAAGCTAAAGTGTTCCATTTTTAATTTCTAATATAAGATACAAACATACATTTGATTGAGAATGTACAAAATTGATTCTATATTAGTTGAGATTATGAAGAAAGAATATAATTAATAAATATTCTCAAAGCGTTTTAATAATCACAGTACACATCCTATTTAACAATTATAGTGCAAGTAAGGGTCAGAGACAATTTTCATTGCCTTCGCTTTTCATCATCCATCTGCAGTTTCTCCATGTCGTTCATTCGCTCACACATAAATCATTCTTGGAATAATTTAGCAGGTGATATATTAGCAATGATTGTGGATAAGTTAAGAAAAAGCAAACAAATAATAGAGCACACGATTTTATGATGATCTGGTATTATTTAGTGATAATGGGAGCAAGGTTCAAACACGTTGAAGCATCTTTTATGGTTCTTGCAGAACTGTGTGCTGGTGAACCACAATTGATTGGGTAATTGGTAATTATACATACATGAATCACTGGACAGCTAATCCGCTGAATAAATGAATTATTGATGTTGGAAGACATAACTACTTAGTAATTTTTTATCTCTTACGTAAAGTGTGAACCTAATTCTACATTGCAAAATTTAGATATCGTATTGGTTAATATATTTTGTCCACTAAAAAATGAGAAATTATTTCCGTTTAATTATATTGCTCTATAGTATTTTAACTTTCTCTTAGATTAGTGACTTTGCAAAATCTGATTTTTATGTGCGATTTTCAAGAAAATCTCCTTTTACAAAAAGCCACTTTTCAAGTTTACAGGCACCCTATGCTCTAACAGGAATAGTAACACAGTTTTAATTTGTACAGTAGTGTAATGTCGGTTTTGTTGAATAAGGTGCACAGTTTGGCATGAAATTATTTGTACGAAAAAATGTTTAAACAGTTGGATTCAAAGGGACACGTAAAACACGTAATTGTTAGGAGACATTTCTCCATTTAGAATACGACCGAAACATATAAAGACAAATTTGATTACGTCAAGCGATATTCGACACAAAAATGGCGGTGGTAGAAGTTTGAAATCACGTTTGGTTTTCAAAATGCAACCAAAATGGTTTCTCAATACTCGTCACGCTGCACAGTGGTCCCAAAGCCCGAAAACGTGGCCAAAACCTTAACACTAGATTTACGGCACCCGTCAAAATGACGGATTCAAAAATTTTTAATTTACGATTATTAATCATTAGCACTCGAACGGCGACTCTGAGGCGCCACTACAAATTGCTACTCCATTATTCAGAATATTGTTTACACGATTAAATTTGTTCATATGTAATAAATTATTAAACATTTAAATATTGTATGAGGTACTACATCAGTTTCGTACGCATATAATGAAAAAAACTTCTCTACGATGGAAATATTTTAGGTTAGAAGAAATGTTTGGTTTTTTAGTTGAAATAGCTCCGAGTGCAAAGGGTTAAGAGTGTAAGGAGGCATTCGTGAGGAATTATTAAATAGATTTATTTTTTGTGTACATGTTACAATCAAAATCGCTGAAGATCTAAGAAAATACAATTTTATTATTTTTATTAAGCAATGTAAAATAATCAATTTTAGTGCTCCGTAAACCTAGTGTTAAAAATGAACTATTAGCTTGGTAAATTTTAATTATTGATTTGGTTACTCTAAGAGTGTTTCCAAGTGGGGGTAAACAGCAAGAAGGTCGCATTTTTATACCTGACCAACAGTCGCAGTCCGAACTTCGAGTTCATTAGACCGTACCTTCTGACGCTTGTGAAGCCCAGTGCGAATTTTAAGTGCACAGTGTACAAATTGTCTTGAAACGTATCGATTTTAATTGTGCATTGTGGATGCTGTTTGTGGAGGTAAGTTGCATAGTTTATAGTGCCAAATGTTTATTGTTAACTGATAATTATGGAAGCAAAAGAGAGAGAGAGTAAAAGTGAAGGCATAAATTTTAAAGATGTAGAGTAAAAGTTGTATATATACCACACTATCCCTCATTAAAACTTGTTGGAGCTTCTACTTTATACTATTATCTTGCAATTCTAAAAAAAATTAACTGCTTTTAACTGCTTATGTGTTCGTACTTTTGTTTTTTGCAATGCAGAGTAGGTATTTTATGAGCTTTCGTTGCATGTTTTATCAAACTGTGAGAGATATGCATTAAGTCTTTCTGTAAAATTTAAACAGATTTTGAATAGCATGTCCATTTTTTATAAATCTCATATATACGAAATTGTTTTACATTTTTCGAACACGAACGCTGTCTTTATATAAAGAATAACGTGAAGGCTTCTTTGGGAACTATGATTATATATTATACAGTCGTGGACAAAATTAAGTGGACAGGTCTAATGATCAACAAAAAATCAACGCAATTTAAAAAATAATTTTAATAAACTAGAATTGTACGGTACATTTAAGTTAACAAAGTGTACTTTAATGAAATAAACAACAATATCAATAATAAAAGTTAATATAATAGAATATATTATCATTAATCAAAATTGTATACAATTTTTGGTGGTCAAGATTAAGTGGACACTTTATAAATATTTAGAAAATAAGCAATTAGTATTTGGTATTGTAACCTCTTGCTTTAATTACTGCTTCTAATCGTCGTGGGATGATTTCCACAAGTTTTTGGAGGTAACTTCGATCAATTTGTTGAAATTTTATTTGCAATTCGTTTAAAAATACTGTTTTATTATGACGTCTTCCTAATGGTATTTCCGAATCTAATAAATTTCCTTCCCGTTCTCTGAATTTATTACAGATAAACAAGTTATAATTATTATTACCAAGGAGATAATCGTACGGTTAGGGTGTAATTGGAAATATACCAAGCAGGCTATTAGCTGTAATAGACAGCAACGGAGGTCCTACAAAGTAATAAAATTAGCACAGTGTTTGAATGTCAAAATTATAATCACAAAAATGTAGTTTTCTAAGATATAGATATTCAACAAATATTCATTGGTGCTTGAAATTCTGATTTCTATATTCGATCTCTCGTAATTGATACAATCAAATTACTCATTGCTTTGCCTCCTAGAAGTTAGCCCTCCACTTGTTGAAATAAATAATTTCAACAGTTGTGCAGAGTTGTGCTAAGTTTGTGCTACATTGTTCTCGAATATTATAACAATAATATAAAAAATATGCCTAAAAATTGAGAAAAACGATTTTTTTTAGTAGCCCTCCACTTTTCGTTTTTTTTCAATTTTTTCAATTGTGCTAAGTTCTGTTAGGTTGTGCTAAGATTGTGCTCGAATATTATAACAATGATATAAAAACTAAGACCAAAAATTGAGAAAAATGATTTTTTAGTTGGCCCCCCCCCCCCCACTTTTCTAATTTCTAATTAATCATCATTTTATTCGGTACAATCAATTTTAGTGCCTTTAAAAATACCTTTTCTATTTTATTTAGTTAAAACTATACAAAATTGGCGATATCTTTCAAATTTTTATATTAAAATTAAATTCTTTAACCATTATGTGGTTTCCTATGTTGCCTATGTGTTTCTATTATTGGTGTGTAAGAATGTCAATTTTCGAATGCAGTCACAATTCATTTGTTAAATAATCCATTATGTAGCCAATTATGATGAGTAATCCATTAATTAACAAATTAATGTCAAATAGTCCGTTTGTTATACAATATAAAATTTAATTTTATAATCATAAATAATATCAAAACTGTAATTTCATGCAGACTATCAAAAAATATTTCCGTTTTTCTAAATTTTTCTATACCAGATATACAGTCACTCCCATTAATATTCGTACACTCTTTAAAAGACGATAACTTGTTTAATAATGGACCATACGACTTGGACTTTTTTGAGAAGTTACAATAATTAGTTTACTACATGACGTGAAAAAGAAATTTTAAAACAATTGCAACTCGTCGGTATTGCAGAGAAAATACTAAAAGTTGTGTTTTACAATTTTTTTATCTGGCTTATGTTGAAAATTTAAAACATCCATTTTGTAGATCTGTATCAATTATATACATTTTCAAATTTTCATCCAATTTGGATTACGTGGAAAACAGCGACAGGCATCGAATGACGTAAGAATCCTTCGATTTATTACAGTTTAAGGCCGAAAATTGTGAAAAGCTGCAATTTTTACAATCTTCAAACAGTTGTAGCTCGTTGCAACGTTTGCCGATTTTTTTTTATAAATAAAAACTTTTAGTATTTTCTTTGTAATTCCGACCAATTACAATTTTTTCAAAATTTCTTTTCTTCAACGTGTAGTAAATTAGTTGTTCTAACTTCTAAAAAAAAATCCAACTCACATGATCCAATATTAAAAACGTGATCGTCTTTTAGAGTGTACGAATATTAATGAGAGTGAGTATAGGTCCCTTTCATATTTTTGTAACTCATCTATGCCGACTCCCGAGTCTCCAATAATAGCGTGCTCTGAGGGGCGTGGTCTAAATGCTATTTTTGTATGATGTGTCTTAAGGGGCGTGGCTTCGTTGTTCAATTTATAGAAACTGCTTTAAAAGACGCGACTTCGTTAATAATAAAGTTAAAGTAAGAAAAAGTATTTTGAAAAAAATTTCTTTTAGAAATATTTACTTTCGACTGAAACGCACGCTGGTCCGCGTGCACATTGTCGTTGCAATGAGTATGGACCCACATAGAATAGTTATAAATAACAACTTTTAGTATTTTCTTTGTAATTCCGACCAATTACAATTTTTTCAAAATTTCTTTTCTTCAACGTGTAGTAAACTAATTGTTCTAATTTCTAAAAAAAAATCCAACTCACATAATCCAATATTAAAAACGTAATCGTCTTTTAGAGTGTACGAATATTAATGGAAGTGACTGTATCTATACGACAAATTTTTGTAATCTCCATGATATCAATCAATATTATTTATCATGCTCGTTTGAGAACGTATTGTCTGCATATTTCTGTACACCTGCGCTGTAATATTGAAGGCTTGTTCACTGGTGAATCATCCGGTACATCTACCAACCCCTCAGTTCGTTTCAAGCATACCTCAAACATCAAACATTCTTCAGCAAGTTCGCGTGCCTCTTAAAATTGTGTCAACACAAACAGACTGTTTAAGTACATCTTACAAGATGTGAAGTGCAGAGGTTAAATATTTTAGGACAGACGAGCTTTTATTTATACCACTATGTAATTGTACCTAATAGTCGGATTGCGAATCTTTCTGCAAAGTACGATTTTTTTACCTGAATTGTAAAGAACCGAAATTTCATCAAAAATCATTTTTTTGAATTAGTTGGAAATAATCATTCTGCAATTCTAAAGAAAGTGAACGTATTAAGAACGATTAATGGGATTTTTACAGCATTCTTATCACAAGAAATATTTCTTATCATTACAATGCAGATCATTATGCAAAATAAAAATAGTCGGCATCAATTACAAGAAACTGTAGCAATATACAACTTTCTTTTCTCCATTAACCTTAAATTCTGTTTATATTTATACTGTCTCGAATCTCATCGAATCATTTTTATTATAAATGTATAAAAGCCGCAGTTTACTTATCGTATACCTACTGTCGGTCAAAAAAAATTTCTGCTTAATAAATAAGCAAATGAAATACAATACTAATAATAGTAATAAACATGGAATTTTTTCTGCCGAATCAAAATTTAATAATGGAAAATTTACGAGAGGTAGTTTTCCATCATTCATAAATTTATGGAAACGGTCCCCTAAATTGGAAGTTATGCAAAGAAAGTTTTATCCTTAAAAATAGAAGATGATTTGCAGTAATAGATAATAACATTTAATAATGGATTGAACAATTCTTAATTACATTTCTTAATAAATATTACTATACATTTATTATGAATTGTATGTATTTATTTAGTGATCCTTTTCGGGTTACAAGGGCTTCCGTCCCATTACATTGTTTTATTTCTTTCGACTTACATCTATCTCTTCTCCTGACATTCAACCTCATTCATCCACTTTCTTTCTCTCCTTCTTACTCTCCCACTCTTCCTCTTCTACCCTTTTCTATCTCTTTCTTCCTCTAAATTTTTTAACCATCTTTCTCCCCTCCCGCCCCCCCCCCCCCTAATATTTCTGTTACCCTCTCATACATACTTCCTTCCTCTTCCTTCCACTCTCTACAATATCCCAAAACATGTTCCCATTCCTCTATCTCCACCCCGCATAACCTGCATTTCTTCTCCTCCTCTTTCTCCCAGTATCTCCCTCCTTTCATCTCGTTTCCTAGTCTGAACCTTGCCACTCTCCTCCATCTTTCTTCCTGCCAGCCCACATTTATTATGAATTAATAAAATAGAGTAATAGACTAACTATATACTAACAAAAAAAAATCAAATAAAAATAATAGATTTATTAGCTAGACACAGTACCGAATTAAGAGCTTTAGAGGTCCTAAGCCAACGATGTCCAAGCTTGACTCCCGAGAGTTAAACACCGTCCCCACCACCGTTTGCCAGTTCCATAGCGCCGAGACGCAGCGAACCGATTACCAATATGCTCGCTACCCGCGTTAGAAAGATGATCGTCGATTGTATTATGACGCGCGCATCAAATTAGCGGCACAGCATGCCTTTCTGCTCACGGTGGCTGCTCGCAGCAGACGCATCGAGATTCGTAAATGCTTATTATTGCGTATTATTGTGTGATTGCTTTTGTGTATTAAAAATTGTATTCATTATAATGCCTAAAGTAACTGCGGGAAAATTAAGATTTTCCACAGTTGATTTGGAAACTGACATTTTGTTTGTTAAAAAATCTGATTATAATGCACAAACGAGGCGGTAACATTGCACGTCGTTATGCCAAATATCACGAAGCTGTATATCAAAATTATTCAAAGAAACGAACACTGCAGTTACTAGAAGCATTTAAACAACAGAACGATGGTTCAAACCAGGTTTCTCATTCTGAGAACAGGTAGCAAAATTTCGGCGTACGAAATTGCATGGTAAATTGGCCGCGCGAAAAAAAGTTTTAGTGATGGTGAGTTTATAAACAAGTGTGCAATTGCAATGGCTAGATCTTTTGGCAATGAAACGGCCATTCAACAGTTCGAAATGGTTCCTTTATCTCATCAAATGGTGTTCCGACGTTTAGTAGAGATAGATACATATTTAATTAACAAGCTCCGTTCTTTAATTCAAACTAGGGGTGTGCGGGATCCTGGTCAGGACGAGCCTTTTCCTCGGGATCGGGACGGAGTCCCGAAAATTCTCGGTAATCCCGAATATTTTAGGGATCCCGAAAGCATTCGGGATTTCCGAATATATTTGTGATTCCCGACATTTTGAAGTTTCTCCATACTTTCAATAATTTAGTGTTTACTATGCAATGTATAAAAGATCTGTCAACTTGGCTCAGCGATCATAAAGCTCGAAGAACACAAAGGAATTCGGATTGCTGAAATTCTCAAGAATAACGACACTTTCGGGAATCCCAAATATTATTCTAAATATATCCCGTACATGGTCGGGAATCCCGAACATTTTTGGGATCTCGAATATTCTCGAGAATTGGGTATCTTCGCAGGATCCCGTATATTTTCGGGAATCCCGAATTATCTCGGGATCCCGCACATACTCGGGAATCCCGAATATTCTCAGGAATCCCGAATATTCTCGGGAATCCCGCACACCTCTCATTCAAACCTGCGCATATTTTTCTCTATGTTTTGATGAGAGCACCGACGTAAATGATATTGCATAATTAACAAATTTTTTTCCCCATAGTCCGATTTCACTGTTAATGAAGAACTGCAAGCGTTAACTTCTTTAAATAATACTACAAGAGGTATTGACATATTTAACGTTTGCATAACTGAAGTGCAAAATTTCACAAATTTTGATAAATGCACATGTATTGTAACGGATGAGGCACACCGTCCATGACGGATAAGGATAAAGGACTAGTTGGAATGTTGAGGAAAAATTCTATCAATTGCCACATATATCATTGCATAATACACCAAGAGGTATTATGCATAAAATGTTTAAAAGTATCACAAACAATGCACTAGGTTACTCGATTTGGATTTAACGCCCTGCCGTTTGGACTCCGTGCCGATTGGACTCCGTACCGATTGGACCTAACCCAGACCTAACCCAAACCTAACCCAGAACTAACCATATATTTCACAATAAAATATGACCATATGTAGAATTCGAAAAGCAGTGATTATTAAATTTACGGCACCCAAATGTCACGAATTCAAACGGCACGGCGTCCAAATGTCACAAATCCAAACGGCATGGCGTCCAAACGACGAGTCCAATCGGCACGGCGTCCAAAAGGAACGCGTCCAATCGGATGGCGTCCAAGTGGGACACCCCCCTCGGTTTCTTGGACAGCGGGGTGAGAACACGCTGCGCCTGCGCGAACTGACAGTAGGAAGGGGTAACAGGCGCGTGCGGACGCGAGGACCCCTACTCTGGACACCGCTGCACTAAACACTTAAAAGATCTTGAGGCAGTCTTACACAGGATAGCTATACTTAGACATTTTCAATAATTCGACTAAAAAGTGTTTTTAACAAAAGTTAGAGTTTGAATTGCTCGCTACCGATATCCATCTTTCCACTCGCACACACATGCACATAAATGCGGAGAAATATTATTAATATGTGAAAGATGTAAAATTCAGAAACTTTCTACGATGCCCTCCTTCTCCTGATGCCCTAAACACGTGCTGACTATACTTATTGGTTAATCCAACACAGGCTAGAAAGTATAGTTTATATAAGATAATCCGATCAAGGTTCCGAATATCATGTTATACATGTAATTCTGTATAATCAGCAAGGGTATCAAAAGGCAGCACCTTACATACATTCCTCGGCTATGTTGAAACCAGCCAAACTGCCTTGCATGTAAATTCAACGAATATGTAAAATATGTATACAATACATGTATATACTATGTATATTCAAATCTAACACGCGTTTCAAAATTCTGTAATTTTCAATTGAATTTCTATGTAATTAATAGGTTCTATAATAAAAGTGTTCAATGTTGCATAATATACTTACAGAGAAGTCCAGAAACATCGAGAAAAAAATGATTTTTTATTTTAATAACTACGATATGCACTTCATTAAAAAATCTGAAAAAATTAAGAACATTGCTTTCGGCAATAGCACACTACTGAATTTGTATAAAACGGGTATCTTTAAAACTTTTATGAGAAATATGCATTCTTTCGGATTTTTGGAGATTTAAAATTTTTCTTAAACATGTTTATCTATATTAATAACTATAAAAAAGACACAACCAGCATAATAATATAAACGTAGTCATCTGAAAACTTTAATACAAAATCAGCAAATTTAAGTCTCTGGAATTTTTTAAAAATTGATTTAGCGGGCAAAAATTCGAAAACAATTTACAGTCGGTTGTGTTATCAGGCAGAATGTTCATTAATTTTTTCCAAATTATTTACTAAACAGTTCTGTATATGTTTGTAAAATTACAAGCGTATCGATTGATTCGTTTTTGAATTATGCTAAACGCGAATTAACAATAATTCTTTCGAGAAAAACGCATTCAATAAACTAATGAAAAGTAAGAACTGTTCCAGTTTCATACAGCAAATCTTCCTGTTTGTTGTAAAGTGTCTGCACTGTAGACTCTGCAGTCCGATTCAGTCGCATCTGGGAGTTGTTTATTGTTATTTAGATCGCGCTGTTGACGCGTGTCAAAGAAAAATTTCCTATTCCGACTGATTTTAATGTCCAAAGTGTATGCTTTTAACAATTATAATGCTTCAATGAAAATTTTTCTATTTTGCAACATTTCAGATTTAACCCTTTGCAGTCGAAGCTATTTTAAATACAAAATCAAACATTTTCATTTTGTAAACATGAAACTGACATAATATCTCGTACAATGATTAAATGTTTAGTACCTAATTTATTAAGTAAACATTTTGTAATGTAAACAATATTTTGAATAATGTTATAGCAATTTTTAGTGGTGCATCAGTGGTACCACTCGACTGCTAAGGGTTAACACTAGAACTACCGAGCAATAAATGTGATTGATGTATAAATATTGCCTTGTAATAATAACAAGATTGCATCTATTCAGACGTCAAATAATTTTTATTGTAATATGTGCTTCGAGAAGAAAAGAAAAGAAAAAATTAGCAATCTAAGTACAGGATGTCCTAGTTAACCCTTGAAATTATTAATTTCCTTTGAAGCGAAATAAAATTTTATTTTGTTGCTGTCGATATATAGCCATTGGGGAATATACAAGCATATAATAAATTTAGATTTTCTTTTTGTTCTAAGAAATGATGGGCGACAATCAAGTTCTAATCACTGTAACCGTAAAATAAATCATAGTGCAAGGGGTTAAAAATCCATTTGTTTGTCATCATAGTCGATGCAAGTACTGCTAACTATTGCGACAATTATCGTATAAATTACAATAGAAAATAGCCCCATTGTGTTTAATGTTGTATTAATGTGTGTCTGTTAATAATAAATAGTCGATTTTTCAACCAGTTACATGAGTTGTTTCCTTTAAAATTGAGCGGGGAAGCAACGAATTCATATTCGACTACTGTCCCTGAAAATTGTATCTGAAAATTTTGGTCTTCCATACAGATCTGCAATCTAGTGACCCACAGACAATTAATTTTGGTAGTCATTTCAATGATATTCTATAATATTTTAGTACATTGTCTATCATCGTATCAATCCAATACAAATGAATAACGTGCAGATATTTATACAAAATCATAATTTTTCGAAGGAGTTGATACAAACAGGGGTTAAGTGGAAGTTTCTTTCTCTTCTTAATAATGTTAAAATGTTAAAAGTGAAATAACAGAGTCAATAAATTTTTCTGACATATAACATACATTGTTATCTTATGTTACTTAGGTATAAATTTGTTACAGTGGCGCGTTATGACCACCTGGGGCCCCTGGGCAAAGTAGAATTTCGGGGTCCCTAACCCTAACTAAATAACTTTCACGTTGGAAAAAATAAAACAATTGTAAAAACATCTACACATTCATTACTGCATAAAAGAATTATCTACTATATTCTCGTATATTCTAATATATTCTAGTATATTCAAGTATATTCTAGTACATTCTGGTATATTCTAGTATATTCTAGCATATTATGGTATATTCTAGTATATTCTACTATATTCTAATATATTCTAGTATATTCTGGTATATTCTAGTATATTCTACTATATTCTAGTATATTCTAGTATATTCTAGTATATTCTACTATATTCTAGTATATTCTAGTATATTCTGGTATATTCTGGTATATTCTGGTATATTCTAGTATATTCTAGTATATTCTAGTATATTATGGTATATTCTAGTATATTCTGATATATTCTAGTATATTCTGGTATATTCTAGTATATTCTAGTATATTCTAGTATATTCTAGTATATTCTAGTATATTCTAGTATATTCTGGTATATTCTGTTATATTCTAGTATATTCTAGTATATTCTAGTATATTCTAGTATATTCTAGTATATTATGGTATATTCTAGTATATTCTAGTATATTCTAGTATATTTTAGTTTATTTTAGTATATTCTGGTATATTCTAGTATATTCTAGTATATTCTAGTATATTCTAGTATATTCTAGTATATTTTAGTATATTTTAGTATATTCTAGTCTATTCTAGTATATTCTAGTATATTCTAGTATATTCTAGTATATTCTAGTATATTGTGGTATATTCTGATATATTTTAGTATATTCTACTATATTCTACTATATTCTAGTATATTCTGGTATATTCCGGTATATTCTGGTATATTCTGGTATATTCTAGTATATTCTAGTATATTCTAGTATATTCTAGTATATTCTAGCACATTCTAGTGCATTCTGGTATATTGTAGTATATTCTAGTATATTCTGGTATATTCTAGTATATTCTAGTATATTCTAGTATATTATGGTATATTCTAGTATATTCTGATATATTCTAGTATATTCTGGTATATTCTAGTATATTCTGGTATATTCTAGTATATTCTAGTATATTCTAGTATATTCTAGTTTATTTTAGTATATTCTGGTATATTCTAGTATATTCTAGTATATTCTATTATATTCTAGTATATTCTGGTATATTCTGGTATATTCTGGTATATTCTGGTATATTCTAGTATATTCTGATATATTCTAGTATATTCTGGTATATTCTAGTATATTCTGGTATATTCTAGTATATTCTAGTATATTCTAGTATATTCTAGTATATTCTAGTATATTCTAGTATATTCTAGTATATTCTGGTATATTCTAGTACATTAAACTATATTCTAAGGTATTCGAGTATATTCTAGTATATTCTAGTATATTCTGGTATATTGTAGTATATTCTGGTATATTCTAGTATATTCTACTATATTCTACTATACTCTACTATATTCTACTATATTCTAGTATATTCTAGTATATTCAAGTATACTGTAGCATATTCTAGTATATTCTGGTATATTGTAGTATATTCTAGCACATTGTAGCACATTCTAGTGTATTCTGGTATATTGTAGTATATTCTAGTATATTCTAGTATATTCTAGTATAGTCTAGTATATTCTAGTATATTCTAGTATATTCTAGTATATTTTAGTATATTATGGTATATTCTAGTATATTCTAGTATATTCTAGTATATTCTGGTATATTCCAGTATATTCTGGTATATTCTAGTATATTCTAGTATATTCTAGTATATTCTAGCATATTCTAGTATATTCTGGTATATTCTAGTATATTCTAGTATATTCTAGTATATTCTAGCATATTCTAGTATATTCTAGTATATTCTAGTATATTCTAGTATATTCTGGTATATTCTAGCATATTCTAGCATATTCTAGTATATCCCCTCATCCATGAAAACCTTTAACAAAAAAATATAAAATATTTGGTTTGCGTTCGGGCCCCATTTTGCTTCGGCCCCGGGCATTTGTCCAAGTTCCTCATACGGTAATACGTCACTGATTTCTTATAAATACATAAAATTCGCAATCTGGTTTATAAACCTAAAATCTCATACTGTGATATAATTACACTACAGATTTCATGCATTGATAACAAAAATGATTAACTGCAATAGTATATTTGAAACAATATAAAGGGTCAGAGAATTCAAAAAACTGTAATCATGAAAGAAAATTTTGATTTTGTATAAAGATCCGCAGTCTGATGGTAATAAATTAATTGGTATCGAAACCTCAATGCGTTTGACAACAATATGTGCAGCCAGCGATAAATGTTTTCCCGTGATCTTAATTCAATGAGGAATCAGTATTTTCGATTTCGCTGTTCCTCCAGAAATTAGAAAACAATTTCTTCCTCCGTTATTCTCGACGCATGTTCTCTGTTATTGCAGATGCCTTCGGGAAGCCGTGTAAGGAATCATCGAAATGACTTAAGCTGACACTTCCAGTACGTTGCCTCCACGAAACCGCAATAAGGACATTCTCGCAGATGCAAGTTGATCCCTTTTATGGCTCGGAGAGAACCGATTGGAAGCAACGAAAATCGTTCACTCGTTCTACATCCAAAGACAAAGAGTTATAATGACTTGACCCAGTGCCGGCGGTGCACTGCAATTTGCCCGGCATGAGATCGCTACCATTTTCTGAAAACCTGTTTCATTCATTCGACTATCGAGCAATAAATTTATGAAATAGAGAGAAAATAAAATAATTTGGACATTGAACCTCCACGACAAAATACCAAATACATCAACGTAGACGGTTGATATTCGTCAAGTAATTACTGTCACCCTGAACAAGCATAACATAAATTATCTTAAACAATTCTATTAATCTTTGAAAACTATGGAAATGTTAACATTGAAGAATACACCATAAATGAGAATATAAAATATTCTATCGATCGATAGATCTTCACAACAAACAGTTAACGAAAGAATATTTTCTGCAAAATGTATTCTTTTCCCTCCAATTGAATTTGTAAAATTCTATTAAAAAGAAAGAAAATATTTTAAACAGACGATTGTCTTAATTTCTGAAATCAAATAGCAGAACCATGGGAATCTTGACAGCGACTACGATAGCCATAAAGGGCGCCACGCTGCTCCTTGGCAAAGTAGCCATAGTTCCCATATTGATTGCGGCGATAGCATATTTTAATTACGATCTAATGGATCCGGAGAACCAGCCAAAGGTAACGAAGAATTTAATGAAAGAGTATGATTTTATTGTGGTTGGAAGCGGGTCGGCTGGTAGCGTGGTTGTTAATCGACTTACGGAGAACCCAGAGTGGAAAGTATTGTTGCTGGAGGCTGGGGGGCACGAGACTGAGATTACCGATGTGCCGATACTGTCGCTTTATTTGCATAAAAGCAAAGTGGATTGGAAGTATAGAACACAGCCGCAGGATTCGGCGTGCCAGGCAATGGTTGATCGTAGATGCTGCTGGACCAGGGGAAAGGTAAAGGGATAGATTTGAAAATTGAAGCCTCGTTGTGCAACGACGTAAAAAGCTTCGAGTACGACTTTTTAAGACCGTTTAATCAAGCTTTGAATAAAAGGTGTACTGCCAAAATAATAAGACAAGGTGCATGATGAGAGATTTACCTGATCGAACTTGTTTCTCATTTTTGTTCTATGAGACGGTAAAAAAGTAATAGATTAAGTTTTAAACAGTCGTCGCAAAGGAGAAGATTTAATATTCAAATCTGTACTAGATTCATTTAGAAAAATTGTCGATGCTTCCACGACAATTTTTGTTGCAATTTCGACCAAATTCGTGTGCTCAGTTTTTCGCATGTTAATCATGCACAAATATTTTGAAAAAAGTCTCATGGTCTTCGAAAGTAGAGACTTCGAGCTTTAAAATGAGTCAATATTTATTTTTTGCAATGAATTTATCATCATTCAAATATTGACAATTTCTCGAAAATCGGAAATTTAGTGTTCAAATACTTTTTGGGGACATTATATTACGTTGTCCCATAAGTTCGTGCCGTGGATTGAAAAGTATTTTAATGAAAAACCACAGAAATTTTATAGTGACGGTATAATATCTTTACCAAAAAAGTGGGAAGAGGTTGTAGAGAAGGTGGTTTTATTTTTTCGTTGACTTTGAAACTATGGTTCAAATATTAATTTAAATAGTAAAACAGTAAACGGCACGAACTTATGGGACGACCTAATATTTGTGAATTTCCCGGTAAATATCATCGATTTCGTTGATAAATAAATAGTGTAAAATCCCAGGTTCTCGGTGGCTCGAGCGTGCTCAACACAATGCTTTACATTCGAGGAAATCGACGCGATTTCGACCAATGGGAGAGTTTCGGAAATTATGGCTGGGGCTACAAGGATGTTCTGCCCTACTTCAAGAAGTCGGAAGACCAAAGGAATCCCTACTTAGCTCGGAATACCAAGTACCATGCCACTGGTAAGATTTGATCTCCAAAAGCTGTATCGTTTCATAATTCGTATTAACCTTTAACGGTTCAGAAATATTTCAAACAACCGCTTGATCCAAGCTATTTTTCATACGAAGAGAAATTAAGTATGAACTATAGATTTTTATATCGAGTATAGGACAAAAACAATAATAATGAAATGATTTTTAATATGTTTGCCGCAATATATGAGGCATTCGACCCAATAAGTAAAAGTGCCATGCGGCTCACAGTGGGCCAAACCGATGAAATCTGTGTCAAAATCAAAGAACTTTCGATAGAAATGAGATAGAGCGATGAAATTTTTTTGAAATTAAAGCTGAAACTTTGCAGAATATGAAATAATTATAGAGATTGTGGTACGAACGTATCTTAACCTTAAAAAAATTCGTTAAACTTGCACAATTTGAAGAAAATTGTGGTTTTTTCAATACCACGCGCCGAAAAAATTTTTTTTCACATGCTATACAACATTTCCCGTGGATTTTTTCACTCTAATTTCAAATCTGGTAAAAAATTTGTCTATGACCAGAATTTTTCAAAAAATCGATTTTAGTGAACAAAAACCAATGAAATCATCATTTTTTCGTTGAAATGATTTGATAACCCACTAATTTGAAGGTATATTGTATTCTCATATATAAAAAAGCGATAAAATTATACATAAAGAAGTGTTTGATCGTTTATTTGACGTATATCACTTTACGAACGATCACGAGACGTATCGTTGCCATTGTCGCTGGCACTCCTCGTAGGCTATGTGTGACTGTAATGTAATTTAAATTAGATATTTATTATCCATAATTATATTTTCATTTACAAAGGAAGTAAGATAAGTATTTAATCTTTTTAACTTACTTCTCATAAACGAATTTTTTAACTTCTGCTGATATCTTGTGTTTTTTCTGGAAGATCGATCGATTATGCTACGATTCATTTGCATCTTCGGAATAATAAGCGATAGGTAATAGAAACTGTACTGCTATTTATATCTCAACACTTCAAAAAAATATTTCTATGTGGAATGTACTGATGCATAAGCAGCAGCGTCGAGCATGTACTTGAAATGTGAGAGATCGAAGATTAAATACTTACCTTACTTCCATTGTCAATGAAAATATAATCATAGGAGCCCGCCGAAGATGATAGTATTGTAGTCATGCCTGTCATGCTTCACATCGCAACGATCAGCGCACATTGAATTTGAATTTGGCGGTCTTCCATCGCCTACCTGTCTCTATTCATTCCTTTATTCACATATTGTTTTGTGTAAAGAGCACGGAATTATCAATGGATTATCACGAGTATTTTTGAAGATGATAGTGGGAATAGCGTTGTTTCTGGATGTACCTGAATTATTTTCTATATACAGGGTGGCCCACATAACTCTGAACAGCTCAATATCTCGAAAACTATGCCATCGATTTTAAAGTTCTTAGTCTTAAATTGCATGAAACTGAAGGGCCTTTCTGACTACATAAACGTGAAGTGGCCTCTCTTCCCCTTTAACGGGGGAGGGGAGGTACCTTTGTAATTTTCAATGGAACCCCCTATAAAATGTTACATATTTAGATTCTACCGGAAAAACAAGTCAATTTTGTCTGAAACATTTTTTTGTCAGATACTTCCATGATGAGATATAACAGTTTGAAGTTTTGAGTTGTAGGTACTTGAAGCTCTCGGAAATAGCGTTATGGAATTATACGCGCTTGAGTCCATTGCTTATTCATGAAGAAACACAAACAATAATATCTACAATTCTTGAGTTTGACTCACTTATCTATGAAAACGTTTTCAGTTTAGAGCTATTATTCAAGCAGTAACATTGTGATTATGGCTACTTTTGACACAGAAATGAATATGTTATTAACGTTAGGTGAATGCGAAAAAAATTGTCGGCGTGCAGCAGTGATGTTTTTTGAACGTTATGGGATCCAAATATGTCGTGCAACATTTCATAATTTAGAAAAGCGGCTTCGCGAGCACGGTGAATTGTGTAAAAAAAACTCGCAATAAACCTAAAGCTGTCACTAATGAAAATAATAGTGCCAGTATTCTTGCTGCAATTACATTAAATCCTCATATTAGTCAACGTACACTTGCAGAAACATCACATATTAGTCGTTCATCGATTCAACGAATTTTGAAACGGCAAAAGTATCATCCATATCGCATGGTTTTATCACAAGAGCTTTCGATAGCAGATTACGATCACCGCGTAAGATTTTGTGAGTGGCTGCAGGGTGTTGTGGAAAATGACTTTTTGTGCAAAATACTTTTTTCCGATGAGGCCACTTTTATGAATTCAGGGCATGTAAATAGACATAATCTGCATTATTGGGCCGTGGAAAACCCAAATTGGATGCGATGTGTTCCCTTTCAACATCGATGGTCTTTAAATGTTTGGTGTGGCCTAATAGGAGACTTTGTGATTGGACCTTATTTTTTTCAAGAAACTGTAACATCTGTAAGTTATTGTGATTTATTAAAAAATCATTGGCCTGCGCTTTTGGAAGATGTGCCACTGCACGTTAGAAGAGAAATGTGGTCCCAACAAGACGGCGCTCCTCCACATTTTGCAATCATCACCAGGCAATTTTTGAACGAAAAATTTGGGAACAAATGGATAGGTCGTGGGGGACCTCGTCAATGGCCTCCTCGATCCCCCGATCTAACACCATTAGATTTTTTCTTATGGGGATATGTAAAGGACAAAGTTATGTTTGAACCACCGACGACAAAAGAGGATATGAAACAAAGAATACGTGACGCTTGCGCTTCAGTGACTCCCGAAATGTTAAAAAATGTTAGAACAACTTTGATGTTTCGAGTAAATAAATGTTTACAAGCCCGTGGTGGACATTTTGAACATTTCATTTAAAGTACATTTTATTTCTTCGCGAATAAGCAAAGGACTCGAGCGCGTATAATTCCATAACGCTATTTCCGAGCGCTTCAAGTACATACAACTCGAAACTTCAAACTGTTATATCTCATCATGGAAGTATCTGACAAAAAAATGTTTCAGACAAAATTGACTTGTTTTTTCCTGTAGAATCTAAATATGTAACATTTTATAGGGGGTTCCATTTAAAATTACAAAGGTACCTCCCCTCCCCCGTTAAAGGGGAAGGGAGGCCACTTCGCGTTTATGTAGTCAGAAAGGCCCTTCAGTTCCATGTAATTTAAGACTAAGAACTTTAAAATCGATGGCATAGTTTTCGAGATATTGAGCTGTTCAGAGTTATGTGGGCCACCCTGTATACGTGTATATACTTTTTTTTTTGCAAGGGGGATTAAAAGATGGGAGGGATACTATCATCCTCGAACGAGACATTTCATATAATCTGTGATTATATTACATGTCTCGTTTTCAGTGATAGTATTGTAGATTTTTAGACTATGAGTGATAATTCCTTATTTTGATTACTTGTGTTCTTTTTATATTTTTAGAATTGCACGCGCAAACTGGTCATTGGGGGCTTGAATCGGTTTGCAATAAAACTTGAAAAAGGTTTGAGAATCAGGTGCCCATCTTGCACTACGCCTTATGGCTGTAATATCTACTTCTTTTATATGAGCTGCAGATACTGCTGCGTGTCGCGTGCTATATGCCGTGAATTGGTTGGTATCAATACCAGCTTTACCCAATAGTGATTTAATCCAATGTGCAATAGATTGCGATGATACTGTGCCAAATGGTTTCATCGTCACAATAAATAAATTTTTAGTATCACTTCTTAATGCTTTAGTATAATCTATATAGTCTAAAACTGCCGATGCTACACATAACCTTGGGTTCTCTTTTAAAAAATGGTAATACTACATCAGGTTGAAAAAGCTCCGGGTTTTGATGTTTTAATCTGTTCTGTAATTTTAATACTTATTCCTAAACTGTTTATTTCTATATTTTGGTTTGATTGGTCTCCGTTTAGATACTCCTTTTGAAAAAACGATAAATTAACCCACCTTTATTAATATCATATCCAGAAATTAAGGATATTGTTTTAAAGTCGCTTTCGCGATGGAATCAACCATCGCATCTGTGACTTCTTCTGTTAATTCTTTTCTCGAGAAAGCTGCCCTGATAACCTGCTTGCCACCAACGAAAGGCGGGGTGCTAACGGACGATTCTCGTCTCACGGTTGCGTGGGTCATGAGGGAACTACGATAGTACCGATTGCGATATACGTCAAATAAACGATCAAATACTTCTTTATGTATAATTTTATTGTTTTTTAATATATAAGAATACAATATACCTTCAAATTAGTGGGTTACCAAATCATTTCAACGAAAAAAATGATGATTTCATTGGTTTTTGTTCACTAAAATCGATTTTTTGAAAAATTCTGAAGTCATAGACAAATTTTGAAACCAGATTTGAAATCAGCGTGAAAAAATCCACGGGAAATGTTTTATAGCATATTAAAAAGAAAGATTTTTCCGCGCGTGGTATTGAAAAAACCACAATTTTCTTGAAATTGTGCAAGTTTAACGAATTTTTTCAAGGTTAAACAACGTTCGTACTTCAGCTTTAATTTCAAAAAAATTTCATCGCTCTATCTCATTTCTATCGAAAGTTCTTTGATTTTGACACAGATTTCATCGGTTTGGCCCACTGTGCGGCGTACAGTGTGTGTGCAAAGTGTTCGTACACCTTTGAAAATCGAATAACTTTTTTAAAAGTGGATCAAACAACTTTAATTATTTTGAGATGTCAGACGCATAAGTTTACTAGGTAGCGTGTAAATAATTTTTTTCTAAAAATTGCTATTGGCCGTAATTGCGACGAAAATAGTAATGATCACAATTTTCAAATTTTTTATCTGTGCCTGTAATAAAATTTTGAAGGACGCATCTTCTAGGTCTGAGTAAGTTGTGTACATGTACACAGTTTCATCGAAGTCGGTTAACGTTATTATGAGTTACAAACATTTATTTGTGATTACATACGGACAAAATTCCCTGAAAAGACCGAAAATCTGCGACTTTCACCGTTAAACTTGAATCTTGTAATGTTTTTAGCTCATAGCAACATTAACCGACTTCGATGAAATTTTGCGCATGTATATAACTTTCGTAGATCTACAATAGGCGTATTTTAAATTTTCATTGTAGACAAAGATAAAGAAGTGAAAAATTGAGAACATTACTTTTTTCTTCACAATTTCGACCAATAGCAATTTTTAGAAAAAATTATTTACCCATTAACTAGTAAACCGATCCTTGTAACATCTCAAAAACACTGAAATCGTTTGGTCTAATTTTTAAAAAGTTATTTGATTTTTAAAGGTGTACGAATACTTTTTACACCCACTGTACATTGCGGCATTGGACCGTTAAAGGTTAATTCTGTATCAATTCTTCATCACATATGTACTCACTCTACTTCGTACTAATATTAATTCAAAAATTAACTTTTGCCATAATAAATTAGTGTAAACTGAGCTAGATTATTTTTTGTAGAATTCAAAGTAGTAACTAGGGATTTTGAATCATTGTAATGAACATTAATTTTGTACTTTCAGTTCCGTTCTGGATGATTGTTAACTGAAAAGTGCGTCTGATTTGAATCAAAATTTAAAAATGTAAAAGAAAAATAATATTTGACAGATCCCCTCATATGTGAAAAGGAAAAAGTTGTTTAAAATGTCGAAATCTATAACATATTCTTCATCAAAATCGGAGAAGAGTACCACTTTCTAAATAAATAGGAAATTTATATTATATTTATATTTGTATATACATATATATAATAATAGTTTGTATCACGTTAATTTTAATTTCAAAATTTTTAACTAAATTTTTTGTATATTAAATTTAAGTATATTGCATGTAATTAAATATTAAATTCATACAGAAATTCGAATAAAAATACGTTAAAAGGTAGTTTGTAATTTTACAAAACACTTAAGTATCCTGCACTATTTTTACTGAGTAATATTTGCAATCGTGTAATACATCTTTTTTATAAATGAAAGGATTTTAGTCATCTTTCTTGTAAAAACTAATCGTGATAAGAGTCTATTACGTCTTTTGTGAATTAGGTCAGGAGTTGTAACGCTTGAACAGAAGCAAATGTTAATAAACCAGTTCGAGATAATCTGTACGTCAACCGAAGAAATAGATTATGTAAAGTATACATCGAGCAGAACGCGACAGAGATAGCGTGCATAAATTTACACCTGTAACTCAGATTGAAATTTGTATACACATAAGTAGATAATTAATTCCAAGAATATCGTGAACTGTTATTAAACAATCTTGTAATTACTGATAAAAGGAAGCATTTTTGAGGTTATAAACGAGCAAAAGAGTTAAAAATGACTGTGAACTAAATTTCGGTACACTACCCTAGGAGAAACCTGAAATAAAAACAATTATTTTCAAAGAGAACATCGAGAATTAGTTTAGGTTCAGGAAAGCGAAGAGTAAATAAAACTATTTTAATTAATAAATACCAACATAAAAGAATAAAATGATTATTTTCCAACAGAATATTTAGAATGATTTTTGTGCGGATTTTAGGTTGAAATACTTTGAATACATAATTATATACAAAAATTATTCCTATTATTTAATGACGAATCGAAAAATATACAAAAATATAGAATATGTAAAGGAAACTTGATTTCTTCAGATGTAACGGTTGCTGAACGGATTCTAAAATTTAACAACATGAGAAGGTCAACAATATTATTTTTTAAATACATCAGTCATTTTGAAGACAAATTCAATAATAAAAAAGCACACTTAAATAAGATATTTATACACTTTTGTTACACAGCATAAGTACACACCTATGTTGCCCTAAAATGTACATTCCTAACTTAAAAAAGGTATTAAAAACTAGAAACATATCACTGAAAAATAACATTGATCATATAATGTACAGTAATGTCTCAATACAAAGTAACTCGCATCAGTATTTGTAATCTGTATACTCTTTAAAAGAGACCACCAATATTTTTTAGAAGTTTCAAGAAGTTAGAACAATTATTTTTTGTAAGCCATGAAAGAGAATTTTTGATGTGATTCAATTTATCGGAATTTCGGAAAAAATATTATAGGTTGTATAAAAAATTTTAAAAATGCTTTTTGTAGATATGCGACAGTTATAAACTGCAGCAGTTATATACCCATTCAAAACACTATGCCCGAAATATGCTTGTTTTTTTAGCAGTATCTTATTTTGTGTTGCTACGATCGTTCGCGTAGATTCGACAAAATTGGATGTTAAATGTTCACAGTATTTCATCGATAATTGTCCACAACACGGGTCTGCGGAGGGACAATTATGCGCGAGGGATATCATTGTTTGAGGTTTGCCGAACGTAGAGAAGGACAGCCGAGCTCGAGAGGCCTCGGTCACCGTGAAATGTAAACATACCTAATCCGAATTTCCAACTTCTTTATTAATCATTATTTTTTTGGTGACAGACAAAGAGAGTAAATAGTAAAGAAAGGGACACTGAAAGTCGCATCGTCTCGTTGGAAATATATTGAATAATACGAACAATTGCAAAATATGTCCGGTCCCATAAATTCACCGTACAACACTTGTCGGCCCTCCGTTGCAAATTGCATCTACGTGCCTAAATCCAAAATGTAAATCCGTGACCGTAAAACCTCGACATTGGTTTTCCGGATTTTGTTAGGTTTTCTCTTCTCTGCATTCTTACTATGTATGATCGACCAATTCACAGAACACAAGACGGTTAATGTAGATGTAGCTGAGGTTCTGCCCGTTTTCAAAGTCGCGAACTGTCCCAGTCAGGAGAGCGTGTCTTTAAGGTCTTTATCATTTAATCTCTTTGTCTGGTACCAAAACTTACTCCATCGTCAATTAAAAAAAATAGATATGTATGTATAATCAGAAAAATTTTGATCAGAGAAATATTACAAATATGATGGTGAAAGTCTCCTAAAAGATTAATTAAACATGAAAAAGTGTCGTCATTGCATTACTGTAGCCTCGCCGATGTTATGTACCTGACCTATACATAATGACCATACACCTGTATATGATCCGAATTATATCGTGTTTGGTATCATTTTAATCAGAACAATGTCACAAATCTATGAGAAAAAGTCTCATAAAAAAATAAGTAATAATAAAAAAGTTATTCCTTGGTAATACATTGTGAGGACGCGCGAGCCTTTGAACTGTGCCGCCGTCTGCGACTCTCCGCGTCTCTTTCTTTCCCATACGCTATCCTTCCTCGCGCCAGAAACTTTAATCGTCTATTAAACAAGTAAATATCATCGGAATTATATCATATTTGGTATGATTTTTATTAGAAAAATGCCACAAATATGGTCATCGAAGTCCCATAAAAAAATAATGAATAATAAAGAAGTTGGAAATTCGGATTAGTGTGGTCTCACCGATATACCCGAGCCGCATGGTGTCATATTTCTCGGCGACCGAGGCCTCTCGAGCTTCACGGCCCCTCAAGGGGGTACATCCCGCACTAGTGGGGATATCTCAGGGACAATTATGTCGGAGACATTTGGGACAATTACCGATGAAATACTGTAGTTCAGTTTGGACATTGATGAAATTCAGAGTTGACATTATATTCAATGTTCTGAAAGAAATTTAACCTTGATGGTCCAAATGGATTCAATTCAGTCTGGAGGACCTTCGCAAGGAACCAAAGTAATTTTTGCAAACGTAACTTCGGTGGACTAACACTTATGGTGTGGATTGAATTTTGCTCCAGGAGCTAGCACGAATTAGCATATCCTTATGCAGAGTGAACAGTCCGGAATACGTTGAAATACTCGAAAATCGTTTGTTACCTTTCATTCGTACAAGAATTTAAATTTCGTGGACGCATCAACAAGATAATGCCCCAATATACAGGGTGTCTCACATAAATGGGAACACCTAAATATCTGTCGTATTTACAGTCCTATCAGAAAACTTCAGAGGGCAAGGTGACACTATTGCAGGGGGCAAATATAATGGTAAAGAAACAAATTTTTTATGTCGTGTTTTTTCATGAAATTTCAAAGTCACCGATGTTTTTTTAAATGGAATAGTATATTTTCTTTACGATAGCATGATAGACTTTTTCACCTTGAAATGACCTTGAGCAAGAATAATCATGTTGGAGCGGATAAAATGTGGAAGTTTAAAATTTACGTGTTTCAGCAAAGATTACGCGTTGTTTACGTCGGGTTGACCTTTATAAACAACAATAAATGTTTGAAACATTTTTCATAGTAAACAGCGTATGTTTATGCTAGAGTATGTATAATTGAGATCGTTGACAGAAGGATAATCTGTTAGACTCAGTACGTTGTTTCTTCTGCATTATTCGAATTCGAAACGTGAAAGTGATTGCAATGCGTTATACTGTGCGGGAACGAATCGATATGGTTTTCACTTATGGCGAAAGCCACCAATCTTTGAGGCAAGCGGTACATTTGTATCGTGAAAAATTTGTGAACCGTATTTGTCCTTCGTTACACGCATTTTCCGTTGTGGTAAAACAATTTAAAAATACCGGTAGTGTAAGTTCTAAAAATCGTAATAATTACTGCAGCATGTGCTTCAATTTCGTCTCAGGAAATTGACAATGCCTACAGATCATTTAATGCAAGATTGCAATATTGCATAAATGAGGATGGTCAACATTTCGAACATTTATTATGATATGTAAAGGTCAACCCGGCGTAAACAACGCGTAATCTTTGCTGAAACACGTAAATTTTAAACTTCCACATTTTATCCGCTCCAACATGATTAAACTTGCTCAAGGTCATTTCAAGGTCAAAAAGGTGGTATCCACTAAATTCAGTTTTTTTACTGTCTATCATGCTATCGTAAAAGAATTATACTATTCCATTTAAAAAAAACATCGGTGACCTTGAAATTTCATTAAAAAAACAGGACATAAAAAGTTTGTTTCTTTACCATTATATTTGCCCCCTGCAGTAGTGTCACTTTGTCCTCTGAAGTTTTCTGATAGAACTGTAAATACGACAGATATTTAGGTGTTACCATTTATGTGGGACACTGTATAAAAGCCGAGAGACCGTGGTCAAAATCCAGTGGGAAAGTAGAGTATTATAATATGATGCCTTTATGCAAATAAGCGGCTTTTATCAAACGTTTCACAACTGAAAGAAGCCGTTATTGGATTATGTATGTAAAAAATTAGTTAGAAGTACCCGTAACTGTATTTTTTAATCAATACGTAAGAAAGGAAATTCCACACATTATTATTGAACTTCATTTTTACAACTTGTATTATAACATTAACATTTTTAATAAATTTCATATTCCGATTATGTTGTAATTACAATGTTGCTATAGATGTGCACCAGTCGAACATACGTTTTATTGTTATATCTTGCATTAAATAATGCTACATTATGCTCGACAGTGTACAATATTTTTCTGCATGGTCTCATTGTTACATAAATATTATGCAGTAAGTATTATGAAATGATTGCAGCAATTAGCACAAAAGTTACGTTCAGTGGGAGGACATTATTCTGAATTCCTGACAGTTTGGCGTCTAGGAAATGAGTTTCTCCAACTGTGAACTAGTTGACATGTATCTTACGTATAGATTTGTAGAGTGTAATGTTATAAGAGCTAGAAAACTACTAGATCTAATCTCTTCGTAATATTTTATATTTGCATGATATTCAAACTGTGCAGAAAACCAGCGTATATATGTTCCATTCTGTCGTGTCCACGAGAAAAATTGTTGCAACAGATAATAAGCTGCAACTCGAAAACCAGGTCACATCGCGCATATGCTTACACGATCGTCTCTTCATACTGTAGTGTCCTGAATCAATCTCTAATGCACCTCCCACATCTTCTAACGTACCCTATATTCAAGCTACAATACAAATTATCTTTATCCTTTCCACAAATGTTAATTATATTTCGAGTTTGAAGTTTCACATTCCATGCATTTTTTACAAAACGATAACTACTTGATATTAACCATTTTTCGCTTGATGCGTTGTCTATTTTATTTATCTATTTTACAACTTTCCCATCACTTTATCGATAAATAATAGAAGGTTTAGACTTTTATTAGAATCAAAATAAGGACACCATATCAATGTATGGCGGCTTTGAATTAGGAAAAGATGGAAAAAGGGGAAGGAAGCGTTTCGTCCTAGGCCCGCTAGAGGACTCGTCGGTAAGGCTATCTAGCGGACCCGTGCCTTAGACGCGGGATGTCGCAAGGACAGTTTAGGACTTAGACCATATATACTTATAGACCCGGCTTCAGATAACGTCCTATGTTCCAAGATTAAAAGATGACGTAGGAGGCCAAGTGCTATAGTCTGTTGAGAAATCGCGGCACCTTGGTGGTAAAGTGCTAGAGGGGAAAGGGGAATCGTCATCGCATTTGATTCTGTATAGATATTTATGGAAACTGTAACTGTAATATACATACATTTATTTTATTATTCGTTCATTCTTACTTTGCTCTAGTTATTTCAAATATGTCTAACTCATTTTGTTGATTATAATTGGGAAAAAGATAAGTTTTAATGTAGAAGTTGATAATATGAAATCTGTATTTATTTCCTCACAACTTTATTTTAAAAAATACTAGTAAGAACAATATAGGTACATGTATATGTCGAATACAATCAGAGTTGGGCATTATTTAGATAAATTATTATTCAAATAACGATTCGCGAATAAAAGATACTTTATCTTCAATCGTTATTCAAAATTTTTATTTAGATATAAATTTTGCTCAACTCTATATACAATACATAATATTATATATACTGTACGCAAGGTAATATAAAACAACAATAATTACTTGTGAAAAGATATATTTGTATCACGGTTTCGTCGTTCTCTATAATTTTTTATGCAACAAGTGTGCACCATTTTTCTAAATTTTTAAGAAATACCTGAACAAATATAATCGTTTATCTCGCTTTTATATGCGTAGCTGCTCTTCTCTCTTTGTTACTGGTGACGCTTCTACCGCAGTACGTGCATCGTCTCATGCGCTATCCACCATTTTGAATCATCTAAGAGGATACCAGATACTCTTTAATCTTGGAACATTGCATTCAATGCACACACTATACCTATGCCGGGTCTATAAGTATATATGGTCTAAGGTTTAGGACGGTATATGCATCTACAAACAGAGGAAGATTCAGGTAGTAGCGAGAAAGGTGTCGTCTTAATGTCCCTCTGTTGACGAGCATAGGAACTAGCCGCCACAAATGTGTTAGGTGTTTGAGCCATTAAAACTTTGGTCACTTTTTAACATCCTCCTCTATTTTTTACATCTTCTAGAAAACTAATTGTTCTAAATTCTCACTTTTGGAAAAAGTATTCCGATTGAACACATTAATTTATATAAAATATAAAATTAATTTTTACGTTGGTAGATTGAGTGTACAAAAACTTACGATCTGCGAAATGGAAAAGGTAGCAATAAATATCAGGAAACTAAACTTCTCAGTTTATGTTTTGTTAAATAAATTGCTTTGATTTTGTGTAATTTTTGTGACTATGCGATGACTGTTCACTGGGCGATGAACGTGTTAAAGACTGTATGAATACTTACATATATGAATCAGTGTGAAAGAGATGTGCACGTTATTTGTGAAAATGTCACGATACACGATTAAATACGTATGGGAGGATTTTCCACTCTATCTGCCGGAACACAGTATCAGACCATGACACTACCACCATGCTTCATGGTCCAATTCAAAAATTTTGATTCGCTACTCTTCATTTGACTTCCGTCAGATTTTAGTTTTCCCATTTGCCCCAAATATATTTATTTTGTTTGCATCCGTAACAATAACATTCTTCCAAAATTATAATCTTTATTAACACTAGAGTTACGGGGCCCGTCAAAATGACGGATTCAAAAATGTTTAATTTACAATTATTAAGAGTGTAAGGAGGCATTCGTGAGGAATTATTAAATAGATTTATTTTTTTGTGTACATATTACAATAAAAATCGCTGAAGATCTAAGTAAATACAATGTTATTATTTTTATAAAGCAATGTAAAATAGTCAATTTTAGTGCTCCGTAAACCTAGTGTTAATATACTCATCTGCAAATTTTAATATTTTTTCTCTATTTCAGTAACAGACATTTTTTAGAAATATTTCGATAGCTAATCATTTTTGTTTAAAGAAATAATGCAATTGTTGACTGCACATGCATCGTTACACTTAAAAAAGAGTCCTACGGACGTAGTGTTCTTCAAACCATTCATCCTTTTCTTTTGGCGTTTTTCTGTAACCGTACTTGTAACGAAGTTATAGCCTGTTAACAATTGCGTGAAACACCCTGTATACAATTGTTACTGTGAGTTAAAATTGAGAGGAGAAGCAACGAATTCATATTCGACTACTGTTCCTGAAAATGGTATCTGAAAATTATGGTCTTCCATACAGATCTGCAATCTAGTGACCCATAGACAATTAATCTTGGTAGTCGTTTCAACGATATTCTATAATATTTCAGTACATTGTCCATCATCGTATCAATCCAATACAAATGAATAACCTGCAGAGATTTATACAAAATCACAATTTTTCGAAGGAATTGATACAAACAGGAGTAAATGGAAGTTTCTTTCTCTTCTCAATAATGTTAAAAAGTTAAAAGTGAAATAACAGAGTCAATAAAGAAGAAATATTTAATATAAAATAGAAATATTTCGATAGCTAATCATTTTTGTTTAAAGAAATAATGCAATTGTTGACCGCACATGCATCGTTACACTTAAAAAAGAGTCCTACGGACGTAGTGTTCTTCAGACCATTCATCCATTTCTTTTGACGTTTTTCTGTAACTTGTAACGAAGTTATAGCCTGTTAACAATTGCGTGAAACACCCTGTATAAAATTGTCACTGTGAGTCACTGTATATGCGATATTTTGGTTCAAAACATGTATCGGAAAAGTCCTGTACCTACAATTGATAGCCCAACAACTGAAAATCTTCTCGATTCTCTTCCAGGTGGCTACTTAACAGTTCAGAACTCCCCGTACCACACCCCGTTGGGTATCGCCTTCCTGCAAGCAGGCGAAGAGATGGGCTACGAGATAGTAGACGTGAACGGCGAGCAACAAACAGGCTTTTCCTTGTACCAGTATACAATGCGAAGAGGGGCCAGGTGCAGCACAGGAAAAGCCTTCATCCGTCCGATCCAATTCCGCAAGAATTTGCATCTGTCACTCTTCAGCCACGTAACCAAAGTTCTCATAGACCCTCGTACTAAACGAGCTTATGGTGTCGAATTCATTCGCGACGGTCGCAAAGAGGTTGTCTATGCTAGGAAAGAAGTGATCCTCTCGAGTGGCGCCATTAACACTCCCCAACTGTTAATGCTGTCAGGTGTGGGTCCCAGGGCCCATCTAGAACAAATGGGGATTCCCGTGATCCAGGATTCGCCAGGAGTCGGCGAGAACCTGCAGGATCACATCGCTATGGGCGGTGTAGCCTTTCTGATCGACTACCCAGTGAGCATCGTGATGAGCCGTTTGGTGAACATCAACTCTGCGGTCAGGTATGCCGTGAACGAAGACGGTCCTTTGACCTCCAACGTGGGCCTGGAGGCCGTTGGATTCATCTCCACCAAGTACGCTAATCAGAGCGACGACTGGCCTGATATATCGTTCATGCTGACCTCGTCGTCAACGAACTCCGACGGAGGAACTCATGTTAAAACTGCTCACGGGTTGACCGATGATTTTTACAACGACGTGTTTGGAAAGATTAATGAAAAAGACGTTTTCGGGGTATTCCCCATGATCCTTAGACCGAAATCTCGTGGTCATATTAAGTTGAGGTCGAAGAATCCACTGGATTACCCCCTCCTCTATCACAATTACTTGACACACCCTGACGACGTGGGTGTTCTCAGGGAGGGCGTGAAAGCTTCTATAGCGTTTGGGGAGACAAGTAGCATGAAGAGGTTCGGAGCCAGATTCCATAACAAACCCATACCTAATTGTAAGCATTTGCCGTTGTACACCGACGAGTATTGGGATTGCGCTGTCAGGCAGTACACCATGACGATTTACCATATGAGCTGCACCGCGAAGATGGGACCACCAACGGATCCTATGGCGGTTGTGGACCCCGAGCTGAGGGTCTATGGGGTATCTGGGTTGAGGGTGATCGATGCGTCGATTATGCCCACGATAACCAATGGAAATATCAATGCGCCGGTGATTATGATTGGCGAGAAGGGCGCGGATATGATTAAGAAACAGTGGATGACGAGAAGAAAGAGAGACAATGTGACTGATAGTAGTTTCTGATATGATTTTTGTTGGAAAAGTGGTTAAGTTTCACGAGATGGGAGTTTTTGGAAAAACTGAAGTTCGTACGATGCGAGTTTTGTAGTATGACGGCTTTAAATAGAAAATTACTTGCTGTTGGAATGTATCAAGCAGAAGTTTTCGGTTTTAGCAGGCTTGGGTGTTATTCGCATAACAAATTTGAAAAACTATTATTTCTGTTCCATCGCAAGGGAACACGCGCACGGGGAGTTCGCGTCAACAGGGTTTATGACACGGACGTGACGAAAAGGCTATTTTTGAGATTAAGACCTTCTTCACATTTGGCGACCACTCGACGTCCAACTTTCGTTTCCGTCCTTCCTCAATAGCCGTGACGTGTCATAAACCAATAATTCCCGAAGAGTCGTCCTTTACCGAGGGTTACTTCGAGAAATTCCGACGACGCAGTCGAAGGTCCAAAGGACTCCACGGTCTTGCAAGTATCATCCCCACTCTACCCAAGACAACGCACGCTCAGGGCGTAACGGAAGGGTGGCGATGATCCGTATAGAATGCGCCGATTGGGAAAATGCATCGGCAAGAACCAATTGGCGTATTTCTACTCAGCGACACCGAAAACCTCCGAAAACAGAGGAACGCCTACAAGTACGAAGGCAGCCTAGGCGCTCCTCAACTTCCGAAAGAACTCCACTCTACATTCAGACAGCAGTCGCAGAACATCGTTCAACAACGCAATCAAAGTCTCGCGCAACCATCGCTCCTCACTACGAATCCAGTCACCCAAAATTAGTTTGGCGGGTGATAAGTCGGTGACCCACATATCGAAACGCGTCCAATCGGGATCTCGAGATTTACAACCTCGAGTGAGTTTACGGTCGACAAAAACCGCGCGTTAATATAGTTCGGTCGCATCGCAACAATTTCCATAATATGTTTCCGTATTCGGTAAGATACTACAGTAATTCATAAATGTCCTCACCACGGGTCCAGGTAAAGACGATTACAGGCCAGGTATACTATTCTTTGACTTTTGCGAAGCTCGAGAGGACTTGGTCACCGAGACGTATAACACAATACGGGCCCGGTATATTAGTTTGAGACCACTACTAATCCAATGACAAAACTTCTTTAGTTTTCATTATTTTCTTATGGGATTTTCACTAACATATTTGTGGCATTTTTCTTCATTTTTCATTCTCTGATGAAAATTATACCAAATATTATATAATTCTGATACTATTTACTTGTGTAATGAACGATGAAAGTTTCGGACGCAAAGAAAGACAGCGTATGGAAAAGAAAGAGACGCTGGCACAGTTCAAAGGCTCGCGACTCTTTGCGTCCGGAACTTTCATCGTCCATTACGCAAGTAAATATTGTCAGAATTATATCATATTTGGTATCATTTTCATTAGAAAAATCCCACGACTATGTTGGTGGAAGTTTCATAAAAAAATAATAAAATATAAAGAAGTATTGTCATTGGATTAGTAGTGGTCACACCGATATACTCGACTCGTATTATGTTACACTTCTCGGCGACCGAGGCCTCTCGAGCATCATGGCCCCTCATGGGGTACACCTCGCGGTAGTGGGGATAAGTCGGGGACAATTATAGGCCACGTACTTGGGACTTTTATCGATAAAATAGTGTATTCTGAAGTGACTGTGCGTTGATTTATTTGCACAAACGTTGAATAATGTTTGGTTTTACTTTTTTATATTCTATTTCAAGAAACCTTCATTTAAATAACTTTTCCAATATTTTCTCGTGGAAGTTTTTGTGAAATATAACACTATTAATGGTAGGTTTACCACAATATGGATGACTTTTTAACGAAATGTTTCAAGTAAAAAGAATTTTGAGAACAAATATGTAATTATTAATTTTTAACCGTACTCGATTGAGTTTGCAAATTTGGAAAAAGATTGGGAAATTTGGAAAAAGAGCCGAACTGGTCATAGAAGAAATTTACTCAATTCAATAATAAGAGTCATTTGATTATTTAAAATTTCCCAAGCAGTCAAAATGACTGCTTTTGGGCAATATAGGTATAACACATATATATACCGGAAATAAAGGAGGGGGGAGGTAACTACAATTATTAATAAACGCATTTATATGTTGTACAAAAAGTCGCAAAATTCTAAGAAATTGTGTCATTATATACATAATTGTTTTTCTAATTAAAATGAAAAAGCAGTCAAAATGACTTCCTTGGGCAATCTAATGTTAATGTGCAAAAAGGTCCAAGCAAATAACACTAACTTTTTGATTGACACGCGTATTAGATTTTCCTCAATAGCAGAACGAAAGTTTGTGGAATGAATTTTTGTTTGTTACATTGGCAAAGCTGCAGCTATTTCTTCGACTGGAAGAAGTCTATCGTCAGATCCAGTTTTACGACCATACGACACGTAATTCATATTATAAGTGGGGCGAGTGAGTTCACCATGGCGACCATGCACCGTTCCACATTTCCCTCACAGCTCGCGAGATTCTTTCACGTTTTAATATCACTGTCCTTGACCATTCATATTCACAGATCTTGTTACAATACCCAAATCTCGGTTTATATGCGACTTCTTATTCCGCAAAGTCAAAAATATCGAGATCGGCATTTTTCAGATGCAAAGACGATGTAATATGAATTGACCAGGGTGCAAAACTGCAAAAATGCACTGTCTTATACCATGGAAATGTCGCTACGTTAACTATGTAGGTGCTGACAAGAATTTGAACGTGACAATAATGATTTTCACAAAGAAATAAAAAATTTTTCTTAATTGTTTCCACGAACTTTTTGTTTACATTTTCTGTATTTAGTTTTCAACATAAGTTACTGCACTCATTATGTAATACTACACTACAGTGGCGGGCAAAAGAAAGTTTAAATTTTTACAAACTGAGATTTTATTCTAATTCTACATTTATTCTTCATCTTATAAAATAATGGAAGTTAGGGGATAGAAAATGAAACAATGAAACAAGTAAAGAAACTGAGTGGATAAAAGTAAGTTTAATTCTACATTTTTATGATTTCAATTTTGATATTCTATCATTTTGTTAGATTTATTACTTATTGTATATCCTTCTATATCCTGTTGCAATTAATAACAATAATCCTTGGAAATAACTGTGTGATTATCTCCATGGTTACAAGAATTAGAACTTGTTTGTGTATAATAATTTCACAGAAGGATGAAGAAAATTGATATTTACTTTAATACTAAAATATTGGTTACGAAAAAATAGAATTCTATTTCATTTTAAAAGAAAGGCAAAACATTCGCATTTGGTAGTCTTTCTTAGTGTTTCCAAATAAAGTGTTTCTTTATTAGTACGAGCACTTAATTGTCCAGCGATGTTCAATGGGTTTGAGATTTGGGGTTGTGGTGGGCACTCGAGTTTTTAAATTCGTTTTTCCTTAAAAAAATTGAATGCCACCTATCAAGTATGAAATGAAGACAAATATCAACAAATGTGACTTCATGTGACGTTGCAAAAGACTTTAAACTTACTTTTGTCCGCTGCACGTGTCGAACAAAATGAATTGTTAACGCATTATGGGGAAACAGGCGAATAAACAAAAGAAGTTTAATGTAGTATAGTGTGGCGAGGATGTCCCGGATTAGATGAATATTATTAACATTTGACAAACCATCCAGTGCTAGAGTTATTAATACTCGTATACAAAAAATCGCAATTCTAAGCTTTCTTTTGTTCGCCAGTGTATATCATCTTATTCGAGAAAGTTCGAAGAACTACAGCTATAATTGTTAATGCGCGAGACACTTTAAAAGATTAAAATTTGCATGTCTTATTAAAGCCTGGTTAAAGTTACAAATTAAAGTAGACGCTGAACAGTGTAATTTACAAGTATGTTTATCAATTAAGTTGTTACGTTACAAGAGCCACTCGGTACAATACAAATGAGTAATCCAAGGAATTTAACAAAAGTGCATGCAGACCATTACGTGGCTGCACACTAATATATCATTGAAGATGTCCACTTTATAGAACGTTACTTGTGAACGCGTAGAACCGAATCGATTTTTAAAGTTTCACTACATTTTCCATCAATCCATTTAACTATCATTTACAATATCTGTATCAGTGATGGGCAATTTTGCCTCAATTGAGGCAAACCGTGGCGCCCTCTGTCCCCTTCCATCAAGCGCGGTACAATGGGGCAACGAAGACACGAGACATCAGCGTACGCAACGAATGTGCGCGCTGCATGAAAGAGAGGTTGGTGGGAGAAGCAGGCGTTTGAGGGGCTCAACCCGTGCCCACCACTGATCTATATGATAATTTTAATCGCTTAAACGGATTCTTCATTTGTACTCAAATTCCCATTGTGTATAAATTGTTACAATGTGCAAGGTGCCCCACAAAACTAGAATATAAGCCTCGTGTACCTTTGTACATAACTATTGTTACGAATGTAGATACGTAAGTTATAAAAATATGAAAAATAGTCGACAATAAACCGACGTGATTTTATTTTAATTGTATAATAGTTAATTATAATGCAGTATGATGATTGTAATTTATTTGGAGTGTCCTAGGATCAAGAATGGCGCAGTCACCTTAAAATCGTTAAGCAGTTACGTACTATTTATTGCTTCTCTCTACTGAACTTGTTAATAGAGTAAATAACATATCTACTTTTGTATATTTATTTTATCACTTAAACTTTGTAATATTATTCTACCACTGAACCTTGTATTATTTAATTTTACGAATAACATGTTGAAGAATTCTTTCCGGTGTCTCAATTCTTTCCTCCGAAATTTTCAAAAATCCTATGATTATGCGAATATGCAAACAGAAACGAAAAAACGTTAAAAACAACATTCTCCGTTCCCCCGGGATACGAAAGTTTCAGGTTTAATTTATTCGACACTGTCTTCTTGGATGGAAAAAAAGCGTGAGTGCTTCGACAAACTTGTTTTTACATGTCCAGAAGTTACGACATCATCGATAATGCAGTATTGCTTCACTGTGGATCATTCACAACTTGGTAACTAGCATTTCGGCCGGTCTACAAACTGGAATTAAATTACTGCAGCTGACACTGCCCCTGGTGCAGAGAGTTGCATAATTTTCACGGGATCGTGTCTTATATTTCTTAGTCGCATACTTTCACAACACGTATCGAAAACCCTACTAGGAATTATTGTTGACATTTTGATGGGCCTTTGGTATTGGTTGGCCCACAGTTAGAATTACCACCATCCTTTGCGAGTGGGCCAACGACCATACCGAATGCAGGGCCTACGTCACTATAATACGAAAGAACAACTGGGCCGCTGATGTATTCCGATCATCTCTTTTACGGTTGTTTTGACAGTATATCATAAGTAATATGTAAACAATTTACTTCTACGGTAAAAATTGCAAACAAATAAGAAGCAATCCTCATATTTACATCGGACTTAAACCCGAACCGCCTGCGTCCCAGATAGCACTCGGACGTCCAATGTACGTCCGTACCGGACATACAGTCGTGGACAAAATTAAGTGGACAGGTCTAATGATCAACAAAAAATCAACGCAATTTAAAACATAATTTTAATAAACTAGAATTGTACGGTACATTTAAGTTAACAAAGTGTACTTTAATGAAATAAACAGCAATATCAATAATAAAAGTTAATATAATAGAATATATTATCATTAATCAAAATTATATACAATTTTTGGTGGTCAAGATGAAGTGGACACTTTATAAATATTTAGAAAATAAGCAATTAGTATTTGGTATTGTAACCTCTTGCTTTAATTACTGCTTCTAACCGTCGTGGGATGATTTCCACAAGTTTTTGGAGGTAATTTCGATCAATTTGTTGAAATTTTATTTGCAATTCGTTTAAAAATACTGTTTTATTATCACGTCTTCCTAATGGTATTTCCGAATCTAATAAGCTCCATAAATTTTCTATAGGATTAAGATCTGCACTTTGTGGAGGCCAATAGAGAACATCTATCCCACAATCTTATACAAATTTTTTCGTTTTCTTCGCCGTATGCTTATGATCATTATCCCGTTGTAGCATCCATCCCTCATCGAAATCCATTTTTAGGGTTGACTATTCCATATTTTCATTTAAAATTTCAACAGACATATCTGCATTCACGATGCCATGGATGGGTGCTAAATTTCCAACTCATACCAAGAAAAACATCCCCATACCATTATGGATCCCCCTCCACGTTTGATGGTAGGCACCACATAATGCTTCTTGAGAGCTTCATTCGGTTTTCTCCATACGCGTGTTCTCTTTTTTTTTTTTAATTTAGTGACTCAAATTTGCTCTCGTCACTCCATATAATTTTTTTCCAAAATAATAATGGCTTATTCACATATTTTTTTGCGAAAGCTAAACGTCTCTTTTTATGAAGTTTACTAATGTGTGGCTTGCGTCTAGTTAAACGACACTTCGGATTAACTTCTTTTAATCTTTGTCTCACAGTTCTTGAAGAAATATTTAATTGTACAGTTTCAACAATATTTCGTGATGTTATCGATGGAATACGTTGAGTTTCTCTTACAATTTGTCTATCATCGTATGAATTTGTGCTACGTTCTCGTCCTCGACCGATTCAATTTTCAACAGTATCATACTGTAATTACCTGTGATGAATTGTATGCACTCTACTCTTAGAAACTTTGTATTTTTCAGCCATTTGACGATAACTTAGTTTATTTTTGCACTCTGAAACAATTAACTTTCGCAGGTGCACGGGAAATTCTTCTCGTCTCTTAGACATGCTGGGTTTATATTTCTAATCTTGTTTAAACAAAAGTTCGATGTCTACCGAGGACGAATGACACCGCACAATGCGAGAGTCAAACGTTTGTTTACATTTTTTCCGTCCCAACACAGAATGTCCTCTGCGTCCACTTAATTTTGTCCACGGTCTCAAAGACACCAATACAAACAAATATGCATAAATATTAACAGAAACATTATATTTATGCTTTTACATACTAAATAAATTCTTTCGTTGTGTATAAACATTTTTCATGTTAAACATCTGCAATAAATTTATAACACAATAAATGAAAATAGAGATTATTCAGAATTTATGTTCTGTCCACTTCATTTTGTCCACGACAGTATGTACGTCCCAGGGACGTACGATATGTCCGAGATATACCCGATTTATGTCCCAGGTATGTCCGACAGAGGTCCCAGTTACATCCCAGTACGTATATAGGACGTCACGCGCGGACGTTAATTGGACGTTTGTCGGAGATATAAAATCGTGTTTGCACCTTAAAAAATTTTCTAAATATGTAAATATTGGTTTAAAAGAATTCTGCAAAAATACCATTGATTATCACGTAGCTAGAAAAAGAGGAATCGATCAAATAAAAAAGAGTGGACTTATGCCAGGCGCGAACCTAGTATAAGCATATTAACAGTCGAGCGCCAAATGCGCTGACCCAAACGAGTTCTTGGTAACACGATTGATATTTTCAGATACTATGCGCGCTGATGTACGAGGTAATCGTAATACTAATCAAGTTAATTTCATTTTTCAACTATTTCTGTGAAATGTTCAAGTTTATCAGTGTCCAATAGACTTACAGAATAAATAAAATCTAACAATTTGAAGATTAGCTCATTTTTTCACGGAAGGAACGTCGAAAATTAGTTTTTTTCAAACAACGGCGCCACGAACTTAAAAATCTGAAAAAATTCATAAACTATATTTTCAGTATAATAATAGAAACACAATATAGCATCCGAAAACGTACGAAATAATCTAAGTCCCACGTCCCTGGCAAGTACGAAATAATCTAAGTCCCACGTCCGTGGTACGTCCGAAATTTATGTCCGAGGGACGTTCCACGGACGTAAAAAACGGATGTCCATGGGACGTGTATATATATATATATATATATATATATATATATATATATATATATATATATATATATATATGTCCGTTTCACCGATTTCCGCAGCGTGCGATTCGGATAGTGTTGCTTTGATGAGCAACCACGTTTTTCTTTCTTTCTTTTCCGCACTAATGTAAGACATTACTTTAATTATAATAAACCCTTTTACTTTTCACCATACAAACAATCATTTTCTACTCGGTCCACGATAAATAAATCCAACATTTAGATACAGTTTAAGAAGCTGAACCAATAGTTTCGTACATTGGAATTTAAAAAAAAAATTTGTATGAAAAATGTATAAAGATCCTCAGTTTATTTAAAACGATATTATCGATAAAATGAGGTGTTATATATTATAATTTAGTGTAGATGAGATAGTATATTACAGTTTTACCATAAATTATTGCTTCTATTGATATTCGACAAGTAATAAATGTTTTCAGGTCAGCATTTTAAGTGCTCCAGAAGTATGCTTATAATGATAGAAATCTCCTAAAACCAGATCTATGAGAAACTGGTTTTATTAATCGTTAGTAGACTGCCAATTTTCATGCAGGCACAGATTTTTGCAATTCAACTTATAGATCGGAATTCAAACTTTGAAGTCTGTGTTAGAGGTTCCTTCACATTCTAAAGAAAATTAATGTCGTCTTTATTTTGTTTGCACATTTTTCTGTAACGAATTCTAAAAGATCAAATATGCTATAAATGCGCACAATCGACAACCTTAATCGCACTGCGGACCTGTATGCAAATAGCCGCGTGTAAATGTCAAATAGACCCTCTTAAAATTTGTTAATCTCTACTGTTTTAAATTGTGTATGGCGGCTGAATATTAATGGAAAGATGGAAAATGGAGAAGGACGCGTTTCGTCCTAGGCCCGCTAGAGGACTCGTCAGAAGGGTTGGAGGATGCATGTTTAATGACCGCAATTTTTCTGTACCGCGGTATAAAATGAAGACGCATTATTATCGTTCTACTTCAATCGGAGGTGGTTCCCGATAAGACGAATCGCTGTGGACCAACCCCCGGGTCGAAACTAAAAGAACGATCACGACACTACCTCCGTCACGGACATCTTCGTTCTCGCGTTACCGGTTCTCCGAGACTAGTCAGTAAGGCTATCTAGCGGACCCGTGCCTTAGACGCGGGATGTTGTAAGGACAGTTTAGGACGGTATACATATATACAAACAGAGGAAGATTCAGGTAGTAGCGGGAAAGGTGTTGTCGTAATGTCCCTCTGTTGACGAGCATAGGAAGTAGCCGCCACATGTGAATATCCATTTGTATTAGAAATGCGTGAAATTTAAAGATTACCAATAACACTGTACAACACTAAATTTGTTCTGCAATATCTATTGGGTGATTACTGTAGAGTTTGTCATTTTAAAACCAAATCCGAAAGCAGAATTACTCTATCACGCACTGTTTTCGGAAAACATTTGTTTTTGTAAAAATGCATGATCTTGATAAAAAATGAGGTTTTATGCGAAAACTAAGCATGTGAGAAAGTTCGGGCTGGAATCAAAAGATAGAGGACAGTCTCCTCTATATATCCATATTATCAATTATATTTGTTTGTACTTTCTAATAGTTGTGAATGCTTGTTAAAGTTTGAAAAAGAGCTGACAATGGTATTTTATACGCTATATTTTTGTATTTATGTGAAAAATTCCTTTATCCGGAAGGAATTTACTACACAGTAAATGCTTCTGGTAAAGAAACCATTCACGAAAAGTATTTGCTTCGATTAATACCAATCAGATATTGCAGAACACGAAAAACGTTTTATTTCGTTGGACTGTGTAATTAATTACTGCATTTTATGTATTATATTATCTACGATTATTAAAATTTTAGGCAGCTTATGTTTTATGACATAAGAAAATCTATCTGAAACCAGTTTCTACAAATGTGACCGTAAACGTTTATATTTGTATACAGGGTGGATCACCTAGCGTTTGCACCTCAAATATCTTTGTTGTTTCTAAACATACGTAAAATATGGTGAGGACAAAGTTGAATGGTACAATAGGGCTGACACGATGCCAAAAGAAAATTTTATTTTTATGTCATTTTTTTTAGAGATATCAAGGTAACCTTGACATTTTAAAATGGAACCACGCCTTTTTTAAACACCTACAATGATAGTCCCTTTCATTAGGAATTCAGTGACTATAATTAGTTCAAGGTCATTCAAGGTCAAGGACAGAGAAAACGTATAAGATTTAACATCGGTACATGCCTGTAAACGGGCTTCGAAGGAATGTTGAACTCTGTCAGTTACCTTGAATGACCTTGAGTAATTATAGTCACTGAATTCGTAATGAAAGGGACTATCATTGTGCGTGTTTAAAAAAGAGTGGTTCCATTTAAAAAAATGAAGGTGACCTTGAAAATCTCTAAAAAAATGACATGAAAACAAAAATTTTCTTGGTATCGTGTGAGCTCCACTGAATCATTCAACTTTGTCCTCACCATATTTTACGTATCTTTAGATACAACAAAGATATTTAAGGTGCAAACGTTAGGTGACTCACCCTGTATGTCTCGGCTATGTATTAAGACTTTGTAAAAATATTTGCAGGATTCAAGTGAACTTTTCAATACTTGTGTACTAGAATTATGTGCTACTATTTGAGTAGTGTAAAATTCAAATTTCAATTTTATAACCGCGTTTTTATAATCCTTTTATTAGTTAGGCCAAACATTTCTTAAATTCATATTAAATTATTAATGCTCTCAGCGCAAAGGTTCGATCAAGTGTTAATGATTTACAAAGCGATTTTGCAAACTACTAAAGTAATTCCGACGTTTCGATCTTTGTTTAGATCATCTTCAGGGGTTACTAAAATTGCGTCTGTGAAAATTTTGAAATTTAGGAATACATAACACAAACTTGAACACGTGATTTAATATCAACTTGTTCTTACATACAACCTGAACGGTATGTAGTCATTTAAAAAATATTTGAATGTCTAAAAAGTAGGGATGCGCCCGATTCTCAGGCGCCCGAATCGTCGGGTCGGGTCGTAAATAGTCGGGCGGGCTCGATTCAGTGATGGTATATGGTCTCGGTTTTTCGCACATGCGCGTGAGAACTGTTATTGGCGGAAAACCGGACATATGAGTGCAAGAATACACGACGAGACGACCGTACTTTGAAATTTTGTTAAGTTAATGTTAATATATTCGATTTCATAATGGCAACTAGTATTGGAGAAAGAGCTACTTGTCAATTCATATTTGAAAATCGAAAAAAAGTTTGCGGAACTATGCGGGGTGACTAAGGTACCCAATTTAGTTCAACTTTGTACTTTACTGGCGCTAAAATCGTCGCGCATGCGCGAGAAAATCGAGACCATATACCATCACTGGCTCGATTCGGGTGCGCGATACTTCACGACAAAGAAATACCATAATTTTATATACAGTATTTCATCGATAATTGTCCACAACACGGTTCTGCGGAGGGACAATTATGCGCGAGCGATATCATTGTTTGAGGTTTGCCGAACGTAGAGAAGGACAGCCGAGCTCGAGAGGCCTCGGTCACCGAGAAATGTAAACATACATAATCCGAATTTCCAAATTCTTTATTAATCATTATTTTTTTATGGGACTTCGATGACCATATTTGTGGCATTTTTCTAATAAAAATAATACCAAATATGATATAATTCCGATGATATTTACTTGCGTAATCGACGATTAAAGTTTACTCTGTTTGTCTGTCACCATAACTTACTCCATCGTCAATTAAAAAAATAAATATTTATGTATAATCAGAAAAATTTTGATCAGAAAAATATTACAAATATGATGGTAAAAGTCTCCTAAAAGATTAATTAAAAATGAAAAAGTGTCGTCATTGCATTACTGTTGCCTCACCGATGTTACGTACCTGACCTATACATAATGACCATACACCTGTATATGATCCGAATTATATCGTGTTTGGTATCATTTTAATCAGAATAATGTCACAAATCTATGAGAAAGTCTCATGAAAAAATAAGTAATAATAAAAAAGTTATTCCTTGGTAATACATTGTGAGGACGCGCGAGTCTTTGAACTGTGCCGCCGACTGTGACTCTCCGCGTCTCTTTCTTTCCCATACGCTATCCTTCCTCGCGCCCGAAACTTTAATCGTCGATTGTACAAGTAAATATCATCGGAATTATATCATATTTGGTATGGTTTTTATTAGAAAAATGCCACAAATATGGTCATCGAAGTCCCATAAAAAAATAATGAATAATAAAGAAGTTGGAAATTCGGATTAGTGTGGTCTCACCGATATACCCGAGCCGCATGGTGTCATATTTCTCGGCGACCGAGGCCTCTCGAACTTCACGGCCCCTCAAGGGGATACACCCCGCACTAGTGGGGATATCTCAGGGACAATTATGTCGGAGATATTTGGGACAATTACCGATGAAATACTGCATTGCCCAAAAGCAGTCATTTTGACTGCTTGGGAAATTTTAAATAATTAAATGACTCTTATTATTGAATTGAGTAAATTTCTTATATGACCAGTTCGGCTCTGTATTGAAATAACAGTTTTCATTTTTTTTTCGATTATCGTCACATGATAACATACAAGTACATGATAAATTGTCAATTTGGGATGAAATACTGTACTGTCATTTATTCTTTTGTTCGCTTCATTTTGTACATTTAGTTTTAATAAATTCTCTATTAACCATTCTAGTCAGTTCAAATACAGTCCACTCATACTTTTCGTCATTCGCGTAACCGTGATCAACCCAACCCTTCACCTTCCATCTTCCAGCTGTACGCACAGCGCTGTGCGATTCCGGCGATCGTCTGGAGCTCTCGGCCAACTCTCGAGCGGAGTCCCCAACACCGCCGAATACTGATTGGTCATATTTCAATCTATGTCTTATGCGTTCTTGCCTGAAGCTTACTGTTTACCTCAATGTCTCGATAACCGGCATGTGTTCAACAGGCATTACATTATTACACCGAATTAATTAATTTTCACCACAAAGCTAGTGAGTAGTTTTCTCAACAGCATACATTACAATTAATTTTTTGTTATGTATTCCTAAATTTCGAAATTTGCACAGACGCAATTTTAGTAACCCCTAGAGATGATGTAAAATTTAGATTTAGATTCTAAATAAACATCGAAATGTCAGGATTACTTTAGTAGTTTGCAAAATGGCTTTGTAAGTCAAGTAACAATTGTTCGAACCTTTGAGCTGAGAGTATTAATAATTTAATATTAACAACAAATATACTGTACAATATACTATATTGTCAATATATTGATATTTCAACATTAGAAAAATTCAAATTATAATAGTACGACTGTAATGTTTCCAAGATTATACTCATTTTGTTCGAAACAGTTTCGTTACTTTCTAGAGAATAGTTTAACAACTAGAAAAGAAGGAAGAAGCGAAGATAATAAGACAAAGTACTTAGATCGCAATAATAAAAAAGTACAAATGGACGATCACTATCACGGTTAATGTAACGTTACGGTAGAAAATTGTACCACTGACATATGCAGGAAGTAATTTTCGATTACGTTACCACTGCTCTACTATTACAGCGAAGATAATGTATCCACGCTTTCTTAGATGCATCATAAGATGAGATAACTCGATTTCTACGTTCTTCTGACGACAGTGATTGTCGTAACGAATTCTTGAATTCATTTGGAGTTAATTATGTACCAGTAAATATTATGAACAGTCTCCCTAATCTATTGTATTAAATCGTGTAAATAAAGCAAATGTACGTAAGTATTCGAACGTCGCTGTAATCACTAACTTATTAAAGACAGTTTATTTCCTGTGTTAGTCATTCTAATATTTTACTGTTCGATTGTTAAGAATATTGTTTCGATTGTTAAGGACCAAAACATCTGTACATAGATACATGAAAAACTGAATTCATTGCTTACGCAATACACATGTAAATACACATTCATTGCATTTACCCTACCTTTGTATAAACTGACGAAAAAATATATTGACATTTTCTGAAAATTTGAACTGTTTTTCTTTATCCAATGACTTTTCATTGGATAAATCTCTATAAAATATGTTGCTCTATTAAAAATTGTAATCTTCGTGTATAATACGTATAATTACTAGACTACTAATCTACTTAAATCACAGCAAGCTGGAGAGAAATAATTTTCTTTCTTAATATTATTTAATAGGTTGATAATTATATAAAATCATTTTCAAATAATTCTATTGTTTTTAATGTTTCCACTTCTGACCTCGCATGACCTTAAAAGTCATTATGCCCTAGTCCTATACAAATGAATTTGGCTTCACACAAGCTTCAATATGATATAGAATTCCATTGAAAAAATTGAAGATCGTCATGTAAAAATGTACATGCCCATTGCGTTGCTTGTAAAAACAGAATATCTCCATAAATATTGATTCTACGCAAAAATGTTTCGGATGAAAATTCTTCAGTACCGAGTGGGACGTCATGTGGTGGGAATTTTATTTTTCCCAATGGACACTACAAGGTGAGGCGAAGGTCTACTTTCTTTTTTTTTTAAATGGAATAATATGTTTTTTTATCCACCATCAGAAAGTGCGTTTGAAGATGAGTACAATTACCTATGACTCAAGGTCATTCATGGTCAAACTTGCAGGGAAATGCAGAAAAGGTGTAATCGTTTTATTTGTACTTCAGTTTAGTATGTGTTCAAAATGATTACTAGTAATGCAAGTAAACTGACTATCTTGCAGAAGAGCACAGTAATACATAAACACGTTTGTTTTCATTTCTTTGATAATGACTTTGATGTTGTCCTGAGCAATCCTGATATTGAACACATCCTATTGTTTTGGTGTGAAAGTTCGAAGGCACGAACTCAAGTACAAATAAGACGATCACACCTTTTCTGCATTTCCCTGCAAGTTTGACCTTGAATGACCTTGAGGCATAGGTAATTGAACTCAGCTTAAAACGCACTATTTGATGGTGGATAAAAAAAACATATCATTCCATTTAAAAAAAGAAAGTTGACCACATGATGCCCCCCTTCGGTACTGAACAAATTTCATCTGAAATATTTTTGCGTATAATCAATATATTTGGAGATATTCGTCTGTAACGCTTTATAATTACCACCCTGTATACATATAGACTATACAATATGAGATTAATTGTAACAATATGAGAAAATGATATATGCAAAAGTTGCACGGTTTAGAGGCGGAAATATTGTGATGTAAACATTTTTTATATCGGTGATGGCATTTCGGAGATTTCAAGGTCCCCATGATTTCTTTAAATAAAAAGACCTACTTTTTGTATCATGAGTCGGTAGAGTATCAATTTCTGCGTGAAGATGTATTTGACCTCTATATGTCCTAATGTAATAATTAACAAAATATTATCGTAATAATTTTCCATATGTTCTCACCATATTCACGCGAAGGGACGTCAGTTCCATAAGCTTCCAGGCACATAGTGGGTACGTATTGAAAATTATTTCGATAATATCTCGTGAACTATTACATTAGGACGGATAGAGGCTAAGTAAATTTTTATGCAGAATTTGATACTCTATCGATTCATGATACAAAAAGTAGGTCTTTTCATTTAAAGAAATCAAGGGCACTTCGAAATCTCCGAAATGCCTTCACACACATCAAATCTTATTTCCCACTCTATACCGTGCAACTTTTGTATATATCATTTTCTCATATTATTACAAGTAACGGAAATATTTAAGTTGGACAAAGTTTTTGCCTCACCCTGTATATACATTCATATCTAATACACGGTTACAAGTTTAACCATCCAAGTTCGTAAGATATCAAGTTAATAGTCAATAAAATAAAAATATTCGGACAACTGTAAAAACTTCATTGAAACAACAAAAATACGAAAATAATAATAAATTGTTTCGACTAAAATTGCTGAAATTGACCGCACTGGAAAAGCAACTTTTTAATTGCAACTCCAAATTCCGCGACCGCTTGCGTGTCCCTTGAACGTCCTTGAACACATCGCACCGATTCATCGGCCGAATGAAAGTACATTTCACCAACAGTGACTTGCATAACCTGGCCGACGTTTAACAAGAAATCCCCGATCTTTCGGACACTCGCATAAAATTGTACGTGCTGTTAGACACGCACCAGCCGAATTCGTAAATAATTGCATACTAAAATGCTCGTGTATCTTTAACTAGAGTTGGACAAAAAAATAATCTGATAATAAATAAATGATTACGATTACTAAGTAATCCAGTAATCATGATTAACACTAGAAAGACTGAAACTTAGTATATACCTATATTGCCCAAAAGAAGTCAAAATGACTGCATTGTGAAAGAATAACTAATGTGTAAAGAAATTTGTTTAAAATTAATTTTTAATATTTTTTATATCGATGACATGGCATATTGATGACACTTTTATTTTCATCATTTATGATCGACTCTTCATCGCTATCTTCAGTGTCAGATGTTTCAATTTGAATATAATCCGCTTCATCTTCAGATGATAGTTCAGAATTTGTTGCATCTGATTCTATATCGGAGCACTCTTCGCTTATGTTCGTTAGCTTTTCCAATAACTCGCTTCTATTCGACATTTCTTTCATGAATTTAGGGCGCAAAAGAAATAAAATAAACAACTTGTTAGAACAAGTATCACTGCATAAAGATTCGAATAACAAGTACTACTTTAGCTAATTGAACAACTGCAACTTTTCAAGTATACGCTCAAATCGACAATTTATCATGTACTTGTATGTTATCATGTGACGATAATCGAAAAAAGATTAAAATTGTTATTTCAATACAGAGCCGAACTGGTCATATAAGAAATTTACTCAATTCAATAATAAGAGTCATTTGATTATTTAAAATTTCCCAAGCAGTCAAAATGACTGCTTTTGGGCAATACAGTATTTCATCGGTAATTGTCCCTAATGTCTCCGACATAATTGTCCCTGAGATATCCCCACTAGTGCGTGGTGTACCCCCTTGAGGGGCCGTGAAGCTCGAGAGGCCTCGGTCGCCGAGAAATATGACACAATACGGCTCCGGTATATCGGTGAGACCACACTAATCCGAATTTCCAACTTCTTTATTATTCATTATTTTTTTATGGGACTTCGATGACCATATTGGTGCATTTTTCTAATAAAAACCATACCAAATATGATATAATTCCGATGATATTTACTTGTGCAATCGACGATTAAAGTTTCGGGCGCGAGGAAGGATAGCGTATGGGAAAGAAAGAGACGCGGAGAGTCGCAGTCGGCGACACAGTTCAAAGGCTCGCGCGTCCTCACAATGCATTACCAAGGAATAACTTTTTTATTATTACTTATTTTTTTATGAGACTTTTTCTCATAGATTTGTGACATTGTTCTGATTAAAATGATACCAAACACGATATAATTCGGATCATATACAGGTGTATGGTCATTATGTATAGGTCAGTTACATAACATCGGTGAGGCAACTGTAATGCAATGACGACACTTTTTCATTTTTAATTAATCTTTTAGGAGACTTTTACCATCATATTTGTAATATTTCTCTGATCTAAATTTTTCTGATTATACATACATATCTATTTTTTTAATTGACGATGGAGTAAGTTTTGGTGACAGACAAACAGAGTAAACTTTAATCGTCGATTACACAAGTAAATATCATCGGAATTGTATCATATTTGGTATTACTTTTATTAGAAAAATGCCACAAATATGGTCATCGAAGTCCCATAAAAAAATAATGATTAATAAAGAAGTTGGAAATTCGGATTAGGTATGTTTACATTTCTCGGTAACCGAGGCCTCTCGAGCTCGGCTGTCCTTTTCTACGTTCGGCAAACCTCAAACAATGATATCCCTCGCGCATAATTGTCCCTCCGTAGACCCGTGTTGTGGACAATTATCGATGAAATACTGTATAGGTATAACACATGTATATATATATATATATATATATATATATATATATATATATACCGGAAATGAAGGGGGGGAGGTAACTACAATTATTAATAAACGTATTTATATGTTGTACAAAAAGTCACAAAATTCTAAGAAATTGTGTCATTATATACATAATTGTTTTTCTAATTGAAATTAAAAAGCAGTCAAAATGACTTCCTTGGGCAATCTAGTGTTAATGAATAATTTATGTAATCCTTGGTCATGGTTTACCACAGTAATCATTAAAAATTTGGTATTACGGTAGCTATAGTAATACTAATTCAATATTATATATTTAATTGCTGATTTATCCTAGAAACGATTAATTGATTCATGATTATGAATACCATGATTATTTGTCGTAATCAATTACGAAAGTGATCACAAAATAATCGTTTACTGCCCAAACGTGTCTTTAACGCACGTTTTAGCATAATCATTAGAAGATAAAAACTAGTTCATAGTGTCGAAATGTCGAAATGTTTTTCAAACTTTATTTCATCATATGGAATATATACCTTTTTTATGGCCACATGATTCTAGGAGTAGAGGAATTACTTCTCGCTACGTCGCGTCGTTTAATATCTCATATCGAAAGTTGCAGAGTAATAAGCTAAATTCAGGTCATACGGACTAGCACGTAATATAGAACATCGCAAAGTCTTAACAACGAAGTAACGAACTATTGTAATTGTGTATAGGAGAAGTTCCCCTAACGCTGGACACTTAAGGTTTCTATTAAATAAATGAGAAAATATAATACTTTACTGTTTTATTCTGCGTTATTTATAAATTAGCAATATTAGAAACTAACATTTCCGTAATAATTAACTTAAGTTAACGACGCCCCTACCCCCTCTAATACTTTGGTTATACGATTTTAAGAAATCGCGAGGTGTACTCTATTACCGGACATAATAAAAATTATGAGTAGGATTTTGAGAGCAAATATATAATTAATAATACGTAATATGTAATTAAAATACACTTCTCGGCGACCGAGGCCTCTCGAGCTTCATGGCCCCTCACGGGGTATACCCCGCGGAAGTGGGAATTGATTTGCGACACATCTTGTTCAGAATTTTCAAATGGCAAAGATGTGAACCTTTTTATAAGGAATACCTTTACAGTCACAGAAATAACGATTTGCAAATACTAATTTTAACCGACATGCAGCTTGCGTGTTCATTGGACAGGTTATCCTATATAGTTAATATAGTACACTGATTCTCCTAGCTTCTAAAAAACTCGGGTTGTTTAGTCCAATTTTCAGAAACTTATTGTATCTTTAAAGATCGTCGATCCACTTTGCTCTTTACTGTATAATTTATGAAGATATTAGAATAAGTTCCAAGTTGAAACCAAAAGCAACTTTGTTTTTAGAGACCGTCAAAGTACAAACATCGCACAATTTCATAGTACATTACAGTCTATAGCTAAATAAATGATACATTCAAGTTTTACAATATTTATACTTACGATTAATGCTTGAATGTATCACTTTGCGTTGAAGAAAACTGGAACTGTTTAAATCAGAAAACAATTAAACAACAGCAAAAGTATATATCAAAATGCTTGTTGGAGGTTATGAAAAATAGAGGTGGCAGTATATGCTGTCAATGAATAATGAAAACAAAGTACTCGTATTCAGTTTCTACGACAACATTATTATATCTTATAGTCTTGTTGCGGCTAAAAATAGGTGTTCTTAGTTTTTTGGTTTTGTTGTTATAATGTTTGTAGTTATAAATTATGTTTTGCTTCTCATATGGACGGGACAAATTCATTTTCATAATACAGATTTGGATACATAGTTTTAGTGTGACTCTTCTCAGTATTCTGATAAAATATTTGCTAAAATAATAATTTCTTGGCATACATAGCTCCGTATTTTTTTGTAGTGAACATCGAGCTACATCGAGTAGAGTCAGTAGAGTACAGCATTAAAAAATATGCAATTACATTTAATTTTCATTTACAGATTCAACTCGGTCACCCTATATACATTAAGATTATGTTTTATAAATTACCTATGCATACAGATACATACATTATGTATTGAGGGTGTTTTCTCGTACATTTTGGTTTTTGTTTACTGACCGAAGCAATCCTCGAATGAATTTAAAGTGGAGTGTGGCGACAAGACGTCGACAGCGCCCCCATGCGCCATAGTTATAACTAGGTTAGTTAGTTCTAAGGTTACCAAACCAAAAGTCACTAGTTAAGTTTTAGGTTAAGTAGTTGGTAAGAAGTTAGTAAAATGCACGCCTTGTAAAAAGAAAGCACAACAGTACCAACCTGGTTTTGACTATGAACGCGACACGTGCGTTACAGAAGTTTCATAAAATAAAAAGGGAATATTGTGGTGTTCAACCAGTGTGCAATTTTTTTCCCGTCCTTTTTCCCACAGGAGCACGTAGCTAGCGAGCTCTGAACGTATTACACTGCAAACACAACTTGCCAGTTTCTCATTACCATCATTCTTAATCGATAAGGAAGTTTTCTATGAGAAACATCGCTCGTCTAGCAAAAATTTGAATGATTTTGATAATTCTGCGTTCAAAATTATACGTGTTAAGCTGTGTGAAAATGTTTAGGATAATATGTACTATAATAATGAAAAGATGCTGCGTATCTTTATGCAAAATAAAAATTTTCTACATCAATTGCTGCAAACAGGAGTTACACATTAAAATTGATTTAATCTTTTTCCAAAAATAATTTCACCAATTTAAAAGTAACATATTATTATTCTTAAATATGTATATGTAAAAATATACTATTTTGTATATCACCGTTTCACCTATCCATTATAATAATGATGGGATAAGTATCTACTGTGTAACGATTATTCATTATATTAACATTTTAACTAGCGGTTGTTTGATAATTTTTTGAAAATTACGATCGGTTCAATTTTTCAAAAACTTCGATTAATTTGACTAAAAACTGTTCAGAACAAAAATTGATCAGCAATGAAGATTGCTTTACTTCCATTTTAAATTCGAGGTCATTTCAAGGTCATGGTATTAGGGCTCCAAGTAATGTTATTAGAAAATCAATTTCTAATCAATTAAAATTAAAATATCATATATAATTATATTATCATTATTTCGATACTAAACCTGACCATTCGACTCTAATATAATTATTATTTAGACATTAAAGGTATTTTACTAATACAGTCTCCTATATCGTTATTAATTCATTGATATTTAATTTATTGTTCAATTATTATATGCATATTAACTGTCCTTTATTAATATCAAATTTTATATTATTACTATCAACTAATGCTATTGAAAATGTCAAAGAATATATGAAATAAAATGTCGTTTTTTGGATATTTTTAAACTGGTACACCCGTTAAATGACATCAGATCTGCATTCTCAGCATGATATCTACATTCAAAAGAATATTACATGCAAATATGTGCGATAGCAACATGTAATTGTCACTGAAATTTCACAACTTCAAGCTTAATTAATCTGCGAAAACATCGGCGATATAGGAGAGAAAGTTATTATAAGCTACAACAACAATTGACTGCTTACACATTTAAAATTCAGCTTAGCGTGTGTGAGCACAATACTTTCAATAGTTGAATGAACATTCCTATCATTACCTTGCGTCAGAGAAAGCGAAAATACGATATAACTATGATTTTTTGAACATTGTAAGGTGGAATATTTAATTAGCATGTAGATACGGTTCCCTGCTTTCTATAGAATACGTCCGCACTCTTATCGTAATGTGCTTCGAATAAGAATGTCAAAGAGAAACCGTTCGACGGCATGCATCAGAAAAAAGGATGTCACTCCCACGCACGTCCAACGATCACTTCCTGCTGGCCAACACCATGAGAATCTGTAATTCAGGCTGTTACTAATTAGTGCAACAATGAGCATTTACTATCAAATGAGCACAGACTAGACGACCTGCCGAGGTGTTATCAGTCCCATCATTAGCAAGATACAAAGATGACTTTTGTTCTATTGACCGAGATGCTTTACACTGTTTACAAAATAGCTATTACTAGATTGCGTTTATGACAAGAATGGTGAAATTTAAAATAGTGTACTTTTATATGTAGAGAACAAATACAAACATATCCCCAGATCACTGATAACATCAACATCATCAGCGTTTTTAAGTTAATAATATTCTATAAAGAAATACACGCGTTATTCTTTCTACAATTATGTTTGTCAACCAATGTTAACGTATACTTTGCTACGGACACGCAACTGTAAGCAAAATTTACTGTAGTAGTACTAACAGCTTTTTGCAAATATCTTAGAAACTAAAAGTTGTTCAGAATCATACCCCCGACAACGTACTTAGCACTAGGTTGACGGGATGCGTTAAAGTTACACGTTCTAATATTTGTAATTTACGATGATTAAGATGGTAAAGATGCATTAATGAGGAATTATTCAACAAATTCATTTCTTTGGTTATGTATTATAAAAAAGATGTCTAAAAAATTTGGATAGGTAGAGTCTCATTATTTTGATAAAATAATATAAAATAGTCACTTTTAATATTCCATAAACCTAGTGTTAATTATCACCGAGGTCCAAAATGGCGGCAGCTATCCGTATGATTACTAGACTGCGGATCTTTATACAAATTCCAACTTTCATGGATTGTGCTAGAAAAATCAGGATGAAGAACAAGTGCGGTTTATCAACTAAAAAATTCCTTATAGTAGGAATAAAACAAAGATGTCATTAATGTTTGTTACTATATACATTTCTTGTATTTTAAAAATGTACAAAATGCCACAAATGCGTACAGATCCGTAATGAAATAACACTGTCCAACACCAAAATTGTTTCCTAATTACTGTTGGGTGGTTCTCATAGTCTTTTGCGCTGATTTCGAATCTGCCTTTACTTTTTCGTCTACGCGCATAGTTTTTGAGAAACATGAGTTTGAAAAAAAACTATTTTTCAACTATAAACAAATATCGTGATGTTATTATAGAAGATATTGAATTGTCCCTTGCAGTAAAAGATTCTGTAGACTTCCCCGAATACAGTGATATGCAATATTAATAGATTATGAATGTTTAAACAATCATTAAAGACGGAGAGTCACCACTTTTGCACCAATTTTTGAGGATATTTTTGAATTTATCTCAAAAAATAAGGGTCCAGCGTAAAATCGTATATACAGGGTGTCCCAAAAATGTCTCGCTTCCTTCAAAGGGGAGGTTCCTGAGGCCATTTGAAGCGACATTTTCCTTTGCAAAAATGGCCGTTTCGGCTTTGTTAAGGAGTTATTAACGAAAAACACGGACCAATCAGAGCGCGACCTAGAGGCGTATTGGCAGAGACGGCCGCGCGCGACAGAAGTCGAGCGATGGTGATACACCGCGGTCCGGTGTATATACAGGGTAGCCCACATAACTCTAAACAGCTCAATATCTCGAAAACTATGCCATCGGTTTTAAAGTTCTTAGTCTTAAATTGCATGGAACTGAAGGGCCTTTCTGACTACATAAACGTGAAGTGGCCTCTCTTCCCCTTTAACGGGGGAGGGGAGGTACCTTTGTAATTTTAAGTGGAACCCCCTATAAAATGATACATATTTAGATTCTACCGGAAAAAACAAGTCAATTTTGTCTGAAACATTTTTTTGTCAGATACTTCCATACTTCAGATACTTCCGTAGATAATATAATACATAAAATGCACTAATTAATTACACAGTCCAACGAAATAAAACGTTTTTCGTGTTCTGCAATATCTGTTTGGTATTAATCGAAGCAAATACTTTTCGTGAATGGTTTCTTTACCAGAAGCATTTACTGTGTAGTAAATTCCTGCCAGATAAAGGAATTTTTCACATAAATACAAAAATATAGCGTATAAAGTACCATTGTCAGCTCTTTTTCAAACTTTAACAAGCATTCACAACTATTAGAAGGTACAAACAAATATAATTGACGATATGGATATATAGAGGAGACTGCCCTCTATCTTTTGATTACAGCCCGAACTTTCTCACATGTTTAGTTTCCGCATAACAACTCATTTTTTATCAAGATCATGCATTTTTACAAAAACAAATGTTTTCCGAAAACAGTGCGTGATAGAGTAATTCTGCTTTCGGATTTGGTTTTAAAATGACAAACTCTATAATAATCACCCAATAGATATTGCAGAACAAATTTAGTGTTGTACAGTGTTATTGGTAATCTTTAAATTTCACGCATTTCTAATACAAATGGATATTCACATGTGGCGGCTACTTCCTATGCTCGTCAACAGAGGGACATTACGACAACACCTTTCCCGCTACTACCTGAATCTTCCTCTGTTTGTACATATGTATATACATGTATATTTTTTTTGTTAACAATTTTTATAACGAATCTTCTGGCAAAAATAAGTTTACCATTTGTTAGCGAAATAAGTTTACCACTTCCACTGGCCCAAAGAACTAATAATAAAAATAAAATTTCACGTTTCCGAGTATTCTCAAGGCTAATAAAAGTGATCAAAATTTAGTAAATTGTCGATCCCTGTATCAACGTGTAGTTTCATAACTAATATATGCAGCTCATGGATACAAGGTCTGAAACAATGCCACAATCACCAAATATGTCCTCTCCAATGGAGGAACTTTGCAACTCGACTAATTGTGAGACAATAATTCATAGCAAATGGAGTTTTCCCACATTTGTAGTAAATGATTTCACATTTTCAGTTATCAAACAATATTGTATTGATCAGTTTAACAAAAATGTATAAAATTCGAATGATAAATTAATGTTAAACTAATATAATTTCTGGTTAACTGGAAGCTGAAACACAATGAAATTGAACTTTTTTCAAAAGTGGAGTTGCCCCACTTTCGTGATAAACGGCTCAAATAATGGATTCTGTAAAAATTGTCTCATTTCATTGATTAGGATTGAATGGGTTATGTTGAAATTTGAGATATCAAAATGTATGTGGAATTAAAGAACTTGATTTTTTAAATTTCCTGACCATTATGACACTGAAATTGCGTCCAGTTTGCGCATGTAATACAAACGTTCAATCAAATGCACAGTAGTTATGCGACATTGAGCCCTGGATGCCACGTAGACCGTAGAGTAGGCGAGAGAAAGTTCGTGGTTGGATATGGGGCTTCCTGACTCACTCCAAGAAAGCAAAGAGAAAGACTAGAATGCGTTGCGCGGAGACTGCTAATTCGCGTGCTTGAAAAAAAAAATATTTTATTCCGGGGATGTATTATTTTTAGAGGTGGGAAATATTTCAAATGATATTAAATGTATTCGATTTTATTTGGCCTAAAAATATAGTATTTTAAATAGAATATATAAATTTGAAAATAAAATATTATTATTTTAGCAATCTAAACCATAACATAAAGTATTTCTATTTCAAGAATCCGAATCATAAAATAAAATATTTTCATTTTAACAATCTGAAACACAAAATGAAATATTTTATTTTAACAATCTATAAAACAAACTCCTTTAATCTTACGCAAACTACGATGTACACCTTACAAGTAATGCAGTTTTTTCAATTCAGTCTTTGATCTAACATTTAAATTTTTCTTTCATCGAGTTATTAAAAGATACTAAAAAAAACAAGTTTTAGATAATGGAGGGAAAAGGTATTTCTGATAAAGTTAAATGTGTTTTCTTGTTTCATTTGAATACTGTGGACAGCCGCATTACTTATGACTAGACAGCGGATCTTTATGCAATTATGGCTTCTGAACATTTTCAAAAGATGCTAGAGTATAAAATTCGACAGAATTTAGTACGATTTTAATTTATTGCGTGTCTGCAAAGGCTACTACCACGGAAAATAAGATTTTATTTGATTCCACTTTCTTAAAATTGCTCCACAAAAATTGCAAATTGCATAAACATCCGCAGTCTACTTATGACTGATCTGCGTGTAACCACTCTAATGTAAATACGTATTAGCAGGTTCCCACTGCAGTTTGTTTATAAAGAATATAAACATAGAATGCATGTTACAATGTATTAAATACCAACCATTATTTTTAGCAAGCATATTTAAAATAAATTAAATATTTCGAGACGAAGTCCAAATATTTTCTATATTTTCCAAATAAAATACTATTATTTTCAAACACTATTTTAGAAACTTATTGTATCACATATAATATATTTTCACAGTTGTGTGCATACTTTAACAGTCAGCCAATGGTGCCAAGTCAATTCTTTCTTAATTTTGCATATAAATTGTGAATACGCATCTTCCAAATGTGTATAACTTGTTGTAAAGATAATAAAACATTCTACATTGTATTTTATAACACCTGCATACGCGAATTTAGTATGGGTTACCGTGACCCGTAACCGCTCCACGCTTGCCTGTCAGAGCCACCGCTTCTCGACTGTTAAAATACAGTATTTCATCAATAATTGTCCACAACACGGGTCTGCGGAGGGACAATTATGCGCGAGGGATATCATTGTTTGAGGTTTGCCGAACGTAGAGAGGGACAGCCGAGCTCGGGAGGCCTCGGTCACCGAGAAATGTAAACATACCTAATTCGAATTTCCAACTTCTTTATTAATCATTATTTTTTTATGGGACTTCGATGACCATATTTGTGGCATTTTTCTAATGAAAATAATATCAAATATGATATAATTCCGATGATATTTACTTGTGTAATCGACGATTAAAGTTTACTCTGTTTGTCTGTCACCAAAACTTACTCCATCGTCAATTAAAAAAATAGATATGTATGTATAATCAGAAAAATTTTGATCAGAGAAATATTACAATTATGATGGTTAAATTTTCTTAAAGGATTAATTAAAAATGTAAACATGTCGTCATTGCATTACTGTTGCCTCACCGATGTTATGTACCTGACCTATCCATAATGACCATACATACACCTGTATATGATTCGAATTATATCGTGTTTGGTATCATTCTAATCAGAACAATTTCACAAATCTATTAGCAAAAGTCTCGTAAAAAAATAAGTAATAATAAAGAAGTTATACCTTGGTAATACATTGTGAGGACGCGCGAGTCTTTGAACTGTGTCGCCGACTGCGACTCTCCGCGTCTCTTTCTTTCCCATACGCTATCCTTCCTCGCGCCCGAAACTTTAATCGTCGATTGCACAAGTAAATATCATCGGAATTATATCATATTTGGTATGATTTTTATTAGAAAAATGCCACAAATATGGTCATCGAAGTCCCATAAAAAATAATGAATAATAAAGAAGTTGGAAATTCGAATTAGTGTGGTCTCACCGATATACCCGAGCCGCATGGTGCAGTGATGGGAATGTTGGCGCTTTTCACGCGCATGCGCTGCGATTTTAGCCTCAGTCAAGCACGAAAATCGGCTACCTTGGTCGCCCCGCTAATTTCGAAAAATTTATTATGATTTGATTTTGAAAAATGAATGTACATATATATATATATATATATATATATATATATATATATATATATACGTACACATGTTGTACATTGTACATACTCCATTAGATTAAAAAATGTTCGAAAAACATACAAAACTAGAATTTTTCTTTTGTTTTGTTACTTACTTTGATTTTTTTCAATCAATAAATCATTTTGAAGCTGTGACGATTTTTCATTTCAATTTAAATTTTCAAACGACGATTTCTCAAAAGTTCAAATTATGGAGTTACCTTGTTTTGTCAGTAACCCGACGATATATATATATATATATATATATATATATATATATATATATATATATTATTTTATATTGATATATAACAATCAATATTTTATATTGATAATACAATATAAATAATATATTATTTTATATTGATATATTTTATATATATCGTCGGGTTACTGCCAAAACAAGGTAACTCCATAATTTGAACTTTTGAGAAATCGTCGTTTGAAAATTGAAATTGAAATGAAAAATCGTCACAGCTTCAAAATGATTTATTGATTAAAAAAAATCAAAGTAACAAAACAAAAGAAAAATTCTAGTTTTGTATGTTTTCCGAACATTTTTTAATCTAATGGAGTACTTAACTCCGAATTGAGTAAAAGTGGAGTTAGCCTGTTTTGGCAGTAACCCGACGATATATGTGTGTGTGTACTAAAATGTAATATATACATACGTACATAGAATATATAATATATAAATATATAATATTTATGTATCTATGTACAATATAATATAACTTACTCTTCTTCATCATCTTGGGAATAAGGAAGGAAAGGTTACTAAAATAACTTTAAACGAAATATATAATAACAAACCCACTACTTTCGCCCCAATAGTACCCCACAAACTTACGAAATATCTGTTTTTGTTTTGAATATTTAAAATTAGGTACATACATGATAAATTTAAGTTATGTCGGGGATTTCAGTATGGGTTGTACAACCAGGCATGGATGGATTCCTAATGAAAAAATAAATAAAGGATATACAATATTTTGTTTGCGGCTTCGATTTTTGTGAAAATTAAGTTTGAAACTTCCTTTCGTACACATGCAATTGCCACGTTTTTTGCCTAACAGTTCGTACTTTTACAATTTTTACAATATTACGAAAGACAGTAACTAATATTATATGTCAGTGGAATTCAATTACATTACTGAAGAAACTGTCTTCCATTTTGCCGTAAACAAATTGTTGCTCGTACAATCACAAAGGCAGGAACTGATGTCGCACTTGCACAAATGCAAATGAAATTCTTCCTCGTAACTGTTTACAGTTTATGTACTCTTCAGCATACACACAAGTTTTTTAACGCGGCCTCATAATCAGGTTTTAACACTAGATTTACGAGACCCGTCAAAATGACGGATTCAAACATTTTTAATTTACGATTATTACGAGTGTAAGGAGGCATTCGTAAGGAATTATTAAATAGATCTATTTTTTTGTGTACATATTACAATAAAAATCGCTGGAGATCTAAGTAATTACAATTTTTCTAAGTGAAACAAATTTTTATAAAGCAATGTAAAATAATCAATTTTAGTGCTCCGTAAACCTAGTGTTAAATCAGATAGAATGTAATAGTAATCACTGCCTTACACAATACTATAAAAATACTAACATTGTGCCATCGCTTAATTAGAAAGCGTGGCAAGTGTACGCGAGCAATTTTAAAACTTAATTTTCTCGAATTTGAAGCCACCAACAAAATATTGTTATTTTATATTTTCGATTTATTTTTTTCAATAGAAATCTGCACATGTTAGATTTTACTACGCGTACCGAAACATTTTGTATATGAACTTTCGTGACTGACCGTACAAACGAGCACATCCTTGCAGAATATGCCGCGTGATCCCTATCGACATAGAAAGTGCGCAAATTCTTCTATGAAAGGAAAACGGAAGCACGCTCATTGTACTGCAAGCTGCTGTAACACGGACGTTGTGTATTGAGTATTAGTTATTAATTTGTTATCTTACAATTATGTAAATATGCCACGTAGCCATGATATCGTAACCCGAGACAAGATCAATTAAACATTAGTTTTTGCGATACCCATGGGAAGAAAATTGGCAGTTTGTTACAATTTAGTGTTCGACTTATTAGCATTAGCATCATCATTCATTTTAATATACAATTGAGTAATCCTTTTGGTAAATATTCTGTTTAATATCTAATTTTCTACTCGATTTAGTAGTAAATTTAAATATTCAACTTAGTATTCCACTTTTAGAAAATTTCTCATTTTTATATTTAATTCCTCGTATGCAATTACTGAATTGTAAATGTTATAAATGGGAGAAATATAAAACTGTGGATACATATAAAAAATTTACGAATGGAATGTACCAGATCATTTTCGATTTACTAAAATTAATATAACTGAAAATCCTGTTCGCATAACATACTTGACTTCAAACATGTCATAAGTCTGAGAAATGTTATAGCATATAAGTTTCGAAAATATTTTTGCAAATATCTCGAAAACCAAAATCGAATAACGAAAGCACGTATAAGAAAAAGTTGTTCCGAATGATGACCTTGATAAGATATTCCAAGATCATTTTAATCGACAAGACTAAGATGTTAGTTTTCAAAATCGAGGTTTGGAGTGTTGGCCAGTTTTGATCTGTGAATTAATTTACTCCATTTGGATTTAAACACCCAGTATATGGAAACAGAGCCTGAGATTTCAAGTTGTTTATAAAATAATAGCGAATCATTCCTTCATAGCGTACTCCTCACTCTTCTGATAAACTCCGTTCTGTTAAGATGTACATTATATTTTCCTTACAATTGTGTTTTAAATAAATTGTTCTTTGTTCAATGATCTTTGGGTTGCTTGATCTTCAACCGCGATAGTGTATTTAAACCTCCAACATAATCAATAACAATCATTATTATAAACGTTTCTCATATTTCATTTAATGTATTCTTTTGTCATATTTGCGGGCAATAATCATTTATAAAATGTAAACAAATCTAAATCTCAATCTGTTGATAAAAATAACAGAAGTCGCTACTAATGTCATAAAAATTCGACAATTCAGAAAAAAATATTACCGAATTTTTTTTTTAATGGAAAATTTGTCTCATAACATAAATTACATAATAAGAGTAATGTACTGCATAATTTTCCTTCCAAAGGTTCCAACATGTTATGTAATAGTTGCACGCGAAAAAGAATTTTACTAAAGTTTTCACTATATCATGATACAAGGTAAACAGCAAATAAAGATGCATGTATAATCTTAAGGAACATGTTTTTTTCTATACATTCACACGAATATTTGTTAAGTAAAAGTTTGAATAGAAAAATTCCGACTCTCTAAAAGCCAAAATTATGCAAATGCCATTGTGAGAAATTATTAAATAACTTAAAAGTCAGTTAAATAAGTGCAAACTTTACATAAATGCAGTCTTACAACTTATATCAGTGCCTTTACTGACCACGAACACGATTTACTAATTGTGAAGTTCAAACAATTTCAGGCAAGAAATGGCGGATGTTTGTGTAAATGCATATTGTTGAAGGAAACAGAGAAAACAATCGAATCTAGTTCCAAAAAGTTTTATGATTTAATATATGTACAGGGTGAACAAAAGATAAGTGTAAAGCCAAGTAATAACTCCAAAAATGTTCCGACTTGATTTTTAACGCTAGATTTCCCAAGGAAGCCATTTTGACTGCTTTTCAATTTCAATTAGAAACTTTGTATAAAGAAATTTAACAATCTGTTGAGGGCGAATGACAAAAATTTTGAAGTTGACGGATCGATAGTTCACCAACTTAATAATAATGATTCAATTGATTTCAACAATAACTCTTGGTTCAAAAATTTAACAAACATTGATGTTCCATTAAATATAAAAAAAGTATTGACTTTAGGCACTAAATTTGCATTAGAAACACCTAAAAAGTTCTTAACTTCACCCAAATTCATTGCATCCGTTGAAGCTGGCAAAAAAATCAAATAGATCGAACCTTGCGCCGATATCAAAATATTTAAATATATCTCATAATACGATCGATAGAAATTACAATTATATTAGAAGAAAAAGTTTTTTGTTACTTATCTTAGCTATGGATAAATTCGAAAAGATCGAACCTTGCGCCAATAACATATTCTCTAACAAATAATTCAAATTTCGATCGATAGAAATCACAATTATGAAATGGATTGTTAAAGCATTATATGGAAATATACGAGTAAACAAAAGAAGTTCAATGTCGTACAGTATGGCGAGGATGGCCCAGATTTGATGAATGTTATCAATATATGATAAACCATTTAGTGCTAAAGTTATAAATACACATATATGTATATACAAACAGAGGAAGATTCAGGTAGTAGCGGGAAAGGTGTTGTCGTAATGTCCCTCTGTTGACGAGCATAGGAAGTAGCCGCCACATGTGAATATCCATTTGTATTAGAAATGCGTGAAATTTAAAGATTAACAATAACACTGTACAACACTAAATAGAGTTTGTCATTTTAAAACCAAATCCGAAAGCAGAATTACTCTATCACGCACTGTTTTCGGAAAACATTTGTTTTTGTAAAAATGCATGATCTTGATAAAAAGTGAGTTGTTATGCGAAAACTAAACATGTGAGAAAGTTCGGGCTGTAATCAAAAGATAGAGGGCAGTCTCCTCTATATATCCATATCGTCAATTATATTTGTTTGTACTTTCTAATAGTTGTGAATGCTTGTTAAAGTTTGAAAAAGAGCTGACAGTGGTACTTTATACGCTATATTTTTGTATTTATGTGAAAAATTCCTTTATCTGGCAGGAATTTACAACACAGTAAATGTTTCTGGTAAAGAAACCATTCACGAAAAGTATTTGCTTCGATTAATACCAAACAGATATTGCAGAACACGAAAAACGTTTTATTTCGTTGGACTGTGTAATTAATTAGTGCATTTTATGTATTATATTATCTACGGAAGTATCTGAAGTATGGAAGTATCTGACAAAAAAATGTTTCAGACAAAATTGACTTGTTTTTTCCTGTAGAATCTAAATATGTAACATTTTATAGGGGGTTCCATTTAAAATTACAAAGGTACCTCCCCTCCCCCGTTAAAGGGGAAGGGAGGCCACTTCACGTTTATGAGATTTTCTATCACGATTTTATATTAAAATCGATGGCATAGTTTTCGAGATATTGAGCTGTTCAGAGTTATGTGGGTCACCCTGTATACAGAAATTCCAATTTGAAAGTTTCTTGTGTCCGCCATTGTAGTTTTGAACGAGGGTGTATGTCGTATTTCGCGCGGAAAAGAAAGAAATTCGATGGGAAGAGGAAGCGTCGAGAGAGGAACGAGAAGATAAGAGGAAAGAGGAGCGGTACGAGGTCGCTAGGAGGTTTTTGTAGGTGAGCTGGCTTTGAGAGAAGTCAGCACAGTGAGCATAGTGTACCTCTCGCTTGGTTCTCACTCTCCGCACTTGCCGCAACGCGGTCGGAGTCCGGCGCGGCGGTTTGCTACGTTTCACGGGTCTGTTGCAACTCGCAACGCTACCGGTTTGATCGGTTAGCCTCGGTTCGGTTCGATTCGGTTTCGACTTTGCTTCGCGATAAACACGGGTGATCGGAAATTCATCGTCGACCGTTGCGCGCCTCGAGGAGAAGCTCCGAGAACAGAAAAGCGGTCGTGTGACGCGGGAAAGTTTGAGTGCCATGAGAAAGTGCAGTAAGTAGGATGCATAATCCGAAAATGTGTGACCGCGAAAATTCGTGTGCTGTTTGTGCTATATTTTATGCTCTCGTCCATATCGCGAGCAAATTCGAATTTCCAGCCCACAAGTGGTTTTTGACAGTCTGACAATGAGTGTTAATCTGATTATAAAATTGACTAATGTTTCATCCGAAATGTTCATCTGTACGATTAATTTGTATTCTAATACTAACGAAAATTTCGGGGTGTGCACTTGTTTATAACGGTCGTGATTATCAGTGAATTTCGACAAAGTGTCTACTAATATTTTGTGTAATTCGATTAGAAAATTCACTCATATTTAGTCTACAAGCTAGAATTCATTTCAATTCGACAGTCAATTAAAATTTGCTTTCTATTAAGTGAGAATTAATCTTGAGATACCACATGTTGCTCTTCCTAAAAATGACATAACCGGTATGGTTGTATTCGTGCTCTTTCTATCGCGATTTCATAATAATCGATTTTCCGCATCTAAATGAGAGATGAAAGATTTTAGTATAACTTCGGTAATTATATAGAAAAGGTCTGCGTACTCCGATTTTGATGAAATTTTAATATATTATAGATTTCGACATTTTGAACAATTTTTTCCTTTTCCAATATAGGGGGTCGCTTTTAGTTTTCGAGATATTTGCAAAAAACTATCGGTAATGTTAATTTCATAACGGAAACCTTCTTCTTAGAAACACTGGGTGCGTGTGAAACATTGGGTGGGTGTGTGTGGTATTGTCGCTTCTCATCTCCACAACGTGTTCGCAAACAAAAAATAAACAGATGCGGCCCGAAAATCCAGGAAATGGAATAACAGAAGAAACAAGCAGAATTAACTCCTGTAGATAACTCTGATCTTACATAGATAGGCTGAGCTTTCAATTTTCAAAGACATTTCCTGGATTTTCGGGCCGCATCTGTTTATTTTTTGTTTGTAAACACATTGTGGAGATGAGAAGCGACAATACCACACACACCCACCCAGTGTTTCTAAAAATAAGGTTTCCGTTATGAAATTAACATTACCGATAGTTTTTTGCAAATATCTCGAAAACTAAAAGCGACCCCCTATATTGGAAACGGAAAAAGTTGTACAAAATGTCGAAATCTATAATATATTAAAATTTCATCAAAATCGGAGTACACAGACCTTTTCTATAGAATTACCATCATTTCTTTTACATAACTTTAAAGTGAAAGTAATTGAAATTCACTTTTGTAAAATATGTTTCTTAATTGCTGCATCGTCTATGACAGTGAAATCAGTTATGAATATAAAAATTCTATGAATTTCGAAGATTCTAGCATGACCTTAATAGGGCGTCTTCCAATGCACTTCAAATAACTGTTCCTCCATTTCAGCCGAACTTTCTAATTGTATTGTGAAATAGTCCTTTTGTTTAAATCCTTTGAAATTGGCTTAACTACTATACATTTCACTCCTCTATTCGTGTTGCGAATGTCACTATTGTTTGATAAAAGTCTTCGCCATAACCTACAAAACAATTACGCGTACCGGGTGTCCTGAAAATCTGTGATAGTGTAGAGCCATACCTTGCTTGACTTTAAAGATGAACAGGGATTATACGACTTACCTGAAACATAAATAATTTAAAATATGATTTTGCTATTTATAACTGACCGAGATAAAACGTAACTAATTATAAGTTAAAATGTAGTTGTAGCATTTCTAGCTGAATTAGTTGAAATATAAATAGTTTCATATGTAATATTGTTACTTGGGTTTTAAATAATTTCAATGAGAAATAAAATAAGTAAAATTTAAAAAAAATGTATTTGTTGCAGTATTTATTATTCAGAATATTAACTTTCACAACATACAGTGACTCAGGAAAGTATTTGAACACTTACCATGAAATATTTTATTTATTATAATAAGTATATTATACAATACTTACAGAAATATGATTAATATTGTAAATAGGTATGACTTTCTAGATTATACAGGTCAAGTTTCAAGTGAATCTAAATATGTATACAATAGTTACGAATTATTTCTTACAAACTATAAAATTTGCTGATGCCACAAAAGTATTTGAACAGATAACTTTTAAAGCTTTAATATTTAGTAGGTCCATCTTTGACACGAATAACGTGTAGTAAGCGATTATGCATACTGTTTACTAAGTTTTCTGTAACAATCGGTGATATAGAATTCCTCACTTCGAGTATTTTTTTCTTTTTAACTTGCCTTGAATGATATATTAAATTTTTTGGTAATTATTTGGAAAGGACCACTCATCTCCGATTTTGATGAAATTTAAATATGTTATGCAGCTACACATTTTGAACAATTTTTATCTTTTCCAATATAGTGGTGTCGCTTTTAGTTTTCGAGATATTCGTAAAAAACTATTGCTAATACTGTATTGAATTTTCTCTCTTGGATTTTCCTGACGGCCGGCCCTCTCCCCACCCACTCGACGACCTAATCACAATTCATACTATTCACATGATTTTTCCATTACTGGATCAAATTCTGGATGACAGCTACAATACAAAGATTATGCGAATAGAATGAGTTGTGGTTAGGTCGTGGAGGGGGTGGAAAGGACCGGCCGTTAAGTTTCGTTCCATATTCATGTATAAGTTCAAATTAGACAGATTCTTGAAGAATGATAATATTATTGTTTTAATTACATCAATATTCAATCATCAACTAGTTAAAATTGAACAAATTCTTGGAAAATTATGTTTTTATTTTATTTATTTCATTTATTAATAATTTATTATTAAAATTGGGCAGATTTGAATAAAGGACAATGTCTCCGTCTCATTTATTGCATTTATTAAGTTGTTCATTCATTTGGTAGTTACACGACTAGTCCAACAACCTATAATACTGACCTTCGCGTGACTTTGAATTACAAAAAATTCACAAAAGTTTGGCAATCAGCAGAGCAAAATAACAGAAATGAATTCACTATTTGTATTAATTGCCCAATTATTGTGACTTGTTTGTAATTAAAGGTCACACGGACGTTATAGTATCAAGGGTGTTCGATTCGTCTTGACCTCAGCTATGATGCTATCATGACGAAAATATACAGTCCCATGTAAAAGATCTTCGATGACCTGGATATTTCGAAAAAATAAACATTAAAACATTTGGTAATTATTTAGAAAGTACCACTCATCTTCGATTTTGATGAAATTTAAATATGTTATGCAGCTACACATTTGGACAACTTTTATCTTTTCCAATACAGGCGGGTCGCTTTTAGTTTTCGAGATATTCGCAAAAAACTATTGCTAATAGTTTTAGCTCTCCGCCCCCTCCACGACCTAACCACAACTCATTCTATTCACATGATTTTTCCATTACTGGATCAAATTCTGGATGACAGCTACAATTCAGGAGTAGTCTTTCAAAATTGAAAGCTCACCCTATATAGATTGAAACCCTGTTTTTTCACTCATCCCCACAACGTGTTTACGAAAAAAAGTAAACAAATGCCGCACCGGAGCAGCCTCACGTTTCCACAGAGCGTGCAACAATACGGAAAATTCAATATACAGGGTGTCCCACATAAATGGGAACACCTAAATATCTGTCGTAGTTACAGTCCTATCAGAAAACTTCAGAGGACAAAGTAACACTATTGCAGGGGGCAAATATAATGGTAAAGAAAAAATTTTTTATGTCGTGTTTTTTTAATGAAATTTCAAGGTCACCGATGTTTTTTTTAAATGGAATAGTATATTTTTTACGATAGCATGATAGACAATAAAAAACTGAATTTAGTGGATACCACCTTTTTGACCTTGAAATGTCCTTGAGCAAGAATAATCATGTTGGAACGGATAAAATGTGGATGTTTAAAATTTACGCGTTTCAGCAAAGATTACGCGTTGTTTACGGCGGGTTGACCTTTACATATCATAATAAATGTTCGAAATGTTGACCATCCTCATTTATGTAATATTGCAATCTTGCATTAAATGATCTGTAGGCATTGGCGATTTCCTGAGACGTAATTGAACGTCGAGCGAATTTATACAAGGAACTCTTACTTGTACAAAGTATACTGCATTTTTACGCCAGGATTTGTCGGGCCTTTTAGAAGAAATTACGTTATTCGAGCGGGAGCGCATGTGGTTTCAACATGATGGTTGTCCAGCGCATTATTCTAAAGTTGTTAGAACGGTGCTAAATACGAAATATCCTGGACGCTGGATTGGGCGACGAGGAACAATTTCATGGCCAGCCCGTTCTCCGAATCCGACACCATTGGACCTTTATCTATGGGGCAAGATTAAATGTATTGTGTACAAAGATAAACCCACAACGCCAGAGGATTTGCGGCAAAGGATTACTGCAGCATGTGCTACAATTACTTCTCAGGAAATCGACAATGCCTACAGATCATTTAATGCAAGATTGCAATATTGCATAAATGAGGATGGTCAACATTTCGAACATTTATTATGATGTGTAAAGGTCAAACCGCCGTAAACAACGCGTAATCTTTGCTGAAACACGTAAGTTTTAAACTTCCACATTTTATCCGCTCCAACATGATTATTCTTGCTCAAGGTCATTTCAAGGTCAAAAAGGCCGTATCCACTAAATACAGTTTTTGATTGTCTATCATGCTATCGTAAAAAAAATATACTATTCCAGTTGAAAAAACATCGGTGACCTTGAAATTTCATTAAAAAACACGACATAAAAAATTTGTTTACTGCAATAGTGTCACTTTGTCTTCTGAGGTTTTCTGATAGGACTGTATATACGACAGATATTTAGGTGTTCCCATTTATGTGGGACACCCTGTAGTATTAGCAATAGTTTTTTGCGAATATCTCGAAAACCAAAAGCGACTTCCCAATATTGGAAAAGGAAAAAGTTGTTCAAAATCTCGAAATCTATAACGTATTTAAATTTCATCAAAATCGAAGATGAGTGGTACTTTCTAAATAATTACCAATTTTTCTTTAATTCTTTTCCTATTGTTGCACATAGTGTGACCAACGTGTGAAGAGTATTGTATATGACCCATTCCTTAACGATTCCTGCGGTGTGTTCAGAATGATTATCCTGCTGAAAATGAGTATCAGTATCCTCTTGGCATCAGCAAAGTTTATGTTTGTAAGAAATAATTCGTAACATATTTCGATTCACTTGAAACTTGACCTATATAATTTAGAGAGTCATACCTACTTACAATGTTAATCATACTTCTGTAAGTATTGTATAATATATTTATTAATATAATAAATGAAGTATTTCATGGTAAGTGTTCAAAGACTGTCGTGAGTCACTGTACATAATTCAAGGGCATTGAAACTAGCGCATGGCGAGGTGAACTCTATTTCCGAGAAATGTATTTGTTCGAATCCATTTCATTACGACACTCTGTATGCAAAGAATGACAGTCACTTGCAGTAGAAAATGCCAACCCATCAGGAGTAGACTAGATACACATCCATTAGAAACAGAGACGAACTAGATTCCAAACACGTTTTGACATACTAACAATACTGAAGTAGTAATCATAAAATAATCGTGGGTATGCTAATAATAATAATTAACCCGAATGCCGTTATTTTGGCGAAGAAGAACCGCATAGAATAATAATGTGATTTGAAAAAGCAGTTTATGTATAGTACAACATTTTTTATTAAACATATTCCCAAATGTATACTTTTCTTTTCTATACCTGCTTGAAAAAAGTTACAAATATAAAATTTGTAATATTTCATTGTACACTCTATTATACTATCGAATAATATACAGTACAAACAATAGTATACGTAAAAACCAAATATTGTAATAACCCTGTTTCACTGCATTATATATTTGATTAATTATTAAAATTCGTATAAAGCAGCAGTTTTTGAGAGCATAAGTAGCATGTCATACTTACGAAGTTATTCTTATTATTTTAAATTTATTTTCATAATAAACATTGCATGATCATCAGAATCACGAAAATTATATGTTGCGTATTCTATCGATTATTTTTAACGAATAATTTTTATTCAATTTCGCTGCAGTAACGCCCACAAATATTCTGACACTCTTACAAAGACGATCACTTCTTTAACGTCGGATCCAATGAATTGCTTTTTATGAGAAGTTAGAACAATTAGTTTACAATTGCAATTAGCCCAGAATTACAGAGAAAATACTAAAAGTTGTATTTTACAACTTTTCTATGTAGGTTTATATCAAACATTTTAAAAATACATTTTGTCGATGTGTGTCAATCGTACGTATTCTGAAAATTTCATCAAAACTTGTTGATGCGGAAAAAAATGACAGGCATTGAAATATGTAAGAATTGAAAAAGATTTTTGAAAAAATCGCAATTGGCCGGAATTGCAGAGAAAATACTAGAGAAAATTCTTTAATATTTCATCATCTCGATTTATTAATGAAGCAGTATAAATCCGGCAAAATAATTTGGTATCTTTCAATTCCGTGGATGCTTTGCAGAATCGACTGTAAGTTTCAGTCATAAAACAACCTCGGTGTACTGTTGACAACTATAATCACTCGACGCATAAAGCATAGATTTTACTTAACGTTCAAGAAGTATCATTTATCCTATACTCAATATAGCATTTCTATTGTAATAAGGAAATTGCATGCTATACAGAAGGTCGTACGTAATTTATCGTTCAGTATTATACTGGTCGGTTTGTGAATAGATCTTGCACTCGTAATTATTTACCATGCACTGCATATTGTAGCAAACAAATTTTAAATTACCAACATCTTCTAAATAATATTCAGATTATTTGTCGGTTATTTCCTCGTGTTATAAAATTAACACTAGATTGCCCAAGGAAGTCATTTTGACTGCTTTTTAATTTCAATTAGAAAGACAATTATGTATACAATGACACAATTTCTTAGAATTTTGTGACTTTTTGTACAACATATAAATGCCGGGTTGTTCGGGTTCCTGACACTCTCGGGAATCCGACTCGTCACTAGATCAGAATACCGACATTTTCAGGTTCTCGCATACCTCGAATAGTTACTGATTCTGAGATATTCTCTATAAATGATTTCTAATGCAAAATGTTCTCCTTTGCAATTAATACGTTTGCATAATCAATCGATAAGTGTAAGTGATACACTTTGGAGTGTTTCGAGTTATAGCAATAATAATTGCGGGTTTTGTTCTTGAGTTTTAGAGCTACATATATATATATATACAGGGTGGCCCACATAACTCTGAACAGCTCAATATCTCGAAAACTATGCCATCGATTTTAAAGTTCTTAGTCTTAAATTGCATGGAACTGAAGGGCCTTTCTGACTACATAAACGTGAAGTGGCCTCCCTTCTCCTTTAACGGGGGAGGGGAGGTACCTTTGTAATTTTAAATTTAACCCCCTATAAAATGTTACATATTTAGATTCTACAGGAAAAAACGAGTCAATTTTGTCTGAAACATTTTTTTGCCAGATACTTCCATGATGAGATATAACAGTTTGAAGTTTCGAGTTGTAGGTACTTGAAGCGCTCGGAAATAGCGTTATGGAATTATACGCGCTCGAGTCCTTTGCTTATTCGTGAAGAAATAAAATGTACTTTAAATTAAATGTTCAAAATGTCCACCACGGGCTTGTAAACATTTATTTACTCGAAACATCAAAGTTGTTCTAACATTTTTTAACATTTCGGGAGTCACTGAAGCGCAAGCGTCACGTATTCTTTGTTTCATATCCTCTTTTGTCGTCGGTGGTTCAAACATAACTTTGTCCTTTACATATCCCCATAAGAAAAAATCTAATGGTGTTAGATCGGGGGATCGAGGAGGCCATTGACGAGGTCCCCCACGACCTATCCATTTGTTCCCAAATTTTTCGTTCAAAAATTGCCTGGTGATGATTGCAAAATGTGGAGGAGCGCCGTCTTGTTGGAACCACATTTCTCTTCTAACGTGCAGTGGCACATCTTCCAAAAGCGCAGGCAAATGATTTTTTAATAAATCACAATAACTTGCAGATGTTACAGTTTCTTGAAAAAAATAAGGTCCAATCACAAAATCTCCTATTAGGCCACAGCAAACATTTAAAGACCATCGATTATGTCTATTTACATGCCCTGAATTCATAAAAGTGGCCTCATCGGAAAAAAGAATTTTGCATAAAAAGTCATTTTCCACAACACCCTGCAGCCACTCACAAAATCTTACGCGGTGATCGTAATCTGCTATTGAAAGCTCTTGTGTATATATATATATATATACGTACACATGTTGTACATTCATTTTTCAAAATCAAATCATAATAATTTTTGCGAAATTAGCGGGGCCAAGGTAGCCGATTTTCGTGAAAAGCGTCAACATTCCCATCAGTGCACCATGCGGCTCGGGTATATCGGTGAGACCACACTAATCCGAATTTCCAACTTCTTTATTATTCATTATTTTTTATGGGACTTCGATGACCATATTTGTGGCATTTTTCTAATAAAAATCATACCAAATATGATATAATTCCGATGATATTTACTTTTGTAATCGACGATTAAGGTCAGAAAGGCCCTTCAGTTCCATGCAATTTAAGACTAAGAACTTTAAAATCGATGGCATAGTTTTCGAGATATTGAGCTGTTCAGAGTTATGTGGGCCACAATGTGTATATATATAACGTTTGTACCTCAAATATCTTTGTTGTTTCTAAAGATACGTAAAATATGGTAAGGACAAAGTTGAATGGTACAACGGGGCTGACACGATGCCAGAAAATAATTTTGTTTTTATGCCATTTTTGTAGAGATATCAAGGTCACCTTGACTTTTTTAAATGGAACCACCCTTTTTTAAACACCTACAATGATAGTCCCTTTCATTACGAATTCAGTGACTATAATTACTCAAGGTCATTCAAGGTCACGGACAGACTTCAACATTCCTACAAAGCCCGTTTACAGGCATGTATCGGTGTTGAATCTTATAGGTTATCTCTGCCCGCGACCTTGTATGACCTTGAATAATTGTAGTCACTGAATTCGTAATGAAAGGGACTGTCATTGTATGTGTTTAAAAAAGGGTGGTTCCATTTAAAAAAGTCAAGGTGACCTTGATATCTCTAAAAGAAACTTTTGACACAAAAACAAAATTTTTTTTTGGCATCGTGTCAGCCCCGTTGTACCATTCATCTTTGTCCTTACCATATTTTACGTATCTTTAGAAACAACAAAGATATTTGAGGTACAAACGTTAGGTGACTCACCCTGTGTATATATATATATATATGTATTAAAATGTGATATATACATACGTACATAGAATATATAATATATAAATATAGAATATTTATGTATCTATGCACAATATAATATAACTTACTCTTCTTCATAATCTTGGGAATAAGGAAGGGAAGGGTACTAAAATAAGTTTAAACGAAATATATAATAACAAACCCACTACTTTCGCCCCAATAGTACCCCACAAACTTCGGACGTAGCTGCGGTGCTGCCGAAACTCGCGCATGCGAGTGAAAAGCGCCAACATTCCCATCAATGGCCAGAACGCCAGACATATCGTTCGCATTCGCATGGCCTCCGGCCCGGCCCGGCCCGAAATCGCACCAGTCAAACCGGCCCACCGGGCAACTGCCCGGTTTCCCGCCGGCCCTATCCGCCACTGTGTAACGGACGATGAAAGTTTCGGGCGCATGGAAGGACAGCGTATGGAAAAGAAAGAGAGGCGGATATCCGCCGCACCGGCACAGTTCAAAGGCCTGCGACTCTTTGCGCCCGAAACTTTTATTGTTCATTATACAAGTAAATATGTAAGTTTGAACGGTCCCGCCAAAACTGACCATGCGACGAGAGCCACATGACTGGTGAGGTTAGGGAACCACGAGGCGCGAGAATAAGTGTGTAGATTAAAGCGTGATATTAAAGGTTGAACAACAAATGTACTGAGTATCGACAATTTGTGTAGATTCAGGTCAGTACATATTGAGTGGTTTATATGTTGAGTTTATGTACATAAATGTTATATTAAAATTACAGATGTGAAAACTACATCCACACGTGTCGGTATTTATTCCACCCGTCTGACTTGGAAATTGAGTCTTACAAATATTATAAAAATTAGATCATATTTAGTATCATTTTCATTGGAAAAATGCCAAGAATACGTTGCTGAAAGTTCCATATGAAAATAATAAAAAATAAAGAATTTTTGTCGTTGGACTGATTGGTCTGACAGATATACTCGACCCGTATTATGTCACATTTTTCGGCGACCGAAGCCTCTCGAGCATCATGGTCCCTTACGAGGTACACCCCGTGGTAGTGGGGATAGTTCTGGGACGATTATAGGCCAGACACTTGGGACATTTATCGATAAAATACCGTATGTTGTTTCGTGGACCCTACAACTTCTGTGAGGACCATTTTCTCGTATTGTGTAAAATAACCAAGATATTCAAGTGGATAGAATTCGTAGGACACACTATATAATAAGTAGACTGCGGATCTTTATACAAAATGACATTTTTCTGCCTGAATTATAACAAACTATAGTGAAATAGAAATTTATTTTCTTTCTTATAGGTTGAATATAATACAACAGTATTGTTAGATTCTTCTAATGTTTTTAACGTTTTAAATTAGACCTACTCCTTTTTGTTACAAATGCATAAAATCTACTGCCTAATAATAAGGTCGTACGAATTTGATCTATCTCCATTTTCACTTTGTCAGTAAAAGATAACCCAATAATAAACAGTTACAACAAAACACAACACGATAGACCTTCGCACTCTTCAATGATGGACTATACGAATGTAATGAAATAAACCGTCCTTTCAGAAAAACCGCAATGTTTAACCGCTAAAGTTTAAGCTGATGAAAACCGCAATTATTTTTCACGTCAACTTGCTATTATTTGAAAATGTAACCGTTGGTGGTTTGTTTTCAAATCGGACACGAGTTTTTATAATCATTTAACTCTTTGCGGCACAGGATTTCAGATAATAAAATAGACCCATGTTGCATAGAAATTTTATTGCGTTTTAAATGAAACAAAATTGATATATTTTTATTAAAAAAGGTATCACATAATGTAAAAACATAAAGAAATAATAATAGTTTAATTAAATTTGTTGTTATAGTGTGGGGCTCAAATAGTCTCACCATGCCACATAGGTTTATAAATGGTACTTATTAAAGCACATCCTTTTCCCTAAGCGCAGAGGCACTTTGCACACAGTACAAGACCATAGTGTTCGAACTTCCTTTTTTTTGTACTACAAAGCGCACATCGTTTACGAGACAAACGTTCTGGTAGATGTTTTGAATCTTGTCTTCTTTTTTCTAATGAAACGTTCTGTTTGTGTTTGCTTACTTGGATTGATAATGACTTATTGTTAGATTCAGTTGGTGCGTTATTATCTATTAATGATTGACTAATAAATCCTTCGGCACATTGACTTTTACGAATATTAAGACATCAACAGTAAATAAAAATATGTTTTTTCGTATTACTCCCCAAGTTGCATGGTGGGACAAATAAAATCCCACCATACTTTCATCATTTACAAACAAAATTTAAGCTTTAGTCTTTATTATAAAACTCTTCACTTGCTTATATAGAACTAATTTTTATACAAATTAACTTACTTCTACGATTTCTCACATAGAAGGAAAACATATATTTTTATTAATAAAGGTATCACATAATGTAAAAACATAAAAAAATACTAATACTTTAATTAAATTTGTTGTTATAGGGTGGGACTCAAATAGTCCACCACCACAAATTTAAGCTTTAGTTTTTATTATAAAGCTCTTCAGTTGCTTATATGGAACTAATTTTTATAAAAATTAACTTCTACAATTTTTCACATAAAACCAGGAAAAAAAGATTGTCGCAATAAACCTTCCGCTTGCAACAATTGATGATCCTGTATTGGCATGTTGAATGTTGCCATCACAAGTGAATACATTTGTAACATTTGTTGAAGATATTACCAACTGCTTTCCGTAAATAAGACGAAATATAAACATACGCGCATGCAGCTATTGCAATATTTCGAGGTGGGACTAAAAATGTCCCACCATGCATAACGGCGCATCAAAATGGTGGGACACTTTTAATCCCAGCGTGCCCCAAAGAGTTAATATATTTTTTCATTTGGAACAGATGAAGTTCGAAGAACTGAAAAATATTTTGATGAATGTTTCAGGTTGTTCGGCGTTGCCCTTTCCAATTCCAACAAACACATTCACTCTGCTTTCGAATGGCACGAGATTACGGAGAGTAGAATTGAACGGAAATGGCAATAGGGCTGACCACAGTTATCAGCACCACTTCGCTTCTCGGATTTAGCCTAATTCCTCTCCTGGCTATTGGCTTGTCAGTGTTTCGATACAGGCAAGCCGATCCGGAGACTCATCCGACAAACGCTCGCCAGGTTTGATTAGAAATTCCATATACTACAAGTAGATATAGTTATTTATGTAAATATACATCATTTGCATAATCTACAATAAGAATTAATGGTTAAATATGTTACATGTTTTCTGCATATTTTCTGTCATCTGTTCTCTTTGCAACAATCTATGCGTCATGTGTTATATTTGCAGTATATCAATTGAAATATCCCATAAATTATAATTACATTAATTTGAATTATACTGTAATTTGTAATTCTGAGTCTTATTCAATCAAATTATCATGTTATCCGTATATGTAAGCGAAATATAATTTCAAGGTATAGTGCGATTAAATTACGAATTAAGAACGAATTAATTAATGGTGAGCAATATTGTAAGACGATAAGAGATGGAGAAACACGTGGAAAATGCAATCAGGAGAAATTATTATCAGAGATGAACATTGGCACGATTTATATATTCTTACTATTTAAAATTAAATAATCTTCTGTATATTATATTTCTTGAAAATTTTAAATATTTAATAAAAAGAAAAAAGTAGAGAAACAGAAAAGATAAATCATAAGATTTATCTTGTTTTAATTTGCTTAAGCTGTAATTTGATACATTTAACTGCAATTACATTGAATTTTAATTACATTGCATTACGATTACATTACTTTAATTATAATGATGATGAAGTCAATTAGCAATTAAATTGATAAATTTGAACTATATAAATTCGATTAAAATGCAATCGAAATACCATGCGATGGAACTGTAATCTAATCAAATTACGTATTAATTCGGTTATAATATTTCAAATTTGCGAACGATGTCTGTTACGCGAGTCACGCATGAATTACGAATCATAATATGAGTCATCATTTGAATCATAATTTATTATCCATGCCATTTTTATGCAACTGTCATTATCAGTCTATAATAAGCCTGTTTAACATAATTTGCATTCAACGTCAATAGTGTAAAGAATAAGGGCATTGGTTGGATTCTATCATTATCTGACTGCTAATCGTTCGAAGTGTTACCGTTAACTGTTACATGTCTTTAGAATATGTAAATTGAGAAGTCCAAGCAATTTATGTTTATCAAATGGATACATGAAACGGCAGATACAAATTTGATTCTCGAAGAAGATATTATTCATTGTCAGTCGTGTAATAAACGAATTAACAGTGATAGATATTTCTAGAAAGAAATATGCAAAAATTCAGCAAGTACAAGCGATCAAGTGCAGAACGCGAGTAAATACAGTGACTTGTGTCGAGCGATAGTAGCACTAAAAGTGCCTTTACAATATTTAAGGGTGCGGACCAGTGATGCCAGAATCGTGGAACCGAGGAACTTGTCCCTCCGGTGGATCCTCCGACTGGACCCCCCACTCTGACGTACCGTCGTCGCCTTACGTTGTTTCTTAGCGTACTCGACGCCGTCGAGTCGAATAGGCAGCTCACACGGACAGACTAGAGGTACGCTTGTGTGTAGCGCGTGCGCAGTAAGAAACAACGTAAGGCGACGACGGTACGTCAGAGTGGGGGGTCCAGTCGGAGGATCCACCGGAGGGGCAAGTTCCTCGGTTCCACGATTCCACGAAAAATAGACTTCTAATACAGATATCAGCGCTCGTAGCGACAAATGCCGGAACTATGTCTTTCTCGAAGTCTACTTTTTACGCCTAAAATACGTAAATAAATAATATAATAGACGTTTCATCTACATTGTATGTGCTCCCGCTAGCGGGCGTGCATCCAGGTGTCTCTATAAGAACCCTAAATCTCCAGATACTTAAATTCAACATGTCGTGACGTCACGCGGCCTACAACGATTTCTGATGGGCAACATGCTGCCGAATATCTCAAAGTACGCCTCAATATCGCAAAAGTAGGTTGTCTCTACAGTCAAGCGCACTAGATTTATCTTTCATTTAGTGGACGTGTATACTCAAAACTCCTATTTTTGCGTTTTTTCGCCGTGAAAACGGGCCCCGCGGAACCTTGAAATAGCTTGAAATCTCGTACGAGTTTCCTATCTGCTCGTATACGTATAGGCTAATCTAGCGGAGTGTGTGTGTGTGCCACACATTCTCATTCGAGCTTCCCCTAGCGGCCGCTTGGAGCGCTGCGCGCAGGAGTCCGTACCCTTAAGCGTTCAAAAAATGTACTGGTCGAAATGTATTCAACACAATCATTGCTAGGAAAAATTGCATGCAAAATCGAATCGAAACGTTTATATCTTTGAAGATGCAACTACAGACAACGCCGGTCGTAATATTGCTAATTATGTTGCTTAAAGAATGCAGGAGAAAGAAGGATCAAGGCCTTATTTATAAGCAGTTAGAGGAGGTCGACAAAGATTTAACAATACTTTATCAAACAATGTTATATGTAATACGTCTCTTAAATGGGATAAGTAAATAGTAGGAGAAGCTGCGATATCGTTTCTCTAGAATTAACTCGTATCATTTCGACAATGAGACATTCCATGTAGACAACTTGGTTAGAGGTTGCACTCTTCTATGCAAAGTAATTGGAGACTAATAAAGAAATAGTCCTTATAATTATTCATTTAACTGTATTCGGCTGTTTATATTATTAAAAACAATTTTACTATTAATATTATTCCTGAATGATGTTATTGCTAATATAGACAATAAAGATGTTTGATGAAAAAGATGCATCTATCAGAATTACAAAGGAAATTCTCGGGATGGGGCAGTTAAATCAAGATTGGTATCCAAATACCCTCCCTGCAGGGATAAGTATTATGCCTTGTATAATAATACTAATATTAATTTTTCCTTTTTCTAAATGAAAATGAACGTTTTTTTATTAATCTATCCAGTTTATAATTTTGAATGCAAAAGGATTAAAAGATTCATTAAAAAAAACATTAAATTTGAAAATATTTGAACGTTTAGCATATAAAGTTGTGTAACTGTAACATTGTAGTATCTACAGAATTTTTATATGTATATTGCAGATAATGACAAACATTTTTATTATTGACTGGATTACTTAATATAAAATATATATAATAATAAATATATATTATATATATAATAATAAAAATGTTTGTTATTATCTGCAATATACATATAAAAATTCTGTAGATACTACAATATTACAGTTACACAACTTTATATGCTAAAAGTTGAAATATTTTCAAATTTAATGTTTTTTTTAATGAATCTTTTAATCCTTACAATCCATATATTTTCGTTCTTATGAGATTACAAATGTTGGAGATATTAACAAACTGTATATAAAATCATACTTATCAAAAGTTACCCACTGTCGATAATGAAGATCTCTTACCATTAACATGCCTTATGTCGGTTGAAATTATTTTAAATTTGGGAGGAGTAGAGATTCATACCTTATTTGAAGTTTACTACATTATTGTAATTTTTTTGTTACAGTTACTAAGAACATATGACTTCATAGTAGTGGGAGGTGGAAGCGCGGGGTCGGTGATTGCCTCGAGATTGTCCGAGGTGTCGAATTGGACTGTGTTACTTTTAGAAGCTGGAAGCGACGAAAATGAAGTTACGGACGTCCCGATTTTGGCTGGATATACTCAGCTCACGGAGTTTGATTGGCAATACCAAACTTCACCACCGACGACGTCCGCTTACTGCCTTGCTATGAACGGCGATAGGTGTAACTGGCCTCGTGGTAAAGTCCTCGGCGGCAGTAGCGTGTTGAACGCTATGGTTTATGTTCGGGGTAATCGGTAATTTTACACAGGCTGCAATTATTATTCTTATGATTCGTATTATTTCACACAATACTACTCAATCCTCTCTTGTGTGCCGCAGTGCTTCTCTCAATGTGCCTCCTACCACAGTGTTGGGATATGGTCCATCTTTTCTCGCGCATGCGCGGCCAAAACAGTAACGTATCTATATCATGATGACGAGGTAGTGGAGCCCTAAGGCAGTTATATTGGCGAGAAAGTATCGAAACAATCTATTACTGACAAAAAGACTTCCGGACGTGTCCTACGAGTTACAAAATATACACAAATACACATGTTATACATTCATTTTTCAGAATCAAATCATACTAATTTTATTAAATTCTGCTGGGTGCTCAAGGTACCCCATTTTATCGAGAATCTTACTTTACCGAGGCCAAAATCGCCGCGCATGCGCGAGAAAAGATGGACCATATCCCAGCACTGACCTACCATACTAGCCGTTTCTTAAACACTCCATAAAACCGTTATATGTAAAATATTAGCACAAACAGAATAAGGATATTTCAGAATAAAGAAATCTTTACTAAAGATTGTGCGATGATTTTATAAAAATTACAATGAAAGATATAACGAATACTTATATTCACTTTCTGGTAATCGAGAAAAATTACAACATAGAATGATTAATCATTTGAATCACAGAATATATCGATCATAACTATACTACGGATCTTCATCGACGATAACACCATATATAAAATACCATACAAATCAGTGATATGAAAAAGAATTTGTCCCTCCCACATATGTAGTGTTCTTGTTTCCTTCATGAAAAGTATTTTTCGGTAAACTGTAATCTATAATTGTAACAGTTATAACAATCAATCCAATATAACTAAAACCACCTAGTTTTAGCTACAACAAAACTATAAGACATTTAATGCTTTTGGTAAAATCTGAACACGAATACTTTATTTTGATTGTACATCGACAGCATGTACAGTAGGGTGGACCTTATTTTCCGAGTAACAAATTTTTTTTACGACACCCCCTAGAATTGTGCCACTGGACGAAAAATAATCTGTGCGAAATTTGAAATTGATCGAATAACGGGAAATCGTGCCGCATCGACTTTCAAAATTGTATAATTTTGTATTCTATATAATTTTGTAGTCTCGTTTCTCTCCACTGCAGTATATTATCAGTATATACAGGGTGAGTCACCTAACGTTTGTACCTCAAATATCTTTGTTGTTTCTAAAGATACGTAAAATATGGTAAGGACAAAGTTGAATGGTACAATGGGGCTGACACGATACAAAAAAAAAAATTTTGTTTTTATGTCATTTTTTTAGAGATATCAAGGTCACCTTGACTTTTTTAAATGGAACCACCCTTTTTTAAACACCTACAATGATAGTCCCTTTCATTAGGAATTCAGTGACTATAACTAGTCCAAGGTCATTCAAGGTCAAGGACAGAGAAAACGTATAAGATTTAACATCGATACATGCTTGTAAACGGACTTTGAAGGAATGTTGCACTCTGTCCGTGACCTCGAATGACCTTGAGTAATTATAGTCACTGAATTCGTAATGAAAGGGGCTCTCATTGTAGGGTGAGGCAGTAACTATTGCCACCTCAAATATCTCTGTTGTATTTAAAGATACGTCAAATGTCTGAAGGACAAAGTTGAATGGTTCAGTGGGACTCACAGGATACCAACAATATTTGTTTATATGTCATTTTTTAGAGATTTTCAAGGTCACCTTGACTTTTTTAAATGGAACCACCCTTTTTTAAACACCTACAATGACAGTCCCTTTCATTAGGAATTCAGTGACTATAATTAGTCCAATGTCAGTCAAGGTCAAGGACAGAGAAACGTATAAGATTTAACATCGATACATGCCTGTAAACGGGCTTTGAAGGAATGTTGCACTCTGTCCGTGACCTTGAACGACCTTGAGTAATTATAGTCACTGAATTTGTAATGAAAACTCTCCCTACAAACTATAGCCAGACCTTAGGAAATATTCTGTGATATTTCACACTCCTGGTCAAAATGAAAGCACATGTGTGCTATTTTTAACTTCTCGAAGACTACATTGAATTATTGAATGAAACACGCAGTTTCAGTAAATCAAATTCGCCTCGCTGGCTTTCTCAACAAGCAGAAGGAAAACAGAAATCTTGGAGGCGAAAAGATAGCACATTTACAAAGTTTATAGAAACATTTACATAAAGAAGAAAGTTATACACTACTTCTCAGGTGATTAATAACGGGTGTCATTTGCCTTCACTTTCTATTACCTCGGGCATCCGGTTTTGGTAAGGATTTATACATATGTATATTGGGAGTCTCAAACATATCGTGAAGCGTGAACAATGTGAGAAAATGTTTTCGATAAAAATTCCACGATGTTTGTGTATGTTATACAAATATTTCTAATCGATGTTTCATAAAAATGAAAATATCAGTTCTTATAAATTTTGAAAATCCTTATTTAAATTTGTTATAAAAAATTGGAGAAACCTGAAAACCGTTTTTGAAGTCACCGAAACGGTCCAAACGGGCGTACATTCTAGAGTGCGATATAACGCATTAATGAACTTTGACCTGTGATGTCTCGAAATCTAATTGTCAGCTCAATTTAAAAATTTGCAACGGTTCTTATAGTATATCCTCCAAGACAGCGATTCATGTCATGACATGAATTACCATTTGGTAAAAAATTTAGAGCGAATGTCGTGAGATCCAAAAGAAGCAAAACCGCTCATTGTTTGTCACTTTTTTGTAAGCAGGTTTTACACATTTTTCAATTTTGGTTTCACTTGACTTCTTCCTGTGGCCTATGTTAACTTAGCTTAAGCTAGTTGCGCTCAACTTTATAAGAAGTTAATATATATGACATGATACTAATATTAAAACATGAAATGAACCGTTGCTCTGACAACTCGCGAATTAGTGAACGATATTACCACAAAGCTCGAGTTTGCTATCAATTCGCCTTGAAGATTTCTGTTTTTCTTCTGTTTGCTCAGGAAGCCAGCGAGGTGAATTTGATTTCCTAATAGGTTCCTTCTCTCTGCATCGTAACAATTACGATACTGTTTGTTACATTTAGAAATTCTCTGTCAGACTTGGGCAACTGATTGTTAACCAGCTGCGGACGCTCGAGCCACTATCCCCACTACCGCGCTCCTACTCGCACGAGCGAGAGAGGGGGGAACAGGACATCGCCTTACCGTCACTCACAATGAAAATCGTACATAATATATCGACGGATATTTTAGCTATGTTTATTAACACGATAAGGATTTTGAATTAATAACTTCTAGTTTAAGATATTTGCATGACTCGTGCATAAAATAAAGAAAATAGAAATTATGTTTTATTACGGGAAAGTAACTAAAACTAAGATATGACGAAAATTAACCTTACATTCGTGTTCGGGAACCCGGGACTATTGTAGGATTGGTAGTGGACTGTATGGGAAATTGTTAATGGATCGGGTGTGAACACAGAAGGGAGTCCGGAAATGGGAAATCGTGTAGGAAGCGTGAGCGGAAAAAGAGAGGGAAAGAAATTGAGATATTCGTTGCACGTGGAAGATAAAAGAATTTATTACACACACTCGCGTAAACGACAAAGCAAAGACGCGATCGAGAAGCGTGTACTGGCAATCCCGACCGGCAGAATACAAAGTAAATAATGGGCGCGATGTAGAGCATGTAAAGCGTTGGAACGTTAGAACGAATCTAATCGGTACGGTGGTGCGAGCAGTGATGCCAGAACGTGGGCGCGCGCCCACGGACTTCCCTACATCGGTGTTCAGACGTACCCCCACATTGCTTCCACTAGCGCTAGGCACACGAGGAAGCTCTACCCCTACCGTGCCTGTGTGCGGTGGCTCGTCGGCCGCTTGATCGTAGATTTCGAACGTACGGATCGTTCCTCGGCAATTCAACTATTTCAGATTACCGGCGCATTCGATTCTCGGTGCGGCACGGCACACGTTTTGCTGTAACTTTTGACCTAAAACGAAATTTGGATTAAATTTTTTTTTAATAACTCGGTTTAATACTGAAATATGTTTTGAATTTTTAAAGTCATTTTTTCTTGTTCTTTTAAAGTATACCTGGATAAGATGGCCAAAGGTTCCCCCAAACCAAATTGATTTTTAGTCACACCATGCTTAACAAAAAATTATGAAAAAATTCGTGAATATTTTACCGAGTAGCGTACATGACCGAGATTTTTTTCAGAATTTTTGTTTGCAAAATCGATACTTAAATAAATCAGAAAGCATAAAATCGCCGATTTTATATCGAAGTTTTCAATTCACCACGTTTATATTATTATGTAAGCTGTGTCTCGTCATGATTATTTGTGTGTATATTTTTCGATTATGTGAACACGTTCAAATAGAGTGCCGTGCCGCACCGAGAATCGAATGCGCCCGTTCGCAACACCGGTAAGCTGAAATAGCTGAATTGCTGAGGAACGATCCGTACGTTCGAAATCTACGGCCACGGACTTAAAGGACTGAGCATAAAGTGGGTTTATGGGTGAACGGGGTCGTGACGCGAGCGGGGAGGGATGGTAGACTGCGGCCATGTTGGATGGCAAAACTAATGTTGCCATCTATATAACGTTGCGGAAACATTGATATGATTTGATTCTGAAAAATGAATGCATAACAAGTGTATTTGTATATATATATATATCTGTATATATATAAAATATTGCACATTCGGCTCCAATATAATGTAGGATCTCAGAAAAAAGGAAGGCACCGCGCCGGGAATCGAACCCGGGCCCTCGCGGTGGTAACCGATCGACTAACGCGCTCACCCACGGAACCCTCCCCTTCTTCCTAATTTCCTACGGTATTTGTGGTCTGGGGGGTCCTAATCCCATACTCGGCCGTCCTGCAAAGACATTCGCCCTCGAATGTTCGTTACAGCGTCATCTCGTCTTTTTGTGTATGTTTGGCCTCAGCGCCATCATACACAGCTTCTCGCACTCGTCTCGTAATTTGAAATATTGAATAAAAATCAATTTAAATTTCTTTAGAAGAATTAGTAAAATCTATACCTCGAAGATTAAAACAACTTATACATAACAAAGGATATCTCACCATATATTGAAATTGGTTTTTTTACAGTGTTATTACGTAATTAGGCGTCTTTTCTGTCTTGTAGGATTTTTAATGTCAGGTCAATTTTGGTCCCATTATTCTTCCTGTTCCATTTTTGTGATGAAAAATAATTTCCATTTCTTTAGTTTCTGTACAAGCTATGAAAATATATCAAACTAAAATCAGTAATTTAATTTTAAAATCCTTATTTTGTTACTAAATTCGGGCATAAATAAAATATCCGTCGATATACGCTGACGATTTTCACTGCGAGCGACTGTAGTTAGTAACAAAAGTCTGCTGAAATAGGCATCGGCTGATCCACGATAAATCGCATAATCGCGCATATAACTTGCATATCCCTCGGCTCGTAACACGTCGATCAAAATGCGCCTACACGCCAATCCGATTTTATCAAAATATAAACCACTGCAAACGCTTCCAGACGCGACTACGACAACTGGGCAGAGCTAGGCAACACTGGGTGGAGCTACGCTGACGTGCTGCCTTACTTCCTAAAATCCGAGGACAACCGCAACCCGTACCTAACAAGAACCCCATACCACACCACCGGCGGCTACCTGACGGTTCAAGAATCACCATGGCGGTCTCCTCTATCCATCGCCTTCCTCCAAGCCGGGCAAGAATTGGGCTATGACAACCGTGACATAAACGGCGCTAATCAAACCGGCTTCATGCTGACACAATCAACAATCCGCCGCGGCAGCCGTTGCTCAACAGCGAAGGCTTTTCTCAGACCAGTGAGGAACAGACCGAACCTACACATAGCCATGTACTCGCATGTGCTGAGGGTGCTGTTCAACGACGACAAGAGAGCCACGGGGGTAGAGTTCGTCCGCGATGGCCGCATAGACACCGTAAGAGTCCGACGAGAGGTCATAGCATCCGCCGGATCAATTAACACGCCCCAGCTGCTGATGCTATCAGGAATCGGGCCTAGGGAGCACCTGGCAGAGATCGATATCCCAGTGATATCAGATCTGAGAGTCGGGGACAACCTTCAGGACCACGCCGGGCTCGGTGGATTGACGTTCCTCGTGAACGAACCGTTCAGTGTGAAGAGAGACCGCTTTCAAACGATTCCAGTGATGATGGACTACATCCTGAACGAACGGGGCCCAATGACCAGCACCGGAATAGAGGCTCTAGCGTTCGTAAATTCGAAATACGCCGATCCTTCGGGAGATTATCCGGATATCCAGTTTCATTTTGCGCCTAGCTCGGTGAACTCTGACGGCGGTGAACAGATTAAGAAGATCTTGGGGTTGAGAGATAAAGTTTACAACAGCATGTACAAGCCCCTGCACAATTCCGAGACCTGGTCCATCCTACCGTTGCTACTCAGACCCAAAAGCTCAGGTTGGGTGAGACTCAAGAGTAAAAATCCGTTTGTTTATCCGGATATCAATCCTAACTACTTCACCCACAAAGAGGATATGGATGTCCTGATCGAAGGTATCAGGATTGCCATGCAGATATCGAATACCACTGCGTTCCAAAGGTTTCATTCAAGGCCACACACTATCCCCATGCCAGGTTGTCAACGATATCTGTTTGATAGTTACGATTACTGGGAGTGCTGTATTAGGCATTTTACTTTTACTATTTATCATCCTTCTGGAACCTGCAAAATGGGACCGAAGACTGATCCAACTGCTGTGGTGGATCCTAGGTTGAGGGTTTATGGTGTTAAAGGACTGAGGGTGGCTGATGCTTCTATCATGCCTGAAATTGTCAGTGGGAACCCTAATGCTCCGGTGATTATGATTGGTGAGAAAGCGAGTGATATTATCAAGGCGGACTGGTTATACAAGAAAAAAAGGCGCGTTGGGAGATGAGTGTATTTGTATGAGTTTATTGGCTTGAATTTTATAATATCGTGTTGTGTGGTTTCTGACAGTGAATTTTTGCGTGCAATTGTTTTGTAGTGGTTATAGATACATCAAATCGATTATTCCCACGGTTAGTTTGTACAATCGCAATTTAGACAAGCACTTAACCCCTTAACCTACAACTACGGGCATAGTCCGCAGTACGATGATCGGACCAAAAGTTAATATTACGGGCATAGCCCTTAATATTTACGATTGACCCGATCAGCGTATTACACAAGTCGTGCGAATGGCTCGAAGGCTGCGAGCTTGTTTACGTTTTCGGCACAAAATTCTCGAACGTAAATCGTAGGTTAAGGGGTTAAAACGATACGCGGAGATTTACAGTCGGTTCCCTTAGGGATGAATGTTGTTTTGTTATTTTACACCACTGATTAATGATGTAATATGGGTAATTATTTGCATTAGGGGCTTCTTCACCGATTTTGATGACGTTGAAACATGTTGTCAAGGTCATCATTCTGAACAACTTTTTCCTATACATGTTACTGCCGCTCAGCTTTAGTTTCCGAGATATTCGCAAAAAAGTTTCAACATCTCAAAATGTGATCGGAGTAGGTCTGGGTTAGGTCTGGGTTATTTATATATTATTTATATATTTATATATTTATATACTGGATTAATATATTTTTTCTTGATTGTTGCATGTTAGATATTAGTAATCGCGACTCTACTCTTTCACGGTTCTGGGGTAAGTCCTGAGCGGTCTAACACAGTCCTCTTACCAGAAGACACCCCCGTGCCTTCCCCACTCCGTGGCCAGCTCCTTCAGGGCAGAGTCCCAATCCTTATGCAACGCACTCATCGCTATCTCTCTCTCTCTCTCTCTCTCTCTCTCTCTCTCTCTCTCTCTCTCTCTCTCTCTTTCTCTCTTTCTCATAAAGTCATTCCAAACTTTCACTCATCTGTTTCACATAAACATCCCCGTGACGGCCGATAGCCGGAAGACCCAGCGCGGTTGCCTGCCATCGTCCATCGACGGTTCTGTTTAGTCTCAAGCATCCCTCTTTAAGACCTCACGTAGGCTAAGATCCTGCCATAAATCCTTCCAGGCCTAAGAATCGCCTCGATACAAACCCTTGACCTGGCTTAAAACACATTGACGCTAACATGCAGATATCCAAGAATTCGTATAGTTTCATGCTTAATACTCAGTATGCTAACACAGCTGACAATGAAATGAGTTCGCGTTCAACACGATTCATTTCACGTTTCAGTTCGTAAATATAAACAGACAAGACAGTGGGTCTCAACTGATTGAAGTCGTTTTAAGTTGTGACACCGTGGCCGCGTTATCGGCGGCCACAATTTCAAATCTAACCCAGACCTACTCCGATCACTTTTCGAGATGTTGAAACATTCTGCGAATATCTCGGAAACCAAAGCTGAGCGGCGGTAACATGTATAGGAAAAAGTTGTTTAGAATCATGACCTTGACAACATATTTCAACGTCATCAAAATCGGTGAGGAAGCACCTAAATGTTTACCGTAATATGTTATGATATATTCATTAACCCTTTGCGCTCCGAAGTATTTTATCTCCATAACCAAACTTTTTTTTTCGATCAAGAATATTTCCAATCTATATGATTTTTATCATTTTGAAGAAATGGAACTGATATAATACTTCATAGAATACTTAAATGTTTGGTAACGAATTTATTGAATATCAATTTAATAATGTAAACAATATTTTGAATAATGGTATAGTAATTTTTAGTGGTGCCTCAGAGTCACCACTGGAGTGCTAAGGGTTAATAATGTATATATATGTATATATATATATATATATATATATATATATATATATATATATATATCGTAAATGTATGAGTGCAGCTAGTTATACAAAAAATCATCGATTATGTTATTACTATTATACTGGGTTAGGTATTGATCAAAATTATGGATATCAGATCTACCGGAAGTGACAACATAATTAGTTATAGATTGTTGAAACGTAACAAATTTTTGTATGACACAACAAGTAAATACTCATATCTTTATTATCTGTTCTAAAATTCTTTTGGGAAATATTTTTTTTTAATTTAGGATACAATATCAATATCTTAGAGTGTTTATTAAATTTTATGCTAGAAATTAGTTTGAATTTGGTATAATATATTGTCTCAATATTTCAAAATTTTGTACAGTAATTGTGATTAGATTGTAACAGATATATGCAGTAAATTGTGAATAGATTGTAATTGAAAATTTAGCTTAATTTTAACAGAAAATATTCATAAAAATATTTCCATGAAATTCTGATTAAATTTTATTGTAAAATGTGACTTGATTTTAACATAAAATTCTATGAACAAATGTATGAGTCACTGAGAATATTTAACTTTCGATTTTATTTGTATTGAAGATTGTTGCAAAGTGTAATGAAAGCCAATATCAAACAAACAATCGACAACAGTTGAACACAAAACCACTGTACAGTAATATAACCGTGCCATGCGTCTTGAACTTTTATATTTTTGCCAAACGATGTTACTTATAAATAGTAAAATTTTGTTTTGAAAGTGGGCGTTTCTTTTATTATCATCGCTCGAATCGGGTCACCGACTGTGCGAACGAGCAACATTCTGTGGCGGCTAGTTCCTATGCTCGTCAACAGAGGGACATTACGACAACACCTTTCCCGCTACTACTACTACTAGATAGCCTTACTGGCGAGTCCTCTAGCGGGCCTAGGACGAAACGCTTCCTTCTCCTTTTTCCATCTTTTCATAATTCAAAAACCACGGACAACATCAGGAGGACTGGAAGGTGACTACTCTGTCACTGCCTTGCCCGAACTACTGCCCGACCAACAGCGAGGACTTCTCCCTACTATGCGCTTCTGACGTCATCTTCGCAGCATTATATGGTTTAACGTTTCCGCACCTAAATTTGTGCGACGTTTTCGTATCTACATTTGTGCGACGTTCATCCATTGGTTGTGCGACTATATGAGTCCTACAAGCGGTTTAGGGAGCTACTCAACTTCGTTGATTCGGCAACATCACTGGCGGACACACTGACAGCACACATTCCAGCGACCTCCTTGGATTTCGGCGGAGATCAGCGTAATTAGAGGGAAATTTGTCCAGATATCGTTGACCACTGGCAAAGGGGTAATGTGGCGGCTACTTCCTATGCTGGCCAACAGAGGGACATTACGACAACACCTTTCCCGCTACTACCTGAATCTTCCTCTGTTTGCATATATACCGACCTAAACTGTGCTTACGACATTCCGCATCTAAGGCATGGGTCCGCTAGATAGCCTTACTGACGTGTCCTCTAGCGGGCCTAGGACGAAACGCTTTCTTCTTCTTTTTCCTCCTCTCACACTTTTCAGCCGCCATAGTACAGATAAAAAAGCTAAAAATCGTGAACTTTACTTTTTTCTTCACAATAGCAATTTTTAGAAAATATTATTCACACGTTACCTAGTAAACAAATTTTCTAATATCTCAAAAATAGTCGTTCTGTCCAATTTTAAAGAAGTTATTCGATTTTTAAAGGTGTACGAATGTTGTTTACACCCGCTGTGTACATGTATTGTATGAGAGATGCACAAACGAACGAATATGGACAATAACTGAACGCGCCAATGGTCTCCGTTGTTCTCGATTTTATGGAAAACTTGTTTCGTGCATGGTTACATTATTTTAAGGGGAACATCCGACGACGATGGAGAATATTCTACCAATATTATGTATCACGAGATTTCAAAATCATCTACAGTAAAAAAAAAATGAAATATCTTTTTGTTTCCAAGTAAATACGCGATTCCTTCCACTGGGCGACGTCCAGGCTTGAGCATTATCGAAATAAATTATTCCATAATTAATTATTATCATACGAATTCAAATAAATTTTCATTTCATCCATCATTTGATCAAGTAATTCGTACTCTGCAAAATTCAATCAATTTCATCTATTAAACTACAATTTTGAAAGCAAATGCAGCTAAACTTGAATCATTAAACCACAAGAATTAGTACATCTAAATTTAGTAAATAACATAGATACTTCTAAATTGAATAAATAATTTAGATATTTCAGTAACCTCTTCGTGAGATGAAATTATTTATTATTTTCATTTGAACAACGTTAATGAAATAATTATTCAACTAAAATATTATTTGATTTAAACGCCGAACGAAAATAAACTTTTCATGTTATTTGTAAAATACAAATATTACAGTATTCAAAATAATTTATTATTCCAAATGATTATTTGTTAGCCCATTTCAAATGAAACGTGCCTGACCACGGCGACATCGAAAATGTTGAAAATATAAAAATTGCCGAGTTGAAACTGAAACTGGAAGCTAGTTGTTTTCCGCTCAACTGAAGACATTTCCTAACTAGTACAGTCATTTGGTTCGAAAAACAGAGGTTACCTTGTAAGTTTTCCGGGAGTTTTGAAAATGTAGTTATAGTTTGCGGCGCTCGTACGCCAGAACTATTGATTTTACAAAAAAATTGATAATACATAAATTGTAGGAAATTTTTTCTAGTTTAATTTTGTATATAAATGTTTCTATCGTAAAATGAGTCGGAAAGGAGATATTGGCAAAAAACTGCTATTAGGCGCCATTTTTCCAATATGGCGGCGCGAGCGGCAAAGATACGAGGTGGCAAAATTGAAATTCGGAAAGAGCGCATCGAAATCTATAAAATTACCCATTTTCAAAACTCCCGGAAAACTTTCCAGGTAAAACTACCAAATGACTGTATTAAACGTACGCAAGCAAACTGTCCTCCGTCGATATTCTCGTTTCATAGCCGCACGCGGGATCTATGTATAAATTAGAGATCGCCGCGCCGCGGCGATCGGTGTGTTGCGAGTTTTTACGAGTTGCAAGAACAAGGCAGACGATCTCGGAAGCGGAGATCGCGACGGGACTTTCGTTTCGCGAGCAAACAACCGCCGCGTCGCTTTACGTAAGAGGTTTCGTGCCAAAACTCTCGTTACGGGATCCCGATTCTCACGTGCACTTTTCTGCAGCATTTCCGCTTCCTCGTCCCATCTATTACATTCTGCTCGCGGCACTCTTCTACCGAAACTGATTTTTTCAGTCCGTATTTACATAAATTTTCTCGTCCGTCATATTGGACAGCTCCCGAAGAAAATATAATAATTATATCGCGACTAGATCGAGTCATAATTACTGTTTAATCGTGCACTTTCTCAATTGAACTGAGCAGTGCAGCGTGTGCAAGCGATACTCTTGTGCGTATCTACTTGTACTTTCGGTACTGACGTTATCAGCACCGAAGGATATACAGGGTGGCCCACATAACTCTGAACAGCTCAATATCTCGAAAACTATGCCAACGATTTTAAAGTTCTTAGTCTTAAATTGCATGGAACTGAAGAGCCTTTCCGACTACATAAACGTGAAGTGGCCTCCCTTCCCCTTTAACAGGGGAGGGGAGGTACCTTTGTAATTTTAAATGGAACCCCCTATAAAATGTTCCATATTTAGATTCTACAGGAAAAAACAAGTCAATTTTGTCTGAAACATTTTTTGTCAGATACTTCCATGATGAGATATAACAGTTTGAAGTTTCGAGTTGTAGGTACTTGAAGCGCTCGGAAATAGCGTTATGGAATTATACGCGCTCGAGTCCTTTGCTTATTCGCGAAGAAATAAAATGTACTTTAAATTAAATGTTCAAAATGTCCACCACGGGCTTGTAAACATTTATTTACTCGAAACATCAAAGTTGTTCTAACATTTTTTAACATTTCGGGAGTCACTGAAGCGCAAGCGTCACGTATTCTTTGTTTCATATCCTCTTTTGTCGTCGGTGGTTCAAACATAACTTTGTCCTTTACATATCCCCATAAGAAAAAATCTAATGGTGTTAGATCGGGGGATCGAGGAGGCCATTGACGAGGTCCCCCACGACCTATACATTTGTTCCCAAATTTTTCGATCAAAAATTGCCTGGTGGTGATTGCAAAATGTGGAGGAGCGCCGTCTTGTTGGAACCACATTTCTCTTCTAACGTGCAGTGGCACATCTTCCAAAAGCGCAGGCAAATGATTTTTTAATAAATCACAATAACTTGCAGATGTTACAGTTTCTTGAAAAAAATAAGGTCCAATCACAAAATCTCCTATTAGGCCACACCAAACATTTAAAGACCATCGATGTTGAAAGGGAACACATCGCATCCAATTTGTGTTTTCCACGGCCCAATAATGCAGATTATGTCTATTTACATGTCCTAAATTCATAAAAGTGGCCTCATCGGAAAAAAGTATTTTGCACAAAAAGTCATTTTCCACAACACCCTGCAGCCACTCACAAAATCTTACGCGGTGATCGTAATCTGCTATCGAAAGCTCTTGTGATAAAACCATGCGATATGGATGATACTTTTGCCGTTTCAAAATTCGTTGAATCGATGAACGACTAATATGTGATGTTTGTGCAAGTGTACGTTGACGAATACGAGGATTTAATGTAATTGCAGCGAGAATACTGGCACTATTATTTTCATTAGCGACAGCTTTAGGTTTATTGCGAGTTTTTTTACACAATTCACCGTGCTCGCGAAGCCGCTTTTCTAAATTATGAAATGTTGCATGACATTTTTTGATCCCATAACGTTCAAAAAACATCACTGCTGCACGCCGATAATTTTTTTGGCATTCACCTAACGTTAATAACATATTCACTTCTGTGTCAAAAGTAGCCATAATCACAATGTTACTGCTTCAATAACAGCTCTAAACTAAAAACGTTTTCATAGATAAGTAAGTCAAACTCAAGAATTGTAAATATTATTGTTTGTGTTTCTTCACGAATAAGCAATGGACTCAAGCGTGAATAATTCCATAACGCTATTTCCGAGAGCTTCAAGTACCTACAACTCGAAACTTCAAACTGTTATATCTTATCATGGAAGTATCTGCCAAAAAAATGTTTCAGACAAAATTGACTTGTTTTTTCCTGTAGAATCTAAATATGTAACATTTTATAGGGGGTTCCATTTAAAATTACAAAGGTACCTCCCCTCCCCCGTTAAAGAGGAAGGGAGGCCACTTCACGTTTATGTAGTCAGAAAGGCCCTTCAGTTCCATGCAATTTAAGACTAAGAACTTTAAAATCGATGGCATAGTTTTCGAGATATTGAGCTGTTCAGAGTTATGTGGGCCACCCTGTATATGCCGAAAACTAGAGAGTTAGATAGTAAGATTTCCCGTCGCCTCCATCACAACAAACTTACAGCAATAGAGTTCCCAAACTAATTTTCTCACAGTTTACGTAAATTTTCCTCGTCTGTTACGTTGTAGAATTGTGGAATAAATGCAATAGTTCTGTCGCTATTAGATTGAGTCATAATTACTAGTTATTCGCATAAAGTATGGGGACTTGTTTGAATACCCACAGCCTATTTAATCTTTGTTTTCTGACGTTGATTACAAAATTAGTGTCATGTGAACACAAATTAGTGTTACGGTTAGTAATAAATAGACTCTACATTTGTAAACTGTAATGCGATGTTTAGTTATTTTCGTTGCGTAAAAGTTATGAACAGTAAGACTAATACAGCTTTATAGCAGCTTTAAGAATTGTTTTCAAAGCAACAAGTGAAAGAATCACTACAACAAAAATACAAGAATATTCTTCAATTTAGTTTTACATATGAAAAAAACAATTTGTTACCAAAAAATTACGGTTTACATGGTCAAAGAAATTTTTTAATTTAGCTGATATTTGAGCAACTCTCGAACCTTGAATAATGTTGGAAAATTTTTAATAAAGTTTCTAAAATTGCAGCATCTAATGAGCAAAAAAGTGGTATCATTAAAATGTTTATATTTTTTTTCGTGCACTTTGTTATGCACTTTCATTTATTCAAGGCGCTCTTATAGCGACACGTTTTTTATTTTAATTTTACAACAGGTGAGAGGATGGTTATTTTAAAAATGCAAGAATGTTTCCTAATCTTCGTTTTATCTGGTAAATTAACCAAATTGTTGGGTCTACCTTCCGTACGCGGAACAATGGCAAGTGAAAGGTTCAACAAGTTTTGTTTTGAAACAGCGTTGCATTTATTTCGAATTTCTACAGTTAGATTTTCCGAATGACCGTTGGTTTGTAAGGATCGGAGCACATGAGGATTTATGGACTGGGAAATTACACCTCGAGTAGGATACTCGTGGATAAACGAAACAGGAACGATTTCACGATTGAGGGTATAGTGAAATCCGTATACCGTGAATCGCATTATTCTGCGGACTGGCATTGTTACCGAGATTCGATTAGATCAAGAATATATAATCCTTACGCACGCGAATCTAAAGAAGATTAGTGAAAGTTAAAGACCCCGAACTACACGGAAATGTTGTGGCTACTTTAAAAAGCCGTACCGTGTTCTAGAACAATTCAACTTCATTATTTTCATAAATTTTATACATATTATTTTTATTATCTAGGGTCCAAAGGTAGTTTTAGTACTCCTGGAAAACGTTATTCGACTATCAATTTAATTACGCATGTTTTCAGTGTGGAAAATATTTCCGTCAACCATGAAAGTAAATGTAATTACAAGAAAATATTAATATTAAAATGAATATGTTTGTTTTTTCACAATGTACAGAATGAGCAAATTAGATATTGATTTAAGAGTGGGTTTAATTACCCTCGAGCATTCAAACATTTTTATGACAATGCCTATTGTTATCCTCATCGTGAGAAATATTGGAAAATGTTCTATTATTTTGTTATGCTATTGAAATTCCCTTATCATAATAATTGGTGAAGAGCACAATTCCTCATTCCATTAATATTTTTCTAAAATACTATTATTTATATACATACCCTAGTAGCATTTATGGTTGGCCAACGGTGGCTCACGGTTGGGAGTTAGTTGGGATATGGTTAGTGGTTTTGCCTACAGTATAAATAAATAACTCATTTTTCAGCATGAAATCATACCAATTTTTTAAAATTCTGCTGGGTGCTCAAGGTACCCCACTTTATCGAGAATCTTACTTTACTGAGACTGAAATCTCCGCGCATGCGCGTGAAATCTTGCACCATATCCCGACACTGCCTATAGAGCGCACCACAGTGTTTGCCATACAAGATGGCCGACAGGTTGACACCCCTTCCGTCTTTCGCCTCACCCCCACAGCATAATGCACAGTCCTTAAGTCCGTGGTATAAACCTATATTGCCCAAAAGCAGTCAAAATGACTGCATTGTGAAAGAATAACTAATGTGTAAAGAAATTTGTTTAAAATTAATTTTTAATATTTTTTATATCGATGACAAGACATATTCATGACACTGTCATTTTCATCATTGGTGATCGACTCTTCATCGCTATCTTCAGTGTCAGATGTTTCACTTTGAATATAATCCGCATCATTGTTGCATCTGATTCTATATCGGAGCACTCTTCGCTTATGTTCGTTAGACATTCGACATTTCTTTCATGAATTTAGGGCGCAAAAGAAATAAGATAAACAACTTGTTAGAACAAGTATCACTGCATAAAGATTCGAATAACAAGTACTACTTTAGCTTATTGAGCAACTGCAACTTATCAAGTATACGTCCAAATCGACAATTTATCATGTACTTGTATGTTATCGTGTGATGATAATCGAAAAAAAATGAAAACTGTTATTTCAATACACAGCCGAACTGGTCATATAAGAAATTTACTCAATTCAATAATAAGAGTCATTTGATTATTTAAAATTTCCCAAGCTGTCAAAATGACTGCTTTTGGGCAATATAGGTATAACACATATATACAGGGTGAGTCACCTAACGTTTGTACCTCAAATAGCTTTGTTGTTTCTAAAGATACGTAAAATATGGTAAGGACAAAGTTGAATGGTACAACGGGGCTGACACGATGCCAGAAAATAATTTTGTTTTTATGTCAGTTTTTTAGAGAGTTTCAAGGTCACCTTGACTTTTTTAAATGGAACCACCCTTTTTTAAATATCTGCCATGATAGTCCCTTTCATTACGAATTCAGTGAATATAATTACTCAAGGTCATTCAAGGTCACGGACAGAGTTCAACATTCCTTCAAAGCCCGTTTACAGGCATGTATCGGTGTTAAATCTTATAGGTTATCTCTGCCCGCGACCTTGTATGACCTTGAATAATTGTAGTCACTGAATTCGTAATGAAAGGGACTGTCATTGTATGTGTTTAAAAAAGGGTGGTTCCATTTTAAAAAGTCAAGGTGACCTTGATATCTCTAAAAAAAAAATGACACAAAAACAAAATTTTTTTTGGCATCGTGTCAGCCCCGTTGTACCATTCAACTTTGTCCTTACAATATTTTACGTATCTTTAGAAACAACAAAGATATTTGAGGTACAAACGTTAGGTGACTCACCCTGTATATACTATACCGGAAATGAAGGAGGGGGGATGTAACTACAATTATTAATGAGCGCATTTATATGTTGTACAAAAAGTAACAAGAGAAATTTCTAAGAAATTATGTCATTACATACATAATTGTTTTTCTAATTGAAATTAAAAAGCAGTCTAAATGACTTCCTTGGGCAATCTAGTGTTAAGGGTCTTAGTTTCATTCCAGTTTGCTTTAAATACAATAAGTTTCATTTGACTTTCCCTTGGTCGAGGTACTTTTCGATAGCAGCAAGTGCATACCAGCTGATCTTCGCGACAGATCGACGCTACTGTTTGTTACCACTGTAACAAAGAGCCGGTAATGCATTGCAGGTAGCCGATCGGCCGGCGGAATGCAATTTACCGGAAAAGTTAAATCGCGCGTTGTAAATCTGTTGTCGAGCGTGGATCGGGTCAACGGTCTGGAAACACGGTGAAGTAACGACCAGCTGGTCGTTGTTCTTCGATTTGATCCTGTTTCCTAGCCTCAATTATATCCGGTTTGTGCGACAGGTAGCCGCGCGTGCGGCTCGCGAGCGATTACGCATTATACGCATACGCGTGTAACACGCGGCTGCTTCTGGCGGTGTTCCATTTCATCTGGTCGACAATAAATGTTAACGCTAATCCTACCACCATCGCACAGTGTGGCCGCGGCCCCGAAAACCTGGCAGAACCTCGAAATATGAAAATGAAAAAATTCATGAGTATTCGTCAGTAAATTATAGTTAAGAATATGCTCTTGTGGAATCCGTAAAAAATAATAATGTTGAAATGGTTCGGTGTCATTTGAGTTCAAAGTTGGTAATTGCTAGCGAGTTCAATTATAGAGTGAAAAATCGATGTTGTAATAAGTATATTTTTATAAGTATGCGACAATATTTAGCAACGAAATTAATATGGCTTGTTTGTTTAGTGGTAAGTGAAAAATTACATATCGTGGCATTTAGAAAATATTGTAATATGTACTTGTAGCGAACCTTTTTTGTTACCTTGAAAAAATAATAACATTTTTAGAAATTCCTACGGTTTTAGTTGTTTCCAGCGCGTCCCAAGCAATCTTTTTGCAAAATGTCGAGAATTTATCTAACTTTAATGCTAAAAAAGAAAAAGTTGCTACTTTTTTGCACTATTTGAGAAATTACATTCTTTTTACGGTACGATACGGTGCGCGGCCATCGTGCATCGGCCTATGTAACTAAAAAAATCAAAATCTTTTCTAGCAGTTGTTTTAGACATGTTATGTACAAAATCCAAGATCTCAGGTAATAAATGCTACCTTTTCTGAAAGATCCAGATCATTCGAGGATTTTACTTTATCAGATGAAGTGTAACATAATAAACTTCCGTAATTACAATAATATAAATATTTAATTGTTATATATATATATTACACAACAATTAATTAAAATGTATAATATAAATATTTACCTTAACAATTACAATCTTTATAAGTTATAAGTTTATGAAACGTATTATATTATAGGATTATAAGTTAATTAATTATATTGGCAAAGACGAATTTGATTACTTTTGTCTTTTTTACTGTGGTTTTGTATTAGTATTGTTCAATCATACATTAATTTGCCCAAAAAATGGAGCTATATAATTTATGCCAGGTTTTCAGGGCCGCGGCTTCACTGTGTACCTGTCAAAATGGCCGGTACAAAATATTTTATTTTACATTTATTGAAAATATCAAGATATCAATAGAAGATTGAATAAATATCTTTAGTAGATCACACTTTTAACCTTCCGTCGGGCGCAACTGATCTGAGAGGCACAGCGCGGTTATTTGGGTGCCTCTCCTCCCCCCCCCCCACCAGGCAACATTGTCATTTGGCGTTCCCAGTAACTGCCCGTTTTGACGTGCTCTAAGGATTCTTCTCACTTAGTTTGCCTTTGACCATCATTACCGGAAGTTATTCAAGTTTCGTTCAAATCAGCTCAGTGCATCCGAACTCATCACATTTTTAAAGTTACGTATTTTCGAAATATTAGCATAGAAATTATTTATTATCTTCGCTTTAATTGAAATAATGTAAGGGTTTTCATTAATTTTGTGAAAATACATTGACCGTATGGTAAAGTCCCAGTGCCGAAGGTTCAGGTAGCACGTAAGTATCTGGAAAACACAAGCGACTCAGTCACCCCCACCCTTGGGGAGGGCCCAAAAGAGCGTTCCTTCAAGTATAGACAGTACCAAGTGCAGTATTTCCCTAACAGCAGTTGTATCAATGAACTTAATTAGGTGTTTATTGTGTTTTTTGAGTGTGTGCCCGTGAAGCACATTGCGCCCGAACTCGGCGGTCGAGGTATTGCGCTCGATGGAAGGTTAAAAAATAATAGAAAATAAAGAAGTTTTGTCATTGGAGTAGTAGTGATATCACCCCGACATACTCGACCCGTATTATGTTACACTTCTCGGCGACCGAGGTCTCTTGAACTTCGATGTCCTTTTCTACGTTCGGCACTAGTCAAAGAATAGTATTATCTAAACGTTAATCGTCGCCGTCCGGACCCGTGGTGGCGACGATTATCGATGAAATACTGTATCCAGTAAATTTTTTAAATAAACAGAAATATGTTGTTCCTGTTTAGGATATGATAGGAATGGCGTTTCTCTTATCATAGAGCACAGCGTTAGTGAATAAGGAACTTTCTTTAATATAAAAAACTTGGAACTATGAACTAATTATATACAGGGTGGCCCACATAACTCTGTACAGCTCAATATCTCGAAAACTATGCCATCGATTTTAAAGTTCTTAGTCTTAAATTGCATGGAACTGAAGAGCCTTTCTGACTACGTAAACGTGAAGTGGCCTCCCTTCCCCTTTAACGGGGGAGGGGAGGTACCTTTGTAATTTTAAATGGAACCCCCCATAAAATGTTACATATTTAGATTCTACCGGAAAAAACAAGTCAATTTTGTCTGAAACATTTTTTTGTCAGATACTTCCATGATGAGATATAACAGTTTGAAGTTTCGAGTTGAGGTAGCACGCAAGTATCTGCAAAACACAAGCGACTCAGTCACCCCCACCCTTGGGGAGGGCCCAAAAGAGCATTCCTTCAAGTATAGACAGTACCAAGTGCAGTATTTCCCTAACAGCAGTTGTATGAATGAACTTAATTAGGTGTTTATTGTGTTTTTTGAGTGTGTGCCCGTCAAGCACATTGCGCCCGAACTCGGCGGTCGAGGTATTGCGCCCGACAGAAGGTTAATACAGATATCAGCGCTCGTAGCGACAAATGCCGGAACTATGTCTTTCTCGAAGTCTACTTTTTACGCCTAAAATACGTAAATAAATAACATAATAGACGTTTCATCAACATTGTACGTGCCCTCGCTAGCGGGCGTGCATCCAGGTGTCTCTATAAGAACCCTAAATCTCCAGATACTTAGAGATTCAACATGTCGTAACGTCAGGCGGCCTACAACAATTTCTGGTAGGCAACATGCTGCCGAATATCCCAAAGTACGCCTCAATATCGCAAAAGTAGGCTGTCTCTATAGTCAAGCGCACTAGATTTATCTTTCACTTAGTGGACGTGTACACTCAAAACTCCTACTTTTGCGTTTTTCCGCCGTGAAAACGGGCCCCGCGGAACCTTAAAATAGCTTGAATGTGTATGCCACACATTCTCATTCGAGCTTCCCCTAGTGGCCGCTTGGAGCGCTGCGCGCAGGAGTTCGCACCCTTAAGATCAATGAAGAAGAAAAGATCAATTCATTCGCAATTGGTACAGAAAATGGTTAGGTCTGGGTTAGGTTAGGTTTTGCGTAATGATCCGCAGTTTAGTTATGATATTTGAGAGATGTAGTGCATGCAAGTATTGTTTCGGGATGGAGAATCTTGGCTTGTTCCAGCGGTTCAACAATTATTCGACGAAAATTTGGAAAATTTTAAACTGAAAATATTTGCATTTACACTCATACACACGTACACTTACCCTCCTTATCCTACGCACACATCGTGTGTTGTACGTGGAGCCGCTGCAATCTCAAAGCTTGTAACTCGGATAATTTTCATCGAAAAAAGAGAAACAAATATTGTTTCGGAAACTTCTCGCTATCAATTTTAACACTGCATGGTAAAATATTAGGTATTCCATTTGAAATAGCCATGTTAACTATGACGTAGCCTTGGCCCGTCTGTTCAAGGTCAAACGATTACGACCGGTCAATAGAATCTTTAATACCTTAAAACTTTTGTCTAAAATATTTTCCTCAAAAATGCATTGTGTAATTGTATAAATACAATATGAATATAGTATAATATTCTGCAAAATTAGAATTCTGTTCATTGGTAAATTTTGCTTTGAAAGAAACAATATACAGTCGGAGCCAAACTTAAGTGTACACCCTTTAAAATTGGACCCAACGACTTTTTTGAGTTTTTTTGATATGTTAAAAGAATTAATTTACTTGGTAATATATAAAGAGATTGATTAAAAATGGCCATAGGTCGAAATTGCGAAGAAAAAATTAAAGGTCACGATTTTTAACCTTCTTATCTGTGCCTATCATGAAATTTAAAATGTGCTTTTTGTAAATTTAAATAAGTTATCAACAAAAATGAGTAAAAATGGTAAAAATTGTGAGGAATTACGATTTAGATCAATCGTAAGTCCAAAATTCAAAAATTCTAACATTTTTCAATGCCTATAGTTTTTTTATGCGTCGACTGATTTCGATGAAATTTTCTTTATAGGCACAGATAAAAAAGCTAAAAAACCTGACCTTCACTTTTTTCTCAGAGATTCCAAGAAATAGCAATTTTAAAAAGATCTTCTTACACATTGAAACTCATTTTTCTAATGTTTAAAGAAAAAGCTCCAGTCGTTTGGTCAAACTTTAAAAATGTTATTAGTTTTTAAAAGGTGTTCACCTAATTTTGTCCCCGACTCTGTGTATTGTATCCATTTAGTGTACAATATTTTTTGAACAAGAAAATATTGAAGGTGGATAAAATCTGTAACCATCTGTACCCATCCTGTAATCTTTCCACCGTGGAATCCAGGAGATCGTTCGAGATGACGAAACGTGTTCAAACATCCGACTCAGCTATAATAGATTCCTTCTTCCTTTCTCCTAACCCACTTGTAATTCGTACGTGGGTAATCATTTGGAACGCTATTCCCATTTTTCAACGTGCCAATGGTCACGTAGTCACTTTGGCGTCATCTCCTCCGCATTATGAACTATGTATCGTTTAAATAGTCGTTTACACTTTAACGAATCAATCATTTCAATATTTTCAAAATATTTCTATTTTATATGTAAACTTGATTTGTGAAATTTCGGATCATTTTCAATTCTACGAAAGATAAATAACTGATCGGTAATATTAAAACGAATACAAAACAAATGACTTGTTAGAAACGTCATACAAAAACACATTTTTTCAGAATTTTAAAGGAACTAGTTATGATATGTATATAAATAAATATATTTACTTAATAATTTAACATAGTAATAACTTAACCTTTACAATTTCAGCAAACATTAAAATTCAACATGAGACCGGTCATTTTGACACATAACACTGATAACTCTATTTAAATATGTTATTTTAATAGTTTGCCTATAAGCTGCCTGTTTTAATGCCTGTGTTGTATAAGAAAAGAGCTAAAAGAACTTTCTTTTTTAAAATTAATGAATATAAATTTCTTCTTTCGAAATACACACCAAATTTTATGATTAGATCGCGGATCTTTATGCAATTTGCAATTTTCGTAGAGGAGTGTTAAGAAAGTGGAAACAAATAGAATGTTATTTTCGGTGGTAGTAACCTTTGTAAATCTGAAATAGATAAAAATTGTATTTAATTCTGTCGAATTATATATCCTAGCATTTTTTGAAAATTTTCATAAGCTATAAACGCATAAATATCCGCATTCTATTGATAATCATAAAATAAATATTAAGTCATTTGAAGATAAATGATTAAATACGAATTATTTTAATTTGTCATCTTATTCACTTCATTGTTATAGCAGCACAAAAAATAATTTACTACATTTAACCTTATCAAGAGAAACAATTTTATTCTGCAATTTTTTCACTTTTATATTTTGTTAAAATTACAGAAAAATATCAAAACATTTATCTATCAATTATTAGATTATACCATATACATCGGGTTATCTTCAATGTCTTCTTTTCATTTATCAATAAAGTAGAGTGTTACAATTAATTATAAAATCATTTATCATCAATTATAAAATATAAATCGTTTGTAATGAACACTAAACCTACCACGATCAAATTACCGGTTTTATATTTTACAATTATTGAGATTCTAAAAAATAGTGAATTATAATCACAAAATATTGATTAGAAAAAATATTGAGATTATAAAATTGCATTTATTCGGTGATAATGAAATAAATTTCCTTGTGTAAACATTTATTATATTGAAAATTACGGAAAATTTCAATAAATTTAGTTTTACCATTTTCATAAGACAACATTCACCAAATACCAGAGTTGTGATAATTTAAATACATTGTAATTGGATTACGTAATTTAATTACATTGTATTTTATCTACACAGAATGAGTGACCAGAATCTGAAATTCTATTGTAATTGAATCGAATGAAGCGATTGAATTTCGAATTACGAATACAATGTAGCACAATGTATAATTCGTGAAATAATTCAATTGTGACACAACTCTGCTAAATAGTTTTAATGTTGGGTACGTTTAGTCTTAATCACAGTTATCCGCATTTACAATGAATCACAACTAAATCTTTAAAATCAGAACGTATTTATATTTGCAACTGGGCGAATTTCTATTACCTCCCAATAATTATTATGCATTGACAACTGTTCGGAAAAGTCGATTACAAGGAAGAAATTGTTCCTTGCGTTACACCAGTCCTTTAAAATGATGTAACAACCACAAATGACGGAGATATTTTCACTTTTTGTCCTAGCTAACTCAATTTGTAGATACGCGCGATTTTACTAGATAGTTAATATGCTTTTATTTGCACTAGTTATACCATCGTTATGGCGTCTCCTGTTCGAGGTGTAAATTCGTTCTGTTAGCACAAGCACGAGTTTCCTTATTAACAATTACATTAGCTGCACGTTGAACGAGAATTTATGTTTCACCAATAACTGGAAGAATGGCTTTTTCTTTCCACGTATTGTTTAAAGATTGTGAAACAAGTATCCATAATCTGCTGGCACGTTCATGGCCAGACATTAGCCTTACACATGCATACCTATAACTACTCAAACTGTTCAAAGTTGCTCGAAGCTATTAGGTGAAGCATTTTATGAATAATAACTATAGTGGCGTGCGAAACAAACTTTCAACTTGTTAACCAAATAATTTTTCAAATCTACAATTTCTAAAAATATAACAAAAGAAAAATAACGATAAGAAACAGGATATCGTCTATACCAACATGGCTAATATAACACAAAATGAAGAAACCATTATATTTAAAGGAATTTTCAGAAAGTAAACAAACGATAATAAGATTTTCATTCGTTTGTTGTACTGTTCTATTAATTGCTATACCATTTTAAGTTTCAGTTAACTCTCATACGTTCCTCAGAATAAAAACTCACTCATTTACATTTTTTCACGTAGACTGATTCGTGTCTTTCTGTTTGTGTTGCGCGATGTGTTTCTATAAAATATGACGTTATAAAGGAAACCGAATTTCTTGATTTAAATTAAAGTGTAGAGCAAACAGTGCCGTAACGAGGGTATGAAGCGCCTGCGGCAAGTATCTAACTTGCGCCTACATAAGAACAAATTTTTGTTCATATTCAATGACGACAAAATAAAAGAAATACAATTTAGAAAAAAAAACGCGCGCAATAATACGTGTCTCTGTGGAATTGGTCAGGAGACGGAAAACGGCCAGTGACAGTCGGTGTTGATTCATGTAGAGTAGAATGGTCAAGTAAAATAAAAACCATGCGCAACTCTCAACCGGGTCGGTATCCTTTGTTTCCCGCCCCAAACCCAGTTGCGCCCGTGGCGGGCGCCTTTTTCGCCACGCCCTCGTTACGGCACTGAGAGCAAAAATGGGAGATATTATCCTTCATGTATGACAAAAATATGGTCATATTCCTGATGTTTCCCCGTCAAAATGAGATTCTATCTCCTTTAAGGGCTCATTTTCGCGGGGAAACCCCAGGGAATATGACCATATTCTTTTCAAAATTTAAAAGACCTACGACCCTCACCGAAAAATATGCAAAAACTAATTTGTTTATATTTTTCGATATTAGAAAGTTGCAAAAATTGTTTTATAATAGCCCAATCCTTTATAAATGAAACTAAAAAAAATTAACTCAATCGGACAAGCAGTTCCTGAGATAAAAATTCGTAAGCGCTATTTTCGCCAAAATGTGCAAAAATTGAAAACTTTAAAGGCTTGTAATTTTTAAACAAATTCTCAACCGGCAAAATGATGACTTAAATACCCTCTAATTTCAAATGGACTACAACATATTTCATTAAGAACAAATCGCCGATAGTGACGTCAAAAAGTGATCGATTTAGCATGGAATGACCCAAAGTCATAAACCGATATAAAGACTAGAAAGTCGAAACACCCGGTAGTAAACATGTTTTACAACATCAGATGTCGAAGAAAAATTCTACAATCGCACTCTCACTTGAATATACATATGTATGTATGTTCTTTACCGTGTTGAGTGTCAAAACTAGCAAAACCAATCACTACCTGCTCAAAGTGCTTCAACACGCATACGCTTTTTTTTTAAGTTGCATCAACGTCACAAGGGTTATTAGCAAATACGAATTTACAAGTACGGAGTCATTTTTTATTTAGATTCGGTTAATTAATTTTATGTGCTTTAAGAAGTTGATTAGGTGTTCGCAAGAGCCCTTTGAGTCGTGTGTTAGTTTTGTATGATAAATATCACTAAGAAAAATGTCTCTTGTGCGAAGCTAATTTCTATATTTTTGATATTATATTCTAGAAGTATCTACGTGATTGATATTAAACAGAAAAAGTAACATTTTTAGCAGTTTCTATTGTGTGAGCACAAAATGACTGTCCCTTAAGGGGCTCTTCAGGTGTAGAGCGTCATTTTGCTGGCCTTTGACATTTTTGTAAAGAATCAGACATCTGTTTTATATTGGCATATTGCATACATATTGTTACGCCGATATTGAAACACGAAGTTAATGAAGTTGTCCTCCCCCTGCGGTATGCTGAACATATCACAAAGAAACCGTTCGATCGATGCAATTGGAAAGACGGTTACTGATAAGAAGAAGGTCGCCAGATCGATCCCAGACGTCTGAGAGGGAGGACAGATACTTGTATATTCTAGTATATTATAGTATATTGTAGTATATTCTAGTATAATCTAGTATATTCTAGTATGTTCCACAATATTCTAATATATATTCGAGTATATTCTAGTATATTCTAGTATATTCTAGTATATTATAATATATTCTAGTATATTCTAGTATATTCTAGTATATTCGGGTATATTCTAGTATATTCTATTATATTCTAGTATATTTTACTATATTCAAGTATATTCTGGCATATTCTAGTATATTCTACTATATTCTAGTATATTCTAGTATATTCTAGTATATTCTAGTGTATTCTAGTATATTCTAGTACATTCCACTATATTCTAATATATATTCGAGTATATTCTAATATATTCTAGTATATTCTAATATATTCTAGTATATTCCAGTATATTCTAGTATATTCTGATATATTCTAGTATATTCTGGTATATTCAAGTATATTCTACTATATTCTAGTATATTCTACTATATTCAAGTATATTCTGGTATATTCTAGTATATTCTAGTATATTCTAGTATATTCTAGTATATTCTAGTATATTCTAGTGTATTCTAGTATATTCTAGTATATTCTGGTATATTCTAGTATATTCTAGTATTTTCTAGTATATTGTAGTATATTCTAGTATATTCTAGTATATTCTAGTATATTCTAGTATATTCTGGTATATTCAAGTATATTCTACTATATTCTAGTATATTCTACTATATTCAAGTATTCTGGTATATTCTAGTATATTCTAGTATTTTCTAGTATATTGTAGTATATTCTAGTATATTCTAGTATATTCTAGTATATTCTGGAATATTCTAGTATATTCTACTATATTCTGGTATATTCTAGTATATTGTAGTATATTCTGGTATATTCTAGTATATTCTAGTATATTCTGGTATATTCAAGTATATTCTACTATATTCTAGTATATTCTACTATATTCAAGTATTCTGGTATATTCTAGTATATTCTAGTATTTTCTAGTATATTGTAGTATATTGTAGTATATTCTAGTATATTCTAGTATATTCTAGTATATTCTAGTATATTCTAGTATATTCTGGAATATTCTAGTATATTCTACTATATTCTGGTATATTCTAGTATATTGTAGTATATTCTGGTATATTCTAGTGTATTCTAGTATATTCTGGTATATTCTAGTATATTCTAGTATATTCTGGTATATTCAAGTATATTCTACTATATTCTAGTAAAAATATATTCTTCCAACAAAGAAACTATTTGATTTTTAAAAGTGCACGAACGAGCTCAAATAAATTAGGCTATTCTCTAGTACAACTATAATGGAATATGAGCAGACAACTCATCAAGACCTCCAAAAGTATTGTACAAAGGCGCTAACGGAAATTTGGAACGAAGAATGTGTGGTGAATAAACGATAGGAAATACATATTACTTTACTAAGATTCTTTAATAATATCACTTATAACTAGATATTAAACATTATTTAGTTCTCACACGCGCTCGCCATGCATCGTGCACATCCCTCTCAACGTGGAACCCTAACCTCAAACAATCTTACTCACTCACATTCCGGACTCTCACTTACTCTAGCGCTCACTCTTCCGTCTGTATCATTCATTCTGAACTCTCACATACAATATAAACAATCATCATTCACAGAATGGAGAAATAGCAGACCAACTAAGTTACACAAAGTTCGAAACAACATAAATGACGACAACCCGGCGCTACTACTAAATAGAAAAGACCAAGTGAAAACAACCCGATTAAGAATAGGACACGCAAGCTGGACACATTCATATCTCATCACAAAAACCGAACCAAATTTCTGCGACACCTGTAGTGTACAAAATACCATTGAACACATCTTGACAAGTTGCCCTAAATACAATATGAAGAGGATTCAACACAAGCTACAAAACTCATTAACGATCTTACGAGAAATAGAATCCTGCAAAAATGCTCTAAACTTCTTAAAAGACATTAATGTATACCAATTGCTCTAAATACGATTGGCTTCACTAGGCAACCCAACTGTGGTCACTAATAACCCACAAGGTGCATGTGACCTAAGACGCTCAAAAAAAAAAAAAAATAGGCTATTCACTATTTATTATTTGAAATAGTATTTTACCTAGCTCTTGTAGAATCTGTGAACATCCAAAACTCTTTTCTCTCATGATTGTCTAGATTTTTCAATAAATCCATTATAACTTTACTTCTGTTTGTGACTTTTGACATTTGTGCCACTGAATATCGCCTATTTTTTAGTTTCGATCACTTAGTTATTTTCCACGGCCCATTTTTATTAATATATTAACCCACTTTTAATAAATGTAAACCATAAAATTATAGTACACATTTTTTAACCATGTTTTGTGTTCGATACTTGTTATTCGGTAGCTAATGGCCAACTGAGAAACGTAGATTTTGTGCTTGTGCTATCATTCTATCCTGTTTGCTTACTACAAAATCTATAATTTACATTCGTAGAATTTTGTCGATGTGAATATTGTAGACAATATTTACCACGTTATACATACAGGCATTCCAAAAACTAGTGATGACATGGAAAATGTATTTTTACCAATTTTTGCTAAAAAACGTGAAAAAATGTAAGATGTGCTATCGTTTTGTCACACAGTGTATTCTGTTCGAAGAATAATTACTCGATTTTATGAATATAAACAAATGTTACGTTCGCCGAATGTTCAGCTCAATTAATCATTTCGACATAACCGTGACCGTGAATACGGCGATATGACCCATTCAATAAGAATGAATAATAATTATTAGAATCATACACATTCGAGCGCGTTCATCATTCGAACGAGCAGGAATTTGTTGAAATGGGGGACGAACGAGCATTCGTTCGTTTGGCCTAAACGCACCATCGCGGAGTCACACGGATCAAAGTTTTTTATAAAAAATTAAAGAGGTAACTTAAATTTACCAATTTTTGCTACGAAACTTAAAAAATGTAAGATGTGCTATAGTTTTGTCACGCAGTGTATTCTGGTCGAAGAATACTTACTCGATTTTATGAATATAAACAAATGTTACGTTCGCCGAATGTTCAGCTCAATTCGTCATTTCGACATAACCGTGACCGTGAATACGGCGATATGACCCTTTCAATAAGAATGAATAATAATTATTAGAATAGTACACATTCGAGCGCGTTCATCATTCGAGCGAGCAGGAATTTGTTGAATCGTTCGTTTGGCTTAAACGCACCATCGCGGAGTCACCGGGACCAAAGTTTTTTATAAAAAATTAAAGAGGTAAATTAAATTTTTATTCCGGTCTGTACCTCCTTGAGCGTTCTACGGTTTATCGCGTGATTAACCGCGACTAGAAGAGTAAAACTTCTCCCAGAATTTCCAGAATAAAAATCGAAAGTACCGCGGTCGAAATTCTTCGGGTGCTGCAACTGCGTGAAAGAGGCAACAGCAGTGAACCGTAAGAGCCTCGGGCTCAGGGGGAGTCTCACCGGTGTAACACACCGTCTGTGTATGTACGGTCTGGTAACGACTGCGTCAGTGTAAGCACCGGTGGTTACCACATTCTGAAGAGGGGGGTAGGTGTGCGTAGGTAACCACAGGAAGAGAATACTTTCACTGCCAAAGCACGGCCGGGAAGGACGAGGAAATTCAGTCACCGTCCAGACCAACAAGGACGGTGAGAGTGAAACGAGTAGGGAGTGTTGTGTCGGAACAGTACCGTATAGTTCTTCCGAGTGTCATTACTGGTTCCGTGGCGGTCACTCGGCAATCGTATCGATACCCGGCTAGGCGCCATCGACGGCTCCGCCGAAAATCTACCATTTGTTTTTTATGTCATCGTATCACACGACATAGACTGATCAAAGTGTCAGCTAGGGTTCGTAGTCGTCTAAGGGAACACACGAGGATCATCGATCGGTCGGCTAAGGTCAAAATCGTGAACGGTCGCTGGATTTGACGGGCAACTTTCTACACCGGAAGTCGACGAGAGGATCGAAGGTGAGTGGAACTAAAATTCGAGGTCCGGGAACGTGTAGGGAATTCCCTTTCACGATCAGAGAAAGTTCGATACGTGAATTCGTCGGTTTGATAATCTTTGGTTGGTGACTGCGAAATCGATGAATCTGTTCCAGTGACTGAATTTTTATTCATTCTGAAAAATGGCGTCGTAAGTACATACTCGCGCGAGTATTCGTACACTCTTTAAAACAGAATACGATTTTTTAAAAGTTGGAACAATTGGTTTGCTACACGACATGAAAACGAAATTTTGAAAATATTACAAATTGGGCGGAAATACTGAGAGTTGGTTTTTACAGCTTGTGTATTTGTGCTTACATTAACAAATTTTTAAATACGTTTTGTAGATATGTTCCAATTATACATTATACATACTGTTAGGTCTGCTTTTAAAAAAGGAATTCTTATTGTTCAGGACATCTTATTGTTCTTCTGTAAGTGTTTTTATTTTAAAATAGAATTTTAAAATAGAATTTGTAAATTTGTAACGTGTCCCATAATGTTTATTAAGTTTCATTCACCTAATTTGATTTGTAGTGATTGTAGTTGTACATACTGGCATGTAATTAACAATTTTCTGTATTTCAATTTGTAAAATGGTAACAAAACCGACTTCTAATTTTCAATGACATTGTTTCGTTAATATTGAAAAAAACGTCCAATCGTTTCAATTTTTTTAGCTATTATATTTGTCAACATATTGATTTCTGAACATTTCATGTTTGAATAATCTACGAGACTCAACGAATAACCAATACAATCCCTTAAAGTATCTACTATGCTTATTTAGAAAATCAGTATAATTCATTGAAAAAGTTAATATAATTCGACGGATTCTTTTGAAATGTAATTCGTGAAATACTTACATAGAAAAATAATTGAAACATAATAATTAAGAAAAAAATAAATAATAATTATTAATAATGTTAATCAATTAAAAAATAATATTAAAATATCATGAATTGTATTAACAAAATCTTGAACATCGTAGAGCCAAAAAGATATGAATTATGCTATTCTCATAATCTTTGACTCGTGTCACGCTACGAAAGGAAAGTGTTTCATGTGAAAATTGATCCGTCAATTATCCAACAAAAAAAAAACAGTGCAATCCAGTTTGCATGTTACTGGATATATGTATGTATCGGTGACTACAGAATAAGATTAGAATTAACAGACTAATAATAATTTATAGTTACGACATCAGTGTCACACGTAACGAAGTAGTCTTTATTTTATGCTTCTTATTATTATTATTCATATTAGATCTTAAATAATACCGTTACTTTAATTTTATTAGTATCCTTCTTAGTATTAATATTAGATCCCAATTAATATCATTACTTTATTCTTATGAATATCCTTGTTTTATTCTTGTTAATAAATTTTTAGTAACTTCTTTAAATTAGTTTAATTTTTCTTTCAATTTTAGAGTTTAATTGTTTATAATTTAACAAATTGCTGTTATAATTAGATTTTGATGGTGAATATGTTAAACATCTTTTTTTTAAATACAGAACCGGCATTGCATCGATGCCTAGGTTAGTATCCAGTGACGTGAAATGATGATTGTTGATATTTAGATTGAACCGTACCTTTGTTTATTATTTTGGTTGGATAAAAGTTTTTTATTAATGAAATTGCTTACTACCTCGAGCCGTGTACAACTGGAAAACCTCGTATGTTAAACGTGTCTAAAATTCACAGTGTAATGATCATTGGAGAAACATTTTGAACAAAAACCATGTTTACCGTTACTCACGGCCAGTTCGCAGATTGATTTTATTGACTTTGTTTACTTTGTGTTCATCACACAGAGATTATAAATACAATGGTTTGAAATACCCGTTATGCTTTTTGGTAAATCCCACAGAGTGTACATTTATATTTATTATCTCATTAATACAATTCTTTCTCCAATTTGAAAAATTAATTTTTGCTATAAAAGCTTGATTAAATCGAATTTTACTAGAAGTTTGCAGAATTTGTATTATTTTCATTCCGACAGTAACTATTGTGATAAATTTCATCTTCTTAATTGTAGTTTCATTAATTAATTTGACTCTAGTATTTTGTGGAGTTATGCTTTGCTAATTAAAAATAATAATAGATTTTTCTATACACAATCAACATTTATGTTATATTCTTTTTCATATTGTCATCAATATTTCCATCGTTAATATTTTGTTTGAAATACAGTCAATCCTTTAATTGTATTTCTTTGACGCACACATACCAGAAATATAGATTTGCAATTTTGTTATTATATAATATACAATTTTGTTATAAATTTCTCTTATTTAATATCTAAATTGAACAAACCAGAGGAAACTAAAAGAAAAATAAGTTAAATCGAAAATTGAAAATTCATTCGAAATGTTAATATTCATTATCGAGGATATTTCGCACTAAATATAGTCCATTATTCAATTGTTCTTTTTTTCTCAAAAACGTAACAATATTTTAAAATTGCAGTTTTGTTATTGGTTATCTTTCATTCAATATTTAAATCGAAAACAATAAAAGAGCAAAATGAAGAGAGAAAATTGAAGATCTGTTGGGAATTTTTCTAATATTTATTATTGGAATGTTTCGTTTCCAACATAGATTTGAGCACATTTCATTTGATAAGTGTTTCCTTCAAGATCATTATAGATCATTATTGGATAAGTGTTTGATTCAAATGAATTATTTTCAAATAGATGACATAAATAATGTAACTTAAAATGTTGAACTAAATTAATTAATTAACCGAGCTGTATTACGGTAACTTTAACTAAATTATATGCGTGAGACACTATGCTATAGGAATTTGTATTTCAGTTGCAGTTCGCGATGCTGATATGATAGAATTAGAAAAAGTATTTGATTAAATAAAAACTAAAATGAAAAATTATCTTAACTAGTACTTTTCAAATGATTTATTCGGATAATACTCGAGTCTGTTTCAAAATAGCCAATTCTATTTACAGGGAGGACCAATAAATTTGATCACCTTGAATATTTCCATTATTTGTAGTAATATGATAAGAATTATGCATGTATACAAAACTTGTATGCTATGGTAGGCGAAATATTGTGATGCAATCATTTCTGACATAGGCAAAGGTTTATCGAAGATTTCAAGGTCACCTTGATTTCTTTAAATGGAATTACCTAGCTTTTCTGCGTAAGTTCTGCGTAAAAATGTATTGACTTTCATATTATCCTAATCTACTGGTTAACGAGATATTATGGAAATAATTATACAAAACTTGTATGCTATGGTAAGCGAAATATTGTGATGCAATCATTTCTGACATAGGCAAAGGTTTATCGAAGATTTCAAGGTCACCTTGATTTCTTTAAATGAAATTACCTAGCTTTTGTATCGCGAATGGATAGAGTATCAAGTTCTGCGTAAAAATGTATTGTCTTTCATATTATTCTAATCTACTGGGTAACGAGATATTATGGAAATAATTTTCCATATGTGCTCACCATAATCAAGTTGAGGGGCATCAGTTCGAGCACCTACTATCTTCCAGGTAGTATGCATGTATTCAAAATTATTTCAATAATATCTTTTTAACTATTGGGATTAACACTAGAAAGACTGAAACTTAGTATATACCTATATTGCCCAAAAGCAGTCAAAATGACTGCATTCTGAAAGAATAACTAATGTGTAAAGAAAGTTTAAAATTAATTTTTAATATTTTTTATATTATTTACAGTTATATAACAAGTTATTAGTAAATATTAACAAGAAAAAAAATTTACTTTTCCTGGGCATATTGATGACACTTTCATTTTCATCATTGGTGATCGACTCTTCTTCTAATTGAAATTAAAAAGCAGTCAAAATGACTTCCTTGGGCAATCTAGTGTTAAGACATACGAAAGGACAATACATTCTTACGCAGAATTCGATACTCTATCGATTTACAATACAAGAGGCACATCATTCCATTCAAAGAAATCAAATAATCTTCAGAAACGGCTTCACCCGTATAAAATTGTTTACATCATATTATTTCCCCCTCTATAGTATGTATGTTTTGTATATAACTGTTTTTCATATAATTACAAACAACGGTGATATTCAAGGTGGTCAAAATTATTGGTTCGCCCAGTATAATTTCAAGGATGGCCAATTAAAAGGTTTTTCATTGAATATTTAAATAGAATAAAAGCAAAGGAAAAAAAAATAGAAAAAGTTAAAAACCCATTGGGATTAACACCTTTGCTTACAATATCGTCTGAGAGACGTGATGAAGATTCTGAGTTTAATAAAGATGTATATTATTAATTCCCTTTAAACCGAAATATAATTCTATTTTGTTGTTGTTAATGTACAGCCATTGGAGAACATATAGACATGCAATAGATATGAATTTTCTCCTTTTCCTAAGAAATTATGAACTACAAAGAAATTCTAATCACGAAAACCGTAAAATAAATCGTAAGGGAAGGGGTTAAGGGGTTAGTGGATTGGAGGTTAAGCGGTTTAAAGCACGTGGTAACGGTAGAAAAGTGGAGACACGTGACTCCGTTGTAAAGGGGCACATTAGTTGGAAATTACCCCGCGCGGAGGAATGCCAGGTACACCGAGAATCAAACGTACGCGGTTAGCCATAATTGCTTGGGATCATTCGGAATCATCACGTTGCCGGTTGAAGTAATTGAGACAATCAACACGTTGCGTCGGTACATAGTTTGTACAATAGAATAAAATTACATTTCACATGTACAGATTTAATAATAATATTAATCCCTCTCTATTGCATATCTAATCATCTCGAACCATATCAAATAGAAGTGTATAAGCATTTAAAAATAAAACGCAAAATGATTTTTGGAATCTTACGGAACAATTTAAAATAAACAACGTGAAGTGAATATGTATCGGTAAAATTACACAAAACAGACGTAAAATACGTATAATATATATATAACTAATATATGTAACATAAACTACAAAATGAACTATATAATCTTTATGAAACCATATAAAATGAACCACATTAAATGAATATGTCTTGTGAAAATTGCATAAAACAGCAATAAATGTGTAGAAGCTATGAAATAAATTATGCAAATTGTATGAAATCGATAAAAGACAACGAAGAACAACCAAAGTATAACCTCATTACTCGCGTATCGCAAAAGACTAAATACATTTGAAAATTTTATAAAAAGAAAATCAATTGTGGCTATCTTTCATTACGTTCGGTTTTAGTTTGTAGTTGGAGATTAATTACGAAATTCATTGCACTTTCGAATGCCTTGAAAGATATACACTCCATGCAGATGGCGCACACGGTGTGCAGCACAGTTGTCGCGGAGCGGTAATAAGCAGATACGAGCGAACAGGTGATTACGCGCGACAAAATTCAGCGAGCGTAATTGATTGCGTAACTGCGACTAGCCATTCGCGAGTCGTGACAATGCTCGATAGGAAAATTGAGTTGCGACCGAACGTGAATTAAACATCAAAGATTCAAATGGGCCGCGTGAAATATTCATAGCGGATGTCGGAAGTTCTAGCATCGAACGATCTTACAATACTTAAATTCCCATCGCTGCGACCATTCGGTTTCTGAGTGTCGTTAATTATTACAAGGGTGATTCAATTACAGTCGCGGACAAAATTAAGTGGACAGAACCTAAATTCTGAATAATCTCTATTTTCATTTATTGTGTTATAAATTTATTGCAGATGTTTAACATGAAAAATGTTTATACACAACGAAAGAATTTATTTAGTATGTAAAAGCATAAATATAATGTTTCTGTTAATATTTATGCATATTTGTTTGTATGGATGTCTTTGAGACCGTGGACAAAATTAAGTGGACGCAGAGGACATTCTGTGTTGGGACGGAAAAAATGTAAACAAACGTTTGACTCTCGCATTGTGCGGTGTCATTCGTCCTCGGTAGACATTGAACTTTTGTTTAAACAAGATTAGAAATATAAACCGAGCATGTCTAAGAGACGAGAAGAATTTCCCGTGCACCTGCGAAAGTTAATTGTTTCAGAGTGCAAAAATAAACTAAGTTATCGTAAAATGGCTGAAAAATACAAAGTTTCTACGACTACAGTGCATACAATTTATCACAAGTATTTACAGTATGATACTGTTGAAAATTGAATCGGTCGAGGACGAGAACGTAGCACAAATTCATACGATGATAGAAAAATTGTAAGAGAAACTCAACGTATTCCATCGATAACATCACGAAATATTGTTGAAACTCTACAATTAAATATTTCTTCAAGAACTGTGAGACGAAGATTAAAAGAAGTTAATCTGAAGAGTTGTTTAGCTAGACGCAAGCCACACATTAGTAAACTTCATAAAAAGAGATGTTTAGCTTTCGCAAAAAAATATGTGAATAAGCCATTATTATTTTGGAAAAAAATTATATGGAGTGACGAGAGCAAATTTGAGTCATTAAATTAAAAAAAAAGGGAACACGCGTATGGAGAAAACCGAATGAAGCTCTCAAGAAGCAGTATGCGTTGCCTACCATCAAACGTGGAGGGGGATCCATAATGGTATGGGGATGTTTTTCTTGGTATGGGTTGGAAATTTAGCACCCATCCATGGCATCATGAATGTAGATATGTTTGTTGACATTTTAAATGAAAATATGGAATGGTTAACCCTAAAAATGGATTTCGATGAGGGATGGATGCTACAACGGGATAATGATCATAAGCATACGGCGAAGAAAACGAAAAAATGTTTATAAGATTGTGGGATAGATGTTCTCTATTGGCCTCCACAAAGTGCAGATCTTGATCCTATAGAAAATTTATGGAGCTTATTAGATTCGGAAATACCATTAGGAAGACGTGATAATAAAACAGTATTTTTAAACGAATTGCAAATAAAATTTCAACAAATTGATCGAAGTTACCTCCAAAAACTTGTGGAAATCGTCCCACGACAATTAAGCAGTAATTAAAGCAAGAGGTTACAATACCAAATACTAATTGCTTATTTTCTAAATATTTATAAAGTGTCCACTTAATCTTGACCACCAAAAATTGTATACAAATTTGATTAATGATAATATATTCTATTATATTAACTTTTATTATGGATATTGTTGTTTATTTCATTAAAGTACACTTCGTTAACTTAAATGTACCGTACAATTCTAGTTTATTAAAATTATTTTTTAAATTGCGTTGATTTTTTGTTGATCATTAGACCTGTCCACTTAATTTTGTCCACGACTGTAAGTATGCCATCTGAAGTACTTGTAAACTGTTTAGTATATTAGATATTATGAATCGCGACTCTGCTCTTTCACGGTTCTGGGGTAAGTGCTGAGCGGTCTAACACAGTCCTCTTACCAGAAGACACCCCCGTGCCTTCCCCACTCCGTAGCCAGCTCCTTCAGGGTAGAGCAGTGATGGTATATGGTAGGGTTTGACTTTATTTGCTCGCGAGGACCGTTTTCCGAGGGCTACGCCTTCTCGACCCGGCCGCGCGTCTCGCTCCCCGTGGTCGCCTTCGTGCTCGGACGGACTCAGGGGCGATCATAACAGACAGATGAACGTGGCGCATAAGGGGCGACACTCGTTTCAATAGGTTTCCACATTACCATCGAGTTACTATTGTCAATGCGTTTTTTTTATTAGTGGTATCACCTGTAGGCCTATTCCACTATGTCACACGATAATTTCAGCGACTTCGACTCGTTTAGAAATGATCTAATTCTCTTCGAGAATCCCCTCACTGTCAAAATTGCAGATCAACCCCATTGGGTTTCAACGAGAACTGTGCGATCTTCAGCACGACATCTCTCTGAAAACGAGGGAAGAAAAACGAGCCGAATTCTTCAAAACGCTGGAAGAATCAAAGTACCCTATTCTTCGAAATTTTGCGACCCGAATATTCTCAATGTTTGGATCAACTTATTTGTGCGAAAGCTCATTTTCAACAATGCGTTATATTAAATCGGATCACCGTACACGTTTAAATGATTCTTCGCTTGCGTCGGCGATGCGAATATCCACGTCCAAACTTTCCATAGACCTTAACAATTTGCCAAGCACGTCTAAACGTGCACAAAGATCAAGTTGCTCCGGACCGTATTAAAATTTAAACAATAGAATTAAAAACTATTTTTAAAATTTATCTTATGAATTAATTTTTTTAATTAATTTTCTACAGCTATTGTCCGAAATTATCGTGTGACATAGTGGAATAGGCCTACAGGGGATACCACTAATAAAAAAAAACGCATTGACAATAGTACCTCGATGGTAGTGTGGAAACCTATTGAAACGAGTGTCGCCCATTATGCGCCACGTTCATCTGTCTGTTATGATCGCGCCTGAGCCCGTCCGAGCACGCAGGCGACCACGAGGAGCGAGACGCGCGGCCGGGTCGAGGAGAAACGTTCGGGATGAAACGCCAATCTCAATAAATTCACGAATCAAATTCATCATTGAACTGGCAACCCAAAATTAGTTTGGCGGGTAGAAATCGGCGACAACGGAGTCGACGCGTTTTTAGAATAAATTAAATCACACGTGTCGCTCAACAAGTTTCGCGAACGAACATCGGGTGAAAAATTAATAGCTACTGAGATATTCTCCATTACGGTTAAAACGCTTGCGTAATCGATCGATAAGTGCAACTGATACACGTTGAAGTGTTTCTTGAGACATAGCATAAGTAAACAACTTTTGAAGATCACTTCCTTGTGCACACTTCACTCGAGTGGCAATCATTTCGAACTGAATGGTTAACAATCGTCACAGAAGATAAGATACGTCTCGAGTGATACAATGTTAAACATTATGCAAGGACATTCTTATTCGTTGCACAAGTTTCTTGTTATTCATTGAAGATTTATATCTCGATAACTATTACCTTTTTACCCCATATGCCACTTGATTACTTTCTGTTTCGGAATGTTTTTAATCATTCTTATGAATTCAGAAAAAGAGAATTCGTAGCGCAGAAGCGAAGTTCTAAATTAAACAACGTTCGAACTTATACTAAAATAAAGACACACCATTTCCCGGTTAAACAAAAACTCTTGCTTCGGCGTAAAAAACTTGACGGATTACGAGGAAAAGCCGAAGCAAGGCGCATTGATTTATTCAATCAAAGGAAGTAATACATAATGTTGCGATGCGACCGAACTATATTAACGCGCGGTTTTTGTCGACCGTAAAACTCACTCGAGGTTATAAATCTCGAGATCCCGATTGGACACCGACTTATCACCCGCCAAACTAATTTTGGGTGACTGGATTCGTAGTGAGGAGCGATGGTTGCGTGAGACTTTGATTGCGTTGTTGAACGATGTTCTGCGACTGCTGTCTGAATGTAGAGTTGTGTTCTTTCGGAAGTTGAGGAGCGCCTAGGCTGCCTTCGTACTTGTAGGCGTTCCTCTGTTTTGGAGGTTTTCGGTGTCGCTGAGTAGAAATACGCCAATTGGTTCTTGCCGATGCATTTTCCCAATCGGCGCATTCTTTACGGATCATCACCACCCTTCCGTTACGCCCTGAGCGTGCGTTGTCTTGGGTAGAGTGGGGATGATACTTGCAAGACCGTGGAGTCCTTTGGACCTTCGACTGCGTCATCGGAATTCCTCGAAGTAACCCTCGGTAAAGGACGACTCTTCGGAAATTATTGGTTTATGACACGTCACGGCTATTGAGGAAGGACGGAAACGAAAGTTGGACGTCGAGTGGTCGCCAAATGTGAAAAAGGTCTTAATCTCAAAAATAGCCTTTTCGTCACGTCCGTATCATAAACCCTGTTGACGCGAACTCCCCGTACGCGTGTTCCCTTGCGATGGAACACATAAATTTCATTATGCGAAAACTCAGCATTTAGACCGCATTTTAGATAATCAACGCGGTTTCAGGGAATCAACGACTTAACCAATTACATACTAAATGGCCATTCTAATTTAAAACTAACAGAGCTCTCTTACCGTTTATCACCAGATCTCAACGCGCAGTGGTCCCTACAGTACAGTTCCACTGGAACTCTCTGGACAATTGCCGGCTTGCTCTTAGGACATTCATTCGCCGGCAGCACTACGGTTAGCCTTGCGATCCGTCCCAGCTTCGGTGTACACTGCAAAGGAGCTTCAGCGCTTCCAATGCCCTCGACTCTCAAATGTGCAACCGGCCTGGTAGGATCCAAGTCTTGCCGAACCGAGTGCACAACGTCCGAATCTCTCATTACCCGGGACCACTCGCGGAACACTCGAGGCCAATAAATTATCGCGGAGAAACCCGTGTTCGTCTCACACATTCCGTCAATCCCTTTTCTTTTCTTCCCAAAACACACTCTCCACTTCGCAACCGTCTCTACAACAACCTCACTCGTCAATCGTGACCAACGTGAATCGCTCGCAAGACTGGCGCATATACATCTACACGGTGAGACTATCGTCTTCCATCACGGTGAATACGATCGACATTACAAACTCGCGAACACTTTCTTGGAAGACATGGGAAAACATATGATTATGGCATGTAATGCAATAACTCAAGAAACATTCCCAAGTGTGTCACTTACACACATATCAATCGAATAAACACGTATGGGTCATTCCATGCCAACTCGATCACTTTTTGCAGGCACCATCGGCGATTTTGTTCTAAATGAAATATGTTGTAGTCCATGTGAACTTAGGGGAGGGGGGGGTCATCATTTTGCCGGTTTTGAATTTTTTTAAAAATGGCAGGCCTTCAAAGTTCTCAATTTTTACTCATTTTGGCGAAAACGGGCCTCACTCACGAATTTTTATATCAGGAACTGTATGTCCGACTGAGCTACATTATTTTTGTTTTATTCGGAAAGGATTGGGCTACTACGAAATAATTTTGTCAACCTTGGAAATCAACTTTATAACGTCGAAAAATTTAAACAAATTCTTTTTTTACGTTTTCTCCGATGACGGGCCCCAGTGATTTAAATTTTGAAAAAAATGTGGTTATATTCCCAGATTGTAATATAAAAATTTTTAGGATAGGTTAAGTTTTGGACCTACCTTGTATGCAAGTTTTCAACTTGTAAACATTAGAATTCTATGACTTTGCGAAAAATCGTAAATTAGAGCTAATGAGTTAATTACGGTTAATACGGTGAAATGGGAGAGAAAACAAACGATGAGTATTGCGCGTGCCTTTCTATTGGAAACGTTTGTGACCGGTTTCGCATAATTACGCAACTTACGAAATACTAAAAAATACGCCAACTTTCTATGGCATTTCATCGAGATTTACGCGTAAGAAGAATAAAAATGAGAAAGAAAAAACGGACACACATAAACCAACAAAGTTTTGTTTTTAATTTATTTATTGACTTGTTTAACAAGATACAGCATAATGAATTTGCAGGTGTGATAGAAGCATACTTGTTTAAATATATACATACATGCACACAATTCCACATATTTATACGCAAAATAAAGGAAGTAAGAAGAAATTAGGGAAAACAAAGCATGATTTATTAAGTACTTATATAAATATATAGAAAAGAAAGATACATTAGGCGTGCTTGATGTATGTAAATTTACACTAAAATAAAATAATGGAAGTAGTAACAGTGTCAAGATTTTACAAAAAATATAATTAAAACGTCAAATCATTACAAAATCGAATTACATAACAATGATTATAAAAATAATAACAATCCCAAATGTACTGTCAATGCAGTACATATAAAGTAATAAAATTGTCAACTCATTACAAAACCAAATTTATAAAAATAGTAAGAGTATCAAACCGTTGCAAAATAAGAATGATAAAAATAGTAAAAATGTCAAATCATAGTACGCAGATTAATATAAAAATAGTAAATATAACACAAATAATAAATTATTACAAATAAGATAATCAATATTACAAAATATCAATTTACTACAAATAAAATTAAATCATAACATAATGGTTGTAACAAAAGCCGTACCAATATCAGATCGTTACAAAATAAAAATGACAAGAATGTTAAAATTATCGAATCGATAGAAATAAAGTGATCAAAATATCGAGTCATTGCAAAAGCAAGTAACAAAAATTAGAAGAATTACTAGTACCATTATAATATACAATTACTTTATTTGCAGTAAGTAAAAGATGTTTAAAATCGATTGCATGTACGTCTAATTAGTAAATATTTTCTTTGAAAATTTCAAACCTAAGTGACATGGTCTGTTTTCTGATATTCAAAGTATTAATACATAGTTTCATTATACGAGATGAAATTGTTAATGAATAGATAGCGTAGAGGAAAAATAACTGTGTCTTATTCATCCAGGAACGAAACCTAACCTAATTTACGCGCGATCGAAAACTCACGTGGCTCAAAGTCAGTTGAATGTCATCCGGAATACAATTCTTACCTGTAACAAGGAAAATCAAGGAAATATTTATAATTTATTCTAATTTGAGAACGAATATGCACAAGTTCAAAATTAAATAAAAGACATATGGTCTGCAAATAAAATTGGAAATAAGATATAGATCGGATCTTAACTATGATGCATTTCAAAAAAATTTTTTAAAAATGAGGATCATTGCTTTCGACAATAGCTCAGTACTGAATTTATATTAAACTGGTCTCCCTAATATTATTATGCGGCATATGTATTTTTTCGGAGTTTTAGAGATTTTCATTTTTTTTTTGACGTGTGTTGAAAACTGATTTAATTATTTTTCTTATGTTGTAATTTTGTTCATTTATGGGTGCGTTAACACGACTGTGGCTTCCACCACCTTTTTTATCTATATTGTTCGTATCGTCCGTGTCTGCCGATCCAGAGTTGTAAATTACAATCCAAAAATTAAATGTGCAATCCCTTCGGGTATGATACTTGCTACGTTGCTTCCTGATTTATTTATAGTTTTCTTTTTTAAAGGTTTCTTTATATCTATGCGAGTCTATTAAATTTCTATAATACAACATGTGATCCTTCTTAACCTCTACCGCCGGAGTTTCATCAATATGTTAGCCTAATCCGAAAAATTCGAAAAAATACACGTTAATAACCATAATAAGATAACTATTATAATAAAGAAATGTGGTCACCTGATAACTTTAATATAAAATCAGCAATTCTATGTTTCCGGAATTATTAAAAAATGGATTTACGGTATTTCATAGATAAAAGTCCACAACATGGGTCTGCGCAGGGTCGTTTATACGCGAGGGATATCATTGTTTGAGGTTTGCCAAACGTAGAGAAGGACAGCCGACCTCGAGAGGCCCGGTCACCGAGAAATGTAAACATAACTACATTTCATCGGTAATTGTCCCCAATGACTCCGACATAATTGTCCCTGAGATATCCCCACTACTGCGGGGTGTACCCCCTTGAGGAGGTCGTGAAGCTCGAGAGGCCTCGGTCGCCGAGAAATATGGCACCATGCGGCTCGGGTATATCGGTAAGACCACACTAATCCGAATCTCCAACTTCTTTATTATTCATTATTTTTTTATGGGACTTCGATGACCATATTTGTGGCATTTTTCTAATAAAAATCATACCAAATATGATATAATTCCGATGATATTTACTTGTGTAATAGACGATTAATGTTTCGGGCGCGAGGAAGGATAGTGATATTACTTATTTTTTATGAGACTTTTTCTAATAGATTTATGACATTGTTCTGATTGAAATGATACCAAACACGATATAATTCGGATCATATACAGGTGTATGGTCATTATATATAGGTCAGGTACATAACGTCGGTGAGACAACAGTATTGCAATGACGACACTTTTTCATTTTTAATTAATCTTTTATGAGACTTTTACTATCATATTTGTAATATTTCTTTGATCAAAATTTTTCTGATTATACATACATATCTATTTTTTTAAATGACGATGGAGTAAGTTTTGGTGACAGACAAAGAGAGTAAATGATAAAGACATTAAAGACACACTCTCTTGACTGGGACATTTCGCGACTTTGAAAACGGGCAGAACCTTAAAAGTGTTCAACTTTATATGCGTATAACTTTTTAGCTAATGAATTCTGCGCATTAAGATTCTCATTTTCGGCGTTTTCTCGTCGAAATCTCTAAGATTGTATAAAAAAAAACTTGAAAAAAAGGAGTTCTCCAAAACGCAGTTAACCCTAGAGTAGTCGCGCCTTATTTTGTGACATAAGAGGTCGCGCGCGGTCTGTGAGACCGCAACGAACATTAATCATAATGTTGAAGGTGTTTTAATGTTTAAAGTCTTTAACAAAAAATAATGATGTATTTTTCATTAAAAAAATTAAATACAGCATCGTTCCACAAAAATTTCAACTATAAACAGAAATTCAAAATTAACCAAAAGTATATTCTTTGACTAAAATCTTGCTTCACTCTCTTCCAAAATGCATTGGAGACGCTGCTGCTCCTTCTCGTATGTGTACTTCCCCATATCACAAACTACAATGACAAAAGCATATAACACCAGCGGGCGTGCGCGGTGTTACAGACCGAAAATGCCTACAACTTATACAAATGGCAATAACTAATCAGTTGATTAGAAGTTACGTTTGTGAGGTTATAATAGTCAGCTAGACCGAGAATGCGAAATGAGGGCACAATAACAATTGAAATATGCTACAACAAATGACGGTGCGGTCTGTGAGACCGCGCGCGACTACTGGCGAGTTAAACCCCGCGGCGCGCGGCGCCGCACAGTGGTCCCGATCGAGAAATACGGGGACATTTTGGTATAACTCTTCAACTATTAAAGATATCGAAGTGAAATTTGGAGTGAAGAATATTAACAAGAATTCATTTTTAATAGTGTAAAATGTAATATACTTTATGTTTATTTAATAGCCTTTCTTGCAATTTTTAAATATGTGTACAAGTATAACAAATTTTAGCACTTTTTTTTTTTAAATAAACAGTTTCAAATTAATTAATTAGTTAATAATACTCTTCTACTTGTTTAACGAATCGCTAGTTGAGTAAACTTGTTTCTGTATTTTCCAGAATCTCCAGGTAAGATTTAAAAATTCACAAAGTCTATGATACCTGTATAAAGCACAAATTAAAATATAAGTAATAATAAATACAATAAGTTTAATTCGTGATCTGTTGCGAATTATGTGACACAGAATTAAATTAATTATTCTTACCTTCTCTGTTAAAAGTTTTTATTTAATTATTAGTTCCTCAGCCTCCGAATTCAGGGTTTTAGGTTTTTTATTGTTGGACTTTATACGCAAGGAAGATATATATGGATCAGAAGTTAGTAATAATCTATGAAATATATCTTCATTTGTAGCAGTGCGTGAAAATTTTCGGCTTTTATTACTTCTATAATTTTTAAAATCTTTATGTCTCTTCTCTAAGGCCTCTTCAGACAATTGACCAATTGGCACTAGTGCATGTTTTATTATCTCTTTCCCGTGAATTAGTATTTTATGTACCGAGGCCGGCATGTAATACCAGCCATAAAGACTTACACAATACTTTGCTGTATTGTAGGCATAGTTTTGAAATTTATCTACGTCTATTTCGTACGAAGATGAAGTGACTTGTAATATTACGTGAAATTTTTTAACGAGTAGTGCATCTATCCCTGTTATGCTGGCCGTAAGTTCTGGATTTGGAAAAAATCTTCTTGCAGTATTTCCATCATTCGTCGAACCCCATCCTTGCTTCTTGAATGTGTTTTTTTTTCTCTCATTTCGAATTGTTTTCAAAGCAAGTGTATTTGCACTCCATTTTTTGAAGGGAATATTATAAGAAATATGTAACAAAAATTCGAAACATCGGATCCACGCATAGAGAGTGGATAATCCAAACGAATAATTGTTATCGTTGCAAATTTTTGAATTTATGTTATCGAAATCATTCATTTCAGTAGGAGTAGCATCACAAATATAACACCGCATTGCGGATTTTGTATTTGTAAGAGCATTACAAATCTTGTTATCTACCATTGTAAGAAGCATTAAGTATTCAATTTGTACATTATTTATTTTAACTTGTTTCAAATTTACTATTTCGTTTTTAATGCTCGTGATTTCTTCATCTATAATTTGTTGCGTTTCTTTAGTGAATGTAAATTTAATCGGGCGACAATACCATGGAGATATATGCACAGCGAAGTTTAAACAATGATAATTTGTAAAAATGGACGAAGGTGATTCCGATTCTTGCAGGATTATATAAAAGAAAATATGCTGAGAATAGTCCACTTTGTAAAATTCTGGGAATATTCGAGAGTCAAAAGATATTCCTTGTGAATTACTAAGAATTTTTAGGATTTTCCCCAATGGAGTCAGCATTAAATTTCTTTTAAATAACAAACAGTAATGTGTAATTGTCAGTGATAATTTGCAATTTAAAGATATACTTTTCATTTAAAAAAAAAGTGGTGGAAAAATATTGAAAAGAGTCGTCAGGACATGTTAAAGAAAGGAACCAATTTCTTCCATGAAAAATGCTATCTTCAAAACATCCAACTTTAACTGTCGATAACAGTAACAATTTTTATTGCAGTTTATTAGTTTTTCCTTTTCGAGATTGCTGGAAATTGAGAAAGCAAAACATATTCAACAGACATCTATGCGAGATAGTTGATTTTTTGGCAAAATGTCCCCGTATTTCTGGATCGGAACCACTGTGCGCCGTATCCTGACGAACGACCGCGCTAGTGGAAGAGCACAACTGGCGGCAACTCATGTCCGCCGTAGATATTTCGCTTTCCGGTTCGGAAAAAACGTCGATATTGTAAACTTCAAAGGGGGGTTCCTCAAGATAAATGTCTGCTCTATCGCGTGATATAGTTCGATTTTACGTTGGATCTTTATTTTTTGAGATAAATTCAAAAATATCACCAAAAATTGGTGCAAAGATGGTGTCTCTCCGTCTTTAATAACTGTTTAAACACGTTTAAACATTCATAATGTATTAGTATTGGATATCACTGTATTCGGGAAAGTGTACAGAATCTTTTGCTGCAAAGAACAATTCAATATCTTCTATAATAACATCACAATATTTGTTTAAAGTTGAAAAATAGGTTTTTTTTTCAATGTCATTTTTCTCAAAAAATGTGCGTGTAAGAGAAAAAGTAAGGGCAGATTCGGAATCTGCGCGAAAAAACTATATAGGAACCACCCAACGGTAATTGCGAAACATAAGAAAATTGAAATTTCTTGGACAGTGGTATTTAAATAATGTCTAGACCAAGTAACAAATATTGAAATGCGAGAACTGCGACAGATAAAAATAAACAATCCTTTTCTACTCGTAACTATTATCAAATCAATATCATAGCTATTTAGTGGACCTTGCCGCGCTCCACTTACGCTTAAACATATAATTACCCCCTGCAGGAAGTGCATAAGCTGCAGAAACATACGGGAACGTAACATTGCCGCAAAAGAACTGCTAATCCATCCAAAACAAAAACAAAATGGGAAATGTAATAGATTTCTTAAACCAGTATGCCTACTAAATAGAATCTACATTTAATATCAAAGGGTATAGCCGGATAAGATGGTCAAAAGTGCCCTTGAACCGAATTTTATCGACGATGGATCATTCGATAGGGCATCAAGAAAAACCATACTGTGCAAAATTTCAACCCTGTATCTCTATCGGGAGGGTAGTTATGGGGTAAAATCGAAAAATCAGTTTTTGGCCTATTTTCCCTAGTTAATGGTGTTTAGAAATTCTGGTAAAAATCTGACACGTGTCAAGAACCCAAATGCATACTTTGCAATTGGTTTAAGATTTTTAAATTGAAAATCCTGCTTGTAAAAAATCAAAAACCTCAAAAAAATTGAAAAAATGCAGATTTCTCATGGAAGTTCTAGAGTGACTAACTTTATATTTTTACAGTACCGATATATTATTATAAGTATTATATATAAATTTTTTCAAATTTTTCGGTTTCTTGCGCAGTTGTTAAAAAAAAAACCGATTTTTTCGCTAGTTCTTCAGTGAAAAACTAAGCTAACCTTCAAATTGTAACATTTTATTTATTCTGTAAGCCTATTGGACACTGATAGACCTTGAACATTTCACAGAAATAATTAAAAAGTGCAATGAACTTGATTAGTATTCTGCTATGTCATCGCATAACATCTGAAAATATTAACCATGTTACCAACAGCTCGATTGGGTCAGTGCATTAGGCGCTCGACTGTGGACATGCTTATACTAGGTTCGCGCCCGGCATAAGTCTAGTTTTTTTTTATTTAATCAATTCTTTTTTTTTTCTAACTTTTCTTATGACAATAAACTACGATAGATGAACGAAATGAGTGTGTGCTCTGTAGAACAGAGAATATGAGAATCTGAGAATCTGTCCTGTTGAGGGAAAACGGGTTATAGATATATGAGTGCTAACTTGAACGGTAGGGATTTTGGGAATTGTAAGGGCTAGAATGATAAGGTCAGAGTCACTGATATATTATTGATATAAGGGCAAAAATTAATACTACAACGTCACATCGGTTCTCTGTCTTAAAGCAGATACCGTAGGACGAATATTTATTTTCCAAGCCAGGTCTCTTAGACCCAAAGGCCTCGGTAATAAAAGACCCAAAGGCTATGTGTTTAGACGCAGATAGAGTGAAGGGCCGTCAGCCCAACTAGCATGGGTCCTGTTGCATTTTCGTTGCAGTCGTGCTCTCAGTTGCTTTTGAAAAGGCTCAGAGAACACTTCTCTTGCAAAGTTCAAATCTAACACAACGCATTTTTATTTACAATCCTGCTTCCTAGAAAACCAATATATATATATATATATATATATATATATATATATACATTTATATATATATATGTGTGTGTGTGGGATTAGGACCCCCCAGACCACAAATACCGTAGGAAATTAGGAAGAAGGGGGTAGGGTTCCGTGGGTGAGCGCGTTAGTCGATCGGCTAGCACCGCGAGGGCCCGGGTTCGATTCCCGACGCCTTCCTTTTTCCTGAGACCCTACACTTGGGGGCTCGTCCGGGATGGGGGGAGCACCGATCACCGCACAATGGCGACGATTACGGACGAAGACGAAAACAAAGCGTGCGTAGCGAAGAGGTCGCACGTAAGCGAAGCGAGAAAAAAGTGCGAATTGCGAAAACACGAGTTACGAGACGAGTACGAGAAGTTGTGTTGATGGCGCTGAGGCCAAACATACACAAAAAGACGATGACGCTGTTATGAACATGCGAGGGCGAATGTCTTTGCAGGACGGCCGAGTGTGGGATTAGGACCCCCCAGACTACACATACCGTAGGAAATTAGGAAGAAGGGAGGAGGGTTCCGTGGGTGAGCGCGTTAGTCGATCGGCTACCACCGCGAGGGTCCGGGTTCGATTCCCGGCGCCTTCTTTTTTCCTGAGATCCTACATATATGTATACTATGGATACGGTATTGCCATAAGCCAGGTACACAGCTTTTTGTCCCGAATTGAACAGTAGATTTGGATGCCAGCGCCGTCTATCGTTCGACCGGTGTACTGTACTCCTCTTCACCCCGTGATCCTCTATACATCGCCATGTGTTTGCGTCCCTCTAGATGGCGCTGCTTTCAATCGAGTTGATTGGATGTCACCGACACTTTTTATTTCGTAACGTGTCAATGACGTCCAATCAACTCGATTGAAAGCAGCGCCATTTAGACGGACGCAAACTCATGGCGAAGTATAGAGGATCACGGGGCGAAGAGGAGTACGAGGGGTACAGTACACCGGTCGAACGATAGCGGCGCTGGCATCCAAATCCTACGTTCGATTCGGGACATTTCCAGACTCGGAATACCGTATCCGTAGTATATATATATATATATATATATATATATATATATATATATATATCAGTGGGTCTCGCAGTCCCCCTGCATCCCACTGTCGAAAATCACTACCATCTCCTGATGGGCGAACGGTATGTGTGTAAAAAGTAGAAAGTGTTGAGGTATTGTGCTAAAGTAAAAAGGAATCTCAATCTAAAATTTTCAAGAAAGGAGTTCTTTCACTTTGCCATATACTTTCTGGTACAAAAGTACGTAAAAAATTGACACAATGGTTTAAACAAATAGAAGCTACACTCTTTCAAATATGCCGAGGTCTTTATGGCTCAGGGGTTTCTGTTTTTTTTTGTCGATTTGAAAGAAAACACTTTGGGGGAAAATTATGAAATAATGTATGCACAAGGTGTCCTATTTCAATAAATTCGTTGGGTATTTACGAAACGGTTGGAAATTTCGAAAAATGTTTCAAACGAAAGTGGAATATGTTTGTAGCACAAATATGTATATTGATGTAAGTATCTTTTTCATGGGATGAATCGTTCTGGACATTTAGAAAAACAATTATTTGAAGTATCGAAGTTTCGACGTCTTGGAAGTGCACGAAATTTCAAAGTCGTCGAAACGTATTAACCCGACTAGAAATTCAGTTAGGCATGCCTAAAAACGAATGTGGACCTAATGCGGCAAGACTGGGGTACGCTTAAGTTGGGCATTCCTAACAAATGCCACATACGGTCCAAATTCGGATGGCCGGGCGCACGCCTAGATTGGATATTCCTAACAGATGCCACATATGGTCCGAATTCGGATGACCGGGCACATGCCTAGGTTGGATATTCCTAACAGATGCCACATATGGTCCAACTTCGGATGACCCAGCGCTTACCTAGGTTGGATATTCCTAACAGATGCCACATATGGTCCAACTTCGGATGACCCAGCGCTTACCTAGGTTGGATATTCCTAACAGATGCCACATATGGTCCAACTTTGAATGGCCGAGCGCACACCTTAGTTGGACATTCCTAACAGATGCCACATACGGTCCAACTTCGGATGGCCGAGCGCTTGCCTAGGTTGGGTATTCCTAACAGATGCCACATACGGTCCAACTTCGGATGGCCGAGCGCTTGCCTAGGTTGGGTATTCCTAACAGATGCCACATATGGTCCAACTTCGGATGGCCGAGCGCTTGCCTAGGTTGGGTATTCCTAACAGATGCCACATATGGTCCAACTTTGAATGGCCGAGCGCACACCTTAGTTGGACATTCCTAACAGATGCCACATACGGTCCAACTTCGGATGGCCGAGCGCTTGCCTACGTTGGGTATTCCTAACAGATGCCACATATGGTCCAACTTCGGATGGCCGAGCGCTTGCCTAGGTTGGGTATTCCTAACAGATGCCACATATGGTCCAACTTCGGTTGACCCAGCGCTTACCTAGGTTGGATATTCCTAACAGATGCCACATATGCTCTAAATTCGGATGGCCGAGTGCATGCCTAGGTTACAGATTCCTAACAGATGTCACATATGGTCCATCTGTGGATGGTCGAGTGCACGCGACTCGAATAAAAATTGCGAATAATTTTTATTCGTTGCGTTATTCGACTACATTTTTATTCGAATAAAAATGTAGTCGAATAACGCAACGAATAAAAATTTATTCGCAGTTTTCATTCGCTCAGTTATTCAAATGAAATCTTATTCGAATAATGTCCAACTCTGTCTGGCGTCGACCATAATCTATGGTCCATATATTTTTTTTCTTAAGTACTTCCATTGTAGATTAGCATCGAAACACACAATATATTTGCTAAATAAACACAAACATTTTATTGTGAAACAATATATATTGTGGAACAAATATTTTTCCATGATAAACATAAAATATTTCCTGCATATTTAAAAAAAAAATTCTGTTTCTATTATTAAATAAAGATTCGTTTTATAACGACAAAAAAATATTTTTTTCATAATATGACAAATATTATCTGTATGTTAAAAAAAAAATTCTATTTCTAATATTACATAAAGATTCATTTTATAATAAGAAGAAAATATTTTTTTCATAATATGAAATAAATATTATCGGTATATTAGGAAAAGATATTCTATTTCTAATATGAAATAAAGATTCATTTAATATTTAGAAAAAAATATTTTTCTCGTAACATGAAATAGATATTTCTTGCATATTTAAAAACAAATATTTGTTACTTAATATAAAATAAATATTGTATGTATATTTAAATATTAAAAAAAAAGGTTGAATCCCTTTTTAATATAGTATGAATATGTATACAATATTTTGTGCTACTAGGGCGATGAGTAGACTGAAGAATCGGGTAACTCGGAACAGTTTCAAATTTTTCCGAGCGCAACCGAGACTCGACGCCGGGTTACCATGGGGCCATAAAAAAGACAAACAGAGCTAGGCCTAAACGAAGTCGATTATCATTTTCCGTATTTCTTGTCGGATCTTAATGGAAGTACTTTTTCCTAATATTTACCGTGTAACAAAAAAGCGTTGTTTCAAATTATTGGTATAAATTATATTTTCTCTGCAATTCTGACTGATTGCAATTTCTCACATAACTTTCTAACATTTTCAATTCGTTTATGTTCAACTTATAGTTCAATACAATATCTGTACGTATTCAATTGCGGACGCAATAATTAGATAACTATTGGTCTACAGAATCGTTTGCTGCAAAGAGCAATTCAATGTCTTTTATGGTAACTTCACAATATTTGTTTTTAGTTAAAAAATAAGATTTTTCTCAGAGTCCAAAAGCTGTGCGTGTAGGAGAAAAGTGAGGGCAGATTCGGAATCAGCGCAAAAAACTCTATCAGAATCACCGGATAGTAATTGCACAACATAATAAAAGTTAAAATTTAGCAGAAAAATCATCGAGGGGTTTCTTCGCCGACTTCGAATACATCCACGAATACTTTGACGAATACATTGACGAATAAATCCACTAGAAACGGTCCGAATACTATCGCGTTTCGTCTTATTTGAATCGGAAGAACGCCACGAACTGGTTCGTATCACTTCCACGAAAAAATTATGACAATCACAAAAGTTTATCAGTTCACTTGTCAGTGGTGTCATGTCGATATACCTGTCTGGCCCTCGGGTTGTCCACCCGTGTTTATTGCACCGCTTGGCCACAGCTACAGGGGCCTTCGTCGCCTCGACGTTCCGGCAGAATATAATCAAGGAGTACGCCTTGCACATTTTCCAAAATAACAGAGACTAATAGCACCGAATTACCCGTTGTAACAATATTTCCAGAAAGCTGTTACTCTCCGTTAAAACTTTTAGCATTTTATTAACCTATTGTCCACATTTGGTAACCAGATGTCAAACTATCGTCGAGTCCTTTATTTCCGCTTGCTTTATTCGAATCAAGGCGCTTTTCTGGTTTATTGCCTGCTACGGTACTCCCTTGGGACACATTTTTCTTATGAATTTCTAATGAGTTATAAATCATGTAGCAACTGTGCGAATACTTATTGCTCTTACATTTCGGACAATATTTTGTTTTTTCTGGATAACTTTGTAAATTATTCAACCAACTAATACGTACGGTCAGACGGTACGGAGACTCGCCATTAACATATAGTCAGGTATCGTCCCACTCCTCCTTCCGGGTAGGCGTCCTTTAGAGCTACAGGAAGGGGCCTGAACAATCGAAGGTGTCCTGATTGCGAATTGAAAGGTTCGGCAGGAACGAATTAGGGCATTAACGCCCTCTCGTTTTTAGAGGACCTCACGGACATCGCGTTAAGACTGGAAGTCAACATTACTCAGTTCAGTTCCTACACTAGGACCGTGACTACTGTCCAGTTCTTCGCATAGTCTGACTATCTTTCAATCAGTTTCACGCCCTCAGCATTGCGCCTTTCTTGTCCAGCGATCGGGACAAGGCAAGTTGACGAAACGCGATTCTTCGAACACGAAAATACTCGCTAGCGTTCAGTGAACCGGCTACTCAAAATTATTTTGACGGTTTGTTAATACAACAACATTCGCGAGTCGACGCGTCCGCGGTCTAATTTAGACACTAAACTAGATTGTTCTAGTCTAGAACAATCATCCGCGCGTCATTAACGAGTGTATAGACTGAAAAGTGAATTAACATAAATTGTTTTCCGCTACGATGTCGGATGACATGCGAAATTTGAAAACTCGCGAACTCACACGTCTCAGAGTACAACGACTTCGTAAGCGTCGTAAATTATTAAGTGATCAGCAATGCACAGAATTTATAAATTCGGAAGCAGATGCGATAGTGATGTTGGAAAATAGTGAATCAAGAATCTATGCAGAACGTGGGAGCGAAAATTCAGATAGTGTCGTGTCGGATGTTGTACAAGTTTCACAAGTTGATCGTAATACACCACAAGTAATTAATGATGATATTGTGTCGTCAGAGGGAGACGAGACAAGGGAAGATACAGGACATAACAGTGGAAATAATCATACAGAATCTTTTATACATTATCAGAATACAAGCGCTAAGACGACAGAAGTAACTGCAAAGAATTGTCAAGAAAGTGGCTTTAATGACATACGAGATATACGCGAATGGGCTCTCATGGATCCGCCAATACCACATACTCGACTAGAAATATTGATGGACATATTAAGGAGACATTCTTATCCTAATTTACCTAAAACAGCCAAGACATTTCTAGATACAACATCCACAAATTATATCACCGAAAGCTTTAATAACACCAATGATGAGTTTGTATACTTTGGGATAAGTAAAGTTCTGGAGAAATGTGTAAATCCAGAGATGCATAAAAGTAGTGATATACCACTAATGTTCAACGTTGATGGTTTACCATTATTTAAGTCGAGCAGAGTACAGTTTTGGCCAATTTTATGTAAAATTTTTCATGATCCTGACGTTTATCAACCATTTCCTGTTGCCGTTTATTGTGGACATGGAAAGCCAACCAATATGGAACGATATTTGGAACAATTTATAGACGAAATTAACGATCTGCAACGTACTGGCATTGCTATAGATAATAGAACATTTTCTATATCTATCAAAGCTTTTATATGTGACAGACCTGCGCGTTCGGTTGTGAAATGTATTAAGGGTCACGCAGGATATTGGGCCTGTGAAAGATGTACGATACGTGGCAAAAGATATAAAAACCGGATCATTTATCCATTTATAAATGGTAAGAAAAGAAGTGATTTATCATTTAGACATCAAACTAATGCACAACATCATATAGGAATATCTCCTTTGCTTCGCTTATATCCGAAAATTGATATGATCAGTCACTTTTTGTTGGACTCTATGCACTTATTATATTTGGGAATTATGAAAAAACTATTACACTACTGGATAGATGGAAATGTGAAAAGGTTGAAGCTGAGTGATCGTGCTAAGGTGCAATTATCAAATTTACTAAAAAGAATAAAAGTACCTGCTGAATTTCAACGAACGACTAGATCACTAACAGAGTATCATAAATTCAAAGCCACTGAATACCGATTTTTATTGTTATACGCAGCTCCTGTTATCTTCAAAGAAATTTTACCAACTGACATATACAAACATTTATTACTCCTACATACTGGTTGCAGAATCTTATCGTCTAAAGAATTAGCCGTGAATAAATGTAAATATGCTAGATTGTGTTTAACGAAATTTGTGACCAAAGCACCATTTATATATGGAAATGAATTTATGATTGGAAACGTACATAATTTGATCCATCTTGCAGATGATGTTAAAAATATGAACTGTTCTCTGTCCAATATTTCCAGTTTTCCATTCGAAAATGCTCTAGGAAAAATGAAACGACTTCTTCGAAATGGAAATAAGCCTCTCTCTCAATTATGCCGTAGATTGAATGAAATGTCTCATATTTGGAACGAAAGAGCTGATACTCCGCCTACAATCCAAATTACTAGACTATTAAGATCAAAAGAATTAGAGAATAAAATACTAGTTAAACGAGTTCAATATAAAGAGGCACTACTAACCACTACATTTCCCAATAATACAGTTTTATTGAATAGCAATGAAATCGTACAATTAGATAGTATGTGGTTATCCCCAAACGATGACGTAAATCGTATCAAAATTACAGGAAAGATATTGAAGAAGAGAGAGGCACTTTATTCCTATAATGCTTGTAATTCACATCATCTCCAAATATGGAATGTTAGCGGTAGAAATACGAACACTATAATGTGTAAAATTACCGATATTAAAAGCAAAATGGTTCCATTTGATTTCAGTGATGGGGTTAGAGAACAAATTTTGGTAATGCCTCTACTGCATATGTGAAGTGCATACAATATCAAAAGCATAACGTATATTATTAAAAAATATATCTATTACGATGTAATATAATTATTAGTGTTTCAATAATGCTACAGTCAGAATTGGGCATGTTAGAAAAATACTCCCTCAAATAATGACGACTAGGGGTAAACATCGGCAACGACGGGCCCCGACAGCGTGGTGCCGCGACGGTCGTAAATTGTCCCGGGCCCTTGAAGACGTCATCGAGGAAGGGGACTTTTGAAAATTTAAGATATATGTTTTGTAGATCTATGTTAGTTATACGCATGCTGAAAATTGCATCGAAGTCGGCTAACGCAGGAATAAAAGGCACGCATCGAAAGATGTACGATTCTGTGGATTTTAAGCAGAGACTGATCAAAAGTATATTGTGTATATATATATACAAACGCATACAATGTAACCATATATATATATATATATAGTTAGACGTCGACCGATCAAATCGGCCGACTGTGTGGTTACATTGTATGCGTTTCGTTGGTCCGTAGTCGTCCAAAACGGTTAAAATCGGCTGGTGAAATCGGATGGACTCCAGTGAGACCACTTCGGTCTTCTTCGGGCGACTTCGGCCTACATCGAGCTCTTTCCTCCCAATTCCCCTGATCTAGCAACTGTGAAATGGGATAGTGTTCTGGCGACACTGCATCCAGTGTGAAGTGTGACTGCACCATTAGTTCTTTCAAACGCTCTGAAGAAACGAAACGTGTCCGACGAGAGAAAAGTTTACCAGTGAGTGCAACGTGTTTTCAAGAATGGCTGAAATAACAAGAAATGGTCTCAGGCGTAAACATCAGAAAAAAATAGTGGATAACAAAACAAGTAAGATACTTCAATTTTTAATCATTAATTTTTTGCAGTTTTTTTAGAAAGTGTACCTTTTTAATTGTAAATGCCATTATTTTGTTCTGCTATTCAGTGATTATAATTTATCAATCGACGCAATCATTTAAATCGTCAAAAAATAAAACGATGCATTAAAAGTTTTAGATGAGACAGATTCAGAGATGAATTCTGATACTGTAGAAGACGTCGAGTTCAGAAAGGATAAAAAAAGGAGAAAGATACCACGTGGGAAGAAAGTGATGAACACGGGAAAAGTAAAACGGACAGTTGCCTTGACAGAAAGCTCGGATAGCAACTTTGATTGTAATTCACCGCCGCCGACATTCTCAAACTCAGCGCACCAATCCACATCTGTACAGCCGACATGTTCATGTCAAGAAGAAATAAATTCATTGAAAAGTAATTATGCTAAACTATTAGATAAAGAAATTATTTAAAACAATAAATGGTTCGTCCATTCAATAATGCTTTATAGGCATTTTTACAACCATAACATTTAAATTTATTACAGATTACTTTGAAACAAAATTCACGCAACAGAACGAAACAATGGACGCCAATTTTAAATCGCTGGTCGTCCAAGTAAGTCAACTGGGTAGTCAAATGATTGACCTAAAAACAACCCTGAAAGTGCTGACGGAGAAAACGATCGGTAACGGTGACAATTGCGATTTAACGTCCGATTTTGAGGATAATTGGAGATTTCTTCCGTGTCGTACGATGGAAGAGTTCAACAAATTCGACGAAAGGATTAAAGGGGAGATGGATTTTCGTCAAAAATTAGTAAGCTTTTATACTGTTCTATTTTTTCATATTTATTTATTTATTATATGTAAGTAAAACAAGAATTAATTCTATCGTAAAATTTTTTGTAGGCACATAAATTAATCAATATGGTTAACAAACGTGCAACAATCGTGCGGAACGTGGGCGAAATGTTACGGTTCTGCTTATCCCGAGAACTCGCCCTAAAATGCAACCCGGTGAAGCAAGCCGATGGAAAATTATTCGTATTTGTCAATACGAATCTTTACAATGTTGTGAAATGTATGTTTCCATTTTCCATTTATAAGATTTGTATTAATTGAATTATGAAATAATCTAATGAAATTGATTTTTTATTCCAGCTACGCTGCTGTCCACCTTTTCGAACAATACGAATCCATTAAACGAAAGCGACATCATCAAAGTTGTAGCAACCGTCTTACATCATTGTAGAGATTGGGAAGGAGGGCGAGTTAAACGCCAGACGAAAGGTGCTGTAAACATTCAAAACGCGAACGAGGATACTCTACCTTCAGATTATTCATTTATACAGTGAGTGTAAATATAGGTATTCGTACGCCCTTTAGAACAGAATAACTTTTTTATAATTGTACCAAACAACCTGATTTTTATATAACACGGTCCAACAGCCAAAAAGCCTTTTTGGCTGATTCCGAATCTGGCCTTAATTTTTCTCCTAGACGCACAGTTTTTGAGAAATTTGAGTTAAAAAAACATTTTTCGACTTTGAACAAATATTGTGATGTTATTATAAAAGATATTATAGTGTTCATTACAGCAAAGGATTCTCTAGACTTTCCCGAATCCCGTGATGTTCAATAGTAATACATTATGATTGTTTAAACATATTTTTTAATTTATCCGAAAAAATTAGGGCCCTGCCGAAAATCGAATTACACCACGCGATAGAGCAGACTCTTATCTTGAGAAATCACCCTGTCAGGTTTCAATCATCGACGTTTTTACCGAGCCAGTCAGTAAAATATCATCGCGGAACACGAGTCGCCGCCAGTGGTGATCTGCCATTACCGCGGTCGTTCGACGGGATACGGCGCGGCGCGGCGTAACAGCGATGCAGTCGCTTTGACAGAGCACCACTTGCGGCGACTCGTGTTCCGCGATGATATTTTGCTTTCTAGCTCAGTAAAAACGTCGAAGTTCGAAACCTGATTGGCTGGTTTCTCAAAATAAAAGTCTGCTCTATCGCGTGGTGTAGTTCGATTTTCCGCTGGACCCTAATTTTTTCGGATAAATTAAAAAATATCATCAAAGAAGGGTGCAAAAGTGGTGCATCTCCGTCTTTAATGTTTGTTTAAACATGTTTAAACAATCATAATGGATTACTATTGCACATCACTGGATTCGGGAAGTCTAGAGGACTTTTGCTCTAAAGAATATTATAATATCTTTTATAATAACATCACAATCTTTGTTCAAAGTCGAAAAATGTTTTTTTTCAAACTCAAATTTCTCAAAAACTGTGCGTCTAGAAGAAAAATTAAGGCCAGATTCGGAATCAGCGCAGCAAACTCTATAACAATTGTATAGTGAGAATCGAAAGATCAAAAAAAAGTTTGAATTTGTTGGACAGTGTAATCAATTACAAGCAGTGGTTTACGAAGTGATATGCACAAAAAATTTTCCAAAAATTATAATTTACAAGGTTATTAAAAAAAGGCATTTGTTAAAACATTTTTATTTGGGACCATAATGAAAATTTATAAATATGTATGTTTTGTAGATTTATGTTAGTTATACACATACTAAAAATTTCATCGAAATCGGTTGACGCAGGAGAAAACTACCCGCATCGAAAGATATACGATTCTGTGGATTTTAAGCAGAAATTGATCAAAACTCGTGTAAAACTACGATTTTCGCCATCTTTAACCGCTTGTAGCGCGTGTGTATGTTAATTGATTTCGATGAAATTTTCAGCATGTGTATAAGTAACATAGATCTACAAAACACATATATATATATTTTAAATTTTCATTAAGGTCCCAAATAAAAATGTTTTAACAAATGCTTTTTTATTTTTGCATATGACCTTGTAAAGTATAATTTTTGGAAAATTTTTTGTGCATATCACTTCGTGAACCAATGCTTGTAATTTATTATATAAAAATCAGATTGTTTGGTACAATTATAAAAAGGTTATTCTGTTCTAAAAGTCGTGTGAATACATTTTACACTTACTGTATATGTCGTAGATTTAAGCGCATAGTAATTAAGTTAAGCATAGTATAGATTAAACGCGTGTAGGTTAAGCATTTGTTGTTAATTGGAAGTTGGCGGAGTCGGCTGCCGGGTGCTTTTAAATATAATTATATTTCATTTAATTTCATTTATTAATTTTATTTTGATTTATTAATTTAATTTAAATTTAATTTGATTTAAAATATTTTCCAATAGTAAATGAAAAATGTAATAAAGCGAATTAACTAACTGAATACTACCATAGATCTTATTTTCCTCATGAGAAGACTGCGGATTATTATGTAAAATAAAAATATTGTCAGGTCAATTGTAAGAAACGCAGAAGTTATATAAATATATAAATGCACTTCCTCTATTAATATATTTAATACGTCGAGAATAATATAACGACAATATCATTCACTTCTTGTATTGCCTTTATATAGTTTCCTTTTCCACCAATCCTATTTTTGTAAAAATTCGTGAGATTTCATGAATGTCTCACAATGAGGGCCTAATAAGGCTATCCCAATGTTGCCTAATGCGGTCTGCCGAATTAGATAGTCATTGGGAAAACCCAATGTGGCCCCATACGCGGGTTTTCTAATACGAGCCCCATGCGGCTTTCCCAATTAGGCAGTCGCGGATATTCAGCGTTACATGCCGCATGCTTGCCCAATGGGGCAGCCGCATTAGGGCCTAACTGAAACCCTAATGTGCGCCTAATGCGGTTTGCCTCATTGGATAGTCATTGGGAAAACCTAATGCGGCGTTCCCAATTAGGCAGTCAGCGGTACCTAGCGTTACATTGCGCATTCGCGCCTAATGGGGCTGCCTCACTAGGGCCTAATGACCAAATTAGGCTAGCCCAATGCGAGTCTAATGACTGCCTAACTGAAATTTCTAGTCGGGAAGTTGTAACTTATGAGTTTCATAGCATGACACGATTTAAGATAAATAAAAATATTAACACGTTAAGCGCCATGTCAGTCACCGGTGACTGAGACTGATCTTTCCGTTTGGACTGTTCGTAATTAAATTAAATTTAAAAAACTGCATTCTATTAACACTAGATTGCCCAAGGAAGTCATTTTGACTGCTTTTTAATTTCAATTAGAAAAACAATTATGTATATAATGACACAATTTCTTAGAATTTTGTGACTTTTTGTACAACATATAAATACGTTTATTAATAATTGTAGTTACCTCCCCCCTCCTTAATTTCCAGTATATAAACTGGGTGGGGCAATAACTATGTCCAGTTTGAATATTGCCGTTATTTGTAATAATATGAAAAAATGTTATATAGAAAACTTACACGGTACAGAGGGGGACATATTGTGACACAAACATTTTCTGCGTGGGTGGAGGCATAGAGGAGATTTCAAGGTCAACTCTATTTTTTTAAATGGAATGCTATATTTTTTTTATCACGATGTGATAGCCAGTGTTGAGACGAATTCAGCGAGTTATCATTGAAGGTCGTGCAAGGTCAAATATGGTAGTAAAATAAACTTTATTACCTTACAGGAGATGCTCGAATTGGTGACCGTTGTGCGTCAATGCAAAGTTGCAATCTTCGTATCCCTGCATCACGCGCATGTCTTATCGTTTCTGAACTTATCCTAGCACATGCTGCAATTATCCGTTGTTTCATATTTTCTGGTGTAGTGTGTACTTCTTAATAAATAGCATTTTTCAATGCTCCCCAGAGATAAAAATCTAATGGTGTTAAATCCGGAGAGCGAGCTGGCCAAGAAACTAATCCTCCACGTCCTATCCATTTATTTGGTTAAAGTTCGTTCAGTGCATCTCTTACTCTCCGAGGATAATGTGCTGGACATCCGTCGTGCTGTAACCATATCATTTGGCGAACGTTTAGTGGTACATTTTCTAATAAAGTCCCCAATCTACTTCGTATAAAGTGTTCATATCGTTGGCCAGTAAGATTTCCATCGATAAAATGCGGTCCGATTATTTGATCACCAACGATTCCACACCATACGTTAATTGACCATTGTCGTTGGTGACCAACTTGTCGTAGCCAGTGTGGATTATCGATACTCCAATAATTGCAGCATGTGCTAGAATAAGTTCAGAAACGATAAGACATGCACGCGATGCAGGGATACGAAGATTGCAACTTTGCATTGACGCACACCGGTCACCAATTCGAGCATCTCCTGTAAGGTAATAAAGTTTATTTTACTACCATATTTGACCTTGCATGACCTTCGATGATAACTCGCTGAATTCGTCTCAACACTAGCTATCGCATCGTGATAAAAAAAACATAGCATTCCATTTAAAGAAATAGAGTTGACCTTGAAATCTCCTCTATGCCTCCACCCACGCAGAAAATGTTTGTGTCAGAATATGTCCCCCTCTATACCGTGTAAGTTTTCTATATAACATTTTTTCATATTATTACAAATAACGGCAATATTCAAACTGGACATAGTTATTGCCCCACCCTGTATATATCAGTGGTCAGAGTTTTGAAGGTGACGTGGTCAGATAAAGGTTCGAATATGATGCGGCAAGGGCAGAGGTCGAGGATGAGGCAGAGTTTGAGTAGAATGAAACGACGTTGGTATACAACAAATATTAGTTCACTTTATTTTGGTTTCTAATGTTGTTATTTTATAAACAACGCAGGCTAGAAAATATTATATTTTTTCAGTTATTTAAGAAAAATGCGAATCGTCCGGCACGAAAGAAACTCACGTTAGTATTAGTATTGCTTAAAGAAGGAATCTAAAAAATCGTAAAAGTAGGAAGAGTGTTTAATTGTCGCAAGACATGGAAGGCTTAGCAGAAAAACGTTATTATAGTACACGCAGAGAACGGAGCTCACGAGTTCGCGCAATAGCCTAGAAAAATAGTGCCGGAACCTACTTCCGCAGCCGACTCTACGAGCAATTTTAGAAAGAAAAGTTCAGCCAGCTTCCGCGTTACTTTCTTACGTGATACAGAAATTTCACGACGACGCGCCAGGGGCGCAGCATTTTATTCTAGCACCCGCGATCTATCTGAATTCCATCCTGAAAAAAGGATTCAGCTTCAAAATCCTTGAATCTATCGAAAAATTCTTTTCCACTTACATTTTCTCCTCGGTTGGATTAAAAACCTTTCTGCATATGAGTCTGAACATACTTGATAAAAACAACGAAACTGTATAAAAAATAAGTAAAATAAAATAAAAGTGTATAAAGAAGTTAATATATTTAGACATAATTGTAAAACATTTAAACAAGATTCTTATTTGTTTTTTGAACGATATAGAGCTGGCAAAAATACTTGATACGTATTTGGTTTTGTCGTGCAAATGCCCACATCTAATGTAGGACATGAAAACAGCGCTTAAGTTAGGGATCGCAAAATCTTTTGTTGAGAACTGTTATAAAGATCTCAGAAATTATAAGGCATATAGACAAAAATTTGAAACTGTGATTTATACATCTTTTAATGGCAAATTCTTTCGTGGCAATAAATTTTCAAAAAAATGATTCGTTTCAGAAACATTAAAAAAATTTACACTTTCCGATATCAACAGTTTCGTAGATGATTTCAATGGCAATTTAACTGGTTCAAATAGAAAACCCTACATATAAAACTGCGTTTTATTATTTACAATAGAATTATTATATATTGAAACACAAAAGTTAAAAATGTTACACTGGAGCATTAAATTAAATTAGAGGTTAAAAGTTTTAAATTAAATTAGAAATTAAAAATGTTAAACTAAATTAGATCTTAAAAATGTTAAATTAAAATCAAAGTGAAAAATATTACATTATTAGTTCTTAAATTCAATTTGAAAAGGATTAAAAGATGTGTATAGCTCTAAAAACAGAAGTTGCCGTAAGCCTATAATCGCCAATGTCCAATAATAAATGACATTACGCAGTTAAAGAATAACGATGTCAGTCTCAAACGATATTTATTTAAAGACAGACATCTATCGTTAGAAGATAATCTCAGAAACGATCCTATCGAATGAATTGCTAGTTTCTCTTTAGTTCTTTTTCTGTTCTTGAACAAGCATCGTTCGACATCGTTTTCCGTGTTACAGCAAACGATCTGATTTGAAACAGACCTCTTAAAACTTTCTCGTGCGACGAGTTCGGTTTTTCCTTTCTCGGTGGAAAATGCACGTTATGTAGGCTGTAAACGAACTATGGAAAAGTGTAATTTCAAACGATCTCGAGTAGTATTCGGAATTCGAGATTTAGATTGATGTTTCTTATAAATCATAGTGGTATTTGCTCGTTTAACGCAGGCGAGTTACTTTCTTTCGCTTTGTTCCTGCTTTTTTATTTAGCATGTAATTTGCGTTGCGATTATAGTCTGATTTGTCATGGACGTTTACTACGTACTGCTTTTTAACGCATGCCAAATTGGAAAAATAAATCGACATTTGGAATTATTGAAATAAAACAGATAATTTGAAAATAAAGCTCAAATCCAGGAGTGTCAGGGTGTCGCTTTCACAGCTACCGTAAAGCGATTTGAGAAAAGTCCAGGAAGCGGTAAATGTTTTTTGGATGTTGAGTTTTAAGGAGAGTGTTGAAATAAAGTAATCACATTGTAAGTAAAACTTACATCCGGGAATGTCGGGGCGATGGCGCGGCGTCGCTTTGGCTGTTACAATGTAACAACTTGAAAAAAGGCTAATGGAGTGCGTGTCATAAGTCGAAATGACGATCGGCAGGAGTTGAGAGTGGGGAAGACCAGTGATGCCAGAATCGTGGAACCGAGGAACTTGCCCCTCCGGTGGATCCTCCGGCTGGACCCCCCACTCTGACGTACCGTCGTCACCTTACGTTGTTCCTTACTGCGCACGCGCTACACACAAGCGTACCTCTAGTTTGTCCGTGTGAGCTGCCTATTCGACTCGACGGCGTCGAGGTACGCTTGTGTGTAGCGCGTGCGCAGTAAGAAACAACGTAAGGCGACAACGGTACGTCAGAGTGGGGGGTCCAGCCGGAGGATCCACCGGAGGGGCAAGTTCCTCGGTTTCACGATTCTGGCATCACTGGGGAAGACGTTAGTTGCACGTCCGCCCAATAGTCAGTTCGACAAAAGAGTCGGTTTGGGCAGGACATACCTGGTATATACAGGGTGGCCCACATAACTCTGAACAGCTCAATATCTCGAAAACTATGCCATCGATTTTAAAGTTCTTAGTCTTAAATTGCATGGAACTGAAGGGCCTTTCTGACTACATAAACGTGAAGTGGCCTCCCTTCCCCTTTAACGGGGGAGGGGAGGTACCTTTGTAATTTTAAATGGAACCCCTATAAAATGTTACATATTTAGATTCTAGAGGAAAAAACAAGTCAATTTTGTCTGAAACATTTTTTTCTCAGATACTTCCATGATGAGATATAACAGTTTGAAGTTTCGAGTTGTAGGTACTTGAAGCGCTCGGAAATAGCGTTATGGAATTATACGCGCTCGAGTCCTTTGCTTATTCGCGAAGAAATAAAATGTACTTTCAATTAAATGTTCAAAATGTCCACCACGGGCTTGTAAACATTTATTTACTCGAAACATCAAAGTTGTTCTAACATTTTTTAACATTTCGGGAGTCACTGAAGCGCAAGCGTCCCGTATTCTTTGTTTCATATCCTCTTTTGTCGTCGGTGGTTCAAACATAACTTTGTCCTTTACATATCCCCATAAGAAAAAATCTAATGGTGTTAGATCGGGGGATCGAGGAGGCCATTGACGAGGTCCCCCATGACCTATCCATTTGTTCTCAAATTTTTCGTTCAAAAATTGCCTGGTGATGATTGCAAAATGTGGAGGAACGCCCCCTTGTTGGAACCACATTTCTCTTCTAACGTGCAGTGGCACATCTTCCAAAAGCGCAGGCAAATGATTTTTTAATAAATCACAATAACTTGCAGATGTTACAGTTTCTTGAAAAAAATAAGGTCCAATCACAAAATCTCCTATTAGACCACACCAAACATTTTAATACCATCGATGTTGAAAGGGAACACATCGCATCCAATTTGGGTATTCCACGGCCCAATAAAGCAGATTATGTCTATTAACATGCCCTGAATTCATAAAAGTGGCCTCATCGGAAAACAGTATTTTGCACAAAAAGTCATTTTCCACAACACCCTGCAGCCACTCACAAAATCTTACGCGGTGATCGTAATCTGCTATCGAAAGCTCTTGCGATAAAACCATGTGATATGGATGATACTTTTGCCGTTTCAAAATTCGTTGAATCGATGAACGACTAATATGTGATGTTTGTGCAAGTGTACGTTGACTAATATGAGGATTTAGTGTAATTGCATCAAGAATACTGGCACTATTATTTTCATTAGTGACAGCTTTAGGTTTATTGCTAGTTTTTTTACACAATTCACCGTGCTCGCGAAGCCGCTTTTCTAAATTATGAAATGTTGCATGACATTTTTTGATCCCATAACGTTCAAAAAACATCACTGCTGCACGCCGATAATTTTTTTGGCATTCACCTAACGTTAATAACATATTCACTTCTGCGTCAAAAGTAGCCATAATCACAATGTTACTGCTTGAATAACAGCTCTAAACTGAAAACGTTTTCATAGATAAGTGAGTCAAACTCAAGAATTGTAAATATTATTGTTTGTGTTTCTTCACGAATAAGCAATGGACTCGAGCGCGTATAATTCCATAACGCTATTTCCGAGAGCTTCAAGTACCTACAACTCGAAACTTCCGCATCAATAATTTTGAAATTATCTCGATTTATTCCCCCGTATTTGTAAAATATACAGTCATTTTGATGTAGAGAAATATATTTACTTCATGTATATATTTCATGTTTAAAAAATGAAAGTCACAATATTTCATAACAATTGTTATACAAATGGCAGAGTGACATTATCCTTAATACGAAAAATGTGTCTTATTGACACGAGGGACGCATGGGGGTTAAAATCGTTTTCACGGTCAGGAAGGCTGGCAATGAAGCCGTAGAACGGAACAGAGAGAGAGAGAAAGAGAGAGACCGTTCCGTAAGTAGCGTAACCATGGTAGCCTCGTGGAAGGAAACGAGCGTGGCGAAGGTTTACATTGGTGGAACACTTTCTCCTTTCCCCGTTATGCGATCACCATCTCGGTTTTCCACCGGCGACGACATAACTTCGTCAATTTGTTGCCGCAAGTTAACGGACCGTCGCGGCTCGCAGCTCGCAGTCCGCGTCAAATTAAACCTAGTCGACCGAGCAATTAAAATTCAAGACATTTCCTCTAGCCTTCCTTCTTCCTTCCGTCGCTATCCTCCGGTCATGCTCTACCAAACTTGATCTACTCGGACTGACTATTTAACTGCTCCTTTAGCGATGGGAAAACGTTACAATCATCAACAAAATTGAAACAAAAATTATCATCAAAAACCATAACATTGTTGAAACAGGGGAACAACAACCCGTTCACCAGCGGATAACATTGTACTTAATCACGTCATGATATGATAAATGTCATAACGAATTATTAAACATTGATAAATCACCTAGAATGCAAATAATTCTTTTTCTAACTTTTTTATTTATTTTCTGCTAAATATACAATTCGTTTCAACATTGTCTGCTATCACAAATATTAAAATAGTCAGCAAGTTGCTAATTACTTCTCCCATATTCTAATAATGTTATACTTTTTTGCCTATGCCCAGATAGCACTGTACGTCCATAGGACGTCCGTTTTATGTCCAGTTTACGTCCACACGTCCTACATCCGTTTCGGGCGTCCGTGGGACAATGAAGATTGAATTAGTTCTTCGAATTAGTCTTAGTTTGAATTGTTAAAGTAATATATGAAAAATTTAAAGTGATTGTGTTAATTCATATAATTGTTGTATTTTACTTTGTAATAATATTTTCGCAATCCTGTAGAGCAGTGGTGGGCACGGGTGGAGCCCCTCAAACGCCTGCTTCTCCCACCAAGCTCTCTTTCATGCAGCGCGCACGTTCGTTGCGCACGCTGATGTCTCGTGTATTCGTTGCCCCATTGTACCGCGCTTGCAGGAAGGGGACAGAGAGCGCTAAGGTGTGGACGGTTCTGCCTCAATTGAGGCAAAATTGCCCATCGCTGCTGTAGAGGTACCTTTGAACCCGAGTTCGACCGAGCGTTCGTTCAGCTATGTTATAACTAGACTGCGGATTGTATGCATTTATGACAACAATAAGTTCATGCAATTTAAAATAGTAGATAAATTAAAAGAATTTAAAAACTTCAATATATTATTTCGAATTTATTAGGATTAATTAAAGAAGAAAGGAAATTTTAATGTGTCTTCTGTTCCTTGCAATTGATGTAGACAATTTTTATTTCGCACTAGCTACTCGTGGCGTGCCTTTGTCACGCCCTCGCAGCCAGGCCCTCCGGGCGGGTTGCCCTTGCGAGCGGCGCACAATGCGCGCACCAATGACATCACAACTTTTGAACGACTGGACTTTACACCAATGTCTCGTTGTGAATTTCCTGGCTTAGTTGCAAATCTGGATTGTTATCTTTGTATTTTGCGGTCGGTATCCGCGTCCGCTACTCATATTAATACCGCCCGCGCAACACTTTAATTGCGAGAAACTCGCTACGCCGTCGTGGCCCTCTGGCGTCGGTCGCGGTGTGGGTAGTCTCATTTTTTCCCGAATTTTCCAATTTCCGACTAACTTTTCCAAACTTTCTTTGCGTGAAAACCTGATTCGGATTACAACGAACGTTTAAAAAAAAAATTAGCCAAATCAGCCGTTCTCACGTGATGTCGTGACCAACGAACAGCATTTGATTTTTATTATATAGAAGATAAAGATCCGCGGTCTAGTTGTGACCTGAAGACATGCCACGTATACAGGGTGTCCCACATAAATGGGAACACCTAAATATCTGTCGTATTTACAGTCCTATCAGAAAACATCAGAGGACAAAGTGACACTATTGCAGGGGACAAATATAATGGTAAAGAAACAAATTTTTTATGTCGTGTTTTTTAACGAAATTTCAAGGTCACCGATGTTTTTTTTAAATGGAATAGTATATTCTTTTTACGATAGCATGATAGACAATAAAAAACTGAATTTAGTGGATACCACCTTTTTGACCTTGAAATGACCTTGAGCAAGAATAATCATGTTGGAGCGGATGAAATGTGGAAGTTTAAAACTTGCGTGTTTCAGCAAAGATTACGCGTTGTTTACGGCGTGTTGACCTTTACATATCATAATAAATGTTCGAAATGCTGACCATCCTCATTTATGCAATATTGCAATCTTGCATTAAATGATCTGTAGGCATTGTCGATTTCCTGAGACGTAATTGAAGCACATGCTGCAGTAATCCTTTGCCGCATATCCTCTGGCGTTGTTGATTTATCTTTGTACAGAATACATTTTACCTTGCCCCATAGATAAAAGTCCAATGGTGTCAGATCCGGAGAACGGGATGGCCATGGAATTGTTCCTCGTCGCCCAATCCAGCGTCCAGGATATTTCGCATTTAGCACCGTTCTAGCAACTTTAGAATAATGCGCTGAACAACCATCACGTTGAAACCACATGCGATCCCGATCGAATAACGTAATTTTTTCTAAAAGGCCCGACAAATCCTGACGTAAAAATGCAGCATACTTTATACCAGTAGGGGTTCCTTGTATAAAGCAAGGACCTATTATTTTACTGCATAAATTCCGCACCATACGTTAACGGTCCACGGTCTTTCCTTTTCTACTCCTCTTAACTGTCGTGGATTCTCAGCTGACCAGAAGTGCATATTGTGCAAAGGGTCTAGCAGGGTAAGCATAGGAAAACGGCCCCAGCACCGATTTTAGTGTTTAAACTCTCGAAATGAGGCTGTTTGCTTGAAGAACCACTGTGAGTAATTTCAGACCCCTAACCCCTTCCGTAAGGGTGATATGGGGATAACAACCCTAAACTTTATATTTTTTTTCTCAAAAACTACTTGAGATATTCGAATGCTTTAAAATGAAGATTGTACGTACCTTTAAGCTCTATTAAATATATTTTTTCCAAAATTGTAGCTCAATCATGGACGGTAGAAATAAAGGAATTAATTTTTTGGGGGTGGTTTTGGTGAACAACCCCACGAGTGACACCTTTGAAAAAAAATCAGGAGTAAAGCTTCATTGTTGGGCTATAAGTTGCATAAGTCGGATTAGGGGAACAGACTTAAAAAACAATAAAACTAGTGTATAGCCTCCTTGCGGAGTATACTGAAGTGGACGCATGGCCGATCGAAGGGTCAAAAGAAACGTTCATGTTGGAGAATTTTTTCTGAAAAAACTTAAGAAATTGCATTTATGAATGTTATTACTTTGCAAAAATCACGTAATCAATAAATCGCAGCAATTTTTTATCCGACAATAACAAAACTCATGAAACCTATTTTACATGAATCGCTAAACAATATATTTAATAGAGCTTAAAGGACGTACAATTTCCATTTTAAAGCATTCGAATATCTCAAGTAGTTTTTGAGAAAAAAAAATATAAAGTTTAGGGTTGTTATCCCCATATCACCCTTACAAAAGGGGGTAGGGGTCTGAAATTACTCACAGTGGTTCTTCAAGCAAACAGCCTCATTTCGAGAGTTTAAACACTAAAATCGGTGCTGGGGCTGTTTTCCTATGCTTACCCTGCTAGACCCTTTACTTGCCTATGATTGATAAATATTTCAAACATTTATTGTGGTTCGTAAAGGTCAACCCGACGTAAACAACGCGTAATCTTTGCTGAAACACGTAAGTTTTAAACTTCCACATTTTATCCGCTCCAACATGATTATTCTTGCTCAAGGTCATTTCAAGGTCAAAAAGGTGATATCCACTAAATTCAGTTTTATATTGTCTATCATGCTATCGTAAAAATAATATACTATTCCATTTAAAAAAACATCGGTGACGTTGAAATTTCATTAAAAAACGCGACATAAAAAATTTGTTTCTTTACCATTATATTTGCCCCTTGCAATAGTGTCACATTGTCCTCTGAAGTTTTCTGATAGGACTGTAAATACGACAGATATTTAGGTGTTCCCATTTATGTGGGACACCCTGTATAAGTTGATTTCGACACTCCATTAGTAACATTATGGTTATCGACCTTGACAATATGTCTTCATTATTAAGCTAGAGAATTGTCGAGAAATACAATAATATGTATTGTAATAACATTAAAAATTAGCTCTTACCAAATACTGTACATATCTGTAAAAATTTCAATATAAAAAGTTTCAATATAGTTTTGTAATAAATATATCTTTCAAAAAATCGCATCTGTACAACAATTGTAATAATATACTTTACAAGATACTATTGATTTCTGAATTCGACTATTTCAAGCGTAGAGTGCATTCAAAATAATGTTTTTTATACTTTCGACTTGTCCTTACTCATAAAGTCATTCCAATTGTGTATTAAATTATATGGTGATTTACATAATCTATTAACATGAATTCGACGAAAACGCATAACATAAAATCTTATGAAGCTAAAAGTATGAAAGTAGGTGTAGAATACTAATAGAGAGCAAGCAAAAACTGTAAATATAAATCCCATGGACGGTGATATAATATACTTTCTAAATAACCTTGTAGTGTGTTAATGGCTTTGAACAATTAGACATGCTCTTGCGCGGAAGTGAAAAAATAAAAAATTAATAGGCCAGTATGAAATTTAAACTTCTAACAAGTATGTTTAGATGTATTTGTCTTTTTTAGAATGAAATGATCGTCAGATTTAATAATATAATTGAATGACTGACATATTTATAAGGAATTTCTTCCCTCTGCTCTTCCAAACAATTCGACTTCAAAATATTTATTGTAAATGGTAATCATAAAAATACCTCCAAATTGTATTTGTTTAAATAAACAAAAATTGTTTAGTTACTTTTTCAGTTCCCTAATAAAATCATATTAACTTGAAGTATACATTATCATTATTTTAGGGATACCAATAAGTAATAACGTTCTTACTACATACGACTACATACTAATCAGATCTATTCAAATTTAGTTAACAGTGTGTTTATTGTTAAATTAATTTGTAATCAATTAAGTAAAGTAAAATTTTATATAGATATCAAGTAACGACATTACTTATCCGTACCCCCAATAATAGATACAATGTTGTCACGATGGAAGCAACGATCCCCGGACTCGAAACATTGCACTCATCGTGTACAGACACGATATAATGAAAAATAAAAAAGCTTTATCGCCAATTAAACATGTAAATATTATTTAAATTATATCGTGTTTGGTATCATTTTAACCAGTAAGTGTCACGAATGCGTTGGTAAAAGTTTCATGAAAAAATAATAAAAAACAAAAAAGTTTTGTTATCGCATTAGTATTGGCTCACCGATATACCTGATCCGTATCATGTTACAATTTCTCGGCCAAGTCAAACGGTCAAGCTTCTTGGCCCATCGGGAGGTACACCCCGCAGTAGTAGGGATAATTTTATTGCACTTATCGTATACCGCCCTGTAGTTTTTATCGCGGCCGTACTGTATTCATTTCTATTCTTAATAATTTTAAAGTGGTAATATGTCTTCGTTAATATGTATTGTTTCATCATTGATTAACTTTAATCATTTTTCTCAGCTAGAGAAAAATTGCTCACATCGAATTGTACATCTCTAAAGACCATTCAACTTTAGTTTTCAACATTTCTCGATGTCGGTAACAGTTTCATAGCTATTTGAAAGAACAGCTTGAAATACAGTCAACCCTCCAATATATGGAAAATGTGTTAAAAGCGTATTTGTCGCAATATTTGCACCGTGTTATATCGAAACCGTATTTCCAAAGTACCGTGTATAAGAGAATCGTATGTATAACAATATGTACAAGTTCGACTTCTAATCGTTTCCCTTTAATTACAGGACAATCATCTCCATGAAGACTTCAGTAGAGGCGCCAACTCCACGATGATTACCACAATCTCCTACACACCGTTCAAAGTACCTAGGACCGAAAGATTAGGCACTCGGCCTCCAGACATACTCTAATACCATCCTTGGCAACGTTATGCCACACGATTCAATCAAACTACCCTGTAATCTTCAAACTCGGTCAAAATTCCAATTGAAGAAGTATGGTGTTCAGCGCGATAGTGGTAACGTCCGCTTTGAAGGGAGCCCTGGGTCTCATGGGAACGAGTCTATGGCTAATTCCCTTGCTAATAGCAGGCCTGTCCTATTACCGTTACGACCAACTGGATCCAGAAAGTCGACCCATCAACCGATACCCTTTGTACCCGGAATACGACTTCATCGTGGTAGGAGGAGGCTCGGCGGGAGCAGTGGTTGCTAGCAGACTATCAGAAATTCCAGATTGGAATGTCCTTCTACTAGAGGCTGGACCAGACGAGAACGAAATAACGGATGTACCTTCGTTGGCTGCCTATCTTCAACTGACAAAGCTGGATTGGAAATATAAAACAGAACCAACTGGCAGGTCCTGCTTGGCTATGAAAGGTGGCCGCTGCAATTGGCCCCGGGGCAAGGTTTTAGGTGGTTCTAGTGTGCTCAACTATATGCTGTACGTTCGAGGGAATCGCCATGATTACGATCACTGGGAGTCCCTCGGTAATACTGGCTGGGGGTATAATCAAGCTTTATACTACTTCAAGAAGTCCGAGGACAACCGCAACCCTTATCTGCAGAAGAGCGCCTATCACTCTACGGGTGGCTACCTAACGGTGCGTAAGAAATGATCTCATATAATATACAGGGTGAGTCACCTAACGTTTGTACCTCAAATATCTTTGTTGTTTCTAAAGATACGTAAAATATGGTAAGGACAAAGTTGAATGGTACAATGGGGCTGACACGATGCAAAAAAAAATATTTGTTTTTATGTCATTTTTTTTAGAGATATCAAGGTCACCTTGACTTTTTTAAATGTAACCACCCTTTATTAAACACCTACAATGATAGTCCCTTTCATTGCGAATTCAGTGACTATAATTAGTCCAAGGTCATTCAAGGTCAAGGACAGAGAAAACGTATAAGATTTAACATCGATACATGCCTGTAAACGGGCTTTGAAGGAATGTTGCACTCTGTCCGCGACCTTGAATGACCTTGAGTAATTATAGTCACTGAATTCGTAATGAAAGGGGCTCTCATTGTAGGGTGAGGCAGTAACTATTGCCACCTCAAATATCTTTGTTGTCTTCAAAGATACGTCAAATGTCTGAAGGACAAAGTTGAATGGTTCAGTGGGACTCTCACGATACCAAAAAAATATTTGTTTTTATGTCATTTTTTAGAGATTTTCAAGGTCACCTTGACTTTTTTAAATGGAACCACCCTTTTTTAAACACCTACAATGATAGTCCCTTTCATTACAAATTCAGTGACTATAATTACTCAAGGTCATTCAAGGTCACGGACAGTGTGCAACATTCCTTCAAAGTCCGTTTACAGGCATGTATCGATGTTAAATCTTATACGTTATCTCTGTCCGCAACCTTGAATGACCTTGTGTAATTATAGTCACTGAATTCGTAATGAAAGGGACTATCATTGTAGGTGTTTAATAAAGGGTGGTTACATTTAAAAAATTCAAGGTGACCTTGATATCTCTAAAAAAATGACATAAAAACAAAATTTTTTTTGCATCGTGTCAGCCCCATTGTACCATTCAACTTTGTCCTTACCATATTTTACGTATCTTTAGAAACAACAAAGATATTTGAGGTACAAACGTTAGGTGACTCACCCTGTATATTATGTATGCCCTTGTTAAACAAACGTCGTAAAAATCAGATACATTCCCCATTTGTCCTATCTCACAGGTACAGGAATCCCCATGGAAAACGCCCCTAGTAGTTGCGTTCGTGCAGGCGGGGGTTGAGTTGGGCTACGAAAACAGAGACGTCAACGGCGAGCGGCAGACAGGCTTCATGATCGCCCAAGGAACTATCCGCAGAGGTAGCAGATGCTCCACGGCGAAAGCATTCCTTCGGCCCGTGAGACTCCGGAGGAACATCCACACAGCCATGAACGCCCACGTGACCAGGGTCCTGGTAGACCCAGTCACCATGCGAGCCACTGGCGTCGAATTCTTCCGCGACGGTCGGAGGCAAATCGCTAGAGCACGCAAAGAGGTGATCCTCTCAGCCGGCGCCATAAACAGCGCTCAAATCCTGATGCTGTCGGGCATTGGACCCAAAGAGCACCTTCAGCAATTAAGCATCCCCGTGATCAAGGACCTCCGAGTAGGAGATAATCTGCAGGATCATGTCGGCATGGGAGGTTTGACTTTTTTGATTGACAAACCAGTTGCTATAGTGCAAAACCGCTTACAGGCTGCGCCAATCACCATGCATTACGTGGCCAATGGTAGGGGCCCCATGACCACTCTAGGAGGGGTAGAAGGCTACGCCTTTGTCAACACTAAATTTGCCAATAGGTCCATCGACTATCCCGACATTCAGTTCCACATGGCACCGGCTTCTATCAATTCTGACGCCGGAGTTCAGGTTAAGAAGGTTTTGGGACTCACCGATGAGGTCTACGATGCTGTCTACAGGCCCATCGCTGACAAGGACGCGTGGACCATCATGCCATTATTGTTGAGACCAAGATCTCGCGGCACTGTGAGACTAAAAAGCTCAAACCCTTTCAGCAGTCCTATAATCGACGCCAATTACTTCGCTGATCCTAGAGACATTGCTACCTTGGTCGAAGGCGCCAAGCTCGCTTTGAAGGTTGGCGAGGCGAAGGTTTTTAAACAGTTTGGTTCGAAAACGTATCGGGTCAATCTGCCAGGGTGTAAGCATTTCAAGTTTGCCTCGGATGCTTATTGGGAGTGCCACATTAAGCATATTTCTATGACAATCTACCATCCTGTTGGGACAACGAAGATGGGGCCGCCGAGCGATCCTACTGCCGTGGTGGATCCTAGATTGAGGGTTTATGGGGTTGGAGGTCTGAGGGTGATCGATGCGTCCATTATGCCGACTATTAGCAGTGGAAATACAAATGCGCCGGTTATTATGATCGGCGAGAAGGGCGCGGATCTTGTTAAGAGCGATTGGCTAGACTTCGCGACGACGAGATGATGATGGCGATTTTTCTAGTTATTTTTAGAAAATCATGAAACAATGGTGGTTTCATTGTTTTCATGGTACAGTATGGAAACAATGGTTGTTGTTGAACTAGGTCTTAAGCATTTTTATTGATGTTTGTATACAGAATTTATAGTTCATGTACATTTAACAAGTTTTAAATGTGTGTGCCGAAAAAAAGATTTCACATGTTGTATAGATATTAATACACTTATTAATTGAAGTTAGGCAGCTTCTAAAAGAGCAGTGATATTTTAATTTCTATTTTTTAAAAAATGCAAATAAAGTGAAACTAAGGACATATGAAATAATAAGCACAGCAATAAACTTTATAGATATGAATATTTCCCTGTTAACAGTATAGTCAATTTTATGATTTCGTGTTTCTGGGTTTATTAATTAATACTTCGTAATATAAGAAAAATCAACGTCAACTTTTAAAATCCATTCAATTTTAAGTAACAAATAGACTAATGCCCATCAAATATGTAACATTTTTGTTTACTGTAAATATGTAGGATACATTAGATGTGCGTAGACTTTTGTGATTGATTGTGTGTGATTTGGATCATTAAGCTAGACGTTAGAAGCTTTACAGTGTGATACGTAGAATATATTATTAACCTGTTGCATGTAATGTATTAAGATGAATGATTATGTTAGAATACTGTTGAATGTTGTAGAATTGCGATTTTTAACTGCAACGTAGCCAAACATAAAATAGTAATGATAGATTTCAATGCTAAGAAACGTATTTCGTAAAAGTAGATCAATTTCAATTTTTGATAAATTAGATGTCGATGAGATATGGTAAAAATGTAATAAATAAACTATGAATAAGGTTGTTATATGTAAGAATATCAAATGAAAAATAGATTGTGTAGAATATTAAAATGACAAAGAAATACTTTTTATAATATGTATGTAATATCTCACATCTTTATACGATTTATTGCAAACACAATGACAATCGTTTGCAAATTTAATAAAGAATTATGTCATCTCAGGTAAACTTTGCTATCTACGTGCCATACGCTGTAACTTTAATATAAGAGTTTAATTAACACACATTCGTCCCACATTTTCCGACTTAATTCTGGTCTTGGTGTTAAATTGATACTACAATAAAAAATCATTACGACGTAAAAGTACATAATTCAGTTTGCAAATTCCCTTTCTAAAAATGAAAAACTGTACGACGGCTGAGGGTTAAATAAAGAAACATAAACAAAATGAATATTGCGTATTTATTTCTTGTAAGAGATGCAATGCGCTATTCGCATTGATACTTTCATAGGATATGTAATTCACGAAAAATGGAAAATATTATTTTTGCTGAAATTGTTGAAATACAGTACTGGACAAAATAAAGTACGCACCTCGAATATTTTTACAATTACGTTCATAACTTCGTAGTTTTTACAGATACAATAATTATGTATTTGCACAAAAAGAAGGTTTCTTAATCTACTTTTAAGTTTTAACAAAAATAATTTCAAAAACATTTAACATTTTTCAATAGACAGGTCCGTTACATTTAAGGATATTTTCTTTGGACAAAATAAAGTACGCATGCGATAATAAGAGTAAAAATTGAGTTCTAATTGAGAACTAGTATTTTGTATGGCCGCCCTTTGCTCGTACGACCTCTTGCAAACGCCGAGGAACGCTCTCAACGAGATTCCGGATGTGCTATTCGTCGATGTTTCCCCACGCCTTTTCCAAAGCTTCGAATAACTTGAATTTATTCGTTACGTCACCCTTGTCAACCTTCTGGTCCAAAATGGACCACAGATTATTAATTGGATTTAAATCCGGCGCGTCATTTAGTAAATCAATGTTTCTAATTACTCAACAGAAGTCAAGTAATTTGGTAAAGTTTTAAACAAATTATTCTGATTTAAAGAGCGTTCGAATACTTTCGTAAGCCACTGTATATCTATCTCATCATCTTGCACGCCGCACATTTGCAACGAAAGCGACACAGACTGAAGAAATATGTTTTTCAGAAGCAGCAAGAAATGTTTTCTCAACATACAGTACTGGACAAAATAAAGTACGCACCTCGAATATTTTTACAATTACGTTCACAACTTCGTAGTTATTACAGATACAATATTTATGTATTTGCACAAAAAGAAGGTTTCTTAGTCTACTTTTAAACTCAATGAGAAATAATTCCAAAAACATTCAACATCGTACATTAATCAAGCCCGTTACGTCTGCGCTAGAGTGTTTATTTACTTTCAGCAATAATGGCAAACGTATTAATAAAGTTTCAGTTAGCCGTCGGTGCTCTTAGAAGCAAGATTGTATCATTCCATTGCGAATAACATGGAAACGAAACAAATTTCCGTAAAAATTAGAAAATTAATACTTAACGACCGACAAAAGGGGCTCTCCGATAGAAAAATCGGTGAAACGTACAATGTTAGCGAAGCAGCGGTCAGAAAGATGTACAAAAAATTTGTAGACCTTGGCACAGTAGCCGATAAAATCGGTCGCGGTCGAAAGAGGAAGACAAATTCAGTCGAGGATCGTAGAATTATCCGGGTAACGAAGAAAAATCCGACTGTTACTAGTCGTGTAATCAGGGAAAATGTACAACTCAACGTTTCCGAACGAACCGTGCGCAGGAGACTTCGGAAAGCTGAGCTGCGGAGCAGTTTTGCACAGCGTCGCCCTTTAATTCGAAAAGTTAATCAATTGGAACGTCTCCAATTTGCAAAAAAATACGTCGATAAGCCAGTGGACTTCTGGAAAAAGGTTATTTGGAGCGATGAGAGTAAGTATGACCTGTTTGGTCCTAAACAACGAACACGGGTTTGGTTGAAGCCCGGCGAAAAGCTTCTGGATAAAAATGTTCAAACAACTGTCGAGCATGGAGGAGGCAATATTATGGTGTGAGGGTGTTTTGCGTGGTCGGGTGTGGGAAATCTCGTCAAGATCGATGGTACTTTGACAGCGGACAAATACATTGACATCCTCAACAAGAATTTAGAGGAGTCTCTGCTAAAGATTGGTCTGGAAGATGACTTTATCTACCAACAAGATAACGATCCTAAACATACCGCGCATAAAACTGCTGCTTTCTTTCGTGTTTCGAGGATCAAGATGCTAGATTGACCAGCACAATCGCTGGATTTAAATCCAATTGAAAATCTGTGGTCCATTTTGGACCAGAAGGTTGACAAGGGTGACGTAACGAATAAATTCAAGTTACTCGAAGCTTTGGAAAAGGCGTGGGGAAACATAGACGAAGAGCACATCTGGAATCTCGTTGAGAGCATTCCTCGGCGTTTGCAAGAGGTCGTACGAGCAAAGGGCGGCCATACAAAATACTAGTTCTCAATTAGAACTTAATTTCTACTCTTATTATCGCATGCGTACTTTATTTTGTCCAAAGAAAATATCCTTATAAATGTAACGGACCTGTCTATTGAAAAATGTTAAATGTTTTTGAAATTATTTTAGTTAAAACTTAAAAGTAGACTAAGAAACCTTCTTTTTGTGCAAATACATAATTATTATATCTGTAAAAACTACGAAGTTATAAACGTAATTGTAAAAATATTCGAGGTGCGTACTTTATTTTGTCCAGTACTGTATGCTAAAATATACTTCTAAAGCTACCAACGTCAAAGCTATCGTCTCTTGTAGACCCGGGGCGAAAGGCTCCCTTTCTTTTCAATTCCCTCTCCCTTCCACAATCCATTCTAACCGTAAAGCACTAATCTCTTAACCAACCAAAATAGAATACAATTTTCCTTCTAACAAATGGCAGAAAAATCGCGGCAGGAGGACAGTGAACTTGTTCGCGTGAAGTTTGTATCACTGCAGTGAGTGCAAAAATCTTCAATACAACTTAAACACATATTTTATATGTATTTTGTAATGTTGTGCCTTGTGAACTTTGGAAAATTACACACGCAGCTTCAATTTTACTGCTGCTGTCGCTACAGTCACGCTACATACAATAGGTATGTTAAACAATGAAAATTTTTGCTTTTTAAAACTATTAAATAGCCGAATACTTAACATTTTAAAATACAGCAGGAGTCATAATTAAATGACTATTAAAAAAAAATTAAATTAAAATTAATTGAACGATACCTTCCTTGATTAACACTTTGACTGCCGAAGCAACAACTTCAAAAATTCCATAAAATCTAAATAATTTATTTAAAAGAATAACTATTGAAAAATTAAAATATAATACACTGAGTGGTCCTTTAACCTTCTTGCTTTTTCCAGATATTAACCGGTATAGCGATTATATTGGCGTAATAATTAATTTTTAAATATTTAAACCAATTTTTAAAGTTACTAATATCAGGATTGAATTAATATCAAATTATTCTCCTAATCAACAATAAATAAAAAAGTGATGAATTTTCGTGCAACAAGGTTAGTTGAACTATGCAAAAAGACGAAATAGTCTTGGTAAGAGGAATTAGAGTGGCTCTGCAGGATAGCAGCATGAAAGCTATGTAGGTACAAGGTTATTTTTATGATAAGCTACCATCTGGCTGCAAGAAATATGCTTTTCCTAGGTCTGGGTACTGGTTCTGCTGCTCTGGAATCTATATTCGAACTATTTACGAAGCTCATAACAAAATTGCGAAATAGACTCCAGTTCGATCCATTCACTTTTTTTTGTCAGTCCAACTTCTAGATTTCACATTTTTTGCAGGACAGTCGCGACATCAAGCTACACGCACAAATCTGCATAATAATATTCCATTATCGATTATGTTTTTGAACATTGTCGAATTCGACGACTTTTAAGACTGCTAATTTTTGTTACAATATTTTTCAATAAAAATTTCAATTATTTCGTTTCGATCTTCAGATGGATTATTTTTGTTTATAATTTTTTTGTACGGCAGTTATGGTATCAAGTTCAATGCGCAACAAAATTGTAAATAGTATTTTTAGAAATGATTAAACTTGTCAATGTTTATGGTTGCTAATTTTTATAACAACATTCCCAAATAGAAAATGTAATACTTTGATTTTTACACACAATTTGCATTGCAATTTTCTAATAGAAAAATGATGAAACTCAATTACGCGTAAACAGTTTTCGGAAACATGGTTTCGTTAAAGCTCATTTTTAAAAAATTTATTGTTTTAACATATACTATGGATACGGTATTCGGATTCTGGCAATGTCCCGAATTGAACAGTAGATTTGGATGCCAGCGCCGCTATCGTTCGACCGGTGTACTGTACCCCTCGTACTCCTCTTCACCCCGTGATCCTCTATACTTCGCCATGTGTTTGCGTCCGTCTAAATGGCGCTGCTTTCAATCGAGTTGATTGGACGTCATTGACACGTTACGAAATAAAAAGTGTCGATGACGTCCAATCAACTCGATTGAAAGCAGCGCCATCTAGAGGGACGCAAACACATGGCGATGTATAGAGGATCACGGGGTGAAGAGGAGTACAGTACACCGGTCGAACGATAGACGGCGCTGGCATCCAAATCTACTGTTCAATTCGGGACAAAAAGCTGTGTACCTGGCTTATGGCAATACCGTATCCATGGTATATATACCAGTGGCCAGTGATGCCAGAAATGTCAGCTTTTCACGCATGCGTACTGCGGCGCGCGCGGAATCCAGTATATGAAGATGAAGGTAATCGGAGCTGGGTCTCCTTTTGTCTAAATCTACCTCAAATTGAATGCAACACAGAATCTACGACTCAATCAATTTTTTATAGCAACAACAGATTCAATTATGTCTGAACAAATAACGCCAAATAAAACAATCCAATAATGTATTTTTGGATCAATATCTAAAGAAAGACTTTTGCAGTTTCTTTTTTATGTAGGACAATCATTAAAATTATTAAATGGACAATTATGAGAAATTAACTGAAGAAAGAAACTACGCAGGCTAGTTCTTTTCGAATTTTTTATGGAAATAATCTTAGTCGTTTTTCCTTTGTGAACACATTCGCGAGCACGTTGCTTCCTTTTTCCGGTTGTAATTAAAACATTCCACGCACTGCCCAGCGTTAGAACACTGCAAATAATTTGCGGCGTGCATGTGTAGTACTTTCCCGACGCTAATTCATTATTCCAATAAAATTTCAATTCCAGGCACAGAGAATTTCTTTTTTATGTGTGATTCCCCATTCGAATTTGAATTGCTAACCAATTCGAAACTTGTTGCGAAGCATAACTGTCCAAACTATGCGTGTTGGCAATCGATTTTACAGTCGATTGCTATGGGACCACAGTTCAATACTTTCGTTCAACTATTTTATAACGTATATCCATAAAATTATATATTCCATAAAAATGAAACGATTGCTAAACCGTTACCTAGAAATCGTCGGTCTTTGAACTCGCGTTACATATTTTTAAGAATTCTATTCAATAACACTATAATTGACCCCCCACCCCCACCTCCTGAGGGTGGGAGAGGGAACTATTTCAAGATTTTATGTAAAGTACGTTACCATCACGCCATTTGGCACTTTGATTTTATGTAAAGTAATTAATATAAAGTTATTATTCACTCATTAAAAAGTTCGTGGATCTACGGATTTTCCAAAAGGAAATCTACGGAATTCTATGGAATTTTCAAGTCCCCCCCATGGACTTAAAAAAATTTAGGCTGGCAATACTGGTGGCCGCTATTGTGGGGACGGTTTTGTCTCAATTGAGACAAAAATGCACATCTCTGATATATGCGATCAACGTTCTCAATGCTGTATGCGCTGACCATGTAAATATGTGATCGTGCACTGAATAACAATGCGTTCGGATAATCGAGGTTCTTTTGTAGTACCTGAAGATCATTGAACTATCTCTGTCTGCACAACATACTTGACAAGATGTACGACGAACACAACTGTACATACTTGGTAAACATAATGGCACATTTATTCGCTACGTTCAGATGGAACGTACGAGTACAGTACCGTTCTTAAGTATTAAGTACAATATATAAGATTTAGGGCAATATAGATGCTAATTTATTAATTTTTTAGATTAATTAGTCATAGAAAATCTCTTTTGTGGAGAAAGACACAAACTTTGGATTTTGATGACCTTTTGTGTTTCAATGGTAGCCTAATATGGAGCACCTAATTTTAAACGCTTACCAAAATTAGGGACATGCTTTGTTCAATGAAACAAATGCGAAAGTAGTAGTATGTTACTTGTTAATTCGGTAAGAGTTATCGTAAAAAAAAATAGGAAAATTATAGGAAAATCATAATTACATCTCAAATGATTTTATTTTTGCGATAAAAAATTAATCTTTATTTAATCTATTTATATGATGCACCATATTCTTCAATACCCCAATAAAAGCAACAAATGCATGGAACTCATTTTTTACCATTAGCGTCGTTGTTATAATTATCACCACAAAATAAAATAATCACCACGAAACATGTTTCATATGAATTATTTATCATACGTCGACGAAAAGATGGCAGAGATTTCGACAGTAGGGTGAAGGGCCATCTGCGAGACCCCACTGTTGACGCCATGCTGCGGCCCTACTCTTACACTTATAGGTTATGGCGCGAACGAACGACACACAGTGTGACCAGTAATGGTATATGGTCTCGGTTTTTTCGCGCATGCGCGACTAAATGCAGGAACGTACCGTGCGTCTTATGTTTGTGGGGAAAGTAGGGGAGAACTGTTATTGGCGAGAAACCGGGCAGAAGAGTGCAAGACGACACGACGAGACGACCGTACTTCGAAATTTTGGTAAATTAATGTTAATATATTCGATTTCATAATGGCAACTACTATTGGAGAAGGAGCTACTTGTCAATTCATATTTGAAAATCGAAAAAAATTTACGAAACTATGCGGGGTGACTAAGGTACCCCATTTAAGCCCAACTTTGTACTTGACTGACGCTAAAATCGTCGCGCATGAGCGAGAAAACCGAGACCATATACCATCACTGCACACAGTGTGACGAGTATATGGGCGTTCGGGACAAAACTCATAATTTCTAAACTAATCAATTTTCGATGTAAGACCTTAATTTTTTATTAAATAAAAAGTTTTTTGCCAATTTTTTCAATTGTAATTTGTTGACACACGATTCCTGACTAACTTTTTTTGAAAAATATTTTTAACAGTTTATCAGAAATACGTGAAAAATTGAAAGGATTACATATTCGGGTTGTAGGGACGAAGTATAAAAAAGTAACATTTGTTTGATTTTTTCTTAAATCATTTATATATTATATGATACCTACATGTGAATCAAAACATAAATCAGTCCTTGTATCTGATGAGTCAAGACGTGATTCGTCCATTATTAAATATTGTTTTATGTTTCTTAAATCATGTATTTTAACTGTCCTGTATTTTTGTTTATAATACGATACTGTTGGGTCCAATTCTATAAGAAGTCGGTTTAACAAATCTCAATAGACATTATTTATATAATGTAAGGATTGGGCGTCTGTTTATATTCGTGCGGAGAGTGATTTCATAACGTTTTCGACTATTTTTCCATTTTGTGCAAATTCGTGCACTTAAAATTGACGTGAATGTGAAGTTTAACATGTCCCCAATTAATGTACCAAAAATCAGGGAGGTACTTTTCCGTACTTTTTATAAAACTCAAGTCAAAGTTGATAAACATTTAATATGAAATATTAAGGGAAATTGTTAATATTGTAAAAAAGTTAGCCTGCAGTCCGGAAGGTCTTATGATACTAAACATAATTGGTGAAAATCAAATTAATAAGACAAACATTTATAAAATGGCATGCGTTTAAAGACATTAACAAGAAATTAGAAAATTTAATAAATATTATAAATAGTATTAAAACCTACGTTCTTTTATGAATACTTTAAGATATAGTAAACTATATATCTTAGACTTCAGTTTTCAACTTTTGTCCATTGCTCGTCACACTGTGCGACATAGGCGTAGGATCCCCGTAGTTTACGGGGAGCACATGATATTCATTGCATATACAGTATTTCATCGGTAATTGTCCCAATTGTCTCCGACATAATTGTCCCTGAGATATCCCCACTAATGCGGGGTGTACCCCCTTGAGGGACCACGAAGCTCGAAAGGCCTCGGTCGCCGAGAAATATGACACCATACGGCACGGGTATATCGGTGAGACCATACTAATCCGAATTTCCAACTTCTTTATTATTCATTATTTTTTTATGGGTCTTCGATGACCATATTTGTGGCACTTTTCTAATAAAAGTCATACCAAATATGATATAATTCCGATGATATTTACTTGTGTAATAGACGATTAAAGTTTCGGGCGCGAGGAAGGATAGCCTCCATCGTCAATTAAAAAAATAAATATGTATGTATAATCAGAAAAATTTTGATCAGAGAAATATTACAAATATGATGGTAAAAGTCTCCTAAAAGATTAATTATAAATGAAAAAGTGTAGTCATTGCATTACTGTTGCCTCACCGATGTTACGTACCTGACCTATACATAACGACCATACACCTGTATATGATCCGAATTACATCGTGTTTGGTATCATTTTAATCAGAACAATGTCACAAATCTATTAGAAAAGGTCTCATAAAAAAATAAGTAATAATAAAAAAGTTATTCCTTGGTAATACATTGTGAGGACGCGCGAGCCTTTGAACTGTGCCGCCGACTGCGACTCTCCGCGTCTCTTTCTTTCCCATACGCTACCCTTCCTCGCGTCCGAAACTTTAATCGTCGATTACACAAGTAAATATCATCGGAATTATATCATATTTGGTATGATTTTTATTAGAAAAATGCCACAAATATGGCCATCGAAGTACCATAAAAAAATAATGATTAATAAAGAAGTTGGAAATTCGGATTAGGTATGTTTACATTTCTCGGTGAGCGAGGCCTCTCGAGCTCGGCTGTCCTTCTCTATGTTCGGCAAACCTCAAGAATGATATCCTTCGCGCATAATTGTCCCTCCGCAGACCCGTGTTGTGCACAATTATCGATGAAATACTGTATATTCCATATTACCTGCTACACATCCTTATTTCATACGTACAGATATATTTCACGTACAAGTATTTTCAGTACGTGTGCTATTTCAGATACAGGATGAGTCACCTAACGTTTGTACCTGAAATATGTCATGCAAATTATTGCTGTTATCTAGCTATTTCATAGATGCCAAGGTCTTAATTATTTTTTAGTGGGGGCCACACTTCTTTAAACGCCCACGATGATAGCTTCTTCCATTAGGAATTCAGTGATTATAAATACTCAAGGTCGTTCAAGATCACGGACAGGGGAAATTTATAAGATTTAAAATATGAGAACAAAACAACTGTATACCATAAATGTTCGAAACGATGTCCGTTTACGTTGATACATGTTTGTAAATGGGCTCTGAAGTAATGTTGAATTCTGACAAGTACATCCGAGGTAATATTCGTATTTACATGCTAAGGTTATACGATGATGCATATCTTTCACTGTTGTTGCAGCATTCATGTATACACTATTTTACGCTACACTAGTTTACATTATCGAGGCGCGATTGATATAACGAATTGGAGGAAGAGAAAATAAAGACTTTAATTTTATTCTTATACAGTCGTGGACAAAATTAAGTGGACAGAACATAAATTCTGAATAATCTCTATTTTCATTTATTGTGTTATAAATTTATTGCAGATGTTTAGCATGAAAAATGTTTATACACAACGAAAGAATTTATTTAGTATGTAAAAGCATAAATATAATGTTTCTGTTAATATTTATGCATATTTGTTTGTATGGGTGTCTTTGAGACCGTGGACAAAATTAAGTGGACGCAGAGGACATTCTGTGTTGGGGCGGAAAAAATGTAAACAAACGTTTGACTCTCGCATTGTGCGGTGTCATTCGTCCTCGGTAGACATTGAACTTTTGTTTAAACAAGATTAGAAATATAAACCGAACATGTCTAAGAGACGAGAAGAATTTCCCGTGCACCTGCGAAAGTTAATTGTTTCAGAGTGCAAAAATAAACTAAGTTATCGTAAAATGGCTGAAAAATACAAAGTTTCTAAGAGTACAGTGCATACAATTTATCACAAGTATTTACAGTATGATACTGTTGAAAATTGAATCGGTCGAGAACGAGAACGTAGCACAAATTCATACGATGATAGACAAATTGTAAGAGAAACTAAACGTATTCCATCGATAACATCACGAAATATTGTTGAAACTCTACAATTAAATATTTCTTCAAGAACTGTGAGACAAAGATTAAAAGAAGTTAATCTGAAGAGTTGTTTAGCTAGACGCAAGCCACACATTAGTAAACTTCATAAAAAGAGACGTTTAGTTTTCGCAAAAAAATGTGTGAATAAGCCATTATTATTTTGGAAAAAAATTATATGGAGTGACGAGAGCAAATTTGAGTCATTAAATTAAAAAAAAAGAGAACACGCGTATGGAGAAAACCGAATGAAGCTCTCAAGAAGCAGTATGCGTTGCCTACCATCAAACGTGGAGGGGGATCCAGAATGGTATGGGGATGTTTTTCTTGGTACGGGTTGGAAATTTAGCACCCATCCATGGCATCGTGAACGCAGATATGTTTGTTGAAATTTTAAATGAAAATATGGAATAGTCAACCCTAAAAATGGATTTCGATGAGGGATGGATGCTACAACGGGATAATGATCATAAGCATACGGCGAAGAAAACGAAAAAATTTTTATAAGATTGTGGGATAGATGTTCTCTATTGGCCTCCACAAAATACAGATCTTAATCCTATAGAAAATTTATGGAGCTTATTAGATTCGGAAATACCATTAGGAAGACGTCATAATAAAACAGTATTTTTAAACGAATTGCAAATAAAATTTCAACAAATTGATCGAAGTTACCTCCAAAAACTTGTGGAAATCATCCCACGACGATTAGAAGCAGTAATTAAAGCAAGAGGTTACAATACCAAATACTAAAGGCTTATTTTCTAAATATTTATAAAGTGTCCACCAAAAATTGTATACAATTTTGATAAATGATAATATATTCTATTATATTAACTTTTATTATTGATATTGTTGTTTATTTCATTAAAGTACACTTTGTTAACTTAAATGTACCGTACAATTCTAGTTTATTAAAATTATGTTTTAAATTGCGTTGATTTTTTGTTGATCATTAGACCTGTCCACTTAATTTTGTCCACGACTGTATTTATTATTTGATGAATTATTTGACGAACGAAGCGAACATATAAGGATTGTTTATGAAACAAGCTAGTCCGTCAATTTGACGGGTTTCGTAGAGATAGGTATACTACATAGAAATCTCAAAGATTAGAAAGCTTTAGGAAAAAATAATTGTGCGTATAAATTCTTTGGATGAAGCGATTAATTTACGATGCAAAATGGTATTTCATTTCAAAATTTGAAATCCGTCAAATTGACGGGTCCCGTAAACGTAGTGTTAAAATGGCGCATATTAACGTAAGTGTACATGAAATAACATAACCGTGGCACCTAACGTTCACTCTATTTCGTATGCGCTAATCTAAAACTTCTGGAGGATAGTGTACCTATGTACGTAGGATTGCAAAGGAGTTATCGTGTACAAATATGCGGGTTATAAAAGTGAAACGTGCATGAGATCAAATAGATGCACGCTGGAATACAGAAAACACGAGAAGGGGTAGCGTGGAGTTCAAGTTGGCATTACTCAAGCCCGGTAAGTATTACGTGAACGGCAACGAGAAAGCGCATTTCTCTGGTGGATCTCGAACTGGAAAGTGGACACTGGGTCTCCAGAAGCAGTTTTGGCGGACAAGCTACATCGCCCGGTCTTTTCGTAGCAACGGAACCGATTAACTCGATATTCGTGGCAAGAATAGTGGTAACAACAATTTCATAACGATAATTACCGTTGCAAAATTTATCATCATTTCGTTAATCCTCGTACGTTCCTCGATTCAAAATTCACCCATTTTCTATTTTGGATACTGTAAAATCTTTTGTGTCTCTACGACTATGTTGTCGTTTGAGGTATTTATTTAAAATATCAAATCCTGACTAAAATACAACTGGATGAAATATAAGCGAGGAACGTTCTGTGCGACATTTCTGAAAAACATATAAACATGAAATAATTGAAACATAACGCAAACATTTTAACCGTGAAACAAGTGCAGAAAAATTCTACTGAGAAAAATAAAGCAAAAAAAAAACAATAGGACAAGCACAGCAATTAAAAGCAATTTAAAAGAGATTGCATTTGTTTATGGTATAATAGTAAATGTTGGATTCGATTGTCGAGTTGCCGAGAATAGAATCAGTCAGTGTAGTAATTATGCCTGGTGTAGATGTCCATAAACGGTAAGATAATTAACTATATTTAGAATAAATGTAATCTATTTCGAATGTCCAATGCTAGCTGTCAATATTTGTTTCCTTAAAATCGTACACCAAAGTTTGAAGAAGGTTTGTGTTAATATTTGATGTAGAAATTAATTCAGTGCTTTTTTATTGAATTTACGAAAGCTTTTTAAATGTAAATATTCTCCCGCCATTTCGGAATTTTAATGTAAATACTATTTATTAGACCTACAAAGCACTATATACCTAAACAAAACAGGTGACATAATTATTTTTTGATACTTTTTGTTTTCGCATTATAATTATAGAAACTGTTGCTAGACTCTCACAAATGATTTATATTTCACGTGTCCTGCAAACTTGGCAATTTTCCCTTATGCGGCTAATTCATCAGACCTTACCCAATTAAATTATTATCTCTTTGTATCATTCCATCATTATTTAACTAATACAAATATTAAAATTATAAAACACGTACAGAAATCTTTTTTTTAGAAGGGATCATTAATTACCTGTCAGATCAAACGATATCATTGACAGTAACGATGAATATTTTGAAGATGGAACAATTTTTCTATAAATAAATAGTTTTTGTTAAGAGGGATATTGAATTCATTTGTGCTCCTAAAATAAAATCTTAAATGGTATGTACGAATTTATATATTTTAAAAAGAATTTGATGTGTTCGTTAACGAATTAAGTTAAGTAATCAATTTTGAGTTTATTTAAATTTCACGAAGTTTCATATAACATATTTTACTGCAATGTTATTGTATAGGATGTCCCAAAATGTAGTACCACCCCAACCATCAATTTTCAAATGTTAGTATCTCAAGATCGAACCAAAATGATAAAAGCTTTTATTCTTGGAACATCCAGTACATGATATTTCTCTCATTACGTACACAGTCCAGAATGTAGATAAAAAAGCATACTCTTAACCAAACTACACATATCTAAGATTTGTCAACTATTCAATAATTAGATCATATGCTGTATGGATACATCTTCAAATGATCCAAATTAAAGCTGCAATTATAAACCCTAATTGTCCGCCCAAATATAACAATCTCTGGCATCCGCATTCGCTTCCAAATCAAATTATCGATTAAATTTCAATTCAGTTTTAAATTCAAATTTTAACAATTTTATGAAATCTTTTGAAATTTCTTATTCTATTGTGTCTGCATCGGCATGATGAGTTTTCTCTTGTTAGCATCTTGCTTTCACTCTCACCAACCCACTGCACGGATAACAGTACTCTCTTCATCTCTGGCCATGTGACGTCATATAGCCACCAACTAATACGAAATAATATCCATACTCTACAGCAGGCATGTCCAGAAGTAGCTCACTTCGAAGCATTTTCGAGGGAAACGCCTACTTCTCCCGACCGCGCGTCTCGCTCCCCGTGGCGGTCGTAGTTCTCCGAGCTCCTCAGGCTCGTGCCTACCGCTTGCGGTATGTATTGCGTGTGGCGCTTTGGGGCGACTCTCATACCCATAGGTTTCCACATCACCCATGAGGTACTATGGTCAATGCGTTTTTTTGTCAGTGGTATCCCCTATAGGCATATTCCACTGCATCGCAAGACAATTTCGAAAAAAAAAATTTGGAAAATAGTTTTTATTATACTGTCAATATTTTACTAACAATTAGGAAAGCTTGCAATATTCGCATCAAAGACGATAGCGAGGAATCGCTCAGCAGTGTACGTTGCTCTGTTTTAATGCTACGCATTTTTGAAAACGAACATTCGCACAAATAAGTCGATCCGAACATTGAGCAAAATTCGGACGGCAAAAACGATGACAGGTTCCGTAAAAGGTCTGTACGGGCAGTTTAAAAGCCGTGGCTTAAAGATTCCGATGATATACCGTGTTATACATCAGGAGGCGTTATGCGGGAAAGAAATAAAATTATCTTTTGCAATGGAAAAGGTAACCAAAATTATTAACAGTATCAAAGGTGGAAATAGATTTTTATCTCACAGGAAATTTAAAGAATTTCTGGAAACGCTTAACGCTGCTTGCGCTGATGTTTCTTTATATTGTGATGTACGCTGGCTCAGTGCAGCGAAATGCTTGGGACAATTCTTTGCCATAAGAAAAGAGCTTATCCTTTTCTTGCACGAATATGCAATTAAAAATTCTGATGAATATTCTCTTCTCTTAGGAGACGTGAGTTTTCTGTGCGAACTCTCGCTTATTGTAGATCTCACGCATCACTTAAGTTTATTAAATTTAAAATTACAAACGCCCAATCGAGCCATTTCCGAATTGTGTAGTCATGTCGACTCATTTCGTAGGAAATTAGTACTTTTTCAAAATCATTTAAATGCGGATGATAGAATATTTTCATTTTTCCCCTCTCGCCATTTAATTTTTAAAGAATTTGGCACTCAATGCGATTCTCAAAATCATTTACATATTCTACAATCGGTGATAGAGCAGTTCGAAAATCGCTTCACTGATTTCGATTCGATTAGAAACGATCTACTTCTTTTTGAGATCCCCTTAACTGTTAGAATCGAAGAACAACACATCGAATTTCAACCAGAATTGTGCGATCTTCAGCACGACATTTCTTTGAAAACGAGGGAAGGCAAAGGAGCCGAATTTTTCAAAACTATAAGTGAATCGAAGTATTCCATTTTAAGAAATTTTGCCATCCGATTTTTCTCAATGTTCGGATCGACTTATTTGTGCGAATGTTCGTTTTCAAAAATGCGTAGCATTAAAACAGAGCAACGTACAGTGCTGAGCAATTCTTCGCTATCGTCTTTGATGCGGATATTGCAAGCTTTCCTAATTGTTAATAAAATTTTGACAGTATAATAAAAACTATTTTCCAAATTTATTTTTTCGAAATTATCGTGCGACGCAGTGGAATATGTCTATAGGGGATACCACTGACAAAAAAAACGCATTGACCATAGTACCTCATGGGTGATGTGGAAACCTATGGGTTTGAGAATCGCCCCAAAGCGCCACACGCAATACATACCACATTTTTATTAGAAAAATGCCACAAATCTGGTCATCGAAGTCCCATAAAAAGTAATGAATAATAAAGAAGTTGGAAATTCGGATTAGGTATGTTTACATTTCTCGGCGACCGAGGCCTCTCGAGCTCGGCTGTCCTTTTTTACGTTCGGCAAACCTCAAACAATGATATCCCTCGCGCATAATTGTCCCTCCGCAGACCCGTGTTGTGGACAATTATCGATGAAATACTGTACTTCGAAATATTTTGAATCATCTTTGTCAGGTTCTTGAGGTTACTGCTGCTTCGTTGAAACCTTTGTTTATAAACAAGAAGGTTAAACAGTTGCATTGGGCTCTCTAAAGATCACATAGCGGCGAAAAATTCTGATTTAACATAAAAATTCGTAGTTAATGTCTACAACTAACTTTACTTCTTCACAGCAATATGGTACACGCAGCCTATGGTGTACTACTCCTAGCATCGTTCCTCGCCGTCCCCGTAAAATCTCAATCACTGCTAGAATCATTGAGGAGTTACGGGCCACCAGCAGAAGCTCTGAACAGAGTCGACCCCAATAACAAGAGATACGACTTCATCATTGTCGGAGCCGGTTCTGCAGGTTCCGTCCTTGCCAATCGTCTCTCGGAAAACAAGAAATGGAATGTGTTGCTTCTGGAGGCAGGTGGGCCCGAAACGGTGCTTCAACAGATCCCAATTCTCGTAGGGTACTTTCAACTATCAGACTACAACTGGGGCTACAAGGTTGAGCCGCAGAAGAATGCATGTCTGGGAATGATCAATCAGCAATGCTCCTGGCCTCGGGGGAAATCCCTAGGTGGCACTAGCTCTCTTAATTATATGATCCATACGAGAGGGAACAAGGTGGATTATGATATCTGGGCTGCGCTGGGAAACGAGGGCTGGTCTTACAACGAAATCCTGCCTTATTATATAAAAAGCGAGAAATTCAACGTGCCAGGTGAGTCTGTTGACGTAGTACAGTAACACCTCAATATTATAATACATATATCGATATATGTATAGCAAGTAGGTAACACATCGGCACCAATGTAGCTATGAAGCAATACTAGTCCAATGATAAAACTATTTTCTGTCTAATGATTTTTTTTATCAAAGATTTACCAACGTGGTCGTACATTTTTCCGTTTGAAGATAGGTATAACTTAGTTTTTCACGGGAAAAACACCGAAAAAATTGGTTTTTAATTTTTTCTATTATGACGTCCCTCTCTCAGGAATTTGAGAAAAAATTGAGAGTTATGTTGATATCTTATTGCTAAATTAAATCTGTAGGTGTGCTCTTTCATCTTTTATATGAAATCTGCATTTTTTTCGATTTTTTCGAGTTTTTCATGTCTTAAAACCAAAATTTGCAACGGAAAAATCTGAAAACGATATATAATATGTGGCTTGGTATTCGAAATGTGTCAGAATTTTGAATTGTCATTAAATGGGGAAAATGGGCCAAAATCTGGTTTTTCAATTTTCCTCTATAACTACCCTTACAGATGAGATATCGGGCTGAAACTCGGCAGAAAGGTTTCTTTTTTGGTAGGCTATCGGCTGGTTCAAAATCGTTCAAATCGAGGCCGGGAGCGAATTTGACCCCCAAACCCGGCTATAGCCTTTTCTTATTACATTGTATAGTATTCATCGCGAGGAACAAAAGTCTCAAAGGAACTATGGGTCCCAAGTCAACCGTTCTCTTAAAAAAACACTTTAAAGTTTCGTTAACTATTTTATTCCATATGTCCACAGGGTGCCCTAGGCTGATTCTACATGAGAAAATAAGTCGAAAATATGGAAAAAATTTTTTCATTTGACTCCTCGTGTTCGAGAAAATCAACTTCGAAAACCCGCCACGTTCGCGTTCCTGACCGTAGAACTGGTAAGGTCATGAACAGACGCATCAAACGATTCCTATTCAATAAAACGCCTGTCGCCAAATTTTCAAACTCTAGTTTCTTGAAAACAAGGTGGCAAATGGAACAAATTTATTTCGTATTTTCGACTTATTATCTCATGTAGTATCACCCCGTCCGCGTTTATATCATCTTTGTATAAACAGCATCCCTGTAGTCATGTGGAATAAAATAGTTTACGACACTTGAAAATCATTTTTTAAGAGAACGGTTGACTCGAGACTGATGGTTCCTGTGAGACTTTTGTTCCTCGCAACGAGTACTATACGATGCAATTAAAATTTTTGGCTTTGGAAGATAGTTGTACAGAACAATTTCGAGGTCCATTTTTTTTTAACAGTTCTCCACTGATCTAGAGATCCCGCTATGGTAGTCGTCACATGTCGTTTTTATATACCCTGCACATTGATCGCTTTAAACTGAACTGTTTTCATGTGAAACATACATATATTCGGATAATGGAGAATATCATTGATTCCGATAATCGAGGTTCTATTAAATCGTTCATTCAACAAATAAATGTGTTCGAAATTATGTCGCGTTTTAAACGGAAAAATTGTACAAATTATGAGTTTTTAAGCACGGCAGTGTTAGGCGGTACACATTGCAAAATTGATCAAATACAAAAGTAAGAAAACTCCTTGGTAAATCAAGTACACCAAACAGAGAGTAATGAAACATTGTGTTTCTAGGTATAAAGAACTCCTCCTACCACGGTGACCAAGGCTACCTATGCGTGGAGCACGTGCCCTACCACACAGACCTATCGAAAGCGTTCCTAAAAGCTGGTCGCGAGTTAGGCTACAAGATCATAGACTACAACGGCGAAGATCAAATCGGCTTCTCTTACATCCAAGCAAACCTAGATAAAGGGACCCGATGCAGCGCGTCGAAAGCATACCTACGAGTCAACCGCCCAAACCTCAACATAGTAACAGGCGCGATGGTTACTAAAGTCTTAATTAACGATGATAACCAAGCATATGGTGTAGAGTTTACCCAAGACAACCAACGCAAACGAGTCTTGTGTTCAAAAGAGGTAATCCTATCTGCAGGGACTATCGACTCAGCGAAGCTACTAATGCTGTCCGGTATAGGTCCTCGGCATCACTTAGAGGAGCTAGGAATCAAAGTACTGAAGGATTTAAAAGTAGGCTACAGTATGTACGAACATATAGGATTCCTGGGACTGACGTTCATGGTGAATCAACCAGTGTCCTTGCTGCAGAGCAGACTGGCCAGACCCAGCGTTCTCGTACAGTACTTTCTGAATAGAAATGGCATGATGTCTACGCCAGGAGGAGCAGAGGCTCTGGCCTTCATCAGGACGAAATACGCCCCTGACAGTAGGCCAGACGTTGAACTATTGTTCGTTGCTGGTTCACTGCACTCGGACGGAGGTATACCCTTGAAAAAGGCTCTAAGAATCTCCCATGAACTTTACGACACTGTCTACAAGCCAATCGAAAATCAGGACGCCTGGTCCATTTGGCCAATCCTGCAAAACCCTAGGAGCGTCGGCAGGTTGACTTTAAAGTCGAGGGACCCCTTCGAGCCGCCAAGAATGGATCCTAATTTTTTCACGCATCCGGCAGACGTGGAGATCATCCTGGAGGGTATCAAGCATGCTATCAACATCTCCAGGACGGCTTCCTTCAGAAAGTATGGAAGTAGATTGCACGATATCAAGATTCCTGGGTGCACAGAATTCGAATTTGCCAGTGATGACTATTGGCGGTGCGCTATAAAGCATTTGCCGTCGATGATGAATCATGAGACTGGAACCGTGAAGATGGGACCTGAGAACGATTCTTATGCTGTTGTAGATCCGAAGCTTAGGGTTTACGGTATGAAGGGATTGAGAGTGGCTGATGCGAGCATTATGCCGACCATGCCTACGGGACACGTGAACGCCGGGATTTATATGATTGGAGAGAAGGCGGCTGATATGATCAAGGAGTTTTGGAAGTGAAGTTGCTCGAGATGATTAAAGTCTTAATGGAAGTGCATTGTGACGCAGTCGTTTCGATGTAGTTGTTAATACTGTTCAGTATTTGTATAGAGACTTCTACTGGACCTGTTCAATGAGGGATCTTGAAAAACTATATACAAACAGTACTACCACTTGTTTGAAATTGATGATTTTTGAAAACACGAATATTTTCGTAAAACATCACTTATCTTGTAGTAAAAATCTAATTCAGATACAGAGAATAGGCTCGTCGGCTGGGATTGAACTACGCGATTAGTCACTAATTTCGTAAGTGATTTACAAGTTCGTAAGAGATTTTGTTATTTTTAGTTTATCTAAAAAAAGTCAACGATGAAGTTAATGTACGAATTTGCTGAATTATTGTTGAATTTTTGTGTTACCATTTACATAAATCTATACTCGCGGTGGACTCACAAACGCACGTGTGCCCTGCGAATCGTTCCACGAGAAAGGTCATAGAATCCTTCATGTTCTTGTTTTAGATGTATAATTTTTGAGATGTTAATTAGAGGTGTTACAGAGTTATATTAACGCGGAATTGTTCCTTATAGGAAAATTTATTTTCTCGTCACAATATTTGTGACAGCTTTTGAAAATATCACAATTTTGGAACATTTGCGCTCTAGTAGTTCCACGAATCTACAGTGCCGGACAAAAGGAAGTTCAAATAGTAATGTAATGTATACAATAACTATCACAATTTTTACGTACTCAAATTTTATTTTAAAGCAGCAACGACATTTTTATAAATATCTGCATCTAATAAAATAAAGAAAGCAAGAAAACTACAAAAGGGAGTAGAAAATTGTTAGTTTATTTAAAACAATGAAACAAGTAAAAAGACTGAGTGGACAAAAGTAAATTTAATTCTACATTTTTGTGATAACAATTTTGATATCCAAACATTTTGTTAGTTTTCTTACTTTCCAAGATCTCCGTTGTTGTCTATTACAGCTTATAGTCTGTTTGGTATTTTGCAATTAACCTCTTGCCGTACAATTGTCTTCATGGTTACATTAATTAGAACTTCTATCAAGTTAATAAATGTTCATGAATTATTTCATTAAAGTTATTGTTTCAAATAAAATTCATAGTTCTTTATTGCTTTAAGTCATTTATAGGACATTCAATTAATTTTGAAAATGGTCTAAGTCAATTACAGCTTTAAAAACAACATTTTCGTATGAAATTCATACAAAATTTCATATTTATAATAAATTTCCATTAATCAAGACTAAGAAAATTATAAATTAAAATGTCGCATAATATAAAAATATTTTTTAATTCGTTAAAACGCAATTCATTAAATATCTCGAAACAAGAAATATATGACTTAGACCACTTTCATAATTATGTGCACAGTTGTCTGTTCCTTATGATGAAAGGCGTTGATTCAAAATCGGTCAAAATTACCCAAGACCAATTTTTGTTGAAACTTTGCATATTGGTAGCCCTTTGAGTCCAACATTGATTCCGTGCAAAAACTTTGTCCCAGGACTTCACGATTACGGGGGGGGGTCAAAGTACGTATTTTGCGAAATCTATTATGTGCTGTAACTTTTAATAAAAATACGATATCGACCCGGCACTGATACCAAAAATCATAAAAAATTCAAGCCTTCCAACGGTGTATAAGTTTATGTAATTTATTTATTGCTAACATAATTTTTTCACGTTTTTCGTGTTTTTCAAGGTGTCAAAAAATCAGAAAAATTGCATTTCCCCAAAAAAGTATCGCCTGATTTTAACTAAAAATGCTGCATTAATAGGACATTTCATGCCCTTTCGAATGGTGTTTGTCATACCTTGGGGAAATTATTTGTTTTTGAGTTACAAAGTAAAATGTGAGTAGAAGTTGAATTTTTTATAGGGATGTTTATATGTAATAACCTCCGGTGAGGCACATGGATAAATCTACAATTTGTAGTACGTTGGCACAGCGTATAAATTTGGCCTGGCTGTTTTTCTTTATTTAATTGGATTCATTTTTTTTATTCCCAGAAAAAATGGCTGAAAATTACATTAAAAATCAAAATGTGGCGAAATAACGTGTGATTATTTTATGAAAGCTCGTATCAGAATGTAAGAAGATTCGTTGGCACTGAGGCAATGTGTAAATATAATATAATATAGATAAAATGACAATATTAAGATACATTAATAAAAAAATATAATGAAATTAAGATATTAATAAAAAATAAAAAAGTTATCAACTTGCCCCAGTCTCCCCTACTCATACAGAAATTCCAATTTTAAACTTTCTTTTGTCTGCCACTGTACTTCATTTCTTGTCAAGCGATTGTAAGTTTTGTTTGCTTGTCCGATATAATTGTTTATAACTGTACTGTTTTTCAAGAATGCAATGTTATTGCCATTTTCTGTGTGACAAATTCAGAAAGATAATAATAATAAAATCTAAAAGAAAGATAATAATAAAAAGTCTTATTAAAGTACATGATTCTATGTTTATACGGATTTCATCGTAGACATTAGAAGAATTCGGACTAATAGAAATCGGCAAAAACATTTCTAAATGCCTAACAGAAACATTCTGTTGTCCTGTGTAGAATATATTATGTATATAAAATATAGATATATATATATATATATATATATATATATATATATATAAATGTACATAATGCGCTATAAAATATTACGTTTACTAAACGAGGAAGGTTAAATTTACGAATGCTCTTTTATAATTGTACTAATTAAATTGCAGATCGCTGTGCAAAGATTTGTTTCGACTATATAAAAAAAAATTGTTACAATAAAAAAGAATTTATTCCGTTTATCATGGATTGCATCGTGTTTCAAGGAAATGAAAAACCTTATCAATCTTTCCCGAGTATTTCTTGATACAGGTTTTAAGAAATCGGACATACTATCAATCCACCAAATCCGCAGTCAAGTAATAATTATTTAAATAATGAAACACGTCGTATAACGATGTAAAAATTAGTAATAATTTATGTTACATGCCGACATACTCATTGGAAATGGAAAGCGTCTTGATAGTGCATTCATTTATCGTGTCTAAATTTGAATGCGTAAAAATATCAATGCCTTAACAAAGACTAATCCAGTTTTGCCTTCATGTTATGCTTATCTTGCAGTTAACTGGCCGTGTTGCAATTAGACTCAACATTTTACATCTATTACAATTAAATGGACGACTCATTACATACGTTGTAAACGTCTATATGTATTTAAAAAAAATGTACACGGAGATAGAGTTATGGAGACAATATAATTAATTGAAATAAAATTATTATTCTTACTCTAATATATAATCAATAACATTGTACAGTAAAATTTGAAAAATAAACCAAATAGCTTTTCGTTAAATTTTATTTCAAAATTGCGAAAAAATTGTCTTGGTTACGTCCATTACTTCTGAATAAAAATTATGAAAATATCCGAAACGATTAAAAGTAAATAAACTACTCTGTATTTGAAACTGCACTTATATATTCTTTTTAATTATCTCATAGTAATGCTCCATTCTGAAATCTATCTGTTCAATTATTCACACATTGGTTTTTAAGCTAAGTATTTTAGTATTCATGATAGCTTTGTTTTGCTGCTTCAAAATTAATAACTACAATGAAGTATTTAATCAGCTGTAATCAAATTTGAATCCAATTTTTTATTTTAATATTATAAGTGTATTGTTTCGAAAAATATACTTAACTAAATAATTACAGTGCTTAAAACTATACAATTTTACTAGTTTATCAATGTAAATAAAGTATTTTTTACTGTAACTATAAAAATGGTAAATTATATAATCCAATGGTGTTCATCTTATAATAAACGACAAAAAATAAAAGTACGGTAAAAGTGGATAATTCTGTTGTTCTTTATTTCCAAGCAAAAACATGTTTATATAACATCACAAAAAATCACAAAATAGCATGATAAAATAAATGAAAGCATTTTAATACAATCTTTACTGTCTTTCTAACCAAAACAAATCCTTATCAGTAGAAATAAATTATTCATATAGAATAAAATATACGTTTAATATATTATATATGTTCATATATTTTATTACATATTTATATGAGAATTCATTTTGTAGAACGTTATATTACGTTAATGCAAAAATAATGAACGAGTTCATTGTGCTTTATAAATAATTTTCCTAATAAATTTCATTGCTTGTATTGCTTGTTATATATCATTTTAAAGTAAATTTATTGCTTACTCCATATACCTTAAAATAATTTTTGTAACGCTTAATAAGCAAAAAGTCTTATTAGAAAAATTACTTGTAGAACACCAATTATATTAATAAAATAAATAACGTACTAATATAACGTAGTAATAAAATAATTATTTATTTATATAATAGATTTCCCAAACTTATTTACGAGCTTACAAATTTACAAAAATAAAATCCCTTATGCATAAATTAAAAATAATTTCATTTGGAGTAAAGCTTTATTTACAAAACAAAAAGATGCTAAATATTTTACGGCAGCCTTACAAGAACCATTTACATAAATATTTGTAATAATAAATTTCTTACAGTAACCTTACGTAAATCTTTTTCATAAATATTTTCGACATAAATATGTATAATAAAATATCTTATTTATTTTTCGTAAACTTCGAAGTGTGAAATTGTTTAATAGTGACATTTTGTTTTACTAATGGCCGTCGCGTAAATGTCGTTCGTGACGCACCATATGGTAATTAGAGCCCGTCCCTTTTAAGAGCCGCCAGACGTACAGCGTAATATTCCCACAGTACAACGTAATTCCTCCGAATGAATTAGGTGAGAGATAATGAATGACATATTTGCGTGCACCAGACATTGCACGACAATCGAGTGACCCAGATCGTTGTTCGTGTCAACAAAAAAACAACTTTATGTGTAAAGGCATGTCTGGAGTTCGATGGTGACATAAAACTCTGGATGAGTCACGCATCTACAACATAACGCTTCCTTGATAAACTACAGCAAATATTTCCGACGATACTACTACGTCGTAGGAGTAATTTCAATATATTTTCCATTCGTCTTATTAGTCTTAATCAAATCTCAGTATCTTAACAAATTTAACATATTTTATTGGCTTAAAACTAAATTTCAGTATGTACAAAAAATTATCGAAAACAATAAATAAAGGATTGATCTAATAAAGCTATACACAAGAATTGCAAACAATGTTTCTTAACAAAAATTGAAAGTGTAATTGTTTCCTTTTTTGTGTTTCAAAACACTATTTAAAAATATAGAAAATGTTTTTAAGTTTATGAGTTAGAATCAGTTGTAAAAAGATTATTTCAATGTTTTTCTGCTAAAATATTTAAACTAGTTTCACCTAATAATTTATTTGATGTTACAGATTAAGTATAAAATACTAAATAATTAGTTGAAATGGTTAAAAAATTAGGACACACGTAAGAGCTAATATATATAAAAGTATTAGTATGAGGAGTATATTAAAAATACTATGGCACTGATACCTATGGAATTGTACGCATAGTATTCCATTAATAATGTTAGTACCGATTAAACTTTCATAGATTGTTAACCCTCTGATCCTATTTTCAATTGGCAGAATTAGATTATATACGTAGTGTACGTTTATCGGTTTCACCTTGAGATTATTCAACTCAATCTTGTTTTTATATCCTAGTTACATTTACCAACCCACAAAAGACATTTTAACTACCATTAGCTTTATTGCTACTATACTACCCATGATAGCATGCGATATAAACATGATTAGCTCAAATATCTTAAAATCAAAGTACGTAAGGTTAGTCTATCAGTTTACTACTCATCCATTCTACTTTTCTATCCTACATTTCGTTTCATGATTAAAACATAACTTTAATTGTTTCACGCGCATGTTGTAATGTCATTATTTATTTAACTTTAGATTAATCAAATTGTTGTTTGTATTTCTCATTGTCCTAACATGAAAATATACACCTACAACTTCAAAAAGAAATAAATAATATTATTTTACCAACTTTTGTGGTGTATTGCTCCAAAATAAATAACCTGTGTACAAATTAACTATATGAAATTATGTACATCGTATCAAATATAGAATGGTAATACCGATAACCAAAGCATCGCACGAATTTATTAAATACTTATACGAATTATCATCAACTAACTCAAATAGTACTCATTTCTGACAAAATAAAATATTTAGCGTCTACAGCCGATTTTGCAAAAGAAGAGATCTGAGGTCATAATAGTTATCCAATCAGCTTCATCCCATGATACGCGCATTATAGTAAAATGATGGACATCTATTATGACTGTTGATGTATCTCAAGAATCCTCTCTCGAAAATCAGAGCACAACTTTGTTGATCTTTCCAAGCCGGTAAACCGAGTAACAAGCTACGAAACGTGAATCAAGCGAAGCAGCTCTAGGTTATTATATCGCACCGCTTGATGAAGTCGTCGTTTCCCATTGATTTGCGTACCTGATACAACGAGAGCTTCGTTTGGACCGCAGGTGTGAACGTTTCCCATTGTCGGATGAACCTTTTCTTAATGAAGATGCAACAACAAACCGGCACTAACAAACAACCAACACTAACACTGTCAGCACAGACACTGATTATGATGACGAACCGGTAGTAGAGGGATGTGAATTATTTCAAAAACCCCGGTAAATTATTAATAACACATAAACCGTGTCAACCACGCGTCGTAAGGTTACGAAGCTGCTCCAAGCCACTACCCAAAATTATTTGTAGCTTTTGCAAAACCCTAGCTTGCGAGCGCTGCCAACTTACAAACGCGCTTTCGCTTACAGTGCTTACAGCGACATCTTGGAACGAAACGTTACTATACCGACTTCTCACTGCTTCCACAGACTTAAAAGATCAGTACAGACTTACAACTGTCAGAGAGGAATGAGAGTGCTCACGCCCGGGTTTTGCCCGTGCCCGGTATATACTGCTGCCCCCTAGTCTAAATCTAGCTTGGATCACAGACGAGGTATAATAGTAGACCAATCACCCAATGTATTTTTCTGTCTCAAGCCCCGGGGGCTCTAGAGCCCACTGATATACAGGGTGTCCCAAAAATGTCTCGCTTCCTTCAAAGGGGAGATTCCTGAGGCAATTTGAAGCAACATTTTCCTTTGCAAAAATGGCCGTTTCGGCTTTGTTAAGGAGTTATTAACGAAAAACACGGACCAATCAGAGCGCGGCATAGAGGCGTATTGGCAGAGACGGCCGCGCGTGACAGAACTCGAGCGATGGTGATACACCGCGGTCGAAAGCAAGGAATAAACAAGAGAAGAAAATTTTTCGAGTCCTATGTCGGATAGTTCAAATTTGAGTATGTTGTAGTCTTTAGTAACCTATGAACGAATCTCGAAGGATTTTTCGAAATATTAAAAAATGTTGATTTTACAGACGTGTAAAGAACTTTTTTTCATTAAATTATAACACTAGAACTAATGTACCGAGAAAAATGAATTTTCAGGAGCTTGTAGTGAACACATAAGAGTATCTACTGAAAATATTTCGATTTGGAAAACATGGTTTTTTCACCATTTATTTTGAAAAATTTTTAAACAAATGCAATTTTCCTATAGCCGGGACTTTTTTAAAAATTCAAAAAAAAACGTGGTAACAGCTCCAAGTCTCCTCTTTACGGGCCTATTTTTGAAAAGGCAGGCGCTTTAAAATTGACGGAATTAAAATTATTTAAAGCGAACGCCCCGAAGGCACGCGGCACGAACAGCACCGCACACTCTAATACCGTCAATACTGAGAAAACCTTGATTACCTTGGTTCTCCTGTAGAGCCCCAGCGAGGTGAAAATGATTCCTGTATTCACAAATTATTCTGTGTGCAACATTGAACCTGCCTACTCGTTAAATTCACAAGAGCATTTTAATTATTCGCTCTATGAAATTATCGAGCAGAAGGGGTCAATGTCCTTTCACTGCACAATCCGGCCCACATTATTAATTTATTCACGATCACAGTAAAACTATTCACATATATCCATTGGGTCCACAAACGTTGAATGAAATTCAGACAAATGATTCACAGAAGTCCACATATCACGCACTAGTTCACATTTGATGTACGTAAATCGACTGTTCGACTGTTGTACATCTCCTGCGACGAATACATTGCTGCTGGATTGTTTACGATCGAATGATGACTATCGACTGGTTCTTAGACAGTATTTGCGAACCATAAGCACGTTTTCCAAAATATGCCATCGTCGAGTTCTTTATTTCCGCATCCTTCGTTCAAGTCAAGGCATTTTCCTCGATTATGGACGCAGGTACGCTTGTATCCTCGAGTGACGCACGCGGGGGATCCGCGTGTCCCAGAGAGGTGTTGTCGTAGCAGGTAATAAACCAGGAAAGCGCCTTGACTTGAACGAAGGATGCGGAAATAAAGAATTCGACGTTGGCATATTTTGGAAAACGTTCATAGTTAAATTTCGTCTCCCAAGTTGCGAACATAATTTCTACAAATCGTAAGGAATGGTAAATAAAGTATTTTATCGATGATCGTCCAAACCACAGGTTCAGCCGGAGACAATTACATGCCCTGGATGCTATTCTTTGAATTTTGCCGAACGTAAAGTTGGACAGTGAAGCTCGAGGGCCTCGGTTGCCGAGGAGTGTAACACAATATGGGTCGGGTATATCGGTGTGAGCCCACTACTAATCCAACAACAAAACTTCTTTATTCTTCAATAATTTTTTTATGAAACTTTTGCCAATATATTCGTGGAATTTTTCTAGTGAAAATGATACCAAATATAATATAATTTTGATAATATTCACTTGTACGATGAACAATGAAAGTTTCGGGCTCAAAGAAACACAGCGTATGAAAAAGAAAGAGACACGGATAGTCGCGGCAGCGGGCACAGTTCAAAAGCCCGCCACTCTTTGGGTCCAAAACACTCATTCATTGCACAAATTAATATGAAAGGAATTATATCATACTCCGTATCACTCTAATTAGAAAACTGCATAAAATACTGTACAGTAAATCCTCTATAAACGCATAAGCCTCGGGGGGATAGTTATGCGCTTATCTGTGACAGGTAGCTATTTTTTGAGCTTCTAAGGCCAAGCCGAACGTAGAGAAGGACAGCGCGTGACTGCGAATCTCCGCGTCTCTTTCTTTCCCATACGCTATCCTTCCTTGCGCCCGAAACGTTCATTGTCATTTAAACCACTAAATACTACAACAATATTTACACGACTCCCAAGAGTCTCGAACCATGTCAAAAAAGTTTTCATCGGTTCCGTAGTCAGGGACGCTACACTCGAACCCATCGGCGATATTGGAAGTAGATTCGTAACATTTGGTTATAATAGGTGTACCGATGTTCATCGGAAAAAGTAGATTTTATCTTTCATTATTAGTAACAGAGATATCCATTTTGTTAATAGTAATCGTAGCTACAAATGTGAAAAATTGGAGATATCGTGGACGATGACAATACCCATAAGTAGGTTTTGATCCCGACTAAAAGTCAGTTCCGATTCAGTCGTTAGAGGGGGTAAAAAGTGGAGTTGGGTTCTGGTCCAGGCTAACAAAGTTAGTTCCGATTCGGTCGTTAGAGGGGGAAAAAGTGGAGTTGGGTTTTGGTCCAGGCTAAAGGTTAATTCCGATTCGGTCGTTAGAGGGGGTAAAAAGTGGAGTTGGGTTCTGTGCCAGGCTAGATTTAGACTAGGGGGCAGAAGTACACTCTCAATACACTGATATATTCAGTGTCTCAATACTCTCTGTTATAACTATGTTCGCGTGGTCACGCAACACTGGTTTGAAGTTTGAAGTTTATATAATTTAGTGGTATGGTAGTGGTAGTACTGCTTAAACAGATCAGAGAAATGCATTGTGAATAAAATAGAACATAACCTTTAACATTTATTAAGAGGTCGAATATTATTGTTGTTTCTGCACGTTGTACGTGTCATCTTAAATGTAAAATAGTGAAAATTCTTTAAAACTTGTTTTATTTAACGTATTAAAAAACATTGACAAAATGTCTGAAGACGAAGTAGAAAGTTTTGAAATCACGGACTACGATCTTGAAAATGAATTTAATATTAATCGTCCCAGACGAAAATTAACGAAAAAGCAACAAATGCTTGGTAAGATCTCTACTTTATTAATTTACTACTGTAGAACTAAATATATAGTATCTATAATTGTGTTGAATATTAAGTGAATTCATGTGCAACCAAAACTATTTTGCTTCTAAGGTATTTGGGCGGATGATAGCGACGAAGATGAATTATCTGCCAGACCATCGTTTAGAACTTTTGACAAGGGACCAAAGAATTATACTGCTCCTGTTAGTTTTGTAGCAGGCGGTATTCAACAAGCAGGAAAACCGAAAGAGGAAAAGGAGGAGAACGATGAAGATGATAGCGACAATGAGAATGCAAGTAAATCGCAGAGGGAATACCCAAATAGCTCAAGGTATTACATTTTCTTATCTTATTTGTTCATAAAAGAACTCTTTGTCATCTGTAAAACTTTCATAGTTTTGTTCCAGTTGTCACTTGCTATATTCACAATTTTTTTTTACTTGGTTCCATCAACTTTGTTAATCATATGCATTTAATCTGTATGTAGCATAATTTTCAAAATATGATGTCAAGTCTAATATTGTTTTCAAAATGTAGCCACAGGTTATATTCAGTGTGGAAACAAGCAGGATTATCCTATTTGATCAAACATTAGCCACATAGATTTTCTTATCTTTCGATTTCATAATTTTAGTTCTGAAGATGAACGCCCAAGCATGGCACCATTACGTGCATCATTTTCTATGAATACAGAGGGAGATATTGCTGGTTTACGTAGAAAAAGAAATAAAGTAAACCCCTCACTTATCCAATCTGGAATGGGTAGTTGGGAAGTCCATACAAAAGGTATTGGAGCAAAATTACTATTACAGGTACGCATATAAAATACTGTATCATCTGTAGTTGTTATTATAAAGATACATTTAAAAAATGTTGCTAATTATTTAGATGGGTTTCGAACCTGGCAAAGGATTGGGTAAACAATTACAAGGTATAAGTGCTCCAGTAGAAGCACATTTGCGGAAGGGCAGAGGTGCCATTGGTGCGTATGGTCCAGAAAAATGCCCAAAAGTGCCAGAAAAGAAGAAGGAAGAAGATGTAGAGGACGGGAAAGATCCTAAAGGCAAGTTATCGCAGTGGCGAAAAGGAGACAGCAGTGCAACAAAGAAGAAAGTGAAATATGTTTACCGAAGTGTAGATCAAGTATTAGAAGATGGAAAATTGAAACCTAATAAGAAAGTGAGGGTGTCGAATGAAATGAGTAGAGTTAAGGTTATAGATATGACTGGTCCAGAACAGAGAATCCTCAGTGGTTATCATGCAATAGCTGGGGGCCAACAGAGACCTGATGAAAATGTTGTGATTACTGACAAGAAATCCAAAGTTAATTTTGCGTTACCAGAGCTTCAGCATAATTTAAATATACTTTTAGATATGTGCGAACAAGATATTATACAAAACGATAGACGAACAAGACATTTGAGTGATAGAGTGGTAGCGTTAGAAGCAGAGAAGAAGAATATATCTAAAGTTATTGATCATCATGGTCAACTTATCGATACTTTAGAAAATGTGTTAGAAATTGTGGACAAGTTAATGGATGAAACCAACCAATTGTCGTTACAAGAAACTGCTGAAGCCTTCAAAGATTTGCAAGATAAATACTATGAGGAATATAAAATGTACGAGCTCGGTGAATTGGCCAGTAGTTTCGTTGGTCCAAAGATAAAGGATTGTTTAGCCAGTTGGAACCCCACAATGCAACCAAAGCAACCTATTAAGTTGTTTGAACAGTGGAAAAGTATTCTGGAAAGCGGTACTACAACGCTACAGACGAGAACTATGCATCCATATGATCAACTTGTTTGGAACGCGTGGATGCCATCAATTAGGGGAGCCATTCAGTAAGTTTTATTTTCTTATACATATATAAAGGTAAAATCGACGTTGAATTGTTTACTAATTCTGATTTCAGGCAGTGGGCTTGTAGACATCCGGATCCTCTTATCGAATTAATAGAAATCTGGATGCCATTACTTCCAGGTTGGATATTGGAAAATATTTTAGATTTATTGATACTTCCGAAGCTTACTTTGGAAGTGGAGGAATGGAATCCTCTTACGGACACTGTGCCTATTCACACGTGGATTCATCCTTGGTTACCGCTATTACGTATGTATGCATTTTGGATTAATTGCATTACCTAACAAAATTTAGCCATGTCCTTTCAATTAACTAATAGGCCTTATAGATTTGAATACGGTTCTTATAGATTTGAATTTACTGATATTGTCTAAAAATAAACCATTGTGTTCGGGAGGGTTTATAGAATTGTTCTAAGCAAAAAATATTTCTGCAGTTTTTACGATTATAATAGAAAAAATTCTCAAAGTTCAAAGCTCCATTCTTTTTCGAAGTATATTAAAATATATATAATGTTACAAAGAAATATCGTCATATTTGAGAATCTTTCTACCCTAGAAGTATACGCGTAGCTCGCACGGTTAGACCAGAAAAAATGTCCAACCATAGAAATTTGACTTCCTATCTTTAATTAAAATTTTTAAATATAGAAAACGGTAGAACAAAACAACTTTTGAATTCGTATTCAGTGCTTCAAAGACCATAAAAATTGCCCATTGGTTATCGAAATTTAAAATAGGTGCTGAAATCATGCTATTTTGTCGTTCTAGAAATTATTAAATATTTTATTGTTGCAGGAAATCGTTTGGACACTTTAATATATCCAATAATACGTCGCAAACTGGGTTCTGCATTAGGTGGTTGGCATCCATCTGACAGATCTGCCAGGTTAATGCTACAACCATGGTCCAACGTCTTCGCAAAGGGAGATATGGAAGCCTTCCTAGTAAAAAACATAATCCCAAAACTGCAAATAGCGCTCTCAGAATTCGTCATAAATCCACACCAGCAGCATTTAGATCAATGGAACTGGGTTTACGAATGGAAAGAATTGATTCCAACTCACATAATGGCAAGTTTGCTCGACAAATTCTTCTTCCCCAAATGGTTGCAAGTTCTGGCATTGTGGTTGAATCATTCCCCCAACTATGATCAAGTAACGAACTGGTACATGGGATGGAAAGGCATGCTCAGTGAGAAAATACTCTCCGAACCTTCGGTAAAAGGTAAGTTTAGTATGCAATCAAATTTAACGTATACTAACTGTATGTAACATATAATATTATAAATTCCTTTTACAGAGCATTTCAAGAAAGCATTGGACATGATGAATAGAGCAGTCAGTGCGCCACAAAGCCATCAGCCAGGAGCAATGGAACAAGTTTCGTATCTGACAAGCTTGGAAAGGACTCAGCCTACTATGTCACAGATGCCAGCAAATGCTCAGCCAAGGATGGAGGTGCGATTTGATTTATTAAACATTTATTAGAATTTAGTCGTACGTTTTGTTGCAAATTTTATGATAATATATATTATTGTAGAGGCTCGCAGAGGCAGTGAGAACAGCATCACAAATTCCTCAAGGTTTCAAGGACCTCGTGCAGAAGAAGTGCGAGGAAAGAGGCATCCTGTTCATGCCAATACCAAATCGCTACAGGGAAGCAAAACAAGTTTACAAAGTGGGCAATGTGCAAGCCTATATAGACGGCAACGTCCTATTCGTGTGTCACAACGGCATGAACTGGCTGCCGACGCATTTGAATGCATTGTTAGACATGGCTGAACTTTAGGAACAATTAAATTCTAAGTCTAGAATGTAATTACCAGACTGTAGATTTTATGCATTTATGATAAAAATGAACAGGTCAAATTTAAAATGTAGGAGAATTTATAGAATTTAATAATGTCAATATATTATTTTCGATCTATTAAGACAGTTAAAGAAAAAAAAGGCTTTTATACTTGGATACTATATGTTTTACGATCAATGCACAATATTTTTATTTTGCAGAAAAATCCGAAGTCTAGTAATTAGCATTAAATACATGTAATTATTTATTGTACATACACTGTAAAGTATTCTGTAAGAAATATTGAAAGTTGCATTATGTATAATGCGAACAGTTTGTAAAGTGATTGTCATGTTTTGTACGAACTATGCTGTATAATAAATTATTATACAAGCATGCTACTTCTTGCGTTTACTTCTGTGGAATGTATAAATGTCGTATAACATGGCAGGTGTAAATAATGATTTAGAATTTCGAGTATTTATAGCATTTTTACTGGGAGAGTACGAATCTACTCGTTTATTGTAAGTTCTTATAGTGTTCGGAGTATTATGCTAGTAACAGGTATCGAGACGGTCGATCTGAAGCGTTGGTATTTATTCTATCCGAGAGACGAACATCTCTTTTCTTGGATGGTACTCCCGGCATTCACGTTTCACGAATGCAGCCCCGTACTCGCGGATGTCTGTCTTATTGACCACTTCGAGCTGAAGTGGTCGAAGTCGAACGCGTGTAGGCGCCCCTGGTTATCCCACTACCGAGAGCCACAGCTATAAAACTCCTCGATATGGAAAGTTGCACGTAATCCTGCGGAGTTGTACGTATGTACCTACAGAGTCGTCCAATAGGCATCGTGTATCAACCACCACAGTGTGTGCTGGAGCTGTACGACGGCCATGGGCGCCACCATGATCGAAGCGAATGTCTTTCCTTATTATACATAATAATAACAATTTATAGCAACATCATAATAGACAAAATCGTAACAAAAATTACTGTCCATTTGTCAGTTGATGCGATAACTTATATGAAAGATGTTCATTGGCATTGGAATATCATTCTAATAACAATTCCAGCGATAGCAGTATCACAATAGTAACTAAAGGACAATTAATTAATGGATCAAAAATCTATTGTTATCTAAAACACACCAAATTGTATGGTAAATTATAAACCTTGACACGAGGTCGCTAATAAAGAAAACAAATTATTAATGCGACCGTAAATAATTAATTTAAACTTTTAATTTATAGCAATATTACAATAAAAATTATCCATTTGTTAGTTAATTCAATTTCTAACTTGATATTACAATAATAAAATTCCACAGTGCTGTTACAATAGTAATCAAATTCATTGCAAATTATATTACTGCTGTAATGTATATTAATATTATTATTACAATATATTCATTTATACAGGGTGTCCCACATAAATGGGAACACCTAAATATCTTCGTATTTACAGTCCTATCAGAAAACTTCAGAGGACAAAGTGACACTATTGCAGGGGGCGAAATATAATGGTAAAGGTAAAAAATTTTTATGTCGTGTTTTTTAATGAAACGTCAAGGTCACCGATGTTTTTTTTTAAATGGAATAGTATATTTTTTTTACGATAGCATGATAGACGATAAAAAACTGAATTTACTGGATACCACCTTTTTGACCTTGAAATGACCTTGAGCAAGAATAATCATGTTGGAGCGGATAAAATGTGGAAGTTTAAAACTTACGTGTTTCAGCAAAGATTACGCGTTGTTTACGGCGGGTTGACCTTTACATATCATAATAAATGTTCGAAATGTTGACCATCCTCATTTATCCAATATTGCAATCTTGCATTAAATGGTCTGTAGGCATTGTCGATTTCCTGAGACAAAACGTACTTATTCTAACGGATTAACCTTGTGTCAACGATCTCAATAATGTATACTCTAACATAAACATACGCTGTTTACTATGAAAAATATTTCAAACATTTATAGTGATTTGTAAAGGTCAATCCGACGTGAACAACGCGTAATCTTTGCTGAAACACGTAAATTTTAAACTTCCACATTTTATCCGCTCCAACATGATTATTCTTGCTCAAGGTCACTTCAAGGTCAAAAAGGTGGTAGCCCCTAAATTCTGTTTTTTATTGTCTATCAGGCTATCGTAAAAAAATATACTATTCCATTAAAAAAAACATCGGTGACCTTGAAATGTCATTAAAAAAACACGACATAAAAAATTTTTTCTTTACCATTATATTTGCCCCCTGCAATAGTGTTACTTTGTCCTCTGAAGTTTTCTGATAGGGCTGTAAATACGACAGATATTTAGGTGTTCCCATTTATGTGTTGGACACCCTGTATATGATTGCATCCAGAGCTACAATTTGTTTCTCACTCTATGTGTAATAAATAGATTTTTATATCTTCAACATCGGTAGTACATTTTCACCAATTGAATATATTTTGAATACAGTATTTCCATATATGAATGAATGAATATATTTTTTGCGACGAAAGGTGATATTTATTTTCTACTCGATATTAAATTGATTTGTATATACCGGGAACCGAAATTACACCTTCACCGACCTACGCAATACATTTATGGCATATTATTTCAATATACATGCATATTAGCATATTATCGCAATTCAATCATTACACTCTGTACTAGATTGGTTTGTGAACACTCTAAACCGCAATTATTCTGCCACCAATGCAATACATTTATGGCACATTATTGCAATGTATCAGTACATTATTTCAATCGTAGGTGTAATTGGTTGTTCAATATACAGTATGTTTCGTAATATATGGGATTCCCATCAGGAGTGCATAGGGGATACAAAAACAACGAAAAACATTCATGTAAACATGTGTCCTATTTGACTATGTTCCACAATTGCAGCCATTTTTGTATTTCAATCATTCTGAAGATCACCCTTGGTTTTTATTTAAACATTGATATACACCTAATAGGTATTTACAAAGTGTAAAATTGTAAAAAAAATCCGAAAGGTGAATTTAATTTGCAAAAGATGGAATTTGATTTGCAGCAGGGTGAATTTGGTGTGTGAAAGGATTAATTCGATATCTGAAAAGATGGCAGCAAGAACTGTTTTGTTCTATTTCATTGTCCAATTCCATTGTTAGAAGTATTTCAGAAACTGTCACAAATGATTGAAACATGAAAGTAGCTGTAACTTTGAAGTAAGGTCAAATAGAACACATGTCCATGTGAACTTTCTTCATTGCTTCGTGATTTCTGTCTATTTCCGAAATAGATTCTACATATCACGAAACATGCTGTATATCAAATTGATTTGTGCATTCTAAAAGTCGAAATTGGATTTTCAGCAATTGATTATTGCAATCAAAAGTGCAATTTGTTTTTCACACTATATGAAGTTGACTTGTGTACGATCAGAACCAACATTATTTGTTCACCAATCCAATGAATTATTAATAGATTTCTTTAATACATCAATGTATAAATGCAATAATCAGTGCATTATTGCAGCCAAAAGTCAATGTGTTTTTCATCCTATATCTTTATTTGAACATTCTCCAAATAGAAATTACGTTTGTACCATCCCCACATATTTTGAGTGACTGCAATTTGTTTTTCACTCTATTTTAAATTGGCCCGTACATTTTTGGCTTTGAACGCTCAAAATAGAAATTACATTTCCTGTAAACGAGTTTTCGAATATCTCACTAATTATTAGAAACTAACATATCAATATGTGATTTCAGTACACCGATATATACTATTTTTGCAATAAAATGAACAATTTATGTTTCATTCCAAATTAAATCTATTTGTACAATATATACTCAAAACCCAGATTATATTTCTACCATTCCAACAATTTTGCAATTGGCAAAGGACAGTTTTTACTATCGCGGCTTTCAGGTGTAGGCCTAATCCTTTTGGAATAATGTCCTAACATTTTGCAATCATTACAGCTAGTTTCACCAGAGGTTGAAAGACATAATGATACTTGTTTTTACGGAATCTTATATTGTTGCTTACATCCTCAAAAACGAAATTAATTCTCAACTAACGTAACATATTTTCGATATATTATTAAAACCAAAGATACAATTTGTTTTTCATTTTCCATTAGATTGATTTATACACCCAATAAGCAAACCGGAAATCGTACTATTGCAATGGAAGTAGCAATTTATTTTTCATTCAATATTGAACCGAATTGTACACATTCAAAGACAAAATTATTGTTTCATCAAACCAATGCAAATTTATGATGTATTATTGCAATTTTTTAAATCTATGATTGTAATATATCAATACAGTATTGCAACGGCATCTCTAATTTACTTTATTACTCTATATTGAGTTAATTTGAGCTTCCTTAAACTAAAATTTACTTTTCCACTAATCTAATATATGTACAAATTATAGTAGTATTATCAATATAACATTAGTGCAACCGAAACTACAGTTTGTTTCTCGTTCACCCATCAATATTGATATTCTCAATATATTGAATGGTTGTAAACGTTGGTGCTCGATTTTCAGACCTCAAGACCTTCTTTGAAGAAAACTCCGCAGATTTTCCGAAAAGGGAATTCACCAGTCTGTAAAGCATCGGGAAACAATTGTAGAAAATGGTGGTGGCGATACAATTGATTAATAAAACTGTTATTTTAAAATGCAACTACTTGTGTTTTATTGTTAAATCGGGCACGAACTTTTGCAAATCATCTAATATTATCACGAGAGATGAATGTATTATTAGAAGCAAAGATGCAACTTCCTTTATAATCCGAGCACATTTAATTTCCCTCTAATCGTGTCTCTGTTCTCACATTCCTCCCTCAACCGAATAAGTCTTTAGGTGACGCCAATGGCGTCACTACCAACACCGTCTCGTCCGGCGTGAGTGGAGGACTGGTCCTATAAGAGGATGGACACCTCTCGCCTACACGCCTAACAGATCTGTGCTCTCGGGTGTCGAGGAAATTTGCATCGGATCGGAGTGTGTCTGCCTAGTAACTGGTCGGCTTCGCTGCAGAGCAGAATTGACTACATTTCCAATCAAAACCATTCGAAATAGTCATTGAAATACTTTGATTCGTGTGGAAGTTATTTTATCTCCCAATTTCGCATACAAGAATATTTAAAAATCAATATTTATTCTATAGGAATTCGAATTAATTGATTATATTAGAATTTCTTGTAATATGTATTAAAACTAATTATTTGACATCATTTTTTTTTATTTATTTATTTAAATCCAAGGTTGTAACAAATGATGTCTACTCGGATCGGAATGTGTCTGCCTAGTAACTGGTCGGCTTCGCTGCAGAGCAGAATTGACTACATTTCCAATCAAAACCATTCGAAATAGTCATTGAAATATTTTAATTCGTCTGGAAGTTATTTTATCTCCCAATTTCGCATACAAGAATATTTAAAAATCAATATTTATTCTATAGGAATTCGAATTATTGATTATATTAGAATTTCTTGTAATATGTATTAAAACTAATTATTTGACACCATTTTTTTTATTTATTTATTTAAATCCAAGGCTATAACAAATGATGTCTACTCAACTTATTGTTAAATCTAGATACTTATTAACTATAACATTGCTTGAGATAATGTTTTTGGGGATGTATGATATACCCTAGTAGCATTTATGGTTGGCATTTCGTTGGGCCTGCGTTGCAGTATTCGTTGGCCAACCGTTAGAAATGTCGCTATTTTTTTCGTTGGGCCAACGATCGCGGCCAACGTAGGGCCAACGATCATACCCAACGTGGAGCCTACGTCGCTATAATACGTTTGTTCTGATCTTCTCTTTTACGGTTGTTTTTACAGAATATAATAAATAATACTTAAACAATGTATCTCCACGGTAAAAATTGGAACAAAGAAAAAAAATTTCGTACCCTCGTCGGACTTGTACCTGGATCCTCTGCGTAGTAAGTTGATACGCTACCGCCGTAACTACAGACATTTTGTGGTTGCACATGCTATGATTTGGGTTACTAGATACGTCGACAAATGTAAATTATAATACATAAAGGGTTTCGTTACGGTATACGAGCACTAAGACCTCCGCATACTGTCGTTCTAAAAGCGAATGCAACACCCGTGCCTTCCCCTTGTCAAATGGAGAAACTTAAAGAAATAAATAAACTCCAAGGCTGCACACAATAAAACTTTGGCGCATCAACTATCGCGCAAAAATAACAAATTGTGAGTATATTTAGAAACATGAAAAAAAATGAATTTGGAATATAACATGTTTTTGGTTGCAGCAACATTACATTTCTGGTGTCTGTTAGACGACATATTTCAATGTTGGCAGATTTTCGTTGGGCCAATGTAGTATCACCGTCGTAAATTTCACGTTATTTAACCGACCATAATAACTGTAGGCCCAACGTTGGATATTCGTTGGCAAATTCACATCATTTTTCGTCGTCGGACCTACGTTGGGGATCTGTAGGCAAAACCACTAACCATATTCCAACTAACTCCCAACCGTTGGCCACCATTGGCCAACCATAAATGCTACTAGGGTATATACGGACCAATCTGCGAAGTATAAATATAAATATGAATATCAAGTTACACACACAGTTACCTAGTGGTGAAGAGGATTTCGTTCGTGTGCGAAAACGATACATGAAAATTTCATTACACGGATAGTGCCAAAAATATTGATTTCAAATAACTAAATACCCGAAGGTCGTACTGTGCCTTAACTCCTGTGTCGAGGACGACTCGACATTTTGAAATTTCCAGTTTAAATATTAATTACTTTTTACTTAGATAAGGAATTGTTTAAAATTAGTACCAATCAAGGGATTGTCATTTGAAGTAGCTACATACATTTTAGATGAAACACTTAAAATAATAGAGAGTTGTTGAAAAGAAAATTGAAAAATAATTCCCAGTGCAAATGGGTAACATTAAATTGAAATACGTATTACATATAAAGTCGTGGACAAAATTAAGTGGACAAGTCTAATGATTAACAAAAAATCAACGTAATTTAAAACATAATTTTAATAAACTAGAATTGTACGGAACATTTAAGTTAACAAAGTGTACTTTAATGAAATAAACAACAATATCAATAATAAAAGTTAATATAATAGAATATATCATCATTAATCAAAATTGTATACAATTTTTGGTGGTCAAGATTAAGTGGATACTTCATAAATATTTAGAAAATAAGCAATTAGTATTTGGTATTGTAACCTTTTGCTTTAATTACTGCTTCTAATCGTGGTGGGATGATATCCACAAGTTTTTGGAGGTAACTTCGATCAATTTGTTGAAATTTTATTTGCAATTCGTTTAAAAATACTGTTTTATTATCACGTCTTCCTAATAGTATTTCCGAATCTAATAAGCTCCATAAATTTTCTATAGGATTAAGATCTGTATTTTCTGGAGGTCAATAGAGAACATCTATCCCACAATCTTATAAAAATTTTTTCGTTTTCTTCGCCGTATGCTTATGATCATTATCCCGCTGTAGCATCCATCCCTCATCGAAATCCATTTTTAGGGTTGACTATTCCATATTTTCATTTAAAATGTCAACAAACATATCTGCATTCACGATGCCATGGATGGGTGCTAAATTTCCAACCCATACCAAGAAAAACATCCCCATACCATTATGGATCCCCCTCCACGTTTGATGGTAGGCAACGCATACTGCTTCTTGAGAGCTTCATTCGGTTTTCTCCATACGCGTGTTCTCTTTTTTTTAATTTAATGACTCAAATTTTCTCTCGTCACTCCATATAATTTTTTTCCAAAATAGTAATGGCTTATTCACATATTTTGTTGCGAAAGCTAAACGTCTCTTTTTAAGAAGTTTACTAACGTGTGGCTTGCGTCTAGCTAAACAACTCTTCAGATTAACTTCTTTTAATCTTCGTCTCACAGTTCTTGAAGAAATATTTAATTGTAGAGTTTCAACAATATTTCGTGATGTTATCGATGGAATACGTTGAGTTTCTCTTACAATTTGTCTATCATCGTATGAATTTGTGCTACGTTTTCGTCCTCGACCGATTCAATTTTCAACAGTATCATACTATAAATACTTGTGATAAATTGTATGCACTGTACTCTTAGAAACTTTGTATTTCTCAGCCATTTTACGATAACTTAGTTTATTTTTGCACTCTGAAACAATTAATTTTCGCAGGTGCACGGAAAATTCTTCTCGTCTCTTAGGCATGCTCGGTTTATATTTCTGATCTTGTTTAAACAAAAGTTCAATGTCTACTGAGGACGAATGACACCGCACAATGCGAGAGTCAAACGTTTGTTTACATTTTTTCCTTCCCAACACAGAATGTCCTCTGCGTCCACTTAATTTTGTCCACGGTCTCAAAGACACCCATACAAACAAATATGCATAAATATTAACAGAAACATTATATTTATGCTTTTACATACTAAATAAATTCTTTCGTTGTGTATAAACATTTTTCATGTTAAACATCTGCAATAAATTTATAACACAATAAATGAAAATAGAGATTATTCAGAATTTATGTTCTGTCCACTTAATTTTGTCCACGTATTTTCATCGGAAAGAAAGTTAATGATGGTTTTAAATTTTAAATAGAACAATTTAGTAAGACAATTTAGAAACTAATGTCTGAAAATATATTGATGTTTTATTGAAAATGCTATTTCGGATCCAAATGATAATGACGACGATGGTCCCCTAGTATGCATACGCGACGGTCAAGCACTTGTCGAACTTCACTGAGGAGATCTTAACGTCTATCGTGTTCTGAAAAAGTTGGGTCTCGGTTGTCGTCCGGCCGGGGAAAATATTAGGCCAACGACCGTCGTCCGCTCACAAAAATCGTGTGCAATGGAATAGGACACGTGACCACGCGTGGCAGGCATTCTCTATTCATATTCCGGAACTTTCACAATTAATTTTCGCTGCCACAGGGCTGCATCGTTTACTTTTAAGCCTCGTGGCAAGTAGCTGACTGCCTACACATTGCCTTCTTTACATGCGTTCCATTTAAATTACAATATCTTAGCTGTCTATCTAGATGTCCATCAAGGTTGACAAACAAATTTAATAATAATTTTTTATCATATCAATGTTGCTTCTTATTTTCAGGATTGATTTTATTTTGACCCTGGGTGACTAACGTTCCAAGTTCGAAATCCTAATTTCCTAACAGCTGGTTTAAATTATTAGCTACTTACCCAGATAGCACCGTACGTCCATGGGACGTCCGTTTTACGTCCGATACATCCAATGTCCGTCGTGTACGTCCGTGGGACGTCCCTTGGATCAAAATTTCGGACGTCCCATGGGCTTCCGTTTTTACGTCCGTGGGACATCTCACGGACATAAATTTCGGACGTCCCATGGACATCCGTTTTTTACATCCGTGGGACATCCCACGGACATCCGTTTTTTACGTCCGTGGGACATCCCTCGGACATAAATTTCGGACGTACCTGGGACGTGGGACTTAGATTATTTCGTACGTTTTCGGATGCTATATTGTGTTTCTATTATTATACTGAAAATATAGTTTATGAATTTTTTCAGATTTTTAAGTTCGCGGCGCCGTTGTTTGAAAAAAACTAATTTTTCGACGTTTCTTCCGTGAGAAATGAACTAATCTTCAAATTGTTAGATTTTATTTATTCTGTAAGTCTATTGGACACTGATAAACTTGAACATTTCATAGAAATAGTTGAAAAATGAAATTAACTTGATTAGTATTACGATTAGAATTCTTTTAATCCAATATTTACATATTCAGAAAATTTGTTAAGGTGCAAACACGCTTTTATATGTCCGACAAACGTCCAAGTAACGTCCGCGCGGGACGTCCTATGTACGTACTGGGATGTAACTGGGACCTCTGTCGGACATACCTGGGACATAAATCGGACATGTCTCGGACATATCGTACGTCCCTGGGACGTACATATGTCCGGTACGGACGTACATTGGACGTCCGAGTGATATATGGGTATGTATATTATCCTTCAAATGTCCATAGATGTTGATAATATTGTTTGACACGTTGGATGCTTTTTATCTTTGAGGTATAATCTAAATTCTAATCTTCTGGCAGTCAAATTAAATAATCAATATATATTTATATTTGGGTAAAAAAGAAGACCAACATTGATTGACAAAGAAGTAAAATTAAAAATAAGAATACGAATAAAAACAGATATAGCTGAGCTATGTACTATAGAATGATAAAAAACGCCTGTTTCGTAGTGTTATTTGCGACCACTTAATTATATTAATTCTACGTCTTCATATACTGTTAGATTTTCTATAAATTGTTTACAAAATTGAATATATCCACTATTTACTCGATACCTTCATTTAGATAGAGTATACTCCATTGTTAGTTGTGTGTTAGAGTTTTAACATTTTGTTTATTATTGGTTCCGTTGCTCTTGCGTTAACTATTACTTACAATTAGTCGCCTGGGGAATATTTGATCTCTTCCTTTCTTTCTGTATGTGGCTGTTTGTGATGAATATTGATTTGAGTTTCTTGTAATTTTTTACTATGTTTTACTATTTATTTTTGTTTCAATTTTTAAGCATGTTGATAACACTTCATGAGAAATAGGTTGGTATCGTTTTGGTACTTTGACAACAGTTTCCTTATATTTGGAAAACTTAATAATTTTTCTTTATGTCATAGTCTCAAGTAAAGTTATCAGATTATATTATTCAAAATAACTTGTGGTTTATGAATGAAACGCTATTGCTATTGAACATTTTATTGAGAGATTTTCCTTTTATACTCTTAAGAACATAATAGAACATAACACAATCTCATTTTTTTTCATAAAAATCTAATATAATCAATTTATTTAATTTAACAAGATTAAATTTTGAATAAAATGTCTATTACTATATTTCTCTTATAGAAAGTCTGAAGCAAATGTGATTTTTAATGGAATACCTAAAAAACAAGGTGAAAGCATTAAAATGACATATTTAAAAATTATTTAATATCATAGCATTCTAATTAATTAAATCTATTATCATTAGACTGCAGATTTTATTCTTATATGACAAAAATGAGTGGGTTAAAGACTCAAAAGAATTTAAGACTAACATTCTGCATCTAATAATTGACATAGAACATTTTTATTTTGCTTAAATATCCGCAGTCAACTTAATGACATATCGTATTTATTTCGGTGGGTGAGCAACAAACTTTAAGACAGTCTTGAAAAGACCGTAATAAAATGATTTACTATTCATTACAGTTTACTAGAAAATATTCTTACAATACATTCCCTAATTTTTAGAAATTTTAGAATTTTATTCAATAAAATATGATTAAAAGAACAAGATAAATGGGTTATCATTACTATTATTTATTGTTATTTCAAAATGTTTTAAAGACAATTGTGCCAGTACTTTCAGAAAATATTTAAAAAAAAAATTGTAGAAATTTCATATTTCTATTTATTCCATTTAACGTTTCGCAACAGCCGCGACGGTTGTGGACTTTCATTCCGACATCCACAGATCCCCGCATGCAATTTCGATATAAATTCAGATCGAATTTGAAGGAAGTGAAATCAGTCGAGCAAGCGAGCAATGGCGCTGCCATTCAGTTTACGCCACCGTATCTCGGTGAATGAAGTCTCCTTGATAACAGGTGAAAGAACCCGTCCTGCATCCATCGCGCCACCATGCAAGCGTTTCCACTGCAACTGAAACGCGTCTATACACTTAAAGAATTGAAATTTCCTGGAAGAGAGTAATGGCGTTCCACTTACGATAAAGTAATTCCGCTCGACTCACTATTACCCGGAGATTTGCATGCAAAAACCTGTGATTTTGCTCTTTTATAGTTCGCCGGCGAACAACTATACTGTGTAACTTTTCTCTTTGCGTATAAACTATTGCAAGCCGCTCTCGCGCCGGCGATTAGTGAATAATTTATACTTGTGCATGCTAATGCTAGGAAACTCTGCAATTTCCGCATTTAATTGGAAATCATGTTTGTTACCAAAAATATACTTTGTCGCAAATTTCTACTAGAAGAGAGAGAGTATTGGAATCTAAGAATTTTAAAAAATAAATGACAATTTTAGCGATTGTTTAACACTTTGACTGCCGTGTCACCCATATATGGGTGACGGAATTATTTGTCCATATTTAAAAATTAATTAATACGCTACTGTAATCATTGTATCAAATTTGGTTAATATCTGGAAAATGCAATAAGGTTAAAACGTTACTCAGTGTCACACATTTTAATTCTGTAATCATTATTTCATTAAATATATTGTTTCGATTTTATGAAATTTTTGAGGTCGCTTCTTTGACAGTCAAAGTGCTAAAATACACTGTATAATAGACGGGCGTACAAAATATTGATTATTAATCCCCAAAATTGATTAAAATATTATTCGTCATATAACTTACAAGCGCTTTTACTCGATAAATCAATAGTAGCTTGAAAATGTCGAATAATACGAATCGACTTGCGTATTTTTGCAGGTTTCTCTTCCGTAACAAATAGTATAGTATATGTCGGCAAGACTTATAAATTATGCGATTAGCAAAGGAGAATGTACATTTTTTCCTTTGTATTTTTGCACGGTGTCCGATCTCCAATGCGTACATAAGATAATTTCCGGTTTGAGCAACAATATTTCATAACTTATGTAATGCGCGTGCATGTCGATGTTTAACTCCCATCACCCTAAAAACCACAGGATACGCGAACGGTGATTTCACCTGGTACGTAGTATGGTAGAGATACTTACTAATAAAAGCATATGTGAATAATACAAGAAAATCTCTGACCTATCTACGTACGATCAGAGTTATGTACAGGAGTTAATTCTGCTTTATTTAGGCTGAGCTTTCAATTTTCAAAGACATTTCCTCGATTTTCACCCACCTAGTGTTTCACACGCACCCAGTGTTTCTAAAAAGAAGGTTTCCGTTATGAAATTAACATTACCGATAGTTTTTTGCAAATATCTCGAAAACTAAAAGCGACCCCCCTATATTGGAAAAGGAAAAAGTTGTTCAAAATGTCGAAATCTATAATATATTAAAATTTCATCAAAATCGGAGTACGCAGACCTTTTCTATACAGGGTGGCCCACATAACTCTGAACAGCTCAATATCTCGAAAACTATGCAATCGATTTTAAAGTTCTTAGTCTTAAATTGCATGGAACTGAAGGGCCTTTCTGGCTACATAAATGTGAAGTGGCCTCCCTTCCCCTTTAACGGGGGAGGGGAGGTACCTTTGTAATTTTAAATGGAACCCCCTATAAAATGTTACATATTTAGATTCTACAGGAAAAAACAAGTCAATTTTGTCTGAAACATTTTTTTGTCAGATACTTCCATGGTGAGATATAACAGTTTGAAGTTTCGAGTTGTAGGTACTCGAAGCGCTCGGAAATAGCGTTATGGAATTATACGCGCTTATTTATGTCCTTTGCTTATTCGTGAAGAAATAAAATGTACTTTAAATTAAATGTTCAAAATATCCACCACGGGCTTGTAAACATTTATTTACTCGAAACATGAAAGTTGTTCTAACATTTTTTAACATTTCGGGAGTCACTGAAGCGCAAGCGTCACGTATTCTTTGTTTCATATCCTCTTTTGTCGTCGGTGGTTCAAACGTAACTTTGTCCTTTACATATGCCCATAAGAAAAAATCTAATGGTGTTAGATCGAGGGATCGAGGAGGCCATTGACGAGGTCCCCCACGACCTATCCATTTGTTCCCAAATTTTTCGTTCAAAAATTGCCTGGTGATGATTGCAAAATGTGGAGGAGCGCCGTCTTGTTGGAACCACATTTCTCTTCTAACGTGCAGTGGCACATCTTCCAAAAGCGCAGGCAAATGATTTTTTAATAAATCACAATAACTTGCAGATTTTACAGTTTCTTGAAAAAAATAAGGTCCAATCACAAAATCTCCTATTAGGCCACACCAAACGTTTAAAGACCATCGATGTTCAAAGGGAACACATCGCATCCAATTTGGGTTTTCCACGGCCCAATAATGCAGATTATGTTTATTTACATGCCCTGAATTTATAAAAGTGGCCTCATCGGAAAAAAGTATTTTGCAGAAAAAGTCATTTTCCACAACACCCTGCAGCCACTCACAAAATCTTACGCGGTGATCGTAATCTGCTATCGAAAGCTCTTGCGATAAAACCATGTGATATGGATGATACTTTTGCCGTTTCAAAATTCGTTGAATCGATGAACGACTAATATGTGATGTTTGTGCAAGTGTACGTTGACTAATATGAGGATTTAACGTAATTGCAGCAAGAATACTGGCACTATTATTTTCATTAGTGACAGCTTTAGGTTTATTGCGAGTTTTTTTACACAATTCACCGTGCTCGCGAAGCCGCTTTTCTAAATTATGAAATGTTGCATGACATTTTTTGATCCCATAACGTTCAAAAAACATCACTGCTGCACGCCGATAATTTTTTTGGCATTCACCTAACGTTAATAACATATTCACTTCTGTGTCAAAAGTAGCCATAATCACAATGTTACTGCTCGAATAACAGCTCTAAACTGAAAACGTTTTCATAGATAAGTGAGTCAAACTCAAGAATTGTAAATATTATTGTTTGTGACTCAAGCGCGTATAATTCCATAACGCTATTTCCGAGCGCTTCAAGTACCTACAACTCGAAACTTCAAACTGTTATATCTCATCATGGAAGTATTTGACAAAAATATGTTTCAAACAAAATTGACTTGTTTTTTCCGGTAGAATCTAAATATGTAACATTTTATAGGGGGTTCCATTTAAAATTACAAAGGTACCTCCCCTCCCCCGTTAAAGGGGAAGGGAGGCCACTTCACGTTTATGTAGTCAGAAAGGCCCTTCAGTTCCATGCAATTTAAGACTAAGAACTTTAAAATCGATGGCATAGTTTTCGAGATATTGAGCTGTTCAGAGTTATGTGGGCCACCCTGTATAAGATTTAGGGCAATATAGATGCTAATTTATTAATTTTTTAGATTAATTAGTCATAGAAAATGTCTTTTGTGGAGAGAGACACAAACTTTAGATTTTGACGACCTTTTGTGCTTCAGTGGTAGCCTAATACGGAGCACCTAATTTTAAACGCTTACCAAAATTAGGCACATGCTTTGTTCAATGAAACAAATGCGAAAGTAGTAGTATGTTACTAGTTAATTCGGTAAAAGTTTAAATATCTCAGTTATTGTAAAAAAATAGGCAAATACAAAGAGTAGGAAAATTATAGGAAAATCATAATTACATCTCAAATAATTTTATTTTTGCGATAAAAAATTAATCTTTATTTAATCTATTTATATGATGCACCATATTCTTCAATACCCCAATAAAAGCAACAAATGCATTGAACTCATTTTTTACCATTAGCGTCGTTGTTATAATTATCACCACAAAATAGATATTGAGCTGTTCAGAGTTATGTGGGCCACCCTGTATAATTAAACTGGTTTCTTTAGAGTAAACAATAACAATATACAGAAGAAGGACAAATTCTGTTTTATAATACAGACTTGTATGATTTTATATAGTGTCTCATATTCACAAAGTGTGCAGGTAATGGAAAAATATATTAAAAAAATGTCTCAACTTTTTAATCGTAGAAGATCCTTCGGTAAAACTTACGTTTAGGGGAGGATGCTCCGATGACCTTGACCTTGACATATGTTGTCGAGGACAACATTCTGAACAACTTTTGTCATTGCAACTACCCGGTGCTCGGTCTTAGTTTTCGAGATATTTGCGAATAACTATTGCTAGCATTCCTCGCTATGGCATATGTGATTATCATTATACTAATTATATTGCCGAATTTTGATTTAAAAGAACGTACAATTTTGATAAACGCATTGATGCTTTTTTCGAAATAATGAATTCTATGTATCCATTAGACCATTTAAATACAGAATAAAATTCTCAGTTTGATATAGATACTATTCGAGATACTCATCATTTCGTCTGCGTGCACTCCGCCCCCCGCCACCTAGTCCTAACCAACACACGACACCACTCACACCCACCCAGTGTTTCTGAGACGAAGGTTCTCACATTAAACAATGTAAAATCAACTGAAACCAATACCAATTTGTTTTACTATCAAATGCGATAATATAATACATGTATGCTGTATTCGTCTCAGTTGATTTTATATTGTATAATGCGAGAGTCTTCTTTTTAGAAACACTGGGTGGGTGTGTGTGGTATTGTCGCTTCTCATCCCCACAACGTGTTTACAAACAAAAAATAAACAGATGCGGCCCCGGAACAGGTTGACGTTGCCACGGAGCGTGGAAGAATACGGAAAATTGAATACACTATTAGCAATAGTTTTTCGCAAATATCTCGAAAACTGAGACCGAGCACCGGGTAGTTGTAATGACAAAAGTTGTTCAGAACGTTGTCCTCAACAACATATGTCAAGGTCAAGGTCATCGGAGCATCCTCCCCTAAACGTAAGGTTTACCGATCCTTCTCCTAAATTCCGTTTATACCCAAAAGGAGTACATTTTCAAAGTTTCCCCTAAATCGGAACATATTTGGACACACCCGAAACAACAGCATTTTACAAGATTTGATCTCACAAGGCTTAACAAAACGTGAAATTAAATTCATCATTCTTCCATAATACTCGCGACGGCTTATAAATCACAATGTATTTTACGGTATTATTTAAATCGTAAATTATACGCAAACTGGTGCGGTAATGGATCGTGTTCCGGTGCTATAAACAACTTTCTACCTATTTAGGCAATCGTAAGCAGCAAATGTAGATCGCTAAATTGGTCCGACGTACGACCGTCTCGCGCTAGAGTATCTGGCATTTCGTAGAGGGACTTAGGGACAGCGATTTGCGTGGGATTGGAATGTTTGGGCGCGATCACGTTTTCCTGAAAACATGTGTCTGTGAATGTCCTGTCTATTCCAGGCCATTGACCTCGCTAATGAACTATTTACGTGCTGTTGATTTGCCACACCAATAAAAAACGATCAACTACTTTACTCGTTATATTCATGAAAATAATACAAGAATATTTTATTGGGATCGGTAGACTGTGGACGTACCATATATGCAAAATCAAAAATGGCTGCATTAACATTAGAATTACCGTACCCGACAAAATCTCGGAATTCAGATTTGTTCTTTTACAATTATTGAAACTATACAAGTGTTTTCTTGAGAAATTGTTTGGTATACTTAAAATATAGGCCTAATCAAATTATTTTATCTCGATCAAATTACACACTTCAAAATAGTGGACTCCTAATATCTCATTAACTATTACATTAGGACATGTAGAGGTCAAATACATTTTTACGTAGAATTTGATGCTCTATCGATTCATGATTCAAAAAGTAGGTTTTTTCATTTAAACAAATCAAGAAGACCTCAAAATCTCCGAAATGTCTTCACGCACATAAAATATTTCTACATCACAATATTTCCCCCTCGATACCGTGCAACTTTTGTATATATCATTTTCTCATATATTTACAATTAACGGTGTAGCGGACTCCGAACGTGGGAAAGAAAGAATCTTCGGAAGCGGAGATTCTCTCTTTCCTCAAGTGCTCGCTGTAGGAGGCCGGGCCTGAAGACTGTGCAATAAAGTTGACGATTGCCAGAACCCTGGTCCTCATGGAGTCCCCGATTGCTAATTTTCCTGAAGGTTAATTTTAGGAGAGACTTTCCCATGCCCTTGAGGAATTTTCCTAAACGACGATCCTGGGGATCCTCCTCGGACGACGAAAACACCCGGCCAGAACACCAGAAAGACACAAGCGTTAGAACAGTGAACTTCGGCTACGAGTACATTACAGACTATTGGGTTGTTATCCAAGCCGTTGTACATTCGTACTTGTACATTGTTTGTTATCGTTGTTGTTTGTTTTCGCGGTTATTATTATTCGTTATTTGTTTGCTGCTTGTTTGTTACGTGTTGTTCTTATTGGGTGAATAAATTATTTGTTACTTTCCCCATGTAAAGATTTCATTAAAACTTTATCGCACCACTTCCTGAAACGGAAATATTCAAGGTGAACAAAGACATTGCCCCACCCTGTATATACAAACAGAGGAAGATTCAGGTAGTAGCGGGAAAGGTGTTGTCGTAATGTCCCTCTGTTGACGAGCATAGGAAGTAGCCGCCACATTACCCCCTTGCCAGTGGTCAACGATATCTGGACAAATTTCCCTCTAATTCCCTCGGAATCCAAGGAGGTCGCTGGAATGTGTGATGTCAGCGGGCCCGCCAGTGATGCTGTCGAATCGACGAAGTTGAGTAGCTCCCTAAGCTGCTTGCAGGACTCATATAGTCGCACAAACAATGGATGAACGTCGCACAAATGTAGATCCGAAAACGTCGCACAAATTTAGGTGCGAAAACCCTAAACCATATAGTGCTGCGAAGATGACGTCAGAAGCGCATAGTGGGAAGAAGTCCTCGCTGTTGGTCGGGCAGTAGAGTTCAGGCAAGGCAGTAACAGAGTAGTCTCCTTCCAGTCCTATCGACGTTGTCCGTGGTTTGTTGATGTTTTCGTCTTCTCCTGCTCAGAAGGTAGCGTTGTTGTTCGTTTGTCGGGGTCACCAATTATGGCGGCTAAAAATTATGAAATGTTGGAAAAAGGAGAAGGGAGCGTTTCGTCCTGGGCCCGCTAGAGGACTCATCGGTAAAAGGCTATCTAGCGGACCCATGCCTTAGACGCGGGATGTCGTAAGGATAGTTTAGGACGGTATACATATAATATATAAATATATAATATTTATGTATCTATGTACAATATAATATAACTTACTCTTCTTCATCATCTTGGGAATAAGGAAGGGAAGGGTACTAAAATAACTTTAAACGAAATATATAATAACAAACCCACTACTTTCGCACCAATAGTACCCCACAAACTTCGGACGTAGCTTCGGTGCTGTCGAAACTCGCGCATGCGCGTGAAAAGCGCCAACATTCCCATCACTGCCTTAGTTAGTATATATACAGAGGAAGATTCAGGTAGTAGCGGGAAAGGTGTTGTCGTAATGTCCCTCTGTTGACGAGCATTGGAAGTAGCCGCCACAGTTCTAACCAGTAGCGTATTACCCTATGGACAACTTGGGCAAATGCAAAAGGGGGTCCCGAATACAAACCAAATATTATGTATTTTTATGTAAAAGGTTTTCATGGATGAAGGAGAATTTATTTCACTTTTTATTCAATAATCAATATGCAGATGTTTTTATAATTGTTTTATTTTTTCCAACGTGAAAGTTATTTAGTTGGGGTTAGGGAGCCCGAAATTTTACTTTGCCCAGAGGCCCCAAGTAGTTATAACGCGTCAGTGGTTCTAACTATAGTAATTGCGAAATAAATCATTCTAAGGCAATTGGTTAATATTTTATTTTCTCGCAGGATCCATTTATGGGACTGAGAACATGACGACAGGGTGTTTGTTAATAAAGTCTCGAATTTTGACATTGGTTCCAGGACGTTTTTCATAGCTGTCAGGCGACGATGAATCATAGTCAGTTGCAATTGCACGAAACGAAAGAGCAAAATTACATTAATATATGATACTGCTTGGCTGCGTCGGTAACGGCCGAGCATACGTTTATGCACCGTGGCAAGAAGCTTAATGCGAACAACGCATAACGCATATCTGTACAAGATATAGTCGACAGACTTCCTTTAGCCTCGATCGTTATTTTGCTCCTCTTTCCGTATTATCTGGAAGGCCTCCCAGGTCGTGGCTCTCGCTATAATGCAACAAACTGTATTGCCGTTCGCCACAAAACGCGTATGCGCAAGTCATGTATGTAAAAACATACATAGAACGCGTCATTTCTTGCGAATTGGAAGCTCGAAACATTAACCGCTTATCTAGGGAATCGGGTAAATCTCGAACACTGCATTTTTAAAGGAAAATTTTACTGTGTATTAACGCCAAATGCAGTTTATTTGCGTTTCAAATAATTTTGCGTTTTTACATAGTATAATGCAAAAAATGAAATTTATCAAGTAGGGGTATCGATAGTATGACTAGAAAGTTTACAGTGGAAAAATTCTTTTCTTAATCAATAGTTACAATTACATACTTTTTGGAACAAAATTATCTGAAGTACAATTTTATTAAATTATATTAAAAAATATAATACATGTAAAATAAATAGATTGAATAGAAGAAATATATATTTATAAATTGAATGGAAATTGAGTAGAAAATGAATAGAGACTAAATAGATATTGAATAATAAATTGAATAAGAATTGCATAGGAATTGAATCAAATTGAATGGGATTAAGTAAAAGTTGAATAAGAATTGCATAATATTTAAATAAGTATTGACTAAGTAATGACTAAGATATGAGTAGAGTTGTGTAAAATTGAGCAAAGTTTGCTAAATTAAAGTAAAAATGAGTAGTATAAAGAAGGATCAAATAGCAGAAAGTAGAATTCAGTAAAATAAAGAAACTTCGAGTTGAGTCAAATAGAATTGAACAGAATAAAGTGGATGTGGTAGGATCGAGTCAGACCTGAATCCATGGGAGTCGAAATGATTCATTCTAAATCGAATTAAATAGAAAGGAATAAAATTGAACAGGCATTGAATAGAATTGCATAGGCATAGAGGATTGAATAGAAAATTAAATAACAGAGTAATAGCGATTGAACAGGAATTGAATAAAAAGTAACAGGAGTTAAATAAAAATGAAATAAGAATTTACTAAGATGTGAGTAGAATTGAGTAAAATTGAGTAACACAAAGAAGGATCGAGAATAATCAAGTAGAATTCAATAAAATGGAGAAAATTCAAGTTGAGTTAAGTAGAACTGCGTAGAATGAAATGGAATTGTATCGAATTGCAACAAATTGAATAGAATTGAATCGATTCGAGTCGAAATGAATCAATCTGAATCGAATTGAATAGAAAGGAATAAAGTTGAACAGAGTTGAATAGAATTCAATAGAATTGAACGGAGTAAAGTTCTTAGGATAAATTTTCTAAAATAATGTAGGGTAACTTAAAATTCATATTAAATATATTTAGCATGAAATTTTTATAGAATTGAAAAACTTGCTAATACTAATTTCATTGTTGAGTAATCACATTAATCAATTCTTGTTTAGCTGTGGATATGAATGAAGTTTAACAAAAATTTGGCTGAAGTGCAAGCCGTGGATAGTACATTATGTCTTTTGTTTTTGCAATTTTGCGTTGTGTGCAAATCTTAATGATATGTGTATTTAATATATTTTCGTTTATTGATCGTTAATAAATAGCGTGTTCACCAACTTTTATAAATAAATCTGACGCTAATACTGCTATTCTAATATTCGTATATAAATTTTCAAAGTAAGTGCATTTCATCGTAGATTTTTAATTTAAATAAATGTTCCGCTAATAAATATGTACAGTAGTCGTGTCATTTAATATTAATTTCTTACATTGAACTACGATTTATCTTTTAGCTTAATAAGAAGTATTATGTTGTATTTGTATATGCATGAGGGTGGATGAGGAGACTGGATGGCAGGGGAGAATGGGTGAAGTGTTAGAAGATGGAGGGGGAGGGGAGGAGTGGATGAGGTAGGTGGAGGAGTGGAGGGAAAATGCGAAAGGTAAAATGTCCGGTGAGCAGGAAAATGGGGGAAAGAATGAAGTTGGAAGGGGTTGGGATGTCTGAGGAGCGACCGGAAGGGAGGGGGGGGTCCACAATTAGAGTAAATAAAAAGTTTTTTCTGTACATAGATCTCTCTCTCTCTCTCTCTCTCTCTCTCTCTCTCTCTCTCTCTCTCTCTCTCTCTCTCTCTCGCTCTCCCTCTCTCCCTCTCTCCCTCTCTCCCTCTCTCCCTCTCTCCCTCTCTCCCTCTCTCCCTCTCTCCCTCTCTCCCTCTCTCCCTCTCTCCCTCTCTCCCTCTCTCCCTCTCTCCCTCTCTCCCTCTCTCCCTCTCTCCCTCTCTCCCTCTCTCCCTCTCTCCCTCTCTCCCTCTCTCCCTCTCTCCCTCTCTCCCTCTCTCCCTCTCTCCCTCTCTCCCTCTCTCCCTCTCTCCCTCTCTCCCTCTCTCCCTCTCTCCCTCTCTCCCTCTCTCCCTCTCCCCTCTCTCCCTCTCTCCCTCTCTCCCGCTCCCCCTCTCTCCCTCTCCCCCTCTCTCCCTCTCTCCCTCTCTCCCTCTCTCCCTCTCTCCCTCTCTCCCTCTCTCTCTATCGTTTTAGCACTAGTGTTTAAGTTTTAGATATAGTAATTGTAAGCATTTAGATAAGGTAGAGTAAGTTAGTTTAAGTTAGAAATTAAGGATAGGATAAAGAGGAAGATGTAGAGGTAAGAGAGGAGTAATGGATGAGCATTGCAACCCCGAGGGGAGACAATAAAATACTATATGTTGCATTTGTAGAATTTAACTAAACTTTTGCTCTCGCCAAATAGAATGTTTGCGTTGAGAACCTTCCCCGTTTCGCCGCGCGAACAAGGCATCCCAATGTTCCAGTGAAATATACTTCGCCCACGTTTCTTCAGTCTAAATGCCTAAATACTAAGCAATACTTTTGCGATACACTTTTATCGAATCTGACGAAACTGGTTTTCACTTGACCTAAAACTTTGTCCTTGATCATTCTTACGAGAAATTTGCTGGACCTCTGCGGAGCATTTTCATTCCAAATCGGTTTCAAAACGAGTTTACAAGTGGTATTATAAAATATTGCAGTAAATTTGATAATTTTCCGGTGTCAGTAATGCAGCAACCATTTTCTTTATGCTGTCGCTTATAGAAGTTACATATAATATTATTTAATCGATATCGATACAATTGGCTAGTGCTACTAATGTACATATGAATAAATACAAATTTTACTTGAAAGTTCTTCTTAATAATTGAACATCTGCATATAATGACTATTGTTTCTATGAAATAACTAAAAAATTTGCATTAGTTTTTTAAAACGACAAAAGGGAAGAATTTATATGAATATAAAAATATAAAACAACTCTTGCAGTTCGTTTCATTACATTGCGAGTTTATTGATTGAATGATTTGTTCGAGTATCTATAAATTTTCATGCGATTTATTTTGTTACTCTCAAGACCGTACAGGAATGGAATAACATATTGTATCACTGGCTGTCTGTAACGATGTAGTAATTCGTGTCTCATTTGTTAGATGTTAGCTGACAAAGTTCAAATATCGAAATTCTTGTTCTACCAGATAAGCTATCTTTATCATCGGAACAACTTGGACGCGCGGTGAAAGTTGACACTCGGGAGTTGATTAATGCAGTTGTATAATTCAAGTTATTTCAATATCTATGCAGATCTCGCAATATGTCAGTAAGCGAACGGCGCATATCGAACTTCGAGGCGTATTTGGTATTAATGGCAAACTAAGTTCTAAATATTACTTTCTCTAGATTCTAACGATTACCTAATATAAATCGTTTCAAAATCTTTAAGTACTCCTGAGAATATTACGTTTGACCTCGACACCAATTTCGTACTTCGATTTGCAGAAAGAAAAAAATAAAACAATTATTTCTGAAAGGTAATGATTTTAAAATTGAATGTTAAGAAAAGTTGAGTATTGAAGTATTATAGTGTTGATTAATTGAAGCATTACACGATTGAAGTAATAAAATACTTAAGTACAATATTGTAACGTTGCAGTACTAAAGCATTGGACTAATCAAATATTGATGAATTGAAATAATAAAGCATCAAAGCACTGAAAAGTTTTGAAAAATCGATACACTGGAAAATTGAAGAAGTAAAAAATGAATGCATCGAAGCATTTCAAATTTGTAGTAATAAAGTAATGATCAACATTTCGAACATTTATTATGATATGTAAAGGTCAAACCGCCGTAAACAACGCGTAATCTTTGCTGAAACACGTAAGTTTTAAACTTCCACATTTTATCCGCTCCAACACGATTATTCTTGCTCAAGGTCATTTCAAGGTCAAAAAGGTGGTATCCAGTAAATTCAGTTTTTTATTGTCTATCATGCTATCGTAAAAAAAATATACTATTCCATTTAAGAAACCATCGGTGAATTTGAAATTTTATTAAAAAACACGACATAAAAATTTTTTATCTTTACCATTATATTTGCCCCCTGCAATAGTGTCACTTTGTCCTCTGAAGTTTTCTGATAGGACTGTAAATGCGACAGATATTTAGGTGTTCCCATTTATGTGGGACAACCTGTATAATAAATATACTTACATATAAATACGAATTTATATTGTCAAAATAAAAATATTTTATTTTTGAAATTATATATCTTATTAAAATAATATGGTTTAAGCTTATTTCATATCTGCATACAGTACTGAAAAAATTTTCTATTCTACTTTGCGAAAATGAAAAGGACTAAGTTTGTATACCTGGAGTTGCTATTTTTTTTTAAGTTTTTAATATTGTTCTTTTGATAGAATTACGTTGATAGAATTAATTTTCATTTTGAACCGTCACGGTTATATAATCGTTTGCAGTCCCTGAAAATAATAAAAAGCAAGATCACGAATTGTTAAGCTTGATAATATGGTGTGTTTAAACCAAACGAATAAATGTCCGTTCACCCCCCCCCCCCACCTCCTACTGCTCAACAAATTCGTGCTAACTTAAATGGCGGACGCGAGCGGATGTATTAATATATCATAATTGTAGTATTATAATAAACGCATCGTCGTATTCACCGTATGTGACAATTATCAATTGAGCTGAACATTCGACGATGTTGTTTATATTTATAAACTAAATATCCGACACTGTGTAAATTATGCTTTATTGCTAAAATCCTCCATAAGCATGCTGTTTTATTAGAAAAAATGTTTCTTTTTAATTTTAAATTTTATTTTCAAAAAGTTTTCTTAAGAATAAGATATTTCATTTGCAAAAATATATAATAAATTAAAGTAAAGTACACTATTTACTATTTACTATTTAAAATAGTATTATACGAGATTTATATGAGATTTTACTAATTAGTCGAGGAGTATTCCAGCAATATTCTCATAATGATAAATCAAGAATCGCGTTTTTTTGAGTTGCATCACTCGCAAGTATGCGATACACGCACATGTGTAGTTGTACGTACAACCCCGTTGAGGCGCAGGTGTGTCCCAAGTGGATGAATCGATAACGATCCCGAGATTATTGTTCGGAATTTTAATTAATTCGCGTACCTTATGGCTCGGAAGAAATCCTTGCATCGGCTGTCCCCTCATTAGATCGCAAGAAGATAGCTACTCGGTGGATTCGGTACGATTCTGCGTCCACGGTTTGGCTGCGACTAGTGCTGCAAATGGATGCGTGAAATTCTGCGTGAATTTTTCATCGCGGCTTTAATTCGACCGTTTATATCAAGTGCAAACGTGTGAATTCAAATAAAATACGAAGCACAGTCAAATTCAGTACTATTTTTACAAACTATAAAAATATAGTAGGCTTGCATTTGAAATAAGATAGCGATAAATCATTATCTGAGACAATTTAAATACTTTATCATTTGTATTTTACAAATAATATAAAAAGTTGTTTTCAGTTGGCAATTAAATCACACAAATGCAGCCGCATTCAAAATTGTTCTTTAGTGCACGATACAAATAGAATTTTGAAAAGTACGGAACATGAAACAAAAAATTAGTTGACTTTCATTCGAAATATGGCGAAATAATCTTAACGATTATTTTTCAATCGAGCAATGCACTAATCGAAGGGAAATTAAATCAAACGCAATGACAATTATTTACATTGGAAAATGCCACATACGAACGGACCGAATCTTTTGTTGAACCATGCATTTAGCACTAGAAAGACTGAAACTTAGTATATACCTATATTGCCCAAAAGCAGTCAAAATGACTGCGTTGTGAAAGAATAACTAATGTGTAAAGAAATTTGTTTAAAATTAATTTTTAATATTTTTTATATTATTTACAGTTATATAACAAGTTATTAGTAAATATTAACAAGAAAAAAAATTTACTTTTCCTGGGAATATTGATGACACTTTCATTTTCATCATTGGTGAACGACTCTTCATCGCTATCTTCAGTGTCAGATGTTTCACTTTCAATATAATCCGCTTCATCTTCAGATAATAGTTCAGAATTTGTTGCATCTGATTCTATATCGGAGCACTCTTCGCTTATGTTCGTTAGCTTTTCCAATAACTCGCTTCTATTCGACATTTCTTTCATGAATTTAGGGCGCAAAAGAAATAAAATAAACAACTTGTTAGAACAAGTATCACTGCATAAAGATTCGAATAACAAGTACTACTTTAGCTTATCGAGCAACTGCAACTTATCAAGTATACGCCCAAATCGACAATTTATCATGTACTTGTATGTTATCATGTGACGATAATCGAAAAAAAAATGAAAATATATATATATATAAATATATAAATATAAATATAAATATATATATACATATATACATGAAAAGAAGGAGGGGGAGGTAACTACAATTATTAATAAACGCATTTATATGTTGTACAAAAAGTCACAAAATTCTAAGAAATTGTGTCATTATATACATAATTGTTTTTCTATTAGGAGGTTGAATAAGTTCTCGCTGTTTTCCGAAAGGTGGTAATACCAGAACTGCGTGAATTTAGTTTCAGATAGTAACGTATCTATAATGAAGTACTACATATATGCAAGGTTAAAATTCAGTGTATGTCATTCCACTGAAGTATAAACAATTTTTCTTTCATTGTGCTAAATGTCGAATTTCATGCCAAAGAAAGAGTAATTGCGGGGAATTTTACTACGCTATTTTATTAAAAAAAAATCTGCAGCTGAAGCACACAGAATTCTTGTTGACACCTACGGCGACCATGTTCTGTCGGAAACAATATGCAGAGATTGGTTTAGACGCTTCAAAAGTAATGATTTTGATCTTGAAGATAAAGAACGCCCTGGCGCACAACAAAAACTTGAAGACGAAGAATTTGAGGCATTACTTGATGAAAACTCGTGTCAGATACTAGCTGAACTTGCAGAATCATTAGGAGTTGATCACACAACAGATTCGAAACGTTTGAAAGCATTAGGAATGATTCACAGGAAGGACGTTGGATGCTGTACGAGTTGAAGCGATTTTTCAGCATGACAACGCGCGGCCACATGTTGCAAAACCGGTGAAAACGTTTTTGAAAACACTTAAATAGGAAGTACAACCCCACCCGCTGTATTCATCAAACATTTCCCGATCAGATTACCATTTGTTCCGATCGATGACACATGGCCTGGCTGAGCAGCGCTTCCAATTTTATGAAGATATCAAAAAATGGGTCCACTCTTGGATTGCCTCAAAAGACGTGTCGTTTTTCCTACATGGAATTACTATGCTGCCAGAAAGATGGGGAAAACTAATGGCTAGCGAGAGACAATACTTTCAAGAACCTTTTTTTTTACCAATTTTTTAAAATAAAGCATTCATTTCATAAAAAAAAAAAAACAGCGAGAACTTATTCAACCTCCTAATAATTGAAATTAAAAAGCAGTCAAAATGACTTCCTTGGGCAATCTAGTGTTAATAATACGCTGCAGTTGATGCAGCATATTGCCGATAAAAGTTACATCAGCTGTTACAGTGTTGATTCTGAACAACGACAGTACCAACATACGTTAATACCTGAGCCACCAAAGAAAGATTCCTACGAGATACATACGATCCGGCGTCGATAAATGCTTGCTTCTTCACGTTTTGCTCTGTTTCGAGCGGTGAAGATATTCTTGGCGAGGTAAGAGCGGTGTCAATTAACATATAAAATGCCGAGAAACGTTCCCGAACACGAGCTGCGAGCTGTATTTTCGCGAGGATCGAGCGGAGAGTCGCGGAGCGAGCCGTATCCTCGGTCTTTTACGCCGGTAATATAGTTCTTGCTATTAAACCGTTACACAACTGGCTCATTCCTCCCCCCCCCCCCCTGCGCGAGATGTTAGAGAGGATGTTGGACATCCTAATGTAGGGTAGTTTATCTTTCCTTACGCGGCCGTGCCGTATTAGGAAATCCCTCCGCGGACTATAATATTTCGCATGCAATTACGATTCAGACGTCAGCGACAAAGCTTGAGGCGCGCAACAGTATCGCTCCTATGATCCTAAGATACGATTATACCGTATTTGGCAGGCGGATGCTTTAACGCGAACGTATTGCACTTTCGGCGCATACCCCGGCTTGCCTACGTCTGTATCTGGCATTAATAGTTTACGTTATGAAATGGATTTATAATCGCACTTTGCGCGTTCCCGGCCGTGTTACGCAACGCTCGCTCAACGTTAGCAAACCCTGTGGAAACCGAGGCGAGTCTCGCTTGAACAAATAAAGTTGTAGCAGTTTTCACGATGCACCATTCTCCCTGTCGTAAAATCTTTAACCCGAGGCGGCCGTTCAACTGTTTTTAAGTTTAGTTCATTTTACTGTGGAATTCGTGTCCCACTTTATTTGAGAGATCATAATACACAAATATATTGGATTACACTGTCCAACACTAAAGGCGTTGATTCAAAATCGGATAAAATTACCCAAGACCAATTTTCCTGAAACTTTGCATATTGGTAGCCCTTTGGGTCTAACATTGATTCCGTGCAAAAACTTTTTCCCAGGACTTCACGGTTACAACGAGTAATCTTTGCTGACACACGTGAGATTTAAACTTCCACATTTTATCCGCTCCAACACGATTATTCTTGCTCAAGGTCATTTCAAGGTCAAAAAGGTGGTATCCCGTAAATTCAGTTTTTTATTGTCTATCATGCTATCGTAAAAAAATATACTATTTCGTTTAAAAAAACATCGGTGACCTCGAAATTTCATTAAAAAACACGAAATAAAAAATTTTTTCTTTACCATTATATTTGCCCCCTGCAATAGTGTCACTTTGTCCTCTGAAGTTTTCTGATAGGACTGTAAATACGACAGATATTTAGGTGTTCCCATTTATGTGGGACACCCTGTATAAGTATGAAGAATATCCATGTAGAATAGAACACACACAAAGAAGGTCTGGGTTAGGTCTGGGTTAGGTCTGGGTTAGTGTGTGTGTGTGTTTTATTGTACATGGATATTTTTCATACTTCGATAACGTATGTAAAAGACTGAAATCGAGAGTGGCTTCGTATAAGTCAATAATTACCTATCATTTTTCTCAAAAACTATTGCCTTTATGACGAAAATCAATACAACATAAAATGTATATTTCGATGAGACCTACAACTTTTATTTGAAGTATTTTTCAAAATTACCATTATTTACGGAAATAAATGGAAAAAACTATGATTTTTATGGGTTTTCTTCATGGTTTCCGCTATGAAAAATGTGATAGATACGACAGATATTTAGGTGTTTCCATTTATGTGGGACACCCTGTATACATATTTCATATTGATTTGGTCTATTCTATATTCGTGGAGTGTATGTTAAACAAATCATTTCTGATTGCACGTTTTCCAAAGTAGGTCTTGTTTGTTGGACAGAAAGTGGTTTTCATGGACTAACTGTTTTCACATTCCTTTTCATAGTTTTCAAATATGTAGATTGTGGTTTACATTTAATCATCTTTGGCTCACTACCTCTATCATTCAAATTCTGATGTTTCAGATTGAATGTTTAAAAGTTATATTGAAAATACAAAGAAAAGGAAAATAGAATAACCAAACGTTGAAATTTGAACATTTTCCAGTTTTTATCAACGCTCATTTCGTCAAACTAAAAATGCATATTACTTTAAAAAATAGAAATAATTTCATTAATTTATGAATGGCAAGAATTTCAGTAATTGATTCTAAAATTACAAATTTTGAGTTGAGAAAAAATTGGTCGTACGATATAATTTTTCTAATCGCAAATTTTTTATCAATAGCGTAAATTAGTTGTAGTTAACAGAGAAGGGTAGAAAAGCAGCAGAGTATACGAGAATGAAAAATCTCTCGGTAAAACCGAGTCACTTGCATTACAATATTGCAAACGTCAGACGTTCAGTCGGAGGGTTTCGAAAAATTTGTCGCCATCTTGGGCATGGATTTAAAACTCTGGAAAATAAGCCTGCGATAAAATTGCGCAACAAATCGCCGTACAGATTGAAGTTATCCGAAGAATCTTGGAAGGTACGCGTCGTTGGCCAGCAATTTTGTTGTAGCAGGATATTATTTTATAATAAAACGACCGCGGGTTGCAACACACGTTTTCTCGACTGTCTGCTTTATGGGAGTGATTTGCACGGAGCGCCGATAAAGGCAGAAAGGTCTAAGGAAAGCGCTGGTAGCGTGGAAAATGGCGGTTCGCCACCGCCTGATTTTTAAGCAAAAATATCGCACCGTTTTCAGAGCATTAACGAACAAGTTTCGCGCGGAGCGAGAACTGTTGCCAGCTCGTATATTGAGCCGGTCTCGAGGCGTTCTATGAACGAATGCGACAAATCCGCGGTTCGGTTCGGTTCAGGCCTTCTTTGGCGAGACAGCGTGGGCGCATTTACTTCAGACGGAATTACAATCCGCACTTACTCCATCTTGCCGCAGTCATTTCAGCATAAATAACTGCGATCGTGGACGGTAACCGTTCTACGTATCATCTGGTTTACATAATTGCACACGGTCGCGTCTCTGACAGCGGAGCAACGCGCCCGGAAGTGATTCTTCTGCTCCTGAGGAACCATAATCGCTAGACTCTGTGTAGATCTTTATGTAAACTACGAAATTCCCATTTTACCGATTCAACGGAAATCACGACATCAAGTGTCGTCGAGTGTTACATCAAACGCATCAAGGCCTGAATGATCATTCGGATCAACCACGGACGTGAACAATGCTTATTCAGTTTTATAATATTTACTAAAATCTACAAGATTTCTTTAGTTCCTAATGAAATATTAAAATTTTCGCTAATATTATACTAAATAATTTATAATAAAAAACACTAACAAGGGGAGGCCGAGACATATGGGACACGGATTTTAATGTGTCTCGTATACATATGTATCTTGTTGTATAGGTGTAATACAGGAACATGTGTTTTAAAGTTGCGGCCAACACTCAGGCGTTTTTACAATATTAATAAAAAGTGATGCTGATGAGTTGAAATACTGAAATGATATAATTCACTAGCGTAACAGCAATTAGCCGTGCTCGTAAAGGTGCTGATCTCGCTGTCAAGCTTTTGCCACAAGTCAAAAAAGCGAAACAGCAGAAAATGCTTGAAAGACTGAACAGCCACTTTACCAGCATGGCGAATTGCTGTTACGCTAGTAAATTATATCATTTCAGTATTTCAACTCATCAGCATCTCTTTTTATTCATATTTTAAAAACGCTTGTTGAAGCTAACTTTACAACATATGCTGTTCCATTACATCTATACATCAACATATACGAGGCACATTTAAATCCGTGTTTCAAATGTTTCGACCTCCCCTTGTATGATATCGTTTTGAACTTTGTTTAAATACATATAAATGTTTATAGTGTAAGTGTACAGGGTGTCCCACATAAATGGGAACACCTAAATATCTGTCGTATTTACAGTCCTATCAGAAAACTTCAGAGGACAAAGTGACACTACTGCAGGGGGCAAATATAATGGTAAGGAAAAAAATGTATGTCGTGATTTTTAAGGAAATTTGAAGGTCACCGATGTTTTTTTAGATAGAATAGTATATATTTTTTCCGATAGCATGATAGACAATAAAAAACTGAATTTAGTGGATACCACCTTTTTGACCTTGAAATGACCTTGAGCAAGAATAATCATGTTGGAGCGGATGAAATGTGGAAGTTTAAAACTTGCGTGTTTCAGCAAAGATTACGCGTTGTTTACGGCGGGTTGACGTTTACATAGCATAATAAATGTTCGAAATGTTGACCATCCTCATTTATGCAATATTGCAGTCTTGCATTAAATGATCTGTAGGCATTGTCGATTTCCTGAGACGTAACTGAAGCACATGCTGCAGTAATCCTTTGCCGCATATCCTCTTGCGTTGTGGGTTTATCTTTGTACACAGTACATTTTATCTTGCCCCATAGATAAAGGTCCAATGGTGTCAGATCCGGAGAACGGGCTAGCCATGGAATTGTTCCTCGTCGCCCAATCCAGCGTCTAGGATGTTTCGTATTTAGCACCGTTCTAGCAACTTTAGAATAATGCGCTGGACTACCATCATATTGAAACCCACAACGCCAGAGGATATGCGGCAAAGGATTACTGCAGGAAATCGACAATGCCTACAGATCATTTAATGCAAGACTGCAATATTGCATAAATGGGAATGGTCAACATTTCGAACATTTATTATGCTATGTAAAGGTCAACCCGCCGTAAACAACGCGTAATCTTTGCCGAAACACGTAAGTTTTAAACTTCCACATTTTATCCGTTCCAACATGATTATTTTTGCTCAAGGTCATTTCAAGGTCAAAAAGGTGGTATCCAGTAAATTCAGTTTTTTATTGTCTATCATGCTATCGGAAAAAATATACTATTCCGTTTAAAAAATCATCGGTGACCTTGAAATTTCCTTAAAAATCACGACATAAAAAATTTTTTTCCTTACCATTATATTTGTCCTCTGCAATAGTGTCACTTTGTCCTCTGAAGTTTTCTGATAGGACTGTAAATACGACAGATATTTAGGTGTTCCCATTTATGTGGGACACCTTGTATCAGGGTTTGATTTTATTTGCTCGCGAGGACCGTTTTCCGAGGGCTACGCCTTCTTGACCCGGCCGCGCGTCTCACTCCCCGTGGTCGCCTACGTGCTCGGACGGGCTCAGGCGCGGTCATAACAGACAGATGAACGTGGCGCATACGGGGCGACACTCGTTTCAATAGGTTTCCACATTACCATCGAGGTACTATTGTCAATGCGTTTTTATTATTAGTGGTATCCCCTGTAGGCCTATTCCACTATGTCACACGATAATTTCGGACAATAGCTGTAGAAAATTAATTAAAAAAATAAATTCATAAGATAAATTCTAAAAATAGTTTTTAATTCTATTGTTTAAATTTTAATACGGTCCGGAACAACTTGATCTTCGTGCACGTTTAGACGTGCTTGGCAAATTGTTAAGGTCTATGGAAAGTTTGGACGTGGATATTCGCATCGCCGACGCAAGCGAAGAATCATTTAAACGTGTACGGTGATCCGATTTAATATAGCGCATTGTTGAAAATGATCTTTCGCACAAATAAGTTGATCCAAACATTGAAAATATTCGGGTCGCAAAATTTCGAAGAATAGGGTACTTTGATTCTTCCAGCGTTTTGAAGAATTCGGCTCGTTTTTCTTCCCACGTTTTCAGAAAGATGTCGTGCTGAAGATCGCACAGTACTCGTTGAAACTCGAGGGCTTGATCTGCAATTTTGACAGTGAGATGATTCTTGAAGAGAATTAGATCATTTCTAAACGAGTCGAAGTCGCTGAAATTATCGTGTGATAGTGGAATAGGCCTACAGGGGATACTACTAATAAAAAAAAAACGCATTGACAATAGTACCTCGATGGTAATGTGGAAACCTATTGAAACGAGTGTCGCCCCTTATGCGCCACGTTCATCTGTCTGTTATGACCGCGCCTGAGTCCGTCCGAGCACGTAGGCGACCACGGGGAGCGATACGCGCGGCCGGGTCGAGGAGGCGTAGCCCTCGGAAAACGGTCCTCGCGAGCAAATAAAGTCAAACCCTGCCCTGTATAGTATATGGTGATTCGCAGTCTAAATCTAATGTAGTCATTAGATTGCGAATTGTTATACATTCATTTCAATTCGTATAAGATAGCATTCAACAAAGTCCCAATATTAACAAAGTTAAACACCAAAATATTCTTCTCCACTAGATTGAACCTTAAAATTGCGTACTCGCATAAAGATCTACAGTTTAATGATCACAGAGATTAGGATTCGTCGCGAGCCAAGGAAGAAACTATATATGTAGTTCTATCTGAATCCTCCGCTATAATTTGCACGTTGGCCGGCCAGCACTGGTTGCAACCTTGTTTTAGAACGCCGCGCGGCTGTCGTAGAAAGTATTAATTGTTATTCCATGCGTTGCGTTGCAAGGAAATTAAATTGCATTTACGACGGTGTAGAATATGGGGACAGGGTTCCGAGTAGTTTCTCGTTAGACGCCGGATGTCTATGCAGATTCCTCTCGTATGAGACAAATTTCGAGAAAGTCGAGTTGAATTGCACATTTTATTTCCTGGGAGTAATTGCGTCTATATACATATACAATGTTATCTGGACTGGGTTTTACTCAACCTAATCTACTATTACTTGAATGATTTTATTGCTTACGAAAGTATATCCGCACGGAATCATTTCGATGCACTTTCGTATGTACATTCAAGTGATACATTTTAATACAAAATATCAAAGTAAATATTAAAGTAATCCATATCTCTGAAAATCAGATATTAAAATTTTGTTATAAAATCACATCCTATAGGAATAATTTTATTGCAGTTAATTGTACCATAAATTTTTCAATAATTTGAAATTTTGTATTAGTTACAAAATAAATAACCTGATACTAAATTAAATTCTACTGAGCCATGTGTTTTTGAACCGTTCTTTGAAATCTTTTATGAGCTAGAAGTATTGTCCTCTTTAGCTGAATGTAAGATAAAAATCTATACAATAATTATTTCAATATGAGAATAATTCAAAACGAGAAATCATAAAAATGAGATGAAAATAATGAATATGACAAATTGTAGTGTGCAGTGCACGTTGTAGTGCATGTATAATTATTATACTCAAAATCAAACTCAAATCGTTTGAAATTGTTACAATAAAAAGATGTTAAAATTTGATGTTGTGCACACAGTATTCCTCGAGATTTTACATTTATTGATATACATCGCAAGATTATGCTCTCAAAATTATCGTACGAAAAAATCTATCTAGTTTACCATTTGTTCGAGATTCGAACAAGCTGAGAATCCGTTGGCGGTCGCCGGTTTCGCCGTTAACCGGTCAGCCGGAACGGCGACTCTTTCACGCGCTATTCTCGAGCGTTCTCGACAACATTATTGTTTGAATCTCGAGCACATTGTCTTTCCCGAGCGATGTTTCTGTCGACTCGTGTTATTGTACGTTCTTCACCTGTTTCGATCCGCATAACAATCAATTGTCTGTCTAACCGATTTCGGTTTATTCAAATTTCGTACTGCTTGGACTTTTCGATCGCGTACAGCGTCTACGGCTCACGCGTCGCGATCGCTCCCGAGACACAGTCGTCTCACCTCTCTTCGACGAGACACGTCGAGCGTGTTCCTCTCGCCGTGTTTAAAGCTCGAAGTTTCGCCGGTCCTCTGTTCGACCACTACTTTTGACTTTCGCCGGTCCTCTGTACGACCACCACTCATTTGTTGTTTCAATAAACTAACTTTTGTTCGCGACAAGCCATCGACTAATTTACTTCGTTCCTCCACGTCCGACCGGGAATTTACACCTCCGCGGTTATCCGTCACTCCGCGCTCATATCTGAGCGGTTCCGGGAGCGGCTACATTAAACAACTGTCAAGCCGCAACATTTGGTCCTTCGAGCCGGATCGTGAGTGAGTGGACTGGACGTTGGAGTGACCATGGCTGACCTTCTGGCGTCTCAAGAACAGCTCAAACGAGCCATCGAGCGTTCCCTCACCAACTTCAAGAAGCTGGGGAAAGCGAACTGGACCGTACCTGTTCTTCACACCCGCATCAACCACCTCCAGACCCAGTGGAAGGACTTCGAGGTCAACGATGCAAAGCTCGCCGTCGCCATCTCTCCCGAGGACCAGAAGGTGCTGGCATACTTCAAGGATCAGCACTTCGCAACCACCGAGGAGATGTACCTGCAGACCCTCAGCTTCATGAGCACCACCCTCGCCGACCTCAAGCCGAAAGAAGTCCGCCTGAGCCCCTTACTAATCTTTCGGCTGCGTCGATGCCGTCAATCGCGCATCTTCCTTCGATTCCGCTCCCGCCTTTCGATGGCCGGTGCGAGGATTGGGAGGCGTTTCGCGACCGATTTCAATCGTTGATCATCGCGAATCCGTTACTTTCCAAATTTTCACGTATGCACTACCTCGTTTCTTCAATAAAAGGTAGCGCGCTCGGGTGTATCGGCGACCTTTCTGTGACCGCAGCGAATTTTGACGTCGCGTGGCAAGCTCTGAAGGAACGTTACGACAATCCACGTCGCCTTCTCGCGAAACACCTGTCGACATTGTTAAATCTGCGAGCGCTTTCTCGAGAATCCGCATCGGAACTTCAAAACCTGCGCGATCGAATTAAACTCACGCTTTCCTCGCTCCGTAATCTTGGTCGCAGCGACGCGGACCTGTGGAACGATCTTCTCGTTCATATCGCCTCGCAGAATCTCGATTCGACAACGCGTAAAGCGTGGACCCTAAATACCAATGAAGACACAACGCCACCGACTTTCGAAGCGTTTGAAAAATTTCTTGACCGTCGGATACGTGCTCTCGCCGACTTCGATTCGAGCACGACCTGCCACGCGGGCTTGTCCTCCACTAATTCCGCGTCGCGTCCGTCTCGACATTTTGCGCAAACCCATGTCGCGAATCAATCGCAAACTGCAGAACTCTGCTGTCCTTTATGCCGCTCGAGACATTATCTGGGCAACTGTCCGTCCTTTCTCGGCAAGAGCCCCCAGCAGAGACGCGATATTGCCAAACGTTTCTCGAGATGCTTGAACTGCCTCAGTCTGAATCACGCTCTGTCTAATTGCGCCAGTAAGCATCTATGCCGTTTCTGTCGTCAACGACATCACTCGCTTCTGCACGATAACTCAGCTCCTGGTACTAGCGCTCCGACGGAATTGCCCAGTGCAAATCTTTCACCCTCCGCTGAGATAAACTCTCATTCGACGTCCGCGGGAACCGAAGCGAGCTCGACCGTTCTCTTGGCTACTGCACGCGTGCACGTTCGCGTCCCGTCGGGCCGCAGCGTAACCATCCGCGCGTTAATTGATCAAGGATCCGAAGCAAGTTTTGTCACGGAATCCGTTGTCCAGCTTTTACGGGCTAAACGACTGCCGGTCACCACGTCGATTTCTGCCGTCGGCGGCGTTCACGCTGGAACAGTTCGTCACGCAGCATCTCTTCTTGTATCTCCTCGCGTGTCCTCGGAGCCGTCGATTCAGATAAATGCTCTGATTCTTGGATCTATGTCCACCTACAAACCATCCCGAGTCCGAAATTGGCAAACTCTAACACATTTAGTCGACCTCTCGTGGGCAGATCATGACCCCTCCAGTCAAGATCCTATTCAGATGATTCTCGGCGCCGACGTTTATCCTCACGTAATTTTAAATGGGCTTCGTAAAGGGCACGATGCACAACCGATTGCGCAAAAAACAATATTTGGCTGGGTCATCTCTGGACCTTTTGAACACCAAATTCTCCGCGAGCAACCTCGTCGCGTCGAGCATGCCACTCTTTCACCGACCATCTCAACCCATCATTGCGTCCAAGAAGACCGCTTGGGTTTTGAACTTCGTCGATTTTGGGAGCTTGAGGAAATTCCTCATTCCTCTCGGCTCACTCCTGAGGAAAAATTATGTGAGCAGTATTTTCGTGAGACCACGACGCGCAACTCCGACGGTCGTTATGTTGTCCGACTTCCTTTTCGCGCATGTCCTCCTCTCAAAATCGGACAATCGCGTCAAACTGCGGAGGCCGTAATGCACCGTTTAACTCGTCGACTCATGGCTAATTCCGCTCTCGCATCCGAGTACCGCACGTTCATGGATGAGTACGAACGGCTCGGTCATATGCGTCGCGTAGCAAATTCGTCCGACGGTATTCAATCGGTCTACATTCCGCATCATCCGGTCCTTCGAGAGAGCAGCAGTACGACGCACCTACGTGTCGTGTTCAATGCATCCAGCGTTACTTCGAATGGCACATCACTGAATGACCACCTATTACCCGGTCCAAAACTGCAATCGAATCTTGCTGCAATCATTCTTCGCTGGCGTGCATTTCGTTTCGTTTACACGGCCGACATTGCCAAAATGTACCGTCAAATTTTAGTCGATCCACAGGACATTAATTACCAGCGAATAGTGTGGACTCCTAGCGTTTCGCAGCCAATGCAGGTTTATCAACTGCTTACTGTAACGTACGGCATGACTTGTGCTCCGTATCTGGCCCTTCGAGTACTCCAACTCTTAACCGACGAAGAAGGTCACCGCTTTCCCTTAGCCTCTCCGATTCTAAAGTCGAATACGTACGTGGATGACATTCTTTTCGGTCACGACGATATTGACTCCCTTCGTCGCTCACGGAATCAATTAATTCAACTGCTCGACTGTGCAAAATTTAAAGCTCGCAAATGGGCAAGCAATCATTCCGCTCTTCTTTCGGACCTTGACCCTTCTGACCACGGCTTAGCGTGTGAAAAGGATCTCCAACAAGATGACCAATTGAAAGTCCTCGGAATTCGTTGGAATCCTGCTCTGGATATGTTCCAATTCAAGACCTCTCTTACCGAAATTTATCCTTCAACCAAACGTACCATTCTTTCTAGCATCGCGAAATTCTATGACCCTTTGGGCTGGGTCACACCCGTCACACTTCTCGCTAAAGTCTATATCCAAGACCTTTGGCGCCTCCGCGTTGGATGGGACGAGACCATTCCTCCTTCTCTGCTCGTCAAGTGGCAGTCATTCTATTCAAAACTGTCTCGTCTCGACAGCTTAAAAATTCCTCGCTGGATAGGCTTCATTTCCTCAGCTTCTTGCCTGACCTTGCACGGTTTTTCGGACGCTTCTAATGTTGCATGTTCCGCTGTTGTCTACGCGCGCTGTACTTCCCCAACAGGTGAAGTCACGACCTCATTACTCGCCGGTAAATCGAAGGTGGCCCCACTCCATCCCGTGACAATTCCAAGGCTCGAGTTGCAAGGTGCGTGTTTGTTAGTGCGACTCATGGAATTTGTTCTCGAGTCCTTCGACTCCCGATCGATTCCATGCGTGTGTTGGACCGATTCAACGGTCGTCCTGAATTGGTTACGTCAGCATCCATCGCGTTGGAAGACGTTCGTTGCAAATCGAGTCGCGAACATTCAGCTGCGACTTCCCCAAGCCGAGTGGAGACACGTGCCAACTGAAACAAATCCAGCAGATTGCGCGTCTCGCGGTCTTCTGAGCGACGAGCTTTTGCGCCATACCCTTTGGTGGCAGGGTCCTGCGTGGCTGAGTTGCGAGCGCTCCGAATGGCCGACTCAGACTCCGTTGGTCAACGACGACTGTCCGCCAGAAACCAAGGTTCTTACAGCTCACATCGTCACCACTCTTCCTCGGTGGGAACTGGAGAGCCGCTTCTCCTCCTGGCCGAAACTTCTCCGCGTTACCGCATACATTCTTCGCTTCATCGACGCCTGTCGTGGTAACCCTTCGAACCGACGACCCTCGCAGTCTTGTTCTCGGGCCCTCTCGGCAGCAGAATGTACGGCTGCCAAACTCTGGTGGATTAAATACATTCAAGCTTCACTCTTTCCTGCGGAGATCGAAGCGCTCCGTCAGAAACGAGCGCTCTCCCCAAAGAGTTCAATTTTGTCTCTCGATCCCTTTGTCGACGACACCGGAGTTCTTCGAGTTGGCGGACGTCTTCATCGCGCTCCGCTCTCATATGATTCTAAACATCCAATTCTTCTAGCTTCACATCCGCTGGTCCGCCTGATTATCGAACAGGCACATTTGCGCTCCCTGCACGCCGGCCTTCAACTGACATTAAATACGTTGCGCCAAACCTTCTGGATTTTACGCTCACGCAGTCTTGTAAAAAGCATAATTCATTCCTGCGTTGTTTGCGTCCGCGAACGGGCAGCTGTACCGAACCAGCTGATGGGACGACTCCCAGAACCCCGCGTCTCCCTTTCTACCAAATGCTTCTCTCACTGCGGAGTTGACTATGCAGGACCGATTCAAATTCGCGCGTCCTCAGGGCGCGGTATCACGTCGCGGAAAGCTTATATCGCGCTCTTCGTTTGTCTGGCCACCAAGGCGATTCACCTTGAATTAGTCTCTGACTTTTCCACCTCTGCTTTTATCAACGCCTTTTCTCGATTTTGTTCGCGACGCGGAATACCATGCGCAATGTACTCCGATAACGGAACCACCTTCGTTGGTGCGGATCGCGAACTAATGCGAGCGTATCGTGCGACTTTAAGGAATCCGGAATTCCTCAACAAAACCGCCAGTGACGGCGTCACGTGGAATTTTATTCCGCCCGCCGCGCCTCATTTCGGAGGCTTGTGGGAGGCGGGAGTGAAAAGTCTCAAGCATCACTTGAGGCGAGTTGTTGGATCTCGAACATTCACGTTCGAGGAGTTCAGCACCTTATTGTGCTCCATTGAATGTTGTCTCAACTCGCGACCACTGGCTCCCTTGCGAGATTCAGTGGATGATTTCGATGTTTTAACGCCCGGACATTTTCTAGTCGGGTCTTCACTCTCCGTGCCCCCACAACCCTCCACTCTCGAGCTAACCGAGAATCGCCTCACTCGTTGGCAGCTCGTCCGACAAGTAACAGAACAATTCTGGAAACGTTGGATGAGTGACTATCTTAACACACTCCAGCAGCGAAGCAAATGGCAACGAGAGCAGCCTTCGATTAAACCCGGTCAGATCGTTTTAATACGAAACCCGAATTTACCCCCGTGCAAATGGGAACTCGGCCGCGTGAAAATCGTGCATCCGGGAGACGACGGTCGTGTCCGCGTGGTCACTGTGACCACCCCTTCCACCGAATTGACTCGTCCGATAGTTAAATTGTGCCCGTTGCCTATTGTTTGCGCTTCTGCGACCACTTAAATGCTGAGGATACACTCCAGTATCACCGCAATTTGTACATAATTGTATATATTAGCTTATTTCGTCTTAGTTTTAGGTAGTGTCTAAGTTCCGCGTTAACTGTAAGATTGCGTGCGATAGTTTTAAGATCATACATTCTTGTACACCTCAAAGCGAGAGGTCGGCCAAAGTTCGCCGCAGCGTTTTTAATTTCGCGTTGTTTCTGAAACTAATGTTTCAGGGTGGGCGGTATGTTCGAGATTCGAACAAGCTGAGAATCCGTTGGCGGTCGCCGGTTTCGCCGTTAACCGGTCAGCCGGAACGGCGACTCTTTCACGCGCTATTCTCGAGCGTTCTCGACAACATTATTGTTTGAATCTCGAGCACATTGTCTTTCCCGAGCGATGTTTCTGTCGACTCGTGTTATTGTACGTTCTTCACCTGTTTCGATCCGCATAACAATCAATTGTCTGTCTAACCGATTTCGGTTTATTCAAATTTCGTACTGCTTGGACTTTTCGATCGCGTACAGCGTCTACGGCTCACGCGTCGCGATCGCTCCCGAGACACAGTCGTCTCACCTCTCTTCGACGAGACACGTCGAGCGTGTTCCTCTCGCCGTGTTTAAAGCTCGAAGTTTCGCCGGTCCTCTGTTCGACCACTACTTTTGACTTTCGCCGGTCCTCTGTACGACCACCACTCATTTGTTGTTTCAATAAACTAACTTTTGTTCGCGACAAGCCATCGACTAATTTACTTCGTTCCTCCACGTCCGACCGGGAATTTACACCTCCGCGGTTATCCGTCACTCCGCGCTCATATCTGAGCGGTTCCGGGAGCGGCTACATTAAACAACTGTCAAGCCGCAACACCATTTAAATTATTTATTTATCTCTAATAATTTTGGAGATAGCTATTCTTAATGTAAATACTCAATACTTTTATGTAATATCAATACTATTTATTTGTATTTAGTACTCATTAAATTTAATAATTTCTCATTTCTCAGTTCTAAAATGATTTCTTCGTTTCTCATTCTCAATTCTCATATTCTCGTTATAATAATCAAATGAATTAAACAGGATTAGATGAAGAGTAATTGCTGAAAAAGTGTTAAATTCGTTTAATAGTTTGGTGGACGAGTGAAACTTGATATAAGAGACATTTAATACAATATCGTAATAAAAGGAGTTCATCGGATGCCAGAAAATATGAATCAATTTGGCGATCTCGTCATTCTACATGCAAAATCGCAACGGATATGCAAAACTAGAGTAAAGTGCCAGATGCCGGTTGGCGACAGGAATAAGCGTGATAGAGAGCAATGGCTGTGCACTCTGTGCAGACAATCGCGTGAAGTATTATTTCCATGATTGGCTAGTTTCAACGAGGCTGTATGCGCTTACACGTATACTCAGCATTATAAAGCGTGATTATGCGATTCTGCGTACTACTCGTACACATGTATGTACAGCTACAGTGTGCAAACAAAATTTATATGGGACAGAAGAAACTGTTGGTTTCTGTTAATATTTTTTTGAATTTATATTGCAAACACAAATAATAAATACACAATGTTGTAGAACAGGCCTGGCCAACCCAAATGGTTTCACAGGCCTAAAAAGTATAAAATAATTATAAATAAAAAAAAATCATTTGAAAAAAGATAAAAATAAAATGGACTAGAAAGTATAAAATAATTTTTAAAAAACGGACTAAAAAGTATAAAATAATTTGAAAATAAAAACAGAAATTTGAAATTGTGAATTTTGAATAGCTGTGAAAATACCATTTGCGGAGCAATAAAATTTTTAGTGATTTAGGTGAACTATTTATGCATCAATTATCTATTGCATGCGCCCCACGTTTTTCGTTTTAAATCTTACAAGTATTTTCACAGCTATTCAAAATTCACAATTTCAAATTTTTGTTTTTACTTCCAAATTATTTTATACTTTTTAGACCGTTTTTTTAATTTATTATTATTTTATACTTTTTAGACCGTTTTAAAAACGTGGTAATTTTAAAAATTTATTTTTATTTAAATAATTATTTTCTGCTTTTTAATCTTGTGTGTGTGAAATTTTTCAAGAAAATATTTAACGCAAAATATGCAATGACATACCTGGTGATTTGGCGGCTTCCCTGTGAAAATCATTATTAACGAACTGCTCCTTTTTTTCTTGTAGACATTATTTCTGACACTTTCAGACACAGATTTTTGTTAATTCCTAATCTCGTACACGCTATTATTATTACTTATATCGTATATGCTCCCCAACGTCAAAAGACTTCCTCTCCTACTTCTTGCACGTATATTTCAATCGATTTGAAACATTTTGATGAAATTATAACAGAAAGGTGTAACGGTTCTTTCACTTGGTAAACAAAGCAATGATGTACTTACCGATCGTCTGTCATATACTGAGCTCCGTCGGGGCGAAGTGGGTTCGTGGAGTGGGGACGAGTCAGAGTGCGTACGCATAGTAAAGTAGAGAGCGTTGTCGCGCGGAGTGGGGATCGCTGAACGCGATGACCGCGGTGTAACGGTAATAACGGTAAAAATATTTAATTGTTATTTCTCTTAAACGGATAGACTTTTAAAAAAATTTGTTTTGAATACTGCATTGTCATCCAGTTCCGAGCTACGTTTCCAATTTCAAGTATCTAGTTCATCGGGAAGTTAGTTTAAAGTCAATTGCAAGATTTGTACCGAACAAACAAACAAACAAGAAAGCGAGCTAGTAAAAACGTGGTAATACATGTATACATGTACCTAATATTAGATTTTGTATTGTACCTTATTATGTAGTAATTACTTTAATATTTTAGGAATAAAACAATTCGATTAGATTACGGTCACTGTTGAATATAACATTGCATATCTAATTTTAATACAAATAATATTACATTTTATAATATGTTAATTAATAATATTACATATACATATTACGTGATCTAACTTTAAATGACATCTACATATAATCGAAACGTTTTATTCTTAAAGGATCTAATTGCATTTTACAATTTTTCATTATAACCAAATATTTATAGAAAATGATGATACACCTTTAATTTTAAATTTCATTTATATTGAAACAACGAAAATATGAATATGGTGATACAAAGAAACACAGAAGAATATGGAATAGTTCAATCTATAAGATAAAGTCTAGAAAAATAGATGCAAATAGAGATAGGAGAGAAATGTAAGAAAATTTAAAAAATGCAGACTGTAGAAAGAATGTAGAAAAACAAAAGTAGATAAAGAAAAATATAGACAAACAGTGGCGGATATAGAAAAATATAAAAAAATAGTAGAAAATAGAGAACAGTACATGAAGAACAAAACAGAACAAAAAAGAAGAAGATATAGAAATATATTTTGAAATATATTATTTAGCAACATACTCGTGATTTATCGCCGACAGGTAAATGCTAGAGATTCTCAGGCTGAGCGTCGAAAGATCTCACAACAGTGATTTATAATAATAGTTGAGGCCGTGTTCTCGTCGCGTTGTAATACTTAAGAATATTTCTGCATTTGTTTGTTCGTCGTGTTAGCCTGTACAGATGGAGTGCCAGAAATACGATAATAAATTGTGGCAGTTCGTTTATTAATTTCAGGTTTCATTCCAGTCGGAGGTTAGTGCCAGTTGGACGAAAAAACGAAGAAGCCTATATCTACAAAATTTCGTGATTCGCTAATTCTTATCCGCATGCAAACAGGAAATTAACCGCCGGTGTAAGGAAATGTAGATATCATTTATCCGCGTCGGTATCAATGCTAACGTGATACTAGAAAAATCTCGGCAACTATGCAAACAGAAAGTTTCGAGTTTCGAGAACGAGATGTAGTTTATGCCACGGTTCTGATATGCGATAAGGCGGACTGCATATGCGGAAGCGAGTACGTTGCACAGTTCTTTCAACGTCGTCTAAATCAGCTGATAAACGATAAGGTTCAAGTGTCCATAGTTTTACTCGATGTACATACATAATGCAATATTTATGCTAATTTACAGTTATAAGCTTCAACTATGAGCATCAGATAAATTAGGTTTCTATTAATCCGCGGTTAGGGTACGATGCATATGAAAATTTCACAGTTGCACGCTAGTCAGCACTGTATTTCAACTAGTACGTAACTTGTTTTTTTAGTACACTTTAGGACGTTTTTAATACACGCCAATATGTTGTGCAAAATCGAGAAATATCAAAAACTGACTGTATTTTTCAAATTCCCATGTTTCAATTAAATTCATAATTTAACTTAATAAGTGCTTACCTAGTATGTGGTTGCTAATAACGGTATTTTTGAAGGATAAAAAAGTCTAGATTGACATTGTAGGAATCGATTAACACTAGATTGCCCAAGGAAGTCATTTTCACTGCTTTTTAATTTCAATTAGAAAAACAATTATGTATACAATGACACAATTTCTTAGAATTTTGTGATTTTTTGTACAACATACAAATGCGTTTATTAATAATTGTAGTTACCTCCCCCTTTCTTCATTTCCGGTATATATTGTATATGTGTTATATCTATATTGCCCAAAAGTACTCATTTTGACTGCTTGGGAAATTTGAAATAATCAAATGACTCTTATTATTGAATTGAGTAAATTTCTTATATGACCAGTTCGGCTCTGTATTGAAATAACAGTTTTCATTTTTTTCGATTATCGTCACATGATAACATACAAATACATGATAAATTGTCGATTTGGGCTAGTTCTCGTAGATGGCCCCCTCCCAATATTTTTCAATATTTTAGATTTGGCAACTATAAATTCTTGGATCCTTTACAAAGAAACGACAGGAATACAAATACAACGAAAAGAGTTCTTGTTTCAATTAGCAGAACAGCTTTCCACCGAATACAGAGCTGGAAGATAGAAAAAATTCATCAGAACATGAAGACCCACAAAGATCAAATGCAACCCATTCTAATAAACGCAAAATTTGTCAAGTACGACTTTGCCACAACAACAAAACAAATAATATATGTGAAAAATGTCAAAAGTATGTTTGCGGAAGATGTACACATAAAAAGATTTCCACTTTCATTTGCATAAAATGTACAAAGAATAATGCATAAATTTTTTTTTCCAAGTGAAGTAAATTTTTTCTTGTTAATATTTACTATTAACTTGTTATATGGCTGTAAATAATATAAAAAATATTAAAAATTAATTTTAAACAAATTTCTTTACACATTAGTTATTCTTTCACAATGCAGTCATTTTGACTGCTTTTGGGCTATATAGGTGTATACTAAGTTTCAGTCTTTCTAGTATTAAATAGATTTCTGATAAAAGATGATTCTACTTTGCATTAATTTTGGATCGTGATTATCATAATCAATCACAATCATGATTTTACGAAACAGTTTATTGAAGGACTTTAGTGTACAATTCTATTTTTATTTCATCTACATATACAAATTTTTGGACGTTAAAAATTTGAAACTGAAATTTTTGTAGGCGATTCAATATATTTTCGAAAAAGGTGTCCTACATCATTTTTCAAATTTCAATCTGTAAGTTAAATTTATACTTCAAGTTAAATCGATAGCCATTGTGTAGTTGTCAATGGCTAATAGAAAGTACATGCTGCTTAAAATAATTGAGTGCATAAAAACGACTTAATTTTGGTATTTAATATGAACGTGGTACACTGAAAATTATTTCTCCAGATTTTCTGAAAAATCGATTTTGCAACAAGAAATTCTGAAATAATTCACAGTCGTGTGTGTTATTGCTTAGCATATTCACGAATTTTTTCGTAATATTTTGTTGAGCAGAACAGAAAAAATAGATTATAATTCATTAAACCGTGCCCACCCCATAGCTACACTTGTAGTAGGGGTACCGACTTGAAGCCTTGTCAGATGAGGGTTATCTTTGGGAGCCCTGTCGACTGGTGTGACCAAAAATCAATTTGGTTTGGGGGCACTTTTGACCATCTTGCTATACCCTTTGTTGGACAAGCCTTTTAGATACCGAGAGATCTAATTCCGCTTACATTCATCTTGCTGTTACATTTTACTGTGATACAGCATGTAAAATTAACGAAGTTTGCTTTGGATTCAGCTTCTTATTTCCGCTTTTCGTATGATTTTGACCCTTGAAGTCATCTAATCCAACACAATTATTGAATACATTGACTACATGATGGGGCCTGCTTATTTTTAAGGCAGGGTTTAACTTTATTTGCTCGCGAGGACCGTTTTCCGAGAGCTACGCCTCCTCGACCCGGCCGCGCGTCTCGCTCCCCGTGGTCGCCTACGTGCTCGGACGGGCTCAGGCGCGATCATAACAGACAGATGAACGTGGCGCATAAGGGGCGACACTCGTTTCAATAGGTTTCCACATTACCATCGAGGTACTATTGTCAATGCGTTTTTTGCGACCCAAATATTCTCAATATTTGGATCAACTTATTTGTGCGAAAGATCATTTTCAACAATGCGCTATATTAAATCGGATCACCGTACACCGTTCTGTGATCATTAAACTGTAGATGATCTTTATGCGAGTATCCAATTTTAAGGTTCAATCTAGTGGAGACGAATATTTTGGTGTTCAACTTTGTTAACATTGGGATTTTGTTAAATGCTATTATAATACGAATTGAAATAAATGCATAACAATTCGCAATCTAATGACTACATTAGATTTAGACTGCGAATCACTATATACTATACAGGGCAGGGTTTGACTTTATTTGCTCGCGAGGACCGTTTTCCGAGGGCTACGCCTCCTCGACCCGGCCGCGCGTCTCGCTCCTCGTGGTCGCCTACGTGCTCGGACGGGCTCAGGCGCGATCATAACAGACAGATGAACGTGGCGCATAAGGGGCGACACTCGTTTCAATAGGTTTCCACATTACCATCGAGGTACTATTGTCAATGCTTTTTTTTTTATTAGTGGTATCCCCTGTAGGCCTATTCCACTATCACACGATAATTTCAGCGACTTCGACTCGTTTAGAAATGATCTAATTCTCTTCGAGAATCATCTCACTGTCAAAATTGCAGATCAAGCCCTCGAGTTTCAACGAGTACTGTGCGATCTTCAGCACGACATCTTTCTGAAAACGTGGGAAGAAAAACGAACCGAATTCTTCAAAACGCTGGAAGAATCAAAGTACCCTATTCTTCGAAATTTTGCGACCCGAATATTCTCAATGTTTGGATCAACTTATTTGTGCGAAAGCTCATTTTCAACAATGCGCTATATTAAATCGGATCACCGTACACGTTTAAATGATTCTTCGCTTGCGTCGGCAATGCGAATATCCACGTCCAAACTTTCCATAGACCTTAACAATATGCCAAGCACGTCTAAACGTGCACGAAGATCAAGTTGTTCCGGACCGTATTAAAATTTAAACAATAGAATTAAAAACTATTTTTAAAATTTATCTTATGAATTTATTTTTTTAATTAATTTTCTATAGCTATTGTCCGAAATTATCGTGTGACATAGTGGAATAGGCCTACAGGGGATACCACTAATAATAAAAACGCATTGACAATAGTACCTCGATGGTAATGTGGAAACCTATTGAAACGAGTGTCGCCCCTTATGCGCCACGTTCATCTGTCTGTTATGATCGCGCCTGAGCCGGCCGAGCACGTAGGCGACCACGGGGAGCGAGACGCGCGGCCGGGTCGAGGAGGCGTTGCCCTCGGAAAACGGTCCTCGCGAGCAAATAAAGTCAAACCCTGATTTAAGGCAATTCTTTTAGAAAATCCTGCATCTCTATAAGCCATTATCTTCATCTGCTCCCCCACCTTTATAAACTGTAGGTCCCCGTCGCTAATAACCTTGGCAGTTGATGCGACGTTAAAAACAATCAAATCAATCAATCAATCCTTATTTAATAGTTTACTTCGTACCATCTTGAGACAAATTGAAATAACTTAAAAGTATATACTATTTCATATAAATAAAGATAAAATATTTATATCGTAACTAAACAAATATGTCGACTGGAACTGTCGTACTTTCACTGTTTTCGTGATACAAGTTTAGCAATTATCGGAATAATAAAAATTATACGAAATAATTAGAAATACTAATGAAGAAAACAATTGTAATCAGGGACACAAAAACACATGTAATTATCCCTGTCGATAACAACTACAAATTCAATCCATATCAATAAAGAACACATGACGGTTTTAGTGGAACTATTTACTACAGTACACGAATATATTCGAATCTAAATTGAATGGTTGCCCGAGTGCTTGAATCTATCTAGAGTCTAGACATTCAAATTGAAATTACATGAGCATCCGAGCAGTCGGACAGTCGGACCTCCACGTACAGTGTCTCACGAAAGTATTTGTACACTTACCATGAAATACTCCATTAAATATAATAAGGATATTATGCAATACTTACAGAATTATTATTAACATTGTAATTAGATAAGACTCTCTAGATTATATGGGTCAAGTTTCAAGCAAATCGATATACAGGGTGAGGCACTAACTATTGCCACCTATAATACCTCCGAAAGTATCAGATTAGTGGAAAAGTTTATTATAATTAATAAAGTATACTTATTATAATTAATAAAGTATTTCGTGGTAAGTGTTCAAATACTTTCCTGAATCACTTTACGTAGCATCGAGTACCAAATTTCCTTAACCCTTTGTACTATAACATAAAGAAGAAGAATTTATTAAATACGCATGTTATTCGTTTCCTTTAAATCGAAACAAAATTCTATTTCGTTGTTGTCCATACACAGACATTGGTGAATACACGGGCATATAAGAAATATTCTTTCTCTTCTAGGGAAATTAGGAAAAATAGCGAAATAGGAAATCATGAACGAGAAAAAGTAATCTCTGTTGGATGACCAACCTCCTGAATCATCAAAATGCCGTAATAGTTAAACACAATCGAACGGCTGCTTCCAAAACATCTTGGTCACACTTGCTTTCAATCTTTCCTCAACGTCCAAAATCCTGGAGGAGGCTAACTAAGTCATCCGTAGCTAAGGGCCAATGTAACCTTCTCCCCACTACAGCAGTCAGAACGTATAAGGGACTGTAGTAAAGGTTGAGATATGCTTTGGTTTTGTGGCGGCTACTTCCTATGCTCGTCACCAGAGGGACATTACGACAACACCTTTTCCGCTACTACCTGAATCTTCCTCTGTTCGTATATATACCTTAGACCATATATACTTATAGACCCGGCTTCAGATAACGTCCTATGTTCCAAGATTAAAAGATGACGTAGGAGGCCAAGTGCTATAGTCTGTTGAGAAATCGCGGCACCTTGGTGGTAAAGTGCTAGAGGGGAAAGGGGAATCGTCATCGCATTTGATTCTGTATAGATATTTATGGAAACTGTAACTGTAATATACATACATTTATTTTATTATTCGTTCATTCTTACTTTGCTCTAGTTATTTCAAATATGTCTAACTCATTTTGTTGATTATAATTGGGAAAAAGATAAGTTTTAATGTAGAAGTTGATAATATGAAATCTGTATTTATTTCCTCACAACTTTATTTAAAAAAATACTAGTAAGAACAGTATAGGTACATGTATATGTCGAATACAATCAGAGTTGGGCATTATTTAGATAAATTATTATTCAAATAACGATTCGCGAATAAAAGATACTTTATCTTCATTCGTTATTCAAAATTTTTATTTAGATATAAATTTTGCTCAACTCTATATACAATACATAATATTATATATACTGTACGCAAGGTAATATAAAACAACAATAATTACTTGTGAAAAGATATATTTGTATCACGGTTTCGTCGTTCTCTATAATTTTTTATGCAACAAGTGTGCACCATTTTTCTAAATTTTTAAGAAATACCTGAACAAATATAATCGTTTATCTCGCTTTTATATGCGTAGCTGCTCTTCTCTCTTTGTTACTGGTGACGCTTCTACCGCAGTACGTGCATCGTCTCATGCGCTATCCACCATTTTGAATCATCTAAGAGGCCATCAGATACTCTTTAATCTTGGAACATTGCATTCAATGCACACACTATACCTATGCCGGGTCTATAAGTATATATGGTCTAAGATATATATATATTGTCGTCAACTTACATCTGATTGCCTAATAAGAAAAAGAATATATTGAATGCGCAAACTAGTTCTTTTAATAAACCATGTTTATACTTACTGAATATAGGTGAAATCAAGTAGAATATAAAACAAAATAGAACTTAAACAAATTTACTGCACTAATCAACTTAAGTAAATACTAAATAATAATAATAAACACACAATATACACTAAAATAAGAAAACAGTCCACTCCAACATGATTATTCTTGCTAAAGGTCATTTGTAGGTCAAAAAGGTGGAATCCAGTAAATTCAGTTTTTATTGTCTATCATGCTATCGTAAAAAAAATATACTATTCCATTTAAAAAAACATCGGTGTCCTGGAAATTTCATTAAAAACCACAACAAAAAGAATTTCTGTCTTCGCCATTATATTTGCCCCCTGCAATAGTGTCGCTTTGTCTTCTGAAGTTTTCTGATAGGACTGTAAATACGACAGATATTTAGGTGTTCCCATTTATGTGGGACACCCTGTATACATAGGAATTTTTTAAAAACACTTGGTTAGCTCTCACAGCACACGTTACTCTTTGTCAGAATGGTTCCAACTGAATTCCATCAGAACGAAAGAGGTTCAGCCGAATGATTATTTCTTGTGTAACATAAACATCTCGCGAGTTCGTAATCTAAACAGTTCATTCGATGGATCTCGTAGTAGTACAGAGCCTCAGAACAAGCGGATATTTAAAAAACAGCATTCTTTGTATTTTAAAAAAATATTTTAAATGTAAATGATTACACTTTTCGACAGTGTACATAAAAAAGACGAATGACGTAAAAATATTGATTATTCTTTGTAATAACTATTTTAAAAAGATATTTTAATTGTAAATGTTTACACTTTTCGATAGTGTACATAAAAAAGACGAATGACGTAAAAATATTGATTATTCTTTGTAATAACTATTTTAAAAAGATATTTTATTTGCAAACGATTACACTTTTCGATAGTGTACATAAAATAGCCGAATAACGCTAAAATATTGATTATAATCCGCAGTACTTGATTGTAAAATAGCTACAAACTTTACAATTTGATATGCTCCTCTTTATGGACAGATTTTGCACTCAAAAGATCCATTTTAGTAAAAACGGTGTACAGTACGAAAAGTAGGAATCTGAAACTTTAAAATGGTTTTTTTTTCATAAAATTTGGATAAATTTGAGCAAAGTTACAGCAGTTTAAATATTGAGCGAATTTTGAAGTGGCTTCGGCCGCTGAAATCGGCCGAAATACCCCAGACTGTGCGTCGTCTAGAGTCGGCGTTGACCGCGTCGAGCAACCGTCGCGTTGCACAGCGCGCTTAGTAGGCAATAGAATCCCGAGGAAACGATCGCAACACAATTGAAGGGGTCCATTGACAGAGAGCTCCGAATGGACGCTCGTCCCCCGATCTCTGCCGAGTCGCGCGTCGGTTGTAGCCGCCCGCGCACTAGACCGGGCCGGTCGACGGGGGCCGAGGTTAGCCGAAGCCGGGCGAACGCAGGCGAATAGTTCGCTCGAATCGCGCCGCCGCGATGCATCGCATCGGTTCGAACGCGCGCTCGCCCCGGCTGGCTGTCTCGCTCGTCTCCCTAGTGTGTGTCCCTAGTCGCTCCTCGAGATTCGTCCTCTCCCTTATCGGTTAGCGCGACGGGACGGGGCGATTTCGAAAATACGCGCGCGCTGCCGCCGCCGCGACGCCCGGCGTCGTGCAACGTCTCCTGTGCAACGTTCCGTGCAACGACGTCTCGTTTCCGCGTGACATCCAGCGGACGTTCCACGCGCGAGCTATAGTGTCTCGAACGTCTCGATGAACTTGTTGACTGCGTGACGCTTGAATGCGACCGGCGAAACGCGCGCGCGCGCGCCGACCATTGCCTCGTAAACTCGTGACAGGTTCGTTCACAGAGATATACACAGGCTCCTGTTCTGTGTCACTCGAATGCGAAACTTAAACAGTGAGTTTCTCTGGTTTCCGCGGTTCTAAACAGTGATCCAGAAAAAACAGAAGGTGTGATATATGCGTGCGAGGATTGACGGCTAACCTTTGCGCGAGTGCACGCGCACGCCTCGTGGCGTAGACGCAGTCACCCACGGAGCACGCGCCGTGAGCACGACGCGTTGTCGTTGTCGCTGTCGCTGTCGTTGCCGTTTGTGTTGTCGTTGTTGTCGGTGACAAAGCGACACGGATCTTTCGATAACACCCGGTATGGATTCCTATCCGATGGTGAGTTTCGTAACTTCACTTTCATCATGTTTGACGAGTGTTGCTTTCGTTTGGAGAAGATAGATTTTCTACTTGACTGTTTTCCGGAGCTGCGTTTTCAGTCATGATAGATGCCCGGCGTATTCATAGAACACACATGCTATGCGCTTAAAGTAGGAGAGACAGTTATTATGACTTTAGATCTCTTCTTTCAAAAAACAAATACGTCGCACTCGTTTCGAATGAAATGTGAGATTTTGAGTCAATTAATCAATCAAATGTTGTTGAAGAGTGGTATTCTTACTTGCCCAGTTTCATGTTTATACAATTCTCATTATTGTCGGTTTGAACTTTTCGATATGCATCGTTCGTGGAGATGTTTTATACGATCATGTCGATAAATCAAATGAGTTGTCTATTTTGAAAGTGACCTAAGTCCATTTATACGTAAATTGAGATATTTAAGAGTTTGCCTTTCAATCAAATTAAAAATATACAATGTGTCGTACTGCTTAAGTGTATCTAAAAGAGTTAAATTTACAATTCCTTTTAAAATAATAACGATTATTAAGTGAATAATATGTTTTCTTACCAAAAATGGAGTTAAGCCACTTTCAAAGTTAACTACCAGATTCGTTATAAAATTTGAAAGAGCCAAGTCCAAATTGAAAAAACAATACTCAATTTATTTTATATTTCTTTACAACTCTTCGAAAACACAATTTATGCGGTTTGGGAAATTTTCTAACTACATGAATTACATGAGAATTTACTGTTCATCTACGTTTTGTGTATACGGGAGGGATGTCATGATGCACCGGAGGTATACATATATCGTAGTAAGTCCATCATGTCCTTGCATTTCGCTGTTGTAATTCATCTTATATTTTTATAAAGTGGTGTCAATACAATATTTTCGAACTTTTCTTGTTGAAATCATTACTTACGAATTCGTGTTCGCTATCTGAATCAAATGGTCTTGTTGTTTTAATCTTCCCCACGAGTGTAATCATTTATATAATTTAATGTTTTAAGTTTTATTTTCAATTGTAAGTGTGTATTGCGTGAATTTTTTTCACTGCATTAATTAAACGTACTAATTATTTAACTAAACCAACTGTCAAACAACTGAGGTTAACTTGTTAAATATTAATTCATTAAAATTACCATCATCACTGCCTTCGGATATTTGAAAATCCGCACTTTCGGACATTATCAGTAATCGATTGGACTTAGGCCACTTTCAAAGTAATGGTTTTAACACTAGATTGTCCAAGGAAGTCATTTTGACTGCTTTTTAATTTCAATTAGAAAAACAATTATGTTTATAATGACACAATTTCTTAGAATTTTGTGACTTTTTGTACAACATACAAATGCGTTTATTAATAATTGTAGTTACCTCCCCCCTCCTTCATATTCACCGGTATATGTCGGTATATATATATATATATATATATATATATATATATATAACAAGTACTTCTTTATCTTATTGAGCAACTGCAACTTATCAAGTATACGCCCAAACCGACAATTGTTACTCGAATCTTTATGCAGTGATACTTGTTCTAACAAGTTGTTTATTTTATTTCTTTTGCGCCCTAAATTCATGAAAGAAATGTCGAATAGAAGCGAGTTATTGGAAAAGCTAACGAACATAAGTGAAAAGTGCTCCGATATAGAATCAGAACCATGAAGACCCACAAAGATCAACTGCAACATCATCAAATGCAACCCATTCTAACAAACGCAAAATTTGTCAAGTACGACTTTGCCACAACAACAAAACAAATAATATATGTGAAAAATGTCAAAAGTATGTTTGCGGAAGATGTACGCATAAAAAGATTTCCACTTTCATTTGCATAAAATGTACAAATAATAATGCATAAATTATTTTTTTTCCCAAGTGAAGTAAATTTTTTTTCTTGTTAATATTTACTAATAACTAAAAATATTAAAAATTAATTTTAAACAAATTTCTTTACACATTAGTTATTCTTTCACAATGCAGTCATTTTGGCTGCTTTTGGGCAATATAGTTATATACTAAGTTTCAGTCTTTCTAGTGTTAATTATTGAACTACAGTACTGGATAGGAAATAAAGTACGCACCTCGAATATTTTTACAATTACGTTCATAACTTCGTAGTTTTTACAGATATAATAATTATGTTATTAAGTTATAAAAGTGCCATTTTTATTTTTCATGTAATTCTTATCAATTGCAATGTTTTTAAAATCTTTTCTGCGCGTCATTTAGTAAATCAATGTTTCTAATTACTCAACAGAAGTCAAGTAATTTGGTAAAGTTTTAAACAAATTATTCTGATTTAAAGAGCGTTCGAATACTTTCGTAAGCCACTGTATAACTATCTCATCAGCTTGCATGTCACACATTTGCAACGAAAGCGACACAGACTGAAGAAATATGTTTTTCAGAAGCAGCAAGAAATGTTTTCTCAACATACAGTACTCGACAAAATAAAGTACGCACCTCGAATATTTTTACAATTACGTTCATAACTTCCTAGTTTTTACAGATATAATAATTATGTATTTGCACAAAAAGAAGGTTTCTTAGTCTACTTTTAAACTAAATGAGAAATAATTCTAAAAACATTCAACATCGTACATTAATCAAGCCCGTTACGTCTGCTGTCATATCTTCCTCGGACAAAATAAACTACGCACTAGAGTGTTTATTTACTTTCAACAATAATGGCATGTAGGATACCTTTTCTTGCGATTGGAGATAAAAGAATGTTTACAAATAAACGTATTAATAAAGTTTCACTTAGCCATCGGTGCTCTTAGAAGCAAGATTGTATCGTTCCATTGCGAATAACATGGAAACGAAACAAATTTCCGAAAAAATTAGAAAATTAATAGTTGACGGCCGACAAAAGGGGCTCTCCGATAGAAAAATCGGTGAAAAGTACAATGTTAGCGAAGCAGCGGTCAGAAAGATCTACAAAAAATTTGTAGATCTTGGCACAGTAGCCGATAAAATCGGTCGCGGACGGAAGAGGAAGACAAATTCAGTCGAGGATCGTAGAATTATCCGGGAAACGAAGAAAAATCCGACTATTACTAGTCGCGTAATCAGGGAAAATGTGCAACTCAACGTTTCCGAACGAACCGTGCACAGGAGACTTCGGAAAGCTGGGCTGCGGAGCAGTTTTGCACAGCGTCGCGCTTTAATTCGAAAAGTTAATAAATTGAAACGTCTCCAATTTGCAAAAAAATACGCCGATAAGCCAGTGGACTTCTGGAAGAAGGTTATTTGGAGCGATGAGAGTATGTATGACCTGTTTGGTCGTAAACAACGAACACGGGTTTGGTTGAAGTCCGGCGAAAAGCTTCTGGATAAAAATGTTCAAACAACTGTAGAGCATGGAGGAGGCAGCATTATGGCGTGGGGGTGTTTAGCATGGTCGGGTGTGGAAAATCTCGTCAAGATCGATGGTACTATGACAGCAGACAAATACATTGACATCCTCAACAAGAATTTAGAGGAGTCTCTGCTAAAGATTGGTCTGGAAGATGACTTTATCTACCAACAAGATAAGGATCCTAAACAGACCGCGCATGAAACTGCTGCTTTCTTTCGTGTTTCGAGGATCAAAGTGCTAGATCGACCAGCACAATCGCCGGATTTAAATCCAATTGAAAATCTGCGGTCCATTTTGGACCAGAAGGTTGACAATGGTGACGTAACGAATAAATTCAAGTTATTCGAAGCTTTGGAAAAGGCGTGGGGAGACATCGACGAATAGCACATCCGGAATCTCGTTGAGAGCGTTCCTCGACGTTTGCAAGAGGTCGTACGAGCAAAGGGCGGTCATACAAAATACTAGTTCTCAATTGAAACTTAATTTTTACTCTTATTATCGCATGCGTACTTTATTTTGTCCAAAGAAAATATCCTTATAAATGTAACGGACCTGTCTATTGAAAAATGTTAAATGTTTTTGAAATTATTTTTGTTAAAACTTAAAAGTAGACTAAGAAACCTTCTTTTTGTGCAAATACATAATTATTATATCTGTAAAAACTACGAAGTTACAAACGTAATTGTAAAAATATTCGAGGTGCGTACTTTATTTTGTCCAGTACTGTAACTGCGAAAACTTATGTCTCCAAAATGATCGTGTATACGTACTCTGAATATACTTAACAGCAAATGTTGTTTATGACAAATAACTTCAAGTTGTACACGTTACTACTGTCAACAGAAAATAATTGACAAATGGACTTGGGCCACTTTCAAAATAAACGGCTCAAATAAGGGTGATGCTTTTAAACAAGTAATTAGCAAATCCGTTATTAATATTGTGAGTGACATTGGCCGCACTATACCCGTGTTTGCTTCGTGCACGTATATGTCGGCAATCGATGTTAATTTAGGAAACATGTCGGTAAATCGTTGTGAGGAGCTGTTTTGTTAAAATCGAGAAACAAGCAAGCAAGCGAGGTGAATGCAGGCACGAAGACAGACAGGAAAACGTAAAAGCGCAGAGCTAGCGGACATATTAAAAATAAAGTGTTTGTAATATTAAAAGAGTACAGAAGATGTTCTTGTTCAATTAATTTACGAAGCGAATGAATTGTGTAATGTAACGCAATCGTTTGGGCGATGAAGTTGCAAATAATTGGGGGTTTGATGTTTCAGATTGAATAACCTGACAGTTCGTAGGGATATCTACGAAGTTATCAGTAAAGTTTGACAGATAACACGATCGAGTCTATTGTTGACAAAGCAAGATAAAATGTGAAAAGATTATTCATTGCTAGACTGCGGATGTTTATGCAATTTTCAATTCTTTTTAGCAAACTTTTTAGAAAATGATCTAATAATATCTTATTGTCAATGGTAGCGGCCATTGTAGATCTGAAATAAATAAAAATCGTACCAAATTATATCGAATTTTATATTTTAGCATTTACCGAACATTTTCAGAAGCCATAAATGCATAACATCCGCAGTCTACTCATTACTGATGACGATGAAAGTATAATAATCGATAATTGTGTTCCGAGTAACGGTTTCATAATTTTGCTAATTATTGTTGACCTATTAGTGGTGATTTTGATGAATTTGGTAGGCTGTAATCTGTGACTTTAGGGATTGGAAGATTTTTAGTAGAAAGTGAATATTTGATAACGACAGGTATATGCTTCAATTTTTTGGTGATAGTTTGCAAATAAATCGAACGCATTTTGTAGAAACGAATTTGTATCTGCTAAAACTGTTACTTTCAAGCAGAAGTTAGTATCAGTATATTTTCGAATAGGTTAGAACTTTTACTTTCATCTATAATTGAATAGCAATTTGTATATTTTTAAATAGGTTGTAAAACTTTTACTTTCAATTGTGATCAGCAATAAACCAACCACAGCCTCAATCAAATGACCGGCTCTAGATTTTTCATTTTCAAATGATTGAAGTTATTAAGACGACTTCATGGGAATTGATTCAATAAATTTCTTTACCCAAGCATATGATATAATAAAGAACATACAAAGTCTAAATAAATTCAAGCTTGTTATTTTTATAAAACAATACATACTAGCCAATTTTAATGCTCGGTAGGGTTAGTGTTAAATTAATTGTGTTCGATTTCGGCGCACAGGTTCGATCAACGATATCTTAGCGATGGAAATGTTTGTGTGTGACCAGTCTTTGAGGATTTTCACCATTCCTATATCGTTGATCGAACCTGTGCGCCGAAATCAAACACAATTAATCAAAAATTTCGATCGATAAACACATTTAATATACAGGGTGGCCCACATAACTCTGAACAGCTCAATATCTCGAAAACTATGCCATCGATTTTAAAGTTCTTAGTCTTAAATTGCATGGAACTGAAGGGCCTTTCTGACTACATAAACGTGAAGTGGCCTCCCTTCCCCTTTAACGGGGGAGGGGAGGTACCTTTGTAATTTTAAATGGAACCCCCTATAAAATGTTACATATTTAGATTCTACAGGAAAAAACAAGTCAATTTTGTCTGAAACATTTTTTTGTCAGATACTTCCATGATGAGATATAACAGTTTGAAGTTTCGAGTTGTAGGTACTTGAAGCGCTCGGAAATAGCGTTATGGAATTATACGCGCTCGAGTCCTTTGCTTATTCGTGAAGAAATAAAATATACTTTAAATTAAATGTTCAAAATGTCCACCACGAGCTTGTAAACATTTATTTACTCGAAACATCAAAGTTGTTCTAACATTTTTTAACATTTCGGGAGTCACTGAAGCGCAAGCGTCACGTATTCTTTGTTTCATATCCTTTTTTGTCGTCGGTGGTTCAAACATAACTTTGTCCTTTACATATCCCCATAAGAAAAAATCTAATGGTGTTAGATCGGGGGATCGAGGAGGCCATTGACGAGGTCCCCCACGACCTATCCATTTGTTCCCAAATTTTTCGTTCAAAAATTGCCTGGTGATGATTGCAAAATGAGGAGGAGCGCCGTCTTGTTGGAACCACATTTCTCTTCTAACGCGCAGTGGCACATCTTCCAAAAGCGCAGGCAAATGATTTTTTAATAAATCACAATAACTTACAGATGTTACAGTTTCTTGAAAAAATAAGGTCCAATCACAAAATCTCCTATTAGGCCACACCAAACATTTAAAGACCATCGATGTTGAAAGGGAACACATCGCATCCAATTTGGGTTTTCCACGGCCCAATAATGCAGATTATGTCTATTTACATGCCCTGAATTCATAAAAGTGGCCTCATCGGAAAAAAGTATTTTGCACAAGAAGTCATTTTCCACAACACCCTGCAGCCACTCACAAAATCTTACGCGGTGATCGTAATCTGCTATCGAAAGCTCTTGCGATAAAACCATGTGATATGGATGATACTTTTGCCGTTTCAAAATTCGTTGAATCGATGAACGACTAACATGTGATGTTTGTGCAAGTATACGTTGACTAATATGAGGATTTAATGTAATTGCAGCAAGAATACTGGCACTATTATTTTCATTAGTGACCACTTTAGATTTATTGCGAGTTTTTTTACAGAATTCACCGTGCTCGCGAAGCCGCTTTTCTAAATTATGAAATGTTGCATGACATTTTTTGATCCCATAACGTTCAGAAAACATCACTGCTGCACGCCGATAATTTTTTTGGCATTCACCTAACGTTAATAACATATTCACTTCTGTGTCAAAAGTAGCCATAATCACAATGTTACTGCTCGAATAACAGCTCTAAACTGAAAACGTTTTCATAGATAAGTGAGTCAAACTCAAGAATTGTAAATATTATTGTTTGTGTTTCTTCACGAATAAGCAATGGACTCAAGCGCGTATAATTCCATAACGCTATTTCCGAGAGCTTCAAGTACCTACAACTCGAAACTTCAAACTGTTATATCTCATCATGGAAGTATCTGACAAAAAAATGTTTCAGACAAAATTGACTTGTTTTTCCGGTAGAATCTAAATATGTAACATTTTATAGGGGGTTCCATTTAAAATTACAAAGGTACCTCCCCTCCCCCGTTAAAGGGGAAGGGAGGCCACTTCACGTTTCTGTAGTCAGAAAGGCCCTTCAGTTCCATGCAATTTAAGACTAAGAACTTTAAAATCGATGGCATAGTTTTCGAGATATTGAGCTGTTGAGAGTTATGTGGGCCACCCTGTATAATATGGGAGGCGAAATACCCACACATAACGAAAGTTTTTATGCGTCGATATCAAGAAAGTTTGGCATAGGAATGGTGAAAATCCTCAAAGACTGGTCACACACAAACATTTCCATAGCTAAGATATCCTTGATCGAACCTGTGCGCCGAAATCAAGCACAATTAATCAAAAATTTCGATCGATAAACACATTTAATAATTAGTGTTAAATATATGAAAATTCTTATCAGAAGGCAGTGCGCTCAGTCTAATTGTTCATAATATTGTACGTTCACTGGCAGGTGTAAGTACATTGACAAGCATTCCCGCAATACTACTTTAGTATATACACTACCAATGTGTAAGATATTCATCTGATTGCCTTTCATCCACGATTATAGTGGTATAAGCAGAAGAAAAATCGTGTAAATGCGAGGCTCGGCGACGGTCACCGGCGACAGTCGCGGGATAGGCCGAAGAATGTTCTTTCAAATATTAATTTTATCGACGCGACGGTCATCGGTAGCCGACATACATACTGTATGTGTGTGTGCATTCAAGGATTTTCATAGTGTCGGTCATCGGTGACCGTCATGGAATAAGCAGAAGAAAAATCTCTCAAATATTTTTATCGATCGGTAACTGTCATACAAATATGTTAGCGTCAATGTGTTTTAAGCCAGGTCGAGGGTTTGTATCGAGGCGACTCTTAGGCCTGGAAGGATTTATGGCAGGATCTTGGCCTGCGTGAGGCTTTAAAGAGCACGGACTTAACCCATTGACTGCCACGCAAATTTAGCGCGTCTTGCCCTGGGCGCCACGGTTTTATTTTAAAGGAAACATGAAGTTTTACAAAATATAATAATATTAAGCCACTGATATAATATTGCAATGGCATTTACAGTGGCATTTACAATAATTTTAATAATAAAAATTGATAATTAACATGTTCTTTACACTATATACATTTTTCATTCATCCTTTCTAATAATTCCTAACTCAAATAGCCATTTGTAACCAATCTAAACTTGCAGCACCCACTACGAGATATCTCGTAGCTGACAGTTTTGGTACAGACGCTTACTACGAGATATCTCGTAGTTGGCAGTCAATGGGTTAAAGGACTGAGCATAAAGTGGCTTTATGTGTGAGAGGGGTCGTGCCGCGAGCGGGGAGGGATGGTAGACTGCGGCCATGTTGGATGGCAAAACTAGTGTTGCCATCTATATAACGTTGCGGGAACATTGATATGATTTGATTCTGAAAAATGAATGCATAACAAGTGTATTTGTATATATATCTGTATATATATATATATATAAAATATTGCACATTCGGCTCCAATATAAATTTATAATAAATATATATTTATTTATAATAAATAATAAATAATAAATTATGTGTATCTATTTCCCGCATGATTGCATTGCAAATTCGCGCAACTAGTATTTAAAGTTGCCTATAGATAGCGTTGGGATATAGGGCAAGATTTCACGCGCATGCGCGGCCAAGACAGTAATGTATCTATATCATGATGATCTGTTCCGAACAAAAAGACTTCAGGACGTGTCCTACGAGTTACAAAATATATACAAATACACATATTATACACTCATTTTTCAGAATCAAATCATACCAATTTTTTAAAATTCTACTGGGTGCTCGAGGTACCCCATTTTATCGAGAATCTTACTTTATTGAGGCTGAAGTCGTCGCGCATGCTCGTGAAATCTTGCACCATATCCCAACACTGCCTATAGAGCGCACCACAGTGTTTGCCATCCAAGATGGCCGACAAGTTGATACCTCTTCCGTCTTTCGCCTCACCCCCGCAGCATAATGCACAGTCTTAAAGTCCGTGTTAAAGAGGGATGCTTGAGACTAAACAGAACCGTCGATGGACGATGGCAGACGACCGCGCTGGGTCTTCCTGCTATCGGCCGTCACGGGGATGTTTATGAGAAACAGATGAGTGAAAGTTTGGAGTGACTTTATGAGAAAGAGAGAGAGAGAGAGAGAGATAGCGACGAGTGCGTTGCACAAGGATTGGGACTCTGCCCTGAATGAGCTGGCCACGGAGTGGGGAAGGCACGGGGTGTGTTCTGGTAAGAGGACTGTGTTAGACCGCTCAGCACTTACCCCAGAACCGTGAAAGAGCAGAGTCGCGATTCATAATATCTAACAAATATGTTTGTTTAATACTTTGCTAGCGCCGGACACGGGGACCGTCGCGAGATAAGTAAAAAGAAATCTAGAAAAAATATATGCTAGAAATATGCTAGAATATACTAGAATATGCTAGAATATACTAGAATATACTAGAATATACCAGAATATACCAGAATATAGTCGAATATACTAGAATATACTAGAATATACTAGAATATACATACTAGAATATACTAGAATATACTAGAATATACTAGAATATACTGGAATATACTGGAATATACTGGAATATACTGGAATATACTGGAATATACTGGAATATACTGGAATATATTGGAATATACTGGAATATACTGGAATATACTGGAATATATTGGAATATACTGGAATATACTGGAATATACTAGAATATACTAGAATATACTAGAATATACTAGAATATACTAGAATATTTGATCAATAATCATCGGTAACCGACATATATGCTGTATGTGTGCGTGCTGAAGACTTTGATAGCGTTGGTAATCGGTAACCGTCATACACGCGATATGTGTGTGTTGAATACTTGGGTAGTGCCGGCCATTGATGTCTGTCGTGTCAGGGAACGAGATTGTTGCGAAGGTTACTAGTGACTGTCAGCCAAATTGTCAATTGTGTCAAAGTGGTCACCGATCATTGACACAGATGATCATCAGCGTTCAATTTGTCAAGAGTCTCCAATGATGTAAATCTGCGATCTGTCTTCTTAGCATGAACAAATAATTGTAAGTAAAATTAATGCATAAGATGCAATAATGTTGATTGGGATGAATGAACAGGGTGTAATAATAAATTAACAATTTTAAACAGTATTTGACACTGTGTACTGCAAATAATGGAAAATTAAACTATGTGATTATGTTTTAAATTATTCAGTACAAAATTTAATTGAACTAAGCGGTAAGACAAGATGAAAAATAATTTAAGTTGTTCAGCAAAAGTAATAATGTAGTGTAATAATTATTGATTTACCAATTTTTGTTGATAATCTAGTTAAAAGTTTGAATCTTCAAAATAATATCAGAATAATTTTTTGAATTTGTTGTCCTTAAGTAAGAAAACTCGGGATTCAAAAGGCTCCCACGACGGCAAGACTTTTTTTCGTCGTCGCAGGACCCACGAAGGGAAAGCGACATGATCATATGGGGATCTCATAAATTAGACCTCCCCCGATACTTTCCCGTCGAGAGGACTGCACCACGACTTCGGTGCAGGACCCGGCGCTCCCTAAAACATCGTTGTTTAGTACGGAAAGTACGGATGTACATACTGGAGCCCTTGTGCGAGAGAATTGGCATATACTTGCTGTAAACTGTTTCCAACAGACCTGGCCTAACTTTATCTCTGACATGTACCTAATGAAACATTTCTTTTTCATGTGAACAATATCATAGCGCTCAGTAAATTAAAAATTTTTTAATCCGTCATTTTGACGGGCCCCGTAAATCTAGTGTTAAGAGATACCGAATGCAGAAAAAGCCTACAATACTATGTAGCCTACAAAAGCCTACAATGTATGTAAGCCTACAGTTAATTCTATGAACATCGAAAATAGCAAAGTGACTTGATCTTATGTTATATAAACTACAAGAACAGTGATGCTGGAAACACCCAAAACTGGGTGGATTTTCCTCTCCTCCTTTTCCCCTTCCACTATCCCATTCTACTACCTGAGCACACTCCAACGTCCCCCACTAAGACCGTAGACTGGTCACGTGACGCGCTGCGCAACGTGTCACATATTACTCTGGTCATCGGAGAGGTGGTAAACTGTATTCCCCTTGATTTAACCGATTTGGCATCACTGTAAAAAAATGCATTTAGTAAGATTTCAATGGCTTATAATGTAGTATATACGTAAATGCGTCAATCTACTGAATAAATCCCTACAGAAGATTTTTATCTTCAATACAGCATTTCATCGGTAATTGTCCCAAATGTCTCCGACATAATTGTCCCTAAGATATCCCCGCTAGTGCGGGGTGTACCCCCTTGAGGGGCCGTGAAGCTCGAGAGGCCTCGGTCGCCGAAAAATATGACACCATGCGGCACTAATCCGAATTTCCAACTTCTTTATTATTCATTATTTTTTTATGGGTCTTATATGACCATATTTGTGGAATTTTCCTAATAAAAATGATTCCAAATATGATATAATTCCGATGATAATTACTTGTGTAATAGACGATTAAAGTTTTGGGCGCGAGGAAGGATAGCCTCCATCGTCAATTAAAAAATAGATATGTATGTATAATCAGAGAAATATTACAAATATGATGGTAAAAGTCTCCTAAAAGATTAATTATAAATAAAAAAGTGTCGTCATTGCATTACTGTTGCCTCACCGATGTTATGTACCTGACCTATACATAATGACCATGCACCTGTATATGATCCGAATTACATCGTGTTTGGTATCATTTTAATCAGAACAATGTCACAAATCTATTAGAAAAAGTCTCATAAAAAATAAGTAATAATAAAAAAGTTATTCCTTGCTAATACATTGTGAGGACGCGCGAGCCTTTGAACTGTGCCGCCGACTGCGACTCTCCGCGTCTCTTTCTTTCCCATACGCTATCCTTCCTCGCGCCCGAAACTTTAATTGTCCAATACACAATTGTCCCTCTGCAGACCCGTGTTGTGGACAATTATCGATGCAATACTGTATATCGTGTTTGGTATCATTTTAATCAGAATAATGTCACAATTCTATTCGCTAGTCTCATAAAAAAATAAGTAATAATAAAAAGTTATTCCTTGGTAATACATTGTGAGGACGCGCGAGCCTTTGAACTGTGCCGCCGACTGCGACTCTCCGCGTCTCTTTCTTTCCCATACGCTATCCTTCCTCGCGCCCGAAACTTTAATTGTCCAATACACAATTGTCCCTCTGCAGACCCGTGTTGTGGACAATTATCGATGAAATACTCTAATTGGAAAACCTAAAATCTGAAATGAGACACCTACACTCCTTTGGTAGATCTATTCTTAAACTCAATTTTTACTCTAATTCATAAGCTCTCAAATATTAATATGAATTTATTTTACGAAATAAATGAAAAAACATGTACTAATTGTGAAAACTAGTGAGCTAACCGTGCCCGGCTCATATCAAATATCGTTTAAACGTGTTTTGTCGTTTGTTATACTGCAATAGTATATGTTATTTTTATTGAGACATTTTACAGTTGTCACAACAAACTCCTTACAGTTGAAAATTTTATAACATCGGTGCTTGACAGAGTTCCGCTCATTTGACAATTGTTTAACACTAGATTTATACGACTCGTCGCATTAACGCATTTCCAATTGTTTAATTTACGATTATTTTGATTGTAAAGACGCATTTATGGAAAAATATTCAATAATTGTGTTCCTTTGGACATATATCGTAATAAAAATCGTTAAAAATTTGGATAAATGCCTCTTTATTATTTCTATAAAGTAATGCAAAATAGCCACTTTTACAGCTCTATAAGTTAAACATTTTTTAACGTTTATAATATTATAAAAACATATGTCTTCGTATTCAGGAGAGTTTACAGAATAACTTCATATGAAAAAAACGTATATGTATATTTTCCACGATTAATGCTCAACAGATTCCTACACTCAAAGATTTTTTAAAAGTTAGTTTCTCACAAACGGAAAATGGTAGAGAAAAACGGTTTTTGGAGTACTGTTCAACGTATAAAAATGTATAAAAACGTAAAAGTAACCATTCCCATTGTTCGAAGCCGCATTACTTTCCATCTGCATAACAAGAAACGTGTCAGGTTCGCGAGTACAAACACTCGGTTCCGAGAACCAATAAATAAGCGAGTGGAACGTGATCGTTAAGTGCAGTGATCCGCGATTTTGGTGGTAACGCGGGAATTGCCGCACTTGCACGGGGCTGGTAATGGCCTCTTCCAGGGATCGTAAATTACGACAGCCATTATTATCATTCCGTTCATGATTATGAAAATGTCTGACGCGGTTCCGATACTTAAGCGCCCATTCTGCGCTTTGCGCTTGATGACATAATGACACTTTGTGCATCTATCGAGCGATCGCTGTCAATAGCAAGAAATGTAGACACAGTTTAAATAGCGATCGAACTTGCAATTTTTATTTCAGATACTAACAAATAGATTACAATAGAATAGCAAAAATTGTTCCAATAGAACATGCTAGGTTCAATCACAAGTAATTTGCGTTTTTATTTCTTCAATTTACATCGCTATACATATATAGAATACGTAACAGTTATAGAATTTGCAGTAATAAACAAGTAGCTCTACCGTTAATACATTGTTTGTGTAAAAGAAACACCGTGCGCTGAGATATAATACATACACAAGTCAGTTACGCGAGGAAAAAGTGTCGTTCCTCGAACAATATTATGACGCACGGTCGTCGCCCCATATTTCGTCACAGGATAACAGCTGACCTGCGACGACTCGCGCTCTGAGGACAACGCCCGAATTCAGATGTTTAAAAAGCGGCAGTTAGCATTCGCACTTGTCCGAACGTACTTCGAGAAATAAAACGCATTCTTTCAATCTTACGATTTTGATCTATCCTATGGAAACCCTTCCACTCTACATTTGTTAGGGGGGGGGGGGGGGACACTTGGACGCCATCCGATTGGACGCGTTCCGATTGGACGCGCTCCTTTTGGACGCCGTGCCGATTGGACTCGTCGTTTGGACGCCATGCTGTTTGGATTTGTGACATTTGGACGCCGTGCCGTTTGGATTCGTGACATTTGGGTGCCGTAAATTTTATAATCATTGCTTTTCGAATTCTACATATGGTGATATTTTATTGTGAAATATATGGTTAGTTCTGGGTTAGTTCTGGATTAGTTTTGGGTTAGTCTACCAGTCGGGTAGAGGTTAAACTCTCTCGGTAATGCGCCGCTCTTTATGAGGCAGAAAAGGTTCCACTGGACCTAATGCAGCCTTGCATACTGGAACCGTCCGGATGCCCAAGAGTCTAAGACAATAAATAAATAAATAAATAGGTCTGGGTTAGGTCCAACCGGTACGGAGTCCAATCGCGGCACGGAGTCCAAACGGCACGGAGTCCAAACGGCACGGCGTTAAAAGGACACGAGTCCAATCGGCACGGCGTTAAAAGGACACGAGTCCAATCGGCACGGAGTCCAAACGGCACGACGTTAAAAGGACACGAGTCCAATCGGCACGGAGTCCAAAAGGGACGCGTCCAATTGGATGGCGCCCAAACGGGGGTGTCTCGTTTGTTATACATCCCAGTCATTAAAGAAATGTGATCTTTCACTCGGTGCAAAAAGGAGTTAGCTTCAAGTAATAAGTATGTCGGTTTCACAATAGTAGCATTGCGTGTTTAATATAGTTGATGCAATAAAGAGGCAGTCTCGTAAACTTACATCGCATTGTAGCGTTAGAACATCATTGCTTCTAGATTCATTATCCATTACGTTAATGATTGCAATAAAATATAACCCCTTTTTAAGTGTCTTCAGCGGGTACTTATTATTTATTTCTACTTAGCTCCGAAAGGAGGCAACACTAATATTTAACACTAAGTGCCACGTAGATTCACCTTTTTTTCGTGCTGAACTTGAAAATAAATTTTGACTACAATCTATCAAGTAAATCATATTTTATCACAATCTACAAGGTGTGAAAATGTTACAAAAATCATCGTTATGATAAGCTCTGTTTCATCTATTTTGGTTATTAAATCAGTTCTTTTGGTTTCGTGTGACTTTCGTGTACATTGGAGGGGCACTCGATGTGTTAAATTGTATTTATTGGAGCAGTAAACGAAGGTATAGATTTCCTATTCCTCATTAGATAGTAAAATTCATTAACACATTCAGCGCCCACTCCCAGCACCCCCCTCCCCCGTGTGTGTGTGTGTTCTATTCTACATCAATATTTTTCATACTTCGATAACATATGTAAACGACATTGAAATCGAGAGTGGTTCCGTATAAGTCAATAATTACCTATCACTTTTAGCGGAAAGTATTATCTTTATGACAAAAATTAATACGACATAAAATGTGTATTTCGATGAGACCTACAACTTTTATTTGAAGTATTTTTCAAAATTACCATTATTTACGTAAATAAATGGAAAAAACTATGATTTTTATGGTTTTTTCGTGGTTTCCGCTATGAAAATAATATTTGCGCCAATTTTCACTATCATATTCGTAATTAGCACGTTAATATAGGTAAGAATCCGGAGTATAAAAAAAGTCGGAGGTATGGTTTTTTTGGAAATACACCATACAGTATTTTCCCTGCAATTCCGACCAATTAAAACTTTTTCAAAATTTCTTTTTCACGTTACGTACTAACCTATCTGTTCTAATTTCTGCAAAAATTGAACACGTATGGTCCAATCTTAAAATAGTTATGGTTCTTTTAATAGTGTCCAAATATTACTGCGAGTCCCCAAAGAACATCCTAGTTTGTTTAACACGTTCAGCGCCCACTCCACAATCATAAAAATTACACAAAATCAAAGCAATATATTTAACAAAACAAAAACTAAGAAGTTTAGTTTTGTGATATTAATTACTGTTTCAAACCTCTTCTATTCCTCGGATCGTAAGGAAATTTTGTACACTCAATCTACCAACGTAAAAATTAATTTTCAATTTTGTATAAATAATTCCGTCACCCAGATATGGGTGACATGGCGCTGAACGTGTTAACACGAATATTAGTTCACCAAGAAGTTATATCACCTTCGAAACAATATTTGCTTTCTCATTGTTTTTTACGAGTTTGCTCAAATGATCAGAATGTCATGCTGTCTCCTCGCTGGAGCAGCTTCTTCAATTGTTTAAAATTTCCACCGGGTGAATTCTCAATTACGAACACTTACGAAGACGTAACAAAAGACAAATAAAATTGAGATAAGAATAATTTGATCACAATCAGCGTAAGAATACAATATTAGTTCATATCAATATACATAGGTACCATGACACAATTTAGCGAAAGATTTTATTTATTTATTTATTTTGTTATTTAACGTCGCTTCAACTGCAGGGTCATTAGCGACGGGGGTGGAACAATGAGATTTGGTACTATAATCGGTGAGTGTACGATGGGTGTGTGTGTGTGTGTGTGGACGTGTGCGTGAAGGACCTACAGTTTATAAAGGTGGGCTCCGAACCACCTGAGGCAACGCAGTATAATATCACATAGAAGAATTTCCAGAGGTGACGGCGGTGGGATTCGAACTTACGACCACAGTGTTTAGTAGTCGCGCGCTCTATCCACTGAGCCACTGCGCGCCCCAATTTATTTATTTAGCGAAAGAGTTATTCGTTGATCTAACACTTTACCTATCGAAAGCCTATTAACCCTTGGCACTCGAATGGCGACTCTGAGGCGCCACTACAAATTGCTACACCATTATTCAGAATATTGTTTACATGATTAAATTTGTTCATATGTGCTAAATTACTAAACATTTAAACATTGTATGAGGTATTATATCAGTTTCGTACGCATATAATGAAAAGAATTTATGTACGATGGAAATATTTTAGGTTAGAAGAAATGTTTGGTTTTTTAGTTGAAATAGCTCCGAGTGCATAGGGTTAATTGGCTTTATAATGATTGAGTTATATGTAAAAGAAGCTCAATCATTTTCTTAACATTCGAATAACATTTCAGATAAAATTGTTATATTATATTAATTTTACAAATCTGTTGAATTATGAATGAAATTGCGATCGCTTTTGAATAATTTCTTGAGAACTTCTTAACCGTTGATCTTTGGTTTTGGAAAGACTATTAGAAAATTGTCGGTAAGCGAAGCGTTAAGAACGAACTAGTTTCTGAAAGGTGATGGACAGACTGCTGATTTTACCCACTTATGACAAAAATGAATAGGTGCAATTTAAAACAGGATTTAGGAGCATCGATGGATAATTTTCAACAGAACTTCTTATTTGGCTCAACTGTGGAACAATTAATTTTACCCACTTATGACAAAAATGAATAGGTGCAATTTAAAACAGGATTTAGGAGCATCGATGGATTATTTTCAACAGAATTTCTTATTTGGCTCAACTGTGGAACAATTAATTTTACCCACTTATGACAAAAATGAGTAGGTGCAATTTAAAACAGGATTTAGGAGTATCGATGGATTATTTTCAACAGAACTTGTTATTTGGCTCAACTGTGGAACAATTAATTTTACCCACTTATGACAAAAATGAATAGGTGCAATTTAAAACAGGATTTAGGAGCATCGATGGATTATTTTCAACAGAACTTCTTATTTGGCTCAACTGTGGAACAATTAATTTTACCCACTTATGACAAAAATGAATAGGTGCAATTTAAAACAGGATTTAGGAGCATCGATGGATTATTTTCAACAGAACTTCTTATTTGGCTCAACTGTGGAACAATTAATTTTACCCACTTATGACAAAAATAAATAGGTGCAATTTAAAACAGGATTTAGGAGCATCGATGGATTATTTTCAACAGAACTTGTTATTTGGCTCAACTGTGGAACAATTAATTTTACCCACTTATGACAAAAATAAATAGGTGCAATTTAAAACAGGATTTAGGAGCATCGATGGATTATTTTCAACAGAACTTCTTATTTGGCTCAACTGTGGAACAATTAATTTTACCCACTTATGACAAAAATGAATAGGTGCAATTTAAAACAGGAGTTAGGAGCATCGATGGATTATTTTCAACAGAACTTCTTATTTGGCTCAACTGTGGAACAATTAATTTTACCCACTTATGACAAAAATGAATAGGTGCAATTTAAAACAGGAGTTAGGAGCATCGATGGATTTATTTTCAACAGAACTTCTTATTTGGCTCAACTGTGGAACAATTAATTTTACCCACTTATGACAAAAATGAGTAGGTGCAATTTAAAACAGGATTTAGGAGCATCGATGGATTATTTTCAACAGAACTTGTTATTTGGCTCAACTGTGGAACAATTATCTTAACTTTCTGGACAGTTCAACAATAAAACATAATAAACGAGGGAAATCGAATAGAAATTGTAACAAAGAGAGAAGAGGAAGGACAGAGAAATATTTGCCGCTGGTCTGCAATAAATGCAGCCTGAATCGCGATAAACTCGTGGAAAAAATGGTAAGGTCAAGCGAAGTGCTTGCACAAGGCTGCTCGCGAGGTGCTTCGGTTTCTTTCGTCCAAAATGACTTCATCCGCGGACGATTCCAAGGATTTCGTTGGAGGAAGGAAACAAAAAGCAGGTAGCAATCACGGTGAGGAATGCGCGGGAAGGTTGAAATAATAGCTGCACCGGTGCAGCGATGCAGCAGCGGTGCAACGGCAGCGGCAACGACGAGCCACGCTGCTGCTGCTGCTGCTGCTGATACCAGCGTGTAGGTATAAAGCTCGGTCTCGCTCGATGAACTCGCGAGAGAGCCAGCTCTCCTCCGCTCTTCGGTGACTAATAACGCGATTCTGTATCGTGTTAAATTCCTTCGTTCGGCTCATTCCTGCCGGTTTATGGGATGCCTTCCGGGGGTATATCGCGATAGCTCGCCGATTAATCGCGGCTCCAGAGCAAATACGCCCGATCTTGACCTTTCCACGGGCCCGGAGTGGAATCTCTTTGTCACTTTTTCAGAATGTCAGACGCTCCAACAAACATCCGTGTACTCTTTTTAATCCTTCACCTTTTAACTCGGTGAATTTTCAATTGTGATCACTAGATTGCGGATCTTTATGCAAAATAAAAATTCTCTGCATCAATTCTACAACAATGTTATTTCGGTTATCGATCGTAAGTATGTTAAAACAGAGAATAAATGATGTTTTCGGCGCAAAGGTTCGATCTAATTTTACAATATTAAAGCAATCTTGCTAGTTTGTTGAAAAAACTTTCTACGTGCCGATCCTAATGTGGATCTTTTTCAAGAAAGAAAAATGAGAACTGCGTCTGAAAGAATTTTATTTTTAAATTAGACAGGAATTTTAATGTTGTATTATATGACCACCAGTCAGAATACTGTATTAAATCGCTTACTTGCTTTATAATGGAACGAAATTGAGGACAGAAAGCACGCGTTGTTACTGTGCCGGTACACAAGTTACTGTTGTGAGGACACGAGATTGATAGAGAACCAATTAGAGTCAAGACATGGTCAGGATCAACGGATCGAACTTGAACCACGTGATATTTTGGCGGTTATTTCAAACCGTGAAAGGTCAAAACATGTTGTATTTAACTGTATGTATGCAATTTTGGTATAAAGAATTTAATACAAACATCAATAGAGACCATTTAATACACTTTGAACAAAATGTAATTAAGTTGTTATGCAGTTAGATAAAGACCATAGGATACATTTTTTTTAATAGGAAAGAGATTCATCACAACGCATTACTGGTTCAGTAATGTTACGTAGTATTCTTGAATCGTAGGTGTTTCATACCTAAGATTTATTCTAGGATGTTTAATCATATGAATCGTTTCCAGAAGTATCCTATTTCTTAGATTGTCCTCTTTATCTAATGCTTTAACATTGTCAAAATCGAATCTATGGTCAAATTCTAAAGAATGTTTAGTCAATGCATTATGTTGAGATGGATTTTGATAAATGTTACGTCTATGTTCATTGATTCTTGTTTCTAAGTGTCTAGAAGTTTGTCCAATGTAAACTTGGTCACATCCTTTATAAATACAAATACAAATAAATTGTACAACATAAACATAAATACGAATAGAAATGTGATTATTTTTCTAATGATTTAAATCAGCCGAAACGAATACATTGATATGTTTAACACGTTGGTAGACTGCTCGACAATCACAAAAATTACACAAAATCAAAGCAATTTATGTAATAAAACGAAAACTGAGAAGTTTAGTATTTTGATATTAATTACTGTGTCCAACCTCTTTCATTATGCAGATCGTTAGCAAATTTTGCACATTCAATCTGCCAGCGGAAAAATTCATTTCCAATTCGGTATAAATAATTCCGTCATCCAGATGTGGGTGACATGGCGATCAACGTGTTAAATTCGTTTAATTTCTTCACTTCTTTAAACTGCGCTTACTCATTTTTATCAGAAATTGTTGGATACAATTTTTGGGTCGTATACGTACGCCTTTCGTATACAATATTAATAGCCATATAACGATGTATACAGGGTGTCCCACATAAATTTAGGAATACCTAAATATCTGTCGTATTTGCAGTCCTATCAGAAAACTTCAGAGGACAAAGTGACACTATTGCAGGGGGCAAATATAATGGCGAAGAAAAAAATTTTTTTTGTTGTGGTTTTTAATGAAATTTCCAGGACACCGATGTGTTTTTAAATGGAACAGTATATTTTTTTTACGATAGCATGATAGACAATAAAAACAGAATTTACTGGATACCACCTTTTTGACCTAGAAATGACCTTTAGCAAGAATAATCATGTTGGAGCGGATAAAATGTGGAACTGTTTTCTTATTTTAGTGTATATTGTGTGTTTATTATTATTATTTAGTATTTACTTTCGATAGTTTAAAGAATACTACTGTGAAAGTTAGGACTTTCGATCTATTACTTTTAGGGCACAAAAAAGTCTTCAAAGTAAAATGTCTTGGGAATTTTGGTGCAAATCGTTTTTTTAAACTAAACGTGCCGATTGAAAAAAAATGTACAGGTTTTTATTTAGCTCATGAAGATTTATAAGAAACATCTGCTTGAAGTTAGAAATTTGTAAAAAATTGTTTGTTATACAAATTTTAACGAGTTGATTGTAATAAACTTATAAAGAAAAAATAATTTGTTCATGCAGGTAAAGGGTTAAACACTTGGCGTTTCAACGATTACTAGTATATAAAAATTGAGACTTCAATACATGTTCCAGAATTTTGATAGATCTTTTCATAACCAAGTATAGTAAAAAATTTAGTCGTGGATGTGATCGATCCATGTTGCCCACGGAAGGTTCAAAAACATGCTTGCTCACGAAGGGATAATGACAAGCAAGTAGAATTGAAATAACAAAAATTGTACCATCATCAACGTAAAGAAAATATAGAATTCGATTGATGAATTAACTTGTTTCCCCAATTAAAAGGTCAAGGGAGTATTCTGATTTTGAATGCCATCTTTTTACCAATTTTTAGAAATTTACAGTCGGAAAAATATTTAAAAAATCATTATCTGTATTCAAAATGTGTTAAAAATATATTATTCCCTTTTGTTTCTTACTGTACTTATGGTAATTGTATCGTATAGGTTTTCATACGCTCCCATTTTCGAGGTATTTATATTCTCTTGTAATTTAATATAAAAGGAATAGGTATCAATAAAATAAAAAATATTTTGTCTTTGATTTAAATATTCAAAATTGGACCAGAATGTAGGCTTTTGTAGTAGTTTTAAATAATATCTATAAGACTTATGGTTTCTGTGTACTTTTACTGATAAACTTGGCAAAGTTCATTGAAACTCCATTGAATATATTAGTCTTATAAGTTCATTATAAGTTAAACTTTTGAATACAGCGTTTGTAGTAACTATAATATTTTTAACGGTTTTCATATAAAACAAACATTAAACATTTCTCTCGAAAGACTTGGGAAAACTTACTTTCTTTCGCCGAAAAGCCCACGTTTTCTTTCTGTTGAAAATATATTTCAAGAAAAGGCAATCTGCTGGTATTCTAGTATTCATCCTCTATTCCTTAAAACCTAAACCATGATTAAAAAAAACCTGTGACATGATGATAACAAATTCTGCCCAGAATGGATCTTAAATGGATTTGTATTTGATTGATTTATTTGTTAAAAGTCGCATCAGCGTTTACGCTATTAGCGACCACTGATGATCTTTAAATGGAGTTTAATCGAATACACAGTAAAACCGAATCGAAATATTTTCAGATAATTGATTCTTTTAAATTTACTTCTTACCACATTAATGTTTTTTTTACTACGAATACACGTGGATGGATAATTGAGGAAGGAAGAGAATAAAGAGAGAAAGAGTAAGTACGGGATCGCAATTTTACGTAGCGCGACGAATGCTGGGACGAGTGTGCTTTATAAGGTGCTTGTTAAATTTTACAACCGGTCATTATGCTCTTGATTCTGGTAAAACTTGAGGAAATAATAATAACGCGCAGTTAAACGACGTCGGTTCGATACAGGGTCGAACGTGGGCTGGAAATTCCTTGTTTTCCAGAAAAATCGAGAGCTTTTGGCATGGGTCAATTTTTAATATTTTATTGTCATTGTTTGTAATGTTGACAGCAACAAATTTTCTTGTTTTTGGCTTATACTAATTGTTCGATGAATAATCACATATGGAGAACAAATAATTTAGATTACCCATCTTCATACAAGTTCTTATTTGAACAAGTGATTTTATAGAAAACAATACAGGCTGATTCAGGTAAGTGTGCCACCGAAATTACTGGTAAACTATTTGATATATGGAAAAATGGTTGAAATAAATGTTGTATGGTTTCAAGAGTAGTATGGTTTTTTTTACATTTTACCTTTTTATCGAGATATAAAAGTTACCTTGAGTTTCCTTGTTGCAAAGGGTACATTTTAATCTTACGATTGAAGAGAGAATTGAACGCTCGATAAAAACTATAAGGGTATATGGGTAGAAAAACTAACAGTACCCGAGACGTCATTTATAAATTATTTTTAATGCAAATAATGCCCAAACTCCATTGCAATGAATAAATTAGCGTAATCGCTCGATAAGTACAAGTGATACACTTTGACGTATTCTTTGAGTTAGAGCATTACATACGATTTTTCATATCTTCATTGGTAAAATTAATTTATATAAAACATCTCAGTAACCATTAGTTTTTTACCCCATTTACCCTGAAAGTTTTATATTCAGAATTCTATTCTTTCTTTAACCGCAAGGTCAAAATTTACCCTTTACGATAGAGGAACTCAAGATTATCAGTACATCTCAATAAAAAGGCAAAAAGGAAAAAAATAATTATTACATTGTGTGCAACTCTTGAAACCACAAAGTTTTTGTTTCAACAACTTTTTCATATATGAAATAGTTTACCAATAATTTAGGTGGCATACTTAACTGAATCGCATTGTAGAAACAGAAGAGTTTAAATAGAAAATAACCCTTGTAATGACACTTGGATGAAAGTGTCGTTAATGTTTATTAATGTGTAAAAATATACAGAAAGATGATGAAATTTAAATTGAAACATCACAAGCGAATATTTGATTTCATCGTACATTTATTAAAAATCTATTTTTATTGAAAATTTATTAATCACTTATCGCATATTTAGTACAGAGCCAGATTAACAAAAGTTGGTTTACATATTACATGATTTTCAGTTCTTTGAAATCGAAATAAAATTGTTTTTTCTTAAAATAAAGTTTTAGCTACTAGCTAAATTTCCTTTGTCTTTTAGAAAATTATTAACAAGAAAAAGATTCTAATTATGGAGTTTTTGAAAGAAATTGTATGTCAGTTGGTTCCAGAAGTTCAGCTAATTTAAAATTAAAAATCCAGAAAATCCTTAATTGGAATGAGTTTGACTTTAGCAGGAATTGGAACAAAAAAAATGTAATTTATTAAAAATATTGGTGTGTACTCGAAATTGAATGTTCAATTGTTTAACGAAATGAAACAAAGTTCCTGCAGGAACCGCAGAGACCAATTTGTTATGTATAACTGGTTGTGTGTTGTTTAATTTGCGCGATACTGGTTAATTAGTGCGATACATAATGTGTAATGAAAATAAAAACATATATTAATAACAAACTCCAATACGAAATATTTCATACATTCATGCTCTGGGTGTATCCCATTTTTGGAAAATCATTGCTGTTGAGTTTTCAGAAATGCTGTGCTAACGAAGCAGAAATAAATAGTTTCCACGATAATTATACAAACTCGGCCATGTTTGGTAGATAATCACACAGCAATAATACCACTGCACTTATCTCGATTAGTATAATTTCCGTTCAAAGATTCCCATGCAGCGATTCTAGCTGCGAGCATCTCTTCAATATTCCTGTGCAAACGCATGTCTCGTTGCAACATCTGCATGTGCTCACTAGTTTAGACAAACTAGTACTAGTAGTATTTTATTCACTAAATAAAAATGTTTGTTGAAGTGTCATATTTCAATCTAACTTCGATTTTTTCTTGTTCCTTTATCCAATAAATGATTAATTCGATACACGTTTCTTCCAACTCGCATTGTCGAAATAATAGTCATCTGTCTGGATCATCGTACAGAATTGGCATAGAGATTCATAGTCGAAAACTAATATAATCAATACGCTGCAGATTTTTGAACGTTTATTTCAATTAGTTCTGAATAGAATCGAACAAAGTTAAACACAAACATATTTTCCTTCTAATTGAAACCTAGTAAAAGTAGCATGTGAACATGGCACCAGATTTGAAATAATTATTTATATAAAAATAAATTTTTAAAAATACCACGTTTTTAAAACGGTCTAAAAAGTATAAAATAATAATAAATAAATAAAAATACAATGGAGAAAAAAGTATAAAATAATTTTAAAAAAACGGACTAAAAAGTATAAAATAATTTGAAAATAAAAACAAAAATTTGAAATTGTGAATTTTGAATAACTGTGAAAATACTTGTAAGATTTAAAACGAAAAACGTGGGGCACAAGATAATAGTAAGGAGTGTAGGGAGTAGCAGCTGTTGAAAAAACTCACACAACAGTTTATATCATTTGCGGAGCAATACAATTTTTAGTGCTTTAGGTGAACTATTTATGCATCAATTATCTATTGCATGCGCCCCACGTTTTTCGTTTTAAATCTTACAAGTATTTTCACAGCTAATCAAAATTCACAGTTCCAAATTTTTGTTTTTATTTTCAAATTATTTTATATTTTTTAGTCCGTTTTTTAAAAATTATTTTATACTTTTTAGTCCATTTTATTTTTATTTATTTATTATTTCATACTTTTTAGACCGTTTTAAAAACGTGGTATTTTAAAAAATTCATTTTTATTTAAATAATTATTTTCTGCTTTTTAATCTCGTGTGTGTGAAATTTTTCAAGAAAATATTTAACGCAAAATATGCAATGACATACCTGGTGATTTGGCGGCTTCCCTGTGAAAATCATTATTAACGAACTGCTCCTTTTTTTTGTAAACATTATTTCTGACACTTTCAAACACAGATTTTTCTTAATTCCTAATCTCGTACACGATATTATTATTACCTATATCATGCATGCTCCCCAACGTCAAAAGGCTTCCTCTCCTACTTCTTGCACGTATATTTCAATCGATTTGAAACATTTTGATGAAATTATAACAGAAAAGTGTAACGGTTCTTTCACTTGGTAAACAAAGCGATGATGTACTACCGATCGTCTATCATATACTGAACTCCGTCAGGGCGAAGTGGGTTCGTGGAGTGGGGACGAGTCAAAGTGCGTACGCATGGTAAAGTAGAGAGCGTTGTCGCGCGGAGTGGGGATCGCTGAACGCGATGACCGCGGTGTAACGGTAATAACGGTAAAAATGTTTAATTGTTATTTCTCTTAAACGGATAGACTTTTTAAAAAGATATTTTTTGAATACTGCATTGTCATCCAGTTCTGAGCTACGTTTCCAATTTCAAGTCTCTAGCTCATCGGGAAGTTAGTTTAAAATCAATTGCAAGATTTGTACCGAACAAACAAACAAACAATCAAGAAAGCGAGCTAATAAAAACGTGGTAAAAGGGCGAAAGTTATGATAAAGACTAGTAAAGGAAGAAATAAAAAGCTGGCATCAGATAGATCAGCGAAAACCATAGTAAACACACAGTAGATCAAGATTGGACACATTTCATATGAAATAAGTATTCAAGTAACTAAATTAATTATTAAATTGGGATATGCTAATTTTTATAATCGAGTGATTAAGGTAAAGTTGCATTCGTTTTTAAAATTGTTCTTTGGTAGAAAAATTGAGTTTTGGAGAGTACGAAGTATTTGATCGAATTAAAAGTGAACGGATAAGTTATTTGTAAGTAACAAGTTACAAGTAAGATAATTGTATTATCTTAACAATTATTATTCATATAATATTAGTATAAATTCAATTATCCGAACTAAACAGAGAAACCCGCGTGCTCGAATAATGGAACAGTTACTTAGTTAGTCACAGTGCTAGATTAAATCTTTATTGATTTGTACAATAAGTAATGTTTTATAAGTACAATAAGTAGAATAAGTAATGTTTGAAATTTAAATCCTGTTGGAATGAAGAGTACTTCAGATATTGAAGGTTCGGATATTCGAAGTGCTACTGTATACGCATACAAACAGGTGATATTACTTTTTCTATCGGTCGAACGTTGAAATATAAATTTTGTCTAGAATACGAATTGTATGCATTTACGACCAAAATGAGTAGATGCAATTTAAAACAGTAGAATCATTAAAATAATAATTGAAGACCATCGATATACTATTTTGAATTTGTGAAAACTATTAAACAAAGAATGAAACGTCTATTTGAATTCTTGCAATCAATGAAGACAATTTTTATTTTGCTTAAATATCCGCAGTCAAATAATTACGGTAAAGGCACCAGTAATTGACCATTTTTCAGAAAAACGTGAAAAATAGGGCTTTTAGAACTAATAATCATTCGAAAAAGAACATCTACCGGCTCAACTCTGAAACACCTTTACTTAAATTTAATTGTTTGATGAAACGATTGATTTCAATGACGTTGGTTGTATGCCTCCGTATTGTTATTTCCTTAATTCTGTCATTAAAAGCGGCATATAATTCATGATAAGAAATTCCCAAGCTTTTAACATCGTATAACCGAATCTTTCATTGCTTAGATTATTTATGTTTAATAGATGTAATATCAATTACTAAATAACGTATAGTCAATTACTAGCTTTTCGCTTTCAAGAATGGTTAACTTCTGCCGCAATGATTGAATTTTCAAAAATGTTTACAAAATTTCAATAACATAACTATTTCAAAAAAAGTTAGTTTAATAAAGGAGCCAGCATTTACTATTATTCGCGCAGAGAATTTTTCTTAACTGGTCTACTATTGACGCTTTTACGTTGCTAGACTGCGAGCTAATCGTCCGAATCTGCAAAGTGAGAACATTCTGAAAGACTATAAAAAGAGCAGGTTGGACATAAATGATACAGCTCTTAAACTGTACAAGCAATAATTATTTCAATTTTTCTGTCGCACGGCAGAGTTTCAGAAAAGCCAGTCTACGTTTCCTCGTTCACGGTCGATTATTTCGAGCTCGAACGCTTCGATTCCCGTGACAATTGGCCAGGTGACAATTATGGAGTGCCGGTTCCTGAAACCGGTGTAGCCGGCAAAGTGTCGGTTCGTGCGTGTGACATTTAAATAATCGTTTCGCACGCCCAGAGAACCAATCGGGCCCGGTAATCATCGTGGCTGGGCCTTTAAACAATCTCTTCAGGTTCCTCGGGTTCCTCATGTTCCTCATGTTCCTCAGGTGCGTGCGCTCTCGCTCCGAGAGACGCTCGGGATGCAATCAATCCTCGTTTATACGCACACTTCACCAGCTGGAATCCGGGATCGTTTTAAGAAAGCTATCATAAATTATTCCGGGCTCGGACATGTCCCATATGGCATCAGAAGTTTCCATGCCCGAGCATAACCCGAGGTATGTAGCTCTCGCCCCGACGATGCTAGGCCAAAGCTTCGCGTCAACACAAGTCGCAGTGTTGCAATAATAACCGTTTACCCACGCGGACGAATTAGAATATACCCGAGCGGTAATTTATGGAGGAATTATGCGAGTAATCGCGCCATATTATGTGTGTCAAGAAGACAACGGAACGAGAATACGCATCGATTAGCATCGCGCGATGGTTTCGAGCAATGTTTCACTACATATCTGGATTTGTCAGTCTGAGTGGGCGTTTTGGGTATACTTATTGGAAATGGGTGGTTAAATAAACTGTGCACGGCGTATGCTGGTAAAACTCTAGTTTATTAACTGAGCTCGGAAGGACGTCGTATCTGGTTGGTTATACACCAAGTGAAGAAGAAAACGAAAAGGCAACGTGAAAAGTCCGTTGTCCACTTGAGATGAAGAACTACAGTCGTGGACAAAATGAAGTGGACAGAACATAAATTCTGAATAATCTCTATTTTCATTTATTGTGTTATAAATTTATAGCAGATGTTTAACATGAAAAATGTTTATACACAACGAAAGAATTTATTTAGTATGTAAAAGCATAAATATAATGTTTCTGTTAATTTTTATGCATATTCGTTTGTATGGGTGTCTTTGAGACCGTGGACAAAATTAAGTGGACGCAGAGGACATTCTGTGTTGGGGCGGAAAAAATGTAAACAAATATTTGACTCTCGCATTGTGCGGTGTCATTCGTCCTCGGTAGACATTGAACTTTTGTTTAAACAAGATTAGAAATATAAACCGAGCATGTCTAAGAGACGAGAAGAATTTCCCCTTGCACCTGCGAAAGTTAATTGTTTCAGAGTGCAAAAATAAACTAAGTTATCGTAAAATGGCTGAAAAATACAAAGTTTCTAAGAGTACAGTGCATACAATTTATCACAAGTATTTACAGTATGATACTGTTGAAAATTGAATCGGTCGAGGACGAGAACGTAGCACAAATTCATACGATGATAGACAAATTGTAAGAGAAACTCAACGTATTCCATCGATAACATCACGAAATATTGTTGAAACTCTACAATTAAATATTTCTTCAAGAACTGCGAGACAAAGATTAAAAGAAGTTAATCCGAAGAGTTGTTTAACTAGACGCAAGCCACACATTAGTAAACTTCATAAAAAGAGACGTTCAGCTTTCGCAAAAAAATATGTGAATAAGCCATTATCATTTTGGAAAAAAATTATATGGAGTGACGAGAGCAAATTTGAGTCATTAAATTAAAAAAAAAGAGAACACGCGTATGGGGAAAACCGAATGAAGCTCTCAAGAAGCAGTATGCGTTGCCTACCATCAAACGTGGAGGGGGATCCATAATGGTATGGGGATGTTTTTCTTGGTATGGGTTGGAAATTTAGTACCCATCCATGGCATCGTGAATGCAGATATGTTTGTTGAAATTTTAAATGAAAATATGGAATAGTCAACCCTAAAAATGGATTTCGATGAGGGATGGATGCTACAACGGGATAATGATCATAAGCATACGGCGAAGAAAACGAAAAAATTTTTATAAGATTGTGGGATAGATGTTCTCTATTGGCCTCCACAAAGTGCAGATCTTAATCCTATAAAAAATTTATGAAGCTTATTAGATTCGGAAATACCATTAGGAAGACGTCATAATAAAACAGTATTTTTATACGAATTGCAAATAAAATTTCAACAAATTGATCGAAGTTACCTCCAAAAACTTGTGGAAATCATCCCACGACGATTAGAAGCAGTAATTAAAGCAAGAGGTTACAATACCAAATACTAATTGCTTATTTTCTAAATATTTATAAAGTGTCCACTTAATCTTGACCACCAAAAATTGTATATAATTTTGATTAATGGTAATATATTTTATTATATTAACTTTTATTATTGATATTGCTGTTTATTTCATTAAAGTACATTTTGTTAACTTAAATGTACCGTACAATTCTAGTTTATTAAAATTATGTTTTAAATTGCGTTGATTTTTTGTTGATCATTAGACCTGTCCACTTGATTTTGTCCACGACTGTAAATGCGTCCTATCTCTTTCCCAGACAGTTAGGTATACGAAAACTCTAACAGGCCCATGAGTCCGCTGACATCTGGTTTATTGCCTTAACCAGTGATTCTCATTCGTAACTAAATTCATTTTTGCTTTCTTACTGACGCGTTGTTACTAACAATCCAACAATACTTTAGTGAAACGAATACGAATCTTGAATTTTTCAATGCATGCGTATGGTTTTGGAAACATAGTTTTTAATAAGAAATTCGAGTTACCAGGCTGAAGGACAAGTTTTGCGCTTTAACCCACCAACGGTGGAGCTTGGGCTATATTGACCCACAATATCAAAACCGTCGTTCGGTTACTCAGTCTCTAGCGAATTAATTAAATGAACAGCTGCTGGATCAGAAACCATGGGAAGATTAACCTGTCTACAAAGAGTACCGTGCAAATTACGTTTTAAACAATTGATCAATAAAGCAGCGATTGGTCTTAAATATCAGCAATTATTATAGTTGTAAGAATGGTCCGTCGTTTGTAGGTTAGTGTTTATTGGACTGGGGATATTATTTACGAAAATAATGGTAATTTTGAATAATCTGAACCTAAACTTGAACATTAAGTTAAACTACTGTTCGTTATAGAAGCCTTCCGCACCCCCACTTGCACCCCCCCCCCCCCCGTGTGTGTGTTCTATTCTACATGGATATTTTTAATATAAGTCAATATTTACCTATCACTTTTATCGGAAAGTATTATCTTTATGACAAAAATTAATACGACATGAAATGTGTATTTCGATGAGACCTACAACTTTTATTTGAAGTATTTTTCAAAATTACCATTATTTACGTAAATAAATGGAAATAACTATGATTTTTATGGTTTTTTGTGGTTTCCGCTATGAAAATAATATTTGCGCCAATTTTCACTATCATATTCGTAATTAGCACGTTAATGTAGGTAAGAATCCGGAGTATAAAAAAAGTCGGTGGTATGGTTTTTTTTGGAAGTACACCATACAGTATTTTCCCTGCAATTCCGACCAATTAAAACTTTTTCAAAATTTCTTTTTCACGTTACGTACTAACCTATCTGTTCTAATTTCTGCAAAAATTGAACACGTATGGTCCAATCTTAAAATAGTTATGGTTCTTTTAACAGTCTCCAAATATTACTGCGAGTCACTATTATGTATATCAAACACCGAGTCTCCAAAGAACATGCTAGTTTGTTTAACACGTTCAGCGTCCACTCCACAATCATAAAAATTACACAAAATCAAAGCAATATATTTAACAAAACAAAAACTAAGAAGTTTAGTTGTGTGATATTAATTACTGTTTCAAACCTCTTCCATTCCTCAGAACGAAAGAAAATTTTGTACACTCAATCTACGAACGTAAAAATTAATTTTCAATTCTATATAAATAATTCCGTCACCCAGATATGGGTGACATGGCGGTGAACGTGTTAATCGTGCAGTTGTGTATACGATCTATTGAATCAGAAAGGTTTACCAACACAAAGTTCAGTCAATTTGTGAGGTGTTCGAACGGTATTGTCTACAGAACGCAAACGATTAATTCCAAAGAAAGCATTTTAATGCAATTACGTGCGCGCTTGCGTGAGCAACGAGCTCCGAACGAGAATCGATAGCTCCCATGCAACGAATAAAGATTGACAAGCATGTAATCAGCGCTCGAACAACTCAAATGTCAAAAGTGAACGTGTAATTATTTCCTACCTCTGCTCCCCTCCGCCATGCGATTTTTTCATCCGTTCGAGACACGTTGCCGAGATTAAATCGGACAACCATCCATCAAAACATTATTATTATCTCGAAGTGTGAGACCTGAGAACGAAAGAGTTACAAGTTTCCGTCTTATAACGTTTCATTTCTGCGCAGGTTTAACTAAGTAATGAATAAATAGTTTATATCGTATCTACATGTTGACGCCGTTCTTTGGTGCAGTTTACTAATTCACTGTTAATGTCTAGGGCTGTTACTTTCCTTCGAAGGTCGAAGATTTCGAAACTTCGAATCTTCGATTCGTTTCCAGTTAACGGATAAAAGAAATAAATTTTCATAATTTGTTTCTATATTCACTATCTGAATTATTTCAATAATTTATTGTTAAGATAATATATTTATAATTTGAATTATCCTTTCGACAGCACATTGTTAAATAATTGTTTAAATAAATAAATTTTCACAATTTGTTTCTATATTCATTATTTGAATTGTTATTTCAATGATTTATTGTTAAAATAATTGATTAAATATATAAATTTTTACAATTTGTTCTATATTCATTATTTGAATTATTTCAATAATTTATTGTTAAAATAATTGATTAAATAAATAAATTTTTACAATTTGTTTCTATATTCATTATTTGAATTATTTCAATAATTTATTGTTAAGATAATATATTTATAATTTGAATTATCCTTTCGACAGCACATTGTTAAAATAATTGTTTAAATAAATAAATTTTCACAATTTGTTTCTATATTCATTATTTGAATTGTTATTTCAATGATTTATTGTTAAAATAGTTGATTAAATAAATAAATTTTTACAATTTGTTTCTATATTCATTATTTGAATTATTTCAATAATTTATTGTTAAGATAATATACTTATAATTTGAATTATCCTTTCGATAGCACATTGTTAAAATAATTGTTTAAATAAATAAATTTTATAATTTGTTTCTATATTCATTATTTGAATTGTTATTTCAATGATTTATTGTTAAAATAATTGATTAAATAAATAAATTTTTACAATTTGTTTCTATATTCTTTATTTGAATTATTTCAATAATTTATTGTTCTTCTGAAGATCTAAGTAAGTACAATTTTATTATTTTTATAAAGCAATATAAAATACTGAATTTTAGTGCTCCGTAAACCTAGTGTTAAACTAGTCAGAGTTATTGGGTCTACTTCGATGCACTCATAATTCCTGCGTATTCAAGGCCCAACGCATTGAATACTAGAAAATTAGAATTTAAACTAACTGTGCGTTCAGGCGTCAAGGTTACTTACAAAGTATTTTTTGAAGAACGATTGTTGGAATCGACTTGGTCCAGAGTTTTTCAGCGAACGCGCGATCGAATCTCGCCCGATGAAAGAGTATAAATAAAGGCAGCGTGTAATAATAAGTCTCGCCGTTGGGCAAACGTAATTTATCAGAGCCAATTATACCGAGGTGTTCTTTCAATGCGATCGCTTTTGGAACGGCACGATTTTGAGAGCAATCAATTCGGCGTTATGGCCATGACAACGACGCAATTTATTAATCCGGATCGGGAGATCGCGATCAACGGTGCCGTGGCCCGCGATATCCAGGCTTCGTTAACTCATATTTATTCCGACGATATTTAATTGATTGCGAGGATCGTTCAATGCCATTGTGCCCGCCTCTGAATGGAAGACGACGGTCTAGATAAGCCCACGCGTTCCCTTATCCCGGCGTGCTAAACGGTCTGCACTCGAACAACGATGAAAATGGCTGACCGACAAGAAACTAGTCGAGTTATTAATCACACGTCGGACGGTGATTATTTCTCCGGAATGGATACAAGAACTGTACGAAGGTACACGGCCGAACATGCCAACGAACACGCGTGGTTGTGCACAATGCGCTCAATGATTACGAAAATCCTGCAACGCTGTAAACAAATTAATGACCGCGTCACACTCGTTCTACCGATCGAACGATCCTCGCTTTACTGTATCTTCATTGTCTAATGGTAGAGGCTGAGTCACCAAACTTAAGAATTATAGTCGCTCACAGTGAAAATCGTAAATAATGTACCGACGGATATTTACTTAAGCTAAGTTTAGTAACAGGAAAAAGATTTTGATAAAAATTCAATTACCAACTTTTAGTTTAACATATTTTCATAATTCGTACAAAAAAATTAAAAAGTAGAAATTATTATTAATTACGAAAAAGTAACTAAGACTAAGATGTAGCGGAGATTAACCCAGTGATGGTGTATGGTCTCGGTTTTTTCGCGCATGCGCGACTAAATGCAGGAACGTACCGTACGTCTTATGTTTGTGGGGAAAGTAGGGGAGAACTGTTATTGGCGGGAAACCGGACAGAAGAGTGCAAGACGACACGACGAGACGAACGTACTTCGAAATTTTGGTAAGTTAATGTTAATATATTCGATTTCATAATGGCAAATAGTATTGGAGAAGGAGCTACTTGTCAATTCATATTTGAAAATCGAAAAAAAATTTGCGAAACTATGCGGGGTGACCGAGCTACCCCATTTCAGCCCAACTTTGTACTTTACTGACGCTAAAAGCGTCACGCATGCGCGAGAAAACCGAGACCATATACCATCACTGGATTAACCCTGCATTCAACATTATACATTTGAATTTCCCGCGTTTACTCGAACAAATGTGTAACTTGCGTTTGATGCGATCTTTTGTTAGTAATTTGTTCCTTCTGTTTAGTATACACGTTGAGAAGTCACGTACAGTTGTGAGATGATTTGCATAAAACTAATTTAAATACGAGGCGAATGACAGTTACAGATCGTGCACTTGTAATTCAGTATATAAAGAATGGAATGTCATATAGAGGCATTGCAAAAATAATGTACAGAAGTATTTCAATAATTCAATATACAGGGTGTCCCACATAAATGGGAACACCTAAATATCTGCCGTATTTACAGTCCTATCAGAAAACTTGAGAGGACAAAGTGACACTATTGCAGGGGGCAAATATAATGGTAAAGATAAACAATTTTTATGTCGTGTTTTTTAATGAAATTTCAAGGTCACCGATGTTTTTTTAAATGGAATAGTATATTTTTTTACGATAGCATGATAGGCAATAAAAAACTGAATTTACTGGATATCACCTTTTTGACCTTCAAATGACCTTGAGCAAGAATAATCATGTTGGAGCGGATAAAATGTGGAAGTTTAAAACTTACGTGTTTCAGCAAAGATTACGCGTTGTTTACGGCGGGTTGACCTTTACATATCATAATAAATGTTCGAAATGTTGACCATCCTCATTTATGCAATATTGCAATCTTGCATTAAATGATCTGTAGTCATTGTCGATTTCCTGAGACTTAATTGAACGTCGCCCGAATTTATACAAGGAACTCTTACTGGTATAAAGTATGCTGCATTTTTACGCCAGTATTCTTGCTGCAATTACATTAAATCCTCATATTAGTCAACGTACACTTGCACAAACATCACATATTAGTCGTTCATCGATTCAACGAATTTTGAAACGGCAAAAGTATCATCCATATCACATGGTTTTATCACAAAGCTTCCGATAGCAGATTACGATCACCGCGTAAGATTTTGTGAGTGGCTGCAGGGTGTTGTGGAAAATGACTTTTTGTGCAAAATACTTTTTTCCGATGAGGCCACTTTTATGAATTCAGGGCATGTAAATAGACATAATCTGCGTTATTGGGACGTGGAAAACCCAAATTGGATGCGATGTGTTCCCTTTCAACATCGATGGTCTTTAAATGTTTGGTGTGGCCTAATAGGAGATTTTGTGATTGGACCTTATTTTTTTCAAGAAACTGTAACATCTGCAAGTTATTGTGATGTATTAAAAAATCATTTGCCTGCGCTTTTGGAAGATGTGCCACTGCACGTTAGAAGAGAAATGTGGTTCCAACAAGACGGCGCTCCTCCACATTTTGCAATCATCACCAGGCAATTTTTGAACGAAAAATTTGGGAACAAATGTATAGGTCGTGGGGGACCTCGTCAATGGCCTCCTCGATCCCCCGATCTAACACCATTAGATTTTTTCTTATGGGGATATGTAAAGGACAAAGTTATGTTTGAACCACCGACGACAAAAGAGGATATGAAACAAAGAATACGTGACGCTTGCGCTTCAGTGACTCCCGAAATGTTAAAAAATGTTAGAACAACTTTGATGTTTCGAGTAAATAAATGTTTACAAGCCCGTGGTGGACATTTTGAACATTTAATTTAATGTACATTTTATTTCTTCACGAATAAGCAAAGGACTCAAGCGCGTATAATTCCATAACGCTATTTCCGAGAGCTTCGAGTACCTACAACTCGAAACTTCAAACTGTTATATCTCATCATAGAAGTATCTGACAAAAAAATGTTTCAGACACAATTGACTTGTTTTTTCCGGTAGAATCTAAATATGTAACATTTTATAGGGGGTTCCATTTAAAATTACAAAGGTACCTCCCCTCCCCCGTTAAAGGGGAAGGGAGGCCACTTCACGTTTATGTAGTCAGAAAGGCCCTTCAGTTCCATGCAATTTGAGACTAAGAAATTTAAAATCGATGGCATAGTTTTCGAGATATTGAGCTGTTCAGAGTTATGTGGGCCACCCTGTATATTTCGTTTAAAGTTATTTTAGTACCCTTCCCTTCTTTATTCCCAAGATGATGAAGAAGAGTAAGTTATATTATATTGTACATAGATACATAAATATTATATATTTATATATTATATATTCTATCTACGTATGTATATTTTACATTTTAATACATATATATATATATATATATATATATATATATATATATATATATATATATATATACGTACACATGTTGTACATTCATTTTTCAAAATCAATCATAATAAATTTTGCGAAATTAGCGGGGCGACCAAGGTACCCGATTTTCGTGCTTGACTGAAGATAAAATTTCCGCGCATGCGCGTGAAAAGCGCCAACATTCCCATCACTGGTTGAAAGTGCTACGGATAGAATCGTTTGAAAAGGCAACAAATAATTATTTCGGAATGAATCTGTTGCAGACTTGAAAATTGAATATTTCCCTTTACAACGTCTGCTTAAAACTTAATCTAGGATTTGTTTGGATGTTTTATAGAATAAAAATGAGTATCGAATTTGGTTGTGTAAGGCCTCCATGTTGTACCTTATATGTATTATTGCAAATATAGAAGTACATCTTTCATTCAAACCTCGATGAATCAATTAGAAAAAATCGTGGATCAAGTTTTAAGCATTTTCTTCGCAATCTTCGAATCTGCAGTAGTTTCAGTAGGAAAAAAATTTGTTTAATGTTTTTATAGATATTTCAAATTGTAACATTTTGGACCTGAAATGTGCCTTCAGTTTTCCTATCGCTGTATCTCGCAAAAATATCTTAGATCAAAATAAACAATGGATGACAGAAGAAGAGGTTTCAAGCTTTAAAACGAGTCCAGATATATTTTTGTGCTATTTTTGTAATGAAATGATCACATTTCAAATATCGAGAATTTCTCGAGAACACGGCGCAAGTTGCAATTTTGTTGTTTTCATTAAAAAGACTTTTCGATGTAAACGCTCTAATTCACGGTGAGAAAAAGGTTAACGCAATTGAGAAGTAAATAATAAAATGTATAAATTCTATCGAAAATTGGAAATCCAGAGAAATATGATTGCGAATACGTACTCAACTTCAAACAGAAAAAAGAGATACAGATTACACGATTCTAATGGTCGGTATAAATTTAAACAAGATGGCAGTGATTCGGATAATGCACTTAACGTTTAAACGAATAACACGAGGAATGCGCGAATATTTCGTCTTGCAAACAGCCTCCACTACCATCTTCGACTCTTCTCAGTTTTACGGTTTACCCAACCGGCACTGTTCTCAGCACCCATTCCATTGCTCAATCTAGTCCAGCATCGGCAGAGCCCATAAATTTGCGTAAATAATCGGCAGTCGTCTATCGAGAGTACAAGCAACCAGGAATGCACTTATGTCCTGTGCAAGAAAATCGAGCCATAACGCGTTTCCACGGTCAGCGGAGAGCAGTGTAACCAGGAGATAGTAGTATCTTCGGCCGATGATATTTTAATCCGATGTTATTAACGATAATTTTATATCGCCATATAGAGGACGCGTTTCCATTAGTACCATGATTGCAGCCGGCGCTCGTTACGAGGACAGAAAACGCGCCTCGCTGCTTATGACATTCTTGTTGTACTCTTTCCTCGCGAGGAGGAAGAAACGTGTTCTTTATTTCCCATTGGGACGCTGCCAGTCTTCGGCGGCCGCGTTCTTACTATACTTCAAATCCTAGACCGCCGTCAAGCGTGATGGGACTACGATGAATGGGACAGGACTCCTCTTCCTCGTATCCGATCAATGAGACAGGAGTCCTCCTTTTCTGAGAACGCTCCCCGGGAACTGGTTAGTCGTTGGGACTCGTTAAGTCCCAGCCCGTTGTCAACCACTCTAGATCGAAGTGCAATATGCGGTTTTATGCATTTCTCTTTCCATACTTTCCATCTGTTTTTTCGGTTTGCTCGTTGTCATGCATTTCTAGAGCATTCGCGCGTCCTGCGGATTTCTTATAACGAAGGGAATGAACGGACACGGATAATTGTCCGAGGAATGTAGGGGAAACGAGTAACGGCGATCACTTATGCTGTAATTGTAGTAAAACCGTAATAGTGGAAGAAATATTAATTGGAAATTACTGTTTGCAAATTTAACTGTCAAGCTATTTATGGGATATAAAAATCATTCGTTTCATAGTGAATTTGATATAAAAATCATTCGTTTCACTATACAGGGTGTCCCAAAAATGTCTCATTTCCTTCAAAGGGGAGGTTCCTGAGGCCATTTGAAGCAACATTTTCCTTTGCAAAAGTGGCCGTTTCGGCTTCGTTAAGGAGTTATTAACGAAAAACAAGGACCAATCAGAGCGCGACCTAGAGGCGTATTGGCAGAGACGGTCGCGCGCGACAGAAGTCGAGCGATGGCGATACACCGCGGTCGAAAGCAAGGAACAAACAAGAGAAGAAAATTTTTCGAGTCCTATGTCGGATAGTTCAAATTTGAATATGTTGTAGTCTTTAGTATTTTTCGAAATCTTAAAAAATGTTGGTTTTACAGACAGTATAGGATAAGCGCAGTAAAATTATCCCCTCCTACTGCGGAGTAACCCCTCGAGGGGCCACGAAGCTAGACCGTACGACTCGGTCGAGAAATGTAATGTAACTGGTTAAGGAATATCGGTGAGTCAATGCTAATGTAATGACAAAACTTTTTTATTTTGAATTATTCCTTTATGCAACTTTTACCAACATATTTGTGACATATTCATTATTCAAATAAGACTAATGATATAAGTCGAGGTATGTTGGTTTGTTCAATTGACGATTCGGTAGAGGCTTCATTATCCGAACCGATGATATCTGAATTTGCATTTATCCGGATACGTGTTTCGCTTGTAAACAGTTCAATCTAAAACGATTCATTCTACAAATTCCTAGAGATTTAATCTATTATTATAGCTAGGTAACTGTTCTATTATCCGAACACTCATGTTCCACCGATTAGTTCTGACTTAACCTTCTGAAGGAAGAGTTACGTCGAAGAAAATTCAATTTAGATATACGAAAAGTAAAGGTTTGAAACTTTTATGGCGGCTTTGAATTATGAAAAGATGGAAAAAGGAGAAGGAAGCGTTTCGTCCTAGGCCCGCTAGAGAATTCGTCGGTAAGGCTATCTAGCGGACCCGTGCCTTAGACGCGGGATGTCGTAAGGACAGTTTAGGACGGTATATACAGGGTGTCCGAAAAATGTCTCACTTTCTTCAAAGGGGAGGTTCCTGAGGCCATTTGAAGCGACATTTTCCTTTGCAAAAATGGCCGTTTCGGCTTCGTTAAGGAGTTATTAACGAAAAACAAGGACCAATCAGAGCGCGACCTAGAGGCGTATTGGCAGAGACGGTCGCGCGCGACAGAAGTCGAGCGATGGCAATACACCGCGGTCGAAAGCAAGGAACAAACAAGAGAAGAACATTTTTCGAGTCCTATGTCGGATAGTGCAAATTTGAATATGTTGTAGTCTTTAGTAGCCTATGAACGAATCTCGAAGGATTTTTCGAAATCTTAAAAAATGTTGATTTTACAGACGTGTAAAGAACTTTCTTTCATTAAATTATAACACTAGAACTAACGTACCGAGGAAAATGAGTTTTGAGGTGCTTGTAGTGAACACATAAGAGTATCTATTGAAAATATTTCGATTCGGAAGAAATGGTCTTTTCACCATTTATTTTGCAAATGTTTTAAACAAATGCAATTTTCCTATAGCCTGGACCGTTTTAAAAATTCGAAAAAAAACGTGGTGACAGCTTCTATTTTTAAAAAGGCAGGCGCTTTAAAATTGACGGTATTAGAATTATTTAAAGCGAACGCTGCAGCGCGATATTACGGAGGCGCGCGGCACGAACAGCACCGCACACTCTTAACACCGTCAGTACATACTGGTAAAAGCGTCTGCCTTTTAAAAAATAGGTCCGTAAAGAGGAGACTTGAGGCTGTCACCACGTTTTTTTCGAATTTTTAAAACAGTCCCGGCTATAGGAAAATTGCATTTGTTTAAAACATTTGCAAAATAAATGGTGAAAAAACCATTTTTTCCAAATCGAAATATTTTCAATAGATACTCTTCTGTGTTCACTACAAGCTCCCAGAAACTCATTTTCCTCGGTACGTTAATTCTAGTGTTATAATTTAATGAAAAAAAGTTCTTTACACGTCTGTAAAACCAACATTTTTTAAGATTTCGAAAAATCCTTCGAGGTTCGTTCATAGGTTACTAAAGACTACAACTTATTGACATTTGAACTATCCGACATAGGACTCGAAAAATTTTCTTCTCTTGTTTGTTCCTTGCTTTCGACCGCGGTGTATCACCATCGCTCGACTTCTGTCGCGCGTGACCGTCTCTGCCAATACGCCTCTAGGTCGCGCTCTGATTGGTCCTTGTTTTTCGTTAATAACTCCTTAACAAAGCCGAAATGGCCATTTTTGCAAAGGAAAATGTCGCTTCAAATGGCCTCAGGAACCGCCCCTTTGAAGGAAATGAGACATTTTTGGGACACCCTGTATAGTGAAACTAAGAAATAAACACTAGATGATTTTTATTACTATTGTACGCAACTGTGGGTAGTAGTGGTTACGTTCTTGGCAATCGCAATCTGAGAACTGCTAGAATTTTCGCAATATGATTGTCGATTAAGGCGCGCCCACAATATTCTGAATGAGCGCAGAGGTAGTGATGGGCACTATCGACTAATTTAAACTATCGACTACTTATTATTTAGTAACAGCATACTATCGACTATTTAGTTGATAGTTTTCAGTCGACTGAAATCTCGCTTTAGAGGTTATGTCCAGTTATGTCATCAAATCTACTGCAACACCATCGATGTATTTACCTTTTGTAAAATTAATTCATAATTAGAATTTCAGTTTTTTTTTAACTATCACTACTATTTCGATTTATCATAAGCTATTTAATATTTATAGTTAAACAATTACCTGCTCTAAATTTTTGGTGAAGAAAATATGAAAAATTGAAAATATTATGTAAAATCAAGTAAGTGTTGCTTCAGTATAGAGCTATTTAAAATTATGGCATTGTTTAATTTCTTCTATATCAAAATGTAATCGATAGAGTTTAATGTTGCCATTTCTCCTCATTCTCCTAGAGTAGATAGAAATATTGCTATATTAGGAATTTAAGAATAAAAGAATTTCATCTAGAAAAAAGTTTAACTGTACTAAGTTATTCCAGATTGCAATTTAAAAATATTATTTTATCCAAAGTTTTTGCAGATAATCTATTTCTTCTTTCAGACAGAACTTGTCCGTCCACTTGTGTGTCCATGGAGCCATGAATATAATGTATAAAGTATTATAATAAAATATAATTAATGAAATAATGTTAGAAAATTACAACGAACAGTTTAGAAAGAATAGTATAACAAAAACGAGTCCTCGACAGTGTGATGCCACGACCGTTATAAATTACTTCAAGCTCGTTCGCTGGCGAGCATCAACAGTGTTCCTTAAAATTAGTGATACAAATACAACATTAGAAATATTTACACCTTATTCATTTGCATTATTATCCTTCCTTCTCACAATAATATTACTAATTACTTTTAAATTTTATATATAACAAAGTATATAAAACTTCGTAAAAGAATTAAAGAATGATTCTTCTGTTTTTGGTAGAAATACTATCCGCCCCTGTTTGAAAATTTCATTATAATCGATTGACGTTGCTATATTATAGCGTTCGACCAATAATTGTATAATTATAGTATATTTGCATTAGTTTGCATTGTGCATAATCGAATATACACATGCTTAATGAATTAATTACTCGATACTCGCCATCGAACGAATCTATTTAATAGTGAAACTCATTCAAAAGTCCCGCCGCTTAAATTCAGTTGATCGGTAGCTCCAGCATTGTATGGATCAAGCGATAGCTTCAGACAACTGAATTTTGACGATAGTTCGATGGTTCAAAAAAGTAGTCGACTGAAATTAGTAGTTAGTTACGATCGACTTAGTCGATAGTTTTTAGTCGATGGTGCCCATTACTACGCAGAGGCCACAGAATGTGCTTCGAAATTGCATATAATTGTTATAGCCAAATTGATGTTGGAGTTACGATAAGGATGTGGACAACGTTTTAATGTATATAATATTTAATTAACGTAACAGAATACATCGTCAGCAACACAATCAATGAACATTGTAATGGGTGCCCGAAAGCGTATGTGAGCGAGAACCTCGATCTTCATCTTATTTCCAATATTATCAAATTCAGATAGATATACTGTGCGTTGCCCAAGGTGGTTCGGAGCCCACCTTTATAAACTGTAGGTCCTTCACGCACACGTCCATACACACACACACCCATCGTACATTCACCGATTACAGTACCAAATCTCATTGTTCCACCCCCGTCGCTAATGACCCTGGCAGTTGAAGCGACGTTAAATAACAAAATAAATAAATAAATAAATAGTGCATTTGTTTTCCTCTTCATCAATATCGCCATCTCCGTCATTCACAGAACTTTTGGTTTCTTTTTCTCCGGCTTAATTTTTTTCTTTTTTTATTCGCTTCTGTTGCCACTTTTCTAAGCAGACATCATTGACCACGTACGCACGAGTTGGTAGAATTTAATTATCACATATCCAAATTATACATCGGTTTTAATATTTAAATGAAAATTATTTCAATACTATATTTTATATAGAAAAATAATTTGGATAAGATGTGGATGGTTTTAAGGGGACCACAATTGGGTGTAATGTATATCTAAGAGATTCGCACGCGCGCGAACAATTAGATAAACTTGCAATACTGAGTGGTGTTTTTTGAATGTTTGTTGTTACCATTTATAAGACTGTACAATTTTATCCTGCAATAAACATGTTATAAAAAAGGAAAAGATAGTTTCTTCATAGACGGACGCTTAGAGGTCACGTGAAGGTGATGTGCGATTTTTTAACGGAATCGTATATTTTTTAATGTCCTAATCGATGTAGCTTGACGAAAAAGTATTCAGCTATTTATGTCAACTAAAATTATTATTTTTAGAGGAATTTTGATCAGAATACTGAAAAATGTTCATAGTGAGCGTGAAATGAGGAATTATAAAAGTTAGTTGGTTGGTATAGTTAGTTTTATACATACTTGTATACATATAATGTTAATAATGTATGCGGAGTAATATACAACACTATTATATCTATTTTTATCATTACGTCAATACTGGTCGATGTACTCCATGATATAAATTTATGTCCTCCATTAATTGAGCATAAAATGTTCTCTGTTTTATATGATTTTATGTCGTTGTTCAGTAAGCTTTTTAATTTTAGTTTAATGATCAATAATAACAAGTTATTTCATCTTATTGTTAGTGTGGTTGAAGATCAACATTACGTTTCTGCCAATCTAATATATTTATACGATGTTAATTTAATTGAATTATTAACATATCATGAAATGTAGCTCTGTTATTAATTTTACTATTACTGTTATTTTTTAATTCATAATGGACAGATGTATGATTTTCTCAGTAACTACTATAGATCTAAATATTAGTTACAGTTACAGGACTCTAATAAGAGCGTAAATATACACAGTGGATAAAATAAAATAAATTTTATTCAGTTTACTCAATCGAGACAAAACCACCCCCACCATAGCGCCCATTGCCTCCCACTGCATCCGCCGTTACCATAGTGGAAGGAAGTAAATACCTCGCCCGTTGCGAACAGTGCGCAGGCCACGCGCATGAAAGGGAGCTTGGTGGGAGAAGCAGGCGTTTGTGGGGGCCCTACCGTGCCCATCCCTGAGCTACAGATCCAAACTTGCGTTGGAAACTACTGCTAGTTCCTTAAAATGTCTGAATGTCATTCTGTAATATTGTCGAATAAATTCTTCGATTTATGATACAAATTTACCAAATGCATATCTTTATAAAAAGCAGATAAACCAATGGGACCAAAGCACAAATATTTTCCGTGATTCGGAGGTTCTAAAAATTAATTTTTTATTTTGCATTTCTTGCACAATGCATATGATTTGCGTAGTTATATTTAGAAACATATGCAATAAATTCATGTATATGTTATTTGTCCTATTTGCACATATTTCATGACCACGTTGAATAGCTATTTTAAAATAATTTAATGCATCATCTCTCTGTACATTCATGCCACATACCAAACACCAGAACACACTTCCGAGAGTGGGTACATGTAGTTTATAATAATTATAGACCACAGTAAAGTATATTTTCACAATTTTAAATCATTCATGGAGCCATTTAATTTGAAATTCAGTTCATAATTCAGATTCGAGTGATACAGTTAGACTAGACTGCGCTATTGAATATTGTGTGAATTTATTCGTATGATTATCTTAGTAACTACTATAGATCTAAATATTAGTTACAGTTACAGGACTCTAACAAGAGCGTAAATATACACAGTGGATAAAATAAAATAAATTTTATTCAGTTTACTCAATCGAGACAAAACCACCCCCACCACAGCGCCAATTGCCTCCCACTGCATCCGCCGTTACCATAGAGGAAGGAAGTAAATACCGCGCCCGTTGCGAACAGTGCGCAGGCCACGCACATGAAAGGGAGGTTGGTGGGAGAAGCAGGCGTTTGTGGGGGCCCTACCGTGCCCATCCCTGAGCTACAGATCCAAACTTGCGTTGGAAACTACTGCTAGTTTCTTAAAATGTCTGAATGTCATTCTGTAACATTGTCGAATAAATTCTTCGATTTATGATACAAATTTACCAAATGCATATCTTTATAAAAAGCAGATAAATCAATGGGACCAAAGCACAAATATTTTCCGTGATTCGGAGGTTCTAAAAATTAATTTTTTATTTTGCATTTCTTGCACAATGCATATGATTTGCGTAGTTATATTTAGAAACATATGCAATAAATTCATGTATATGTTATTTGTCCTATTTGCACATATTTCATGACCACGTTGAATAGCTATTTTAAAATAATTTAATGCATCATCTCTCTGTACATTCATGCCACATACCAAACACCAGAACACACTTCCGAGAGTGGGTACATGTAGTTTATAATAATTATAGACCACAGTAAAGTATATTTTCACAATTTTAAATCATTCATGGAGCCATTTAATTTGAAATTCAGTTTATAATTCAGATTCGAGTGATACAGTTAGACTAGACTGCGCTATTGAATATTGTGTGAATTTATTCGTATGATTATCTTAGCAACTACTATAGATCTAAATATTAGTTACAGTGGCAGGACTCTAACAAGAGCGTAAATATACACAGTGGATAAAATAAAATAAATTTTATTCAGTTTACTCAAGAACCGAAGTCTATTTAATTTTACTTCCACTCGACGGTAGTTCACTTCTTTTGTTTGTCCGTGTACGAACAAAACATTTGATCGATTGGGCGTGTCGTGAATTTAATTGTGTTTTTAATGGTTGCGTGTTCACCATTGCTAGAATCTAGGTCGATATGATATTTTCCATAAATCAATGGATAAAGAAGTTGTTTGTACTTGCAATTCCAGATCAATGGAAACAGAGATCACTAATAAATAATTCAAAAACGATTCAAATGATGCAATTTCAATGCATTCAAATTGCAATCGTCATTAAAAGGCATTGTACAGTTTGAAGCACATGTGTATGTAGTAAGTATACGTATATCGCATACAACAACAATTTCACCGACAATTTTATTAAAGAATTATCATCCACAGAAAGGTGACAATTACGAAACGTTAAAAAACTATACGTCTTACGAAAGGTAATTGTGTATAATAAGTTAGTATAGCTATTGTCGAAAAAATACGATACATCATTGTCTAATGCTTTAATTTGCCACTTTCTACGGTTGTTATTTAATATTGTTAAACAATATTTAATATTGAAGAATTATCATCCACAGAAAGGTGACAATTACGAAACGTAAAAAAACTATACGTCTTACGAAAGGTAATTGTGTATAATAAGTTTGTATAGCTATTGTCGAAAAAATACGATACATCATTGTCTAATGCTTTAATTTGCCATTTTCTATGGTTGTTATTTAATATTGTTAAACAATATTTAATATTTATTAACAAGTATTTACCAAAGGGAACTATCAATGGACTACAGATTCTATGGCCTTTATGGCATTTATAAGTTTAAAAAATACAAGATAACGTATCTATATATTAACATCAAGCAAGGGTCACATTCTTTTATTTTTACCACAAATAATCTTTCATTGCTATAATTTTTCAAATTTGTATAAATGTCAGAAGTTTAGTTATCATTAACAGTAACCAACCGTACCGAGCACAAAATGTGACTGGTGTACTTTGGTCTATAAAAATTCCAAGACTGAATGTGCTTGAATGAAGAAATTTATTTAATAATTCCTCATGAATTTATTTAATAATTGAAATGAAATATGTGAAGTGAACTGCTTGAGATTTATGAGACCTCCATTTCTAAAATATAAGAAATAATTTAGTAAAGAAGAACAGTCTATTTTAACAGCTAAAATAGCTAAAGCTAGATTGCATATTGAATGATCTAACCAGCGTATAAAGACTTTCAAAATTCTTGGTTCAGTGATGTCTGTGGCATTGGTGCTTCCAATAGATGATATTTGTAGAGTAATTAATATGTCCTTACCAATTCTAAGCGATTAGAAATTTATGAAATTATAATTGTACATTTATAATTTGTTGAAAATTATTTAATTATTTGCATATCAAATGAAATTCAAATATTTTGCATTTCATCTTTCATTTGACGAGATAATTCGTACTGTCCAAAATTCTATTTACTTTGTGTACTAAAGAACAATTGTAAAAGCGAAGGCAGCAGAACTTTAATCATCAAACTTCAATAATTAGAATATCTAAGTTTAAGAATTAATATGCAATAATAATATCTTCTTGAGGTAAAATTATTTGTTATTTTATTTGAACAATGCGAGTCGAATAAAACATTATTTAAAAATAATTTATTTGATAAATAAATCTTCCAATGTGTCCAACCTTGGTACCCACTACGATACCCAAGGTGTTCATAACGTAAAGTTGTCTTACTAGTAAATTCATGCAGAATTATTCTTTAACCATTTCAAATTCCATTTCAACAAATAACGGTATCCAGAAAATCCAATGTTGCTGGGGAACGCATTGATTAAAATCGAGCGCCGCAAGTTTCATCGCAGAATTCCGTTGCACCGAGACTCGACTCTATGTATAGACATGGTACTCCATGATGCATGAATTCGCGATTTCCCGGCGACGACGCTAAGCAGTCGCGTCGGGTCGGCAAGACAAGACAAGAGGTCGGCGACGTCCGGCAGTCGTCAAAAACATTGGCGCCAAACGCGCCTAATCTCGGTTACGTGACCGAGGGAATGAATGAGATTCCTGGGGGCATCGGTGCCCCCGAGGGTACCACTTAGAGCACCAGGAACGAGTATGCTATCAGTGTCCTGTTCGCCGTTGCAAAAAGCCGAGGACTAACGCGCTGCGGCGCTCCCGGTTCTTCCTCGCGATCGACAATGGCGGTCACGTGTGTCGCGGCGCTTCGTTTTGCTGCCGGTGCGCGCGGTGTGTACACGTGGCCGCCAACTTCGTCTCTTGCTGTTCTTGCGTGTACGTGGCACGTATATGTGTGTGTGCACGTATATGCGTACACGCGTGTGTGTCGCGTAGTTGTGTCGTTCGTACCCGACGAGATCCCATGGAGACGGCGCGAGGGGGTTGAAGGAAGGGGTTAGAGAGCCACGCATGAATGGGACCTCCATTCATGTGGTCGACTTTCCTCGTGCTCGTGCTCGCACACTGGCTCGCCTGCCTCCGCCTTCTGGTTTTGTTTCTGTTTCTATCAAGGAGCCGACCGACGCGACGATGTTACGCGCGACCGTGTTCCGAGGAACAATGCGCTCGTTTCAGACGCGTCGCGACTCGCAACGGTTGCATCAGATGCACCTGGATTTATCGGAGTTGTCGCGTCGACTCAACGCGACACGCGAGATTTCATGAATTCTGCCCAAGCGATGGGCAAACTTCAATCGCTCGCGATTAGCTATCGATGACGACAGTTGGAGGAATCGTGTCCTTATGAAAATGAAAGCATCGAGGTGGGCGAGACTTTGCCCGATCGAGAGGAGGTTTCGTTACGATGGAACAGTAGAGGAGATCGAGGTGCTAGTTGACTAATTTTTAGGTTGAGTTGTTGAATACCAAAAGTTGTCAAATTTACCTAATTGTAAGTATACAGGCGTAATTTTGCAAACATCGCTTTACTTCGGCATAGCTTGGATATTTCTTTCATTCATTTCAATTAATATCTAACTTAAATCATTTATGTCTTTAACACATTATTATAATAAATGCACAACGAGGTTTTAATATAAATGCTTAATATATTTTTATATGCTATAATACAAATGTATTGAACGAACAACGGAACACACGTGTTTTATCTAAAACTTTCGATCTACTTTTTGACGCCACACCATCTTCCATCCGCAACGCCAGAGGTCGACACACACTCTCTCTCTCTCTCTCTCTCTCTCTCTCTCTCTCTCAGGCATAATACATGCATAACTCTAACACACATAATTCTTATAATGCCGATTTTGATCTACGAATCATCATACAGGTCACAATGAATGCACGCTGTTGGATTATGGGTATAAAATAACGTACACCCTCTTTAAATATAAAATAGAATTTATTCTAAATAATACTTTCGAAGACAGGTTCTGAGGTACGTCTTTACTCTACAACGAAATATTCTAGAGTGAGGACCGCTCTGGAAAAAGTAAACGATCGACCGAGAGTCGAGGGTCCCATAACGCGGGCAGCACAGATACAATGTATCAATTATTTGTATAGGCGCTCGAAAGTCAAGCGATCGAATGCGCCCACTAAATAAAGAAGATTATTTTTGCTTTGTGAATAAATTCCAACACACGCATAAAACGCTTTATTCGGATTGATGCATATTTCGTGATTGAAAAGACTTCAGCGACGCTACTAACGCTTTTACCTTCATGTATAACAATTCTGACAGACCCTAAAAATAATGTCAGCTGATGTTTTGCCCTTTTCAGTTTCTTGCAATATCGATGTCTGCAACAAATATATCCATCTGACAAAAAAAGCAAAGCAAAATCTATATGAAATAAAAATAATATTCCACATTAGGTCTGGCCCTAGGTCTAGATTTTATTTGATTAACAGTCAAATAACCGGGCCAATAAATAATGAAATAACCTCATGCGACATTTTCAACATTTTGGCAGTTGTATGTCCATAACGTTCACGTGTCGGATAAAGTGAGTACCACAAATTGTAGTCAATGTATCATCCTTCTGAGAAACATTTATAAAAAAAATATCAAGCACAAATTAATGTATAAAAATTCATGGATAGTCTGTGGCACTTTAGAATTTGTCAACGTAGACATTAGGTGAATTAATTGTGATTTCTATCGATCGAAATTTGAATTATTTGTTAGAGAATAGGTTATTGGTGCAAGGTTCAATCTTTTCGAAAAGATCGAACCTTGCGCCAATAACATATTCTCTAACAAATAATTATCTGAATTGTTTTGCTAGGTGTGCGCAGAAGTTTTAGTCCTTTTTCAATTATGGCGGCTGAAAAGTGTGTGAAAGGAGGAAGAAGGAGAAGGAAGCGTTTCGTCCTAAGCCCGCTAGAGGACTCATCGGTAAGGCTATCTAGCCGGACCCGTGCCTTAGACGCGGGATGTCGTAAGGACAGTTTAGGACGGTATATGTACAAACAGAGGAAGATTCAGGTAGTAGCGGGAAAGGTGTTGTCGTAATGTCCCTCTATTGACGAGCATAGGAAGTAGCCGCCACATTACCCCCTTGCCAGTGGTCAACGATATCTGGACAAATTTCCCTCTAATTACGCTGATCTCCGCCGGAATCCAAGGAGGTCGCTGGAATGTGTGCTGCCAGTGTGCCCGCCAGTGATGCTGCCGAATCGACGAAGTTGAGTAGCTCCCTAAGCCGCTTGTAGGACTCGTATAGTCGCACAAACAATGGATGAACATCGCACAAATGTAGATACGAAAACGTCGCACAAATTTAGGTGCGGAAACGTGAAACCATATAATGCTGCGAAGATGACGTCAGAAACGCATAGTAGGGAGAAGTTCTCGCTGTTGGTCGGGCAGTAATTCAGGCAAGGCAGTGACAGAGTAGTCACCTTCCAGTCCTCTCGACGTTGTCCGTGGTTTGTTGATGTTTTCGTCTTCTCCTGCTCAGAAGGTAGCGTTGTTGTTTGTCGGAGTCACCAATTATGGCGGCTATTGAACTTTTTCTTTTTAGGTTGTAAGAGTGATTTTAAGGGACGCGCACTTTTCTTCGAGAAGCGGAGGACCGAGGAAAGCCTCGGTCACTCGACCTATGTATCGCCCAAGGGCAACATCGAAGTAGCGAAAATACATCGTGATATTAAACAACGAAACGGCGTGATATTTTATCCCAGCGAATAGTCACGTTTAAAGTTAGTTCCCCGCACTATCTAGCGGACCCGTGCCTTAGACGCGGGATGTCGTAAGGACAGTTTAGGACGGTATATGTACAAACAAAGGAAGATTCAGGTAGTAGCGGGAAAGGTGTTGTCGTAATGTCCCTCTGTTGACGAGCGTAGGAAGTAATCGCCACAAATATTTAAAATTAAAGTAGAAATGTTTCCATCTACAACATTTGAAGTTAAAGTAGAAATCTCATTTTAAGTTAAAATAGCGCCTTCATCGTGTAAAATATTTAGATTATAATCCTGTAAAATCACTTATTTTTGGTGCAAATCTCGCGTATGGATTGCATTTATTATAATTTCTAAATTTTTTCCATACATTTTGTCGATAATTTTATGGTACGATAAGTGTTCAAATATTTGAATCTGCCCAAAATAATGAATTAACAACATATAACGATATCACACTATACACACAATGTTTTTTCAAAACATTTACGAGCACTCTTGAGGCTATCATACAAAAAATCTACAAATACCTGAAATCCCATTACTAAGTGTACGAAGTAAATCAGAACTTATTATTAACACTAGAACTACCGACGATTGACGTATACCTACTTCTACCGGAGGGGTCAAAATGACTTGTTTCTTAAATTACTAAGACATTTAAGAAAAGACAGCAATTTTTACATTTTTATATATTTTTTAATTTTAAGAACAAAAGAGATTTCAGACATTTCAACGTCCTGATCACTTTCACTTTCAGAATTAGAAAAAACTTGGACATTTTTACTTTTTCTACGCAAAGTCGAAGTATTACATCTTCACTGTCAGTATCGGATGATTCGTTTGGACTTTCATTGTTTGATGGAAGGTATTCATTTTTACTTTCAACTAGATCACTGTCATCATACTCTGTATCGGAACAATTTTGTTCGAAATTATTTATTTCTTTCAATAATTTACTGCTTCGTGAAATTTTTCCCATTGTTTCGAAGTAATTTTATGGGTTCAAATATTTCTGCAGTTTGCGTAATGATTTGCACAAACATATACTTCTAAAACTTTACAGATATTTTCCGATATAGTTAGGACGAGGCTGCAGCGAATATAGTTGTACCGAGAGTTGTGTTTCAATGTTTCTGATAGACGACTGAGTTGTACATGGCAGTGTTTCTGATGATCGACTGAAAGTAGTCTGAGTGAACTTGGCTGAAGTAAATACTGCAAGTAATGACCAAGCGCAAACAGTGCAGGCTGTGGGAACAACATTTTTTTGGTTGTTGACAGATCTTTGAGTTTGAAAATATTTTCTTTTACGACTAGATGATAAATTGCTACGCTAATGAGTGCCAGGTTTATTGGACGCGTAATGCAATAAAATTACCAACTTTCGATTTTCTAGAGGTATTATGACACAAAATAACGGTTTCTCTGTGTATCTTTCAGACTACGTGCCACAAAAATTTCCACGATACAACAGAACAGCACCGAAAACCTATGTTCCGTGGGGGGTTAAAATGACTCATCTCGGTATATGTAGGTATACTGCATGCAATTTTACAACAAAACGATAACAAAAAAGAAAACTGTTTTACAGAATTAATTATTTGTATCTTAGAAAAAGTCGTACAAAATTTTCAGAAACAAAATGTACCTGAAATGAGTTATAATTATAAGAAATGTCAAACAAGTCATTTTGACCCCCTTGGTAGTTCTAGTGTTAAACATAAAAATATCATAGAATTTATTCAACCATTCCCCATGAATGTAACTTTATAATTTCCATAATACTACAGTAGTAGAAAATTTGAAACTGGTTATGCGACAGGCGGTGGTTAGTGTTAAATTATTCCTTGAAGTTAAAACGACATAAATGTACCTATTGCTAATTTATCTTTAATTAATACGAGCATTTTTCTATATTCTCGAAACTTGCACATGCGATCTATTCGTAAAGACCCAATGCTCTGCTAATTAATATTCAAGCAAGGTAATAACAGTATATTCGAACGTAGGCAATGTTCAATCATTCCACACATTCGCGTCAAGTGTAAAATGTGTTTTCATCGTCGAGATCTCCTTAATGGTAGGTTTCATACGTTGGAGGTGGACGTGTTTCTAGATGATTGGTAAGACTATGTTCCAGTAGGCGTGACAATCGAGCCTTGCTGCTTCTACGAGACGAAAGATTTCTAATGTTCCCTTTTGCGTGTGTCGTCCAGGCATTCTTGCAGATCTATGCAATAGGTAACTGTGGGAAATCATGGCCGTTGGTTGTTTAACTACCTAGCGATCTCAGTATGCGATACCGAGATTAACTGACACTTTTCTTACAATAGTTTTTCGTGATTCGCAGCCGAGGAACTACTCTAGTCGATTCATTTATCACAGCAATAGAAATTTCAAATTGTTCATGCGCAGCAGGTCTGTTTGTACGAAAGTGGATCTATCTTATCGCACAATTAGAATTTGCCTTGGACCTATATTTTTCTGATTGCATTGAGAAATGTTAAAAATCATTGCGACAATTAAACGTATGGCGCGTTGGTGGTGTTTCATCGTTTCGAGCATTGTTTAAACATATTAGAAGATTTACAATGCTATTCAAACATATACTGTCGTATTCGGGCGACTTTAAACAATCATTCTACGTAATACATATTTGTGTAACTTTTACAGTTGCGGCACAACAAATACCCGAAGTTTTCTCGTGCAAAGTAGAATTTTTTAAAAATTGAAAACGATAGAAAGGCATGATTTTAAAAATTGTGCAAGAAGATAGTAAGACGACAAATTTTGAATTTAATCCTCAGATCATCGTGCATCATTTTACTTGTCAGCTTACTTGTAAGTGTTAAATATTTTCGAAATTTTCCTGTATAATTCTTGTAGAGGTTCCTAACCAACGATCTATCAGGCCAATGCAGGATCGCTTTTGATCCATACAAGGCTGCTCAGTGTCCACATTCTTTAAATCCATCTTTTTGATACGAAATATCGCCTAACGATGTTTGTGTGAAAGCAAAAAAAAGAATATATTAAGAAAGTGTAAGAAATCGATGAGATGATCAAGATGTAAATCACAGGTGACGCAAAATCACCTGTATGAAGCTAATTAGATCATATTAATTTGATAGCTGCTTCAAATTAATGGAAAGATAAATGCAATCTGAAATAATGGAATGAAAAAAAGATGTTTTAGTCGGATAATGATTATTTGGTCGATGATTCCGGTATACTGTATAAAAGACGCATAGTTGGCGGCAGACCAATGTAGCTTTCTTTTCTCTAGAGTCTAGAGTCTAGAGTCTAGACTCTAGGGTGAAGTGGAACTGCACGTTCAAAGAGTCAATCACCATAAATTATCACTTTCTACTCTACTCCGCGCAACATCTAACGCGAATCACGATCCTTGAAGCAACGTGCACGCACCGAGAGTCGCAATGTATGCAGATTATACAGATATTTCATCCTCGAGGTGCAATTAAGTGTGGATCGAGGGCGTTACAAATAAAACGAACACCGTGAGAAATAAAACCATTCTTCGGGCAATTATAATTTAGAGTATCTAGATCATGGACTCCTCGGCTGTTATGATTTTCTATCTCCATTCTTTCGACGAAGGAATATGAGTTTTGTTCGTACAACGCTTTATCGTTGATCGCAGTGCATTTTTATATTTTTATAAGCATTAATGAGACAAGAAAATCTTCGGAGAATACTTTTTTGTTTACGCAGTGAAATTTTGCTTTTCTTTTTTGTTCAGATTCGTTTTTGTCTACGTACCTAAGTAAATTTATGTAAATTTACGGAAATTCTTACAGTCTAGTCGTAAATAACAAGACATTTTCACATCCATACAGGCTGACTCACCGAAACAGGAAATAATTTGTTGAATGGAATTTCCCTATCTGCGCGAATGTTAATAGAATTGCAGTGATTCTGTCGAATAGATTGAAAATCGTTGATAACATTTTTTCGGAAACAAATAGTAATGCGTAATAATCATCGACGCATAAATATAGCCTGTATCGTCTATTGACTATTTATGAAATGTATATTAAAATTATTAGATTCAAGTTGTAATAGAAGTGCATCTGTCGTTATACAAAAATTCAGAACTAACAGTGAATATGCTGTTTAAGTAACGATATTAAACATTTGTTTAACGAAGATAACGTTTGTTACGTCATCATTTTGAATTTTGGATTGTCGATCATTGTTTCTTTGGAAGACTTTTTATGTCATTTGAGAATCTTATTCAATATTGATTGTAAGCATTCAAATATTATTATTATTATTATTATTTATTATCGCAGACTCCCCACTACGCTCTTATACAATTTTATATACCACAACACAGCATAACATAATACGTAATTTTATATAACATAATATGATATAATACAACATATGTATATTACATATAATTTTGTGCTTTTTAACAAACTATACTAACTACATACTATTCACTAATTTTAACGCATTCAAATATTATTCAATAAATATTCAACTCTCGAGTATACTGCATAACTTATTAGGAGGTTGAATAAGTTCTCGCTGTTTTCTGAAAGGTGGTAATACCAGAACTGCGTGAATTTAATTTCAGATAGTAACGTATCTATAATGAAGTACTACATATATGCAAGGTTAAAATTCAGTGTATGTCATTCCACTGAAGTATAAACAATTTTTCTTTCATTGTGCTAAATGTCGAATTTCATGCCAAAGAAAGAGTAATTGCGGGGAATTTTACTACGCTATTTTATTAAAAAAAAATCTGCAGCTGAAGCACACAGAATTCTTGTTGACACCTACGGCGGCCATGTTCTGTCGGAAACAATATGCAGAGATTGGTGTAGACGCTTCAAAAATAATGATTTTGATCTCGAAGATAAAGAACGCCCTGGCGCACAACAAAAACTTGAAGACGAAGAATTTGAGGCATTACTTGACGAAGACTCGTGTCAGATACTAGCTGAACTTGCAGAATCATTAGGAGTTGATCACGCAACAGATTCGAAACGTTTGAAAGCATTAGGAATGATTCACAGGAAGGACGTTGGGTGCTGTACGAGTCGAAGCGATTTTTCAGCATGACAACGCGCGGCCACATGTTGCAAAACCGGTGAAAACGGTTTTGAAAACACTTAAATGGGAAGTACAACCCCATCCGCTGTATTCACCAAACATTTCCCGATCAGATTACCATTTGTTCCGATCGATGACACATGGCCTGGCTGAGCAGCGCTTCCAATTTTATGAAGATATCAAGAAATGGGTCCACTCTTGGATTGCCTCAAAAGACGTGTCGTTTTTCCGACATGGAATTACTATGCTGCCAGAAAGATGGGGAAAAGTAATGGCTAGCGAGAGACAATACTTTCAAGAACATATTTTTTACCAATTTTTTGAAATAAAGCATTCATTCCATAAAATAAAACAGCGAGAACTTATTCAACCTCCTAATAACTTACAAAGAGTTAGTGTTATTATGACTAGACTACAAATTTTGATGCATTAATGACATCTGCTAATTTGTAATATTTGTACTAACACATTGTTATGAAATAATTGATTACAACTAGAGTGTGTATGAAAGTTCACAGTCATATTATCGCTTTCCACAAAGGGTGATTGAAAATTGAGGTTCCAGTCATTTATTATACGTAAACAAAATATGACGAATAAATTAATTTCTAGCACGAAGATAACAAGATAACTATTAGACAGTAGATGTTTCTACACAAATTTTAAAGAAAGTGAAATTTATCAAAATTTCACTCTCTCTGACAATAATTGAACTAAATAAAACACAATAAGAAGCTGTGGAATATTGAACTAAAATTTGAACTTCGTTGATATCAACAAAGCCACCTTAACCCCTTGCCCTACGACCGAATATGGCTGCTTTACCGAGACGATCGTGCTGGCTCGCTCGTAGCTGTTACAAGAGATGTTACAGGGGTGTATCAGGTATTTGAATCCTTTTCTACCGTTATTTTGATAACTAAAAGTTCTTTTTTTCAATCAGGCTTATGGAATCGGAGTTGGAAGCAAATGTGCCGACCGACTCCGCGTTGGTAAATTTTACAAAAATTATTTATACGTATATTAAAAATAGTACATTTGTATCAAAGTACGAGTAAATATTGGAGTTCACTGTTTTTCCCCTCGTCTTAGAGAGGTAAAACCGTGAAATTTTGAAACGTGTTAAATCGAAATTCGCGTTGCAGTCTGGTTTGTAGGAGTAGAAGTGATTTTCATATCCTTAATTAATAAAGAAATCGCTACATCAATTTTGGAGAAAACCTTTTCATTCTCTGTATGTCGGTGTCATCACCGCGATTACGACTTTTGTCTTTTGTGGGGAGCAAACTGTATTTGTCGAACGCAAACAAATGCGGAGTCGGAGTCGGGATTATGATTGTCGAATCTGTCGCCCTGGTTAATTGTCAATTGAAAAATGGAGAATATCTTGTTCAAAGTGTTTTCCATAACCTTTTTTCACTTTTTACGTTGTAAGTGCATTCTGTGATGCAAGAAATTCGAAAGATGCCAAACACAAGACTTTGTAAAATTGTGAAAATTTGTTGACGGTAGGTTATTTGAGAGATAGGTTACACTATTCTGATATTAGGCGACATAATATACGTAAGACTATAATATAACGACAATAATACGCATTTATTCGTTTCTACTTTATGTTAAGAAGGTGGTCGATCACTCCGCGATTCTGGTATAGTCCGACCATGTTAACACTTTGCCGTCCGCACGTCTCGTAAAAATTTCTTCGCTCGTCTTCGGCCGTTCTTGAGGTTATCGGGTGATTATAAATTTTCAAGTTTTACTAATGTCATCGTTAGCTCTCGTGAGAGCAGCAGACGCTTTCAATAAAAAATCATGAAATCGGAGACTCTTGCGTTCTGTATTGAAACGTTGATATGTCCTGAATGCATTAAATAATGCGCAATTAACACTATGCCGTCCAGTACACCACTGTGGTGTCGCCGGACGGCAAAGTGTTAATTGCGCATTATTTAATATTTACTATTTACTATTTACTATTAATATTTAATATTTACATATGTATATCTTCCAAATTTCATGAAAATAGAGGGCAGGATTGAAAACTCATGAGAGGTAACGATGACATTAGTAAAACTTGAAAATTTATAATCACCCGATAACCTCAAGAACGGCCGGCGCCAAGCGAAGAAATTTTTACGAGACGTGTGGACGGCAAAGTGTTAATAAAGAAATCGCTGCATCAAGTTAGGAGAAACCCTTTTCATTCTCTGTATGTCGGTGTCATCACAGCGATTACGACTTTTGTCTTTTGTGGGGCGCAAACTGTATTCGTCGAACGCAAACAAATGCGGAGTCGGAGTCGGGATTATGGTTGCCGAATCTGCCGCCCTGGTTTCAATTGAAAAATGGAGAATATCTTGTTAAAAGTGTTTTCCATAACCTTTTTTCACTTTTTACGTTGTAAGTGCATTGTGTGATGCAAGAAATTCGAAAGGTGCCAAACACAAGACTTTGTATGGTTGTGAAAATTTGTTGACGGTAGGTTATTTGAGAGATAGGTTACATTATTCTGATATTAGGCGACATAATATACATAAGGGTACGTGTCCATCTGAGAGTTTTTGTCGATAGTTGCTCCCGAGAGTACTCTCAATTTATGTGTCCATTTGATACTACTTCAGAAATTTGTTGCTCTCGGAGATTGACGCGACAGTCGACTCTTGGAAAGTCCTCTCAGGTATGTGGCCATCTGAATTTCGTGCGTGTAGCTCACAGATGAATCTTGATAGTTATTAGAATACTCATGAACAGAATGGATGTGCCAAAGTTTGCTGCAATTGTTGCAATGTATTTAATAAGGAAAAAGAAATATTCCAAAAAGAGAAAGTGCTGGATTAACCCCTTGCCTTGCGATTTATTTTACGGTTTTCGTGATTAGAATTTCATTGTAGTTCATAATTTCTTAGGAAAAGGAGAAAATGTATATCTATTGCATGTCTATATGTTCTTCAATGGCTGTACATTAACAACAACAAAATAGAATTATATTTCGGTTTAAAGGAAATTAATAACATACATCTTTATTAAACTCTGTTCAGAATCTTCATCGCGTCTCTGAGACGATATTGTAAGCGAAGGGGTTAATAAATAAAAACCCTTAAAATTTCGCAAACCGGTAACAGCGGTTAATCAAATTTACCTGTCAAACGTTCCGTTATCCAGAATTTGCTAACAAAGCAACAGCCGTGAATAATATTTGACCACAATGACAGCACGCCAGCAGTGTGACAATCCGCTATTTTGACGTATAACATCATTCGGTTCTCCGAGAATAGGAGAACCATCTCGGACGTGTTAATTAAAATTCAGTCAGGCTCTTCAAGGATCAATTGTGCCGTGACCTTTGTCACGGATCACTGTCGACTGCCAGTAGTAGCTTCCTCGTGAAAATGGCGGCATGACAAACGGAGTTCCTCAGCATTGATAATCGAGAACCAGTGCCTCGTAAATCACGATACTGCGGTCAGATAAAATCATTGTGCTCGCAACGGTGAAGATAAACTATGCATATATACGGTGACTCTTCAAATAAACGACTATAAAACAATGTGTCTTTATCGCCATTCATTTCGAACATTCCAAAATTCACAATTAGTCGACAATGCATTTACAAATTCATCTCTTCAAAATATGTATGCCATTTTTTTTCAAAACCAAGTCAGTTTTTTCATTTGCAGAGACTGTTATAATTAGCTAGAAGACCCGGTAACGAAACTGCATAATCAATATTTTATAACAATTCACGCAAACAAAGTAAGAGAGATGTATACAAAAGGATGCGCTTTCCAGTTGTTGAAACATTGTTCCTAATTCTATACCATTGAGAAAAAAAGTTGAAGAAATCCTATAGTTATTTTCCAGATGTTTAAAATAGGTTTAGATTTGTACAAAAATAACAAAATTTCACACGTTTGTGCATCATTCTTGCTGTTCCTCGAAAAAGGAATCGACTGAATGTAACTAAACTTAGCTCATTATTAGAGATATGTTTTATCCCATTTCGAATTGCACAAATCACAATTTTGACAATGCGAAGAATGAGGAAAAATTGAGATACTGTGATCTAAACATTCATTGTAGATGCTTCGGACAGCATGGTCATGTCTCGATACATGTGAAAGCGATGTACACGATGTTTGTGACAAAAACCCCACTAGCACTGGGTACATCTTTTGAAAGGCACAGATACTCGATCGCTGAGAAGCGTATTACAGTGTTGTCTCGATTAGCGCTACAGGCTGTACATGGTGTCCCAAAATTGTCTCGCTTCCTTCAAAGGGGAGGTTCCTGAGGCCATTTGAAGCGACATTTTCCTTTGCAAAAATGGCCGTTTCGGCTTTGTTAAGGAGTTATTAACGAAAAACACGGACCAATCAGAGCGCGACGTAGAGGCGTATTGGCAGAGACGGTCGCGCGCGACAGAAGTCGAGCGATGGTGATACACCGCGGTCGAAAGCAAGGAACAAACAAGAGAAGAAAATTTTTCGAGTCCTATGTCGGATAGTTCAAATTTGAATATGTTGTAGTCTTTAGTATTTTTCGAAATCTTAAAAAATGTTGGTTTTACAGACAGTACAGGATAAGCGCAGTAAAATTATCCCCTCCTACTGCGGAGTAAACCCCTCGAGGGGCCGCGAAGCTAGATCGTACGACTCGGCCGAGAAATGTAATGTAACTGGTTAAGGAATATCGGTGAGTCAATGCTAATGTAATGACAAAACTTTTTTATTTTTAATTATTCCTTTATGCAACTTTTACCAATATATTTGTGACATATTCATTATTCAAATAAGACTAATGATATAAGTCGAGGTACGTTGGTATGTTCAATTGACGATTCAGTGGAGGCTTCATTATCCGAACCGATGATATCTGAATTTGCAATTATCCGGATATGTGTTTCGCTTGTAAACAGTTCAATCTGAAACGATTCATTCTACAAATTCCTAGAGATTTAATCTATTACTGTAGCCAGGTAACTGTTCTATTATCCGAACACTCATGTTCCACCGATTAGTTCTGACTTAACCTTCTGAAGGAAGCGATACGTCGAAGAAAATTCAATTTTAGCTACATCAAAAGTAAAGGTTTGAAACTTTTATGGCGGATTTGAATTATGAAAAGATGGAAAAAGGAGAAGGAAGCGTTTCGTCCTAAGCCCGCTAGAGGACTCGTCGGTAAGGCTATGTAGCGGACCCGTGCCTTAGACGCGGGATGTCGTAAGGACAGTTTAGGACGGTATATACAGGGTGTCCGAAAAATGTCTCACTTCCTTCAAAGGGGAGGTTCCTGAGGCCATTTGAAGCGACATTTTCCTTTGCAAAAATGGCCGTTTCGGCTTTGTTAAGGAGTTATTAACGAAAAACACGGACCAATCAGAGCGCGACGTAGAGGCGTATTGGCAGAGACGGCCGCGCGCGACAGAAGTCGAGCGATGGTGATACACCGCGGTCGAAAGCAAGGAACAAACAAGGGGCCGCGCACCTCCGTCATATCGCGGTGCAGCGTTCGCTTTAAATAATTTTAATTCCGTCAATTTTAAAGCGCCAGCCTTTTAAAAAATAGGTCCGTAAAGAGAAGACTTGAAGCTGTCGCCACGTTTTTTTTCGAATTTTTAAAACAGTCCCGGCTATAGGAAAATTGCATTTGTTTAAAACATTTGCAAAATAAATGGTGAAAAAACCATTTCTTCCAAATCGAAATATTTTCAATAGATACTCTTCTGTGTTCACTACAAGCTCCTGAAAATTCATTTTCCTCGGTACATTAGTTCTAGTGTTATAATTTAATGAAAAAAAGTTCTTTACACGTCTGTAAAACCAACATTTTTTAAGATTTCGAAAAATCCTTCGAGATTCGTTCATCGGTTACTAAAGACTACAACATATTCAAATTTGAACTATCCGACATAGGACTCGAAAAATTTTCTTCTCTTGTTTGTTCCTTGCTTTCGGCCGCGGTGTATCACCATCGCTCGACTTCTGTCGCGCGCGGCCGTCTCTGCCAATACGCCTCTAGGTCGCGCTCTGATTGGTCCGTGTTTTTCGTTAATAACTCCTTAACAAAGCCGAAACGGCCATTTTTGCAAAGGAAAATGTCGCTTCAAATGGCCTCAGGAACCTCCCCTTTGAAGGAAGCGAGACATTTTTGGGACACCCTGTATACAAACAGAGGAAGATTCAGCTAGTAGCGGGAAAGGTGTTGTCGTAATGTCCCTCTGTTGACGAGCATAGGAAGTAGCCGCCACACTTTGAAATGAGCTCGAAATAAAATATCCTTCGACTCTTTTCTACGAAGTTACTACGAAGTGAATTACACTAGTAAATATGAGACAAATTATGTTGTGTTTGGTATTGTTTCAATAAAAAAAGTGTCATAAATATGTTGGTAAAGGGTTCGTAGAAAGGTAATTAAAAACAATACTTTTCTAGGTTCGAGGCTAACGGTCAAACATCAGTAAATAGTGTATGTTAACGATGTAATGCTGGTCCTGAAATTTTCACATATGGCGGGCTGACCATTTCAGTGGCGTAAGTCTAAATTCTGAAAATTCGAGTTAATATTGTTTTGCGAATCTTAATGGCATCGTTTATTTACCGGCAGTGTTAATAGACGTAGAACTTCATTCTTTACTAAAAAATAGCATCTTATTCTTTTGTCACTAAACGAATAGGGATCATAGTGATGTAAATTTACATTACGCTGTTTTGTTTTCAACCGCTGATTTACCACACGAATCTACAAAACGTGTGTTTTCTTAATTTTCAATATAGACCCACATAAGAAAGTTGTAAAATAACACTGTTAGTGTTGTCCCTGCAATTTCGACCAATTGCAATTTTTGCAAAAGAAATTTTTCACGTCATATAGTAAACGAATTGTTCTAACTTCTCCAAACATTTAAGTCGTAGGGTCCAATATTAAAAAAGTTATCGTCTTTTTAAGTGTCCGAATATTTGTGGGAGTCACTGTACATACAGTGTGTGTAAAAAGTATTCGTACACCATTAAAAATCAAATAACTTTTTAAAAATTACACCAAACGACTTCAGTGCTTTTGACATGTTAAAAGGATTAGTTTACTAGGTAATGTGTAAATATTATTTTCTAAAAATTCCTATTGGTCGAAATTGTGAAGAAAAAAGTAAACGTCTCAATTTTCAATTTCATTATCTTTGCCTACAATGAAAATTTAGAATACGCCTTTTGTAGATTGTATTAGTTGTGATTTGTTGTGTTAAATTATATATATTTTCATTTTTATCATCTTTCATCCTACATATGTTTTTGCAACCGCAATGCCTATACGGAGTTCTTTTTATAACAACAAATGCAAAACATTATTCTACTCGATAAACCATGTACAGTGAAGAGCAAAACTGAATCAGCACCATTTGAAACAGTATAACTTTTTAAAAATTATTACAGATGACTCGAGTGTTTTTGAGAAGTTGGAAGGATTATTTTATTACAAGATGAGTAAAAAACTTTTGAAAAAAATTGCAATTAGTCGGAACCGCGGAAAAAATAGTAAAAGTTGACATTTACGACTTTTTTATCAGGGTCTGTATTGAAAATTTAAAAAATTGATAATGTACACTCAAATAAATTATATATATGCTGAAAATTTCATCGGTATTGGTTAATTGGTTTATGAGTTATAAACGATTGAAAGTGGTAATAATTGCAGTTATAAGTCGAAAATCGTGAAAAACTGCAATTATTACCACTTTCAATCGTTTATAACTCATAAACCAATTAACCAATATCGATGAAATTTTCAGCATATATATAATTTATTTGAGTGAACATTATAAATTTTTTAAATTTTCAATACAGGCCCTGATAAAAAAGTCGTAAAAGTCAACATTTACTATTTTTTCATCGGTTCCGACTAATTGCAATTTTTTAAAAAGTTGTTTTACTCATCTTGTAATAAAATAATCCTTTCAACTTCTCAAGAACACTCAAGTCACCTGTACCAATTTTAAAAAAGTTATGCTGTTTCAAATGGTGTTGATTCAGTTTTGCTCTTCACTGTATGTGACTCACACCGCTATGATTCACAGGCCATCATAATCGGTTGGAAACTATGTGACTGCGGATTTTGTCGATAGATGGTTCTAGCACATTCTTTTGTTTTGTCAACGCGTTCAAAGCACCTAACCTACATTGTTTTCTTGTTGTTCGGACGTCCACCTCTAATTAGTAAGAAAATTGTATCGATTAGTTATTTAGTTTCGTTTTTATCCCAATTTAAAAATAGATGAATAAAATGCGCATCTCAGCCATACTTTATTGTATTATTTTCGAAAAGAAGGAACGCATCGCAAGCATACAAGAAGTTATGTGCTGTATATGTGGATGAAGCCTTGAAAGAAAGGCAGTGTCAAAATTGATTTGCTAAATTTTTCTTTTTTTAGTTTTATGAACATGGAATTATGACACTGCCTGACAGATGGCAAAAGGTCATCGACAAAAACAGACAATACCTAATTTAATAAAGTTATATTTTCAAGCACAAAATATTTTATTTTCCTCCTTGTTTAAAATTCGCAATCACTTAGTTACCAACCCAATATATCGAAACGTTACTAAATTGTTATTATAAATTTGATAGTTCAGTAAGAAGATCGTATCACTGATGAGTCTGGTAAGAATTCACAATACAAAGACTCTTCCCGAGTGAACCATGTACAAGAAACACCCGGTACACGCGTCAGAGAAAATAAACAAAGGCGTAGTTGAATCGTTTTCTATCGAGCTGCTATCTCGAGCTTTCTTCTTCTCCGTCTGGGAGGCGCGTCTTATAAGGAATAAGGGCTGCTTATGTGGCGGCCACATACGTATTCGTATAAGATCGTTTCCACTTCGAAAGACGCACGCAGGCGAGTCCATCTTTTCCCGGTTGCCAGCGAAACGTAAGTACTCGCCCGGTTTGATGAATGGACCGTAAGAGACGCGGAACGCGTGGGTGGAATTACAGACGACCGGATTCGCCGGACTGGTCATGTTCGCCGTGTTATTGGAAACGCGTTGCGATCTACGATCCATGATCCACCGATAGATTCGTTCCAATGCTGGTCTCGCAGTCTCAATGTCTCTGTCGATCGCAAAGATGGTGAAAGTGGCGATTTTAGCTGCCTTGTACGATCTTTATAGTTTTTTAGCAGTTCTTAAGGTTTTATTATAACATTTTTGAAACATATTCGCAGTATGAAACGCCGTGAGTTTTTTAGTTGCACACTCTGCGACAATATTATAAGAGGCAAGACTTTTAACACTAGGTTTACGGAGCACTAAAATTGATTATTTTACATTGGTTTATAAAAATAATAACATTTTATTTACTTAGATCTTCAGCGATTTTTATTGTAATATGTACACAAAAAAATAAAACTATTTAATAATTCCTCATGAATGCTTCCTTACACTCTTAATAATCGTAAATTAAAAATTGTTGAGTCCGTCATTTTGACGGGCCCCGTAAACCTAGTGTTAAATTGCTTCCTCCTCTAAGGTTTTGACACCTGTTAAACGGCATTCTACTCGTTTTGATTTCGGATGTGCTGAATACGAATATGTTTTTCGTTTTTGGCGAAGAAGGTTTTCTGCGATTACCTCGGGAACTTGTAATTTCCGTCAAAAAGCGAATTTGTGTTCAGCACATTGAAATGTATAGAATAACATACTATATGTACTTCAGGGGAGAAGGGGAATTTTATAATTCAACCCTATAAGGCACTATACAGGGTGAGTCACCTAACGTTTGTACCTCAAATATCTTTGTTATTTCTAAAGATACGTAAAATATGGTAAGAACAAAGTTGAATGGTACAACGGGGCTGACACGATGCCAGAAAGTAATTTTGTTTTTATGCCATTTTTGTAGATATCAAGGTCACCTTGACTTTTTTAAATGGAACCACCCTTTTTTTAAACACCTACAATGATAGTCCCTTTCATTACGAATTCAGTGACTATAGTTACTCAAGGTCATTCAAGGTCACGGACAGAGTTCAACATTCCTTCAAAGCCCGTTTACAGGCATGTATCGGTGTTAAATCTTATAGGTTATCTCTGTCCGTGACCTTGTATGACCTTGAGTATTGTAGTCACTGAATTCGTTATGAAAGGGACTACCATTGTAGGGTGAGGCAGTAACTATTGCCACCTCAAATATCTTTGTTGTCTTTAAAGATACGTCAAATGTCTGAAGGACATAGTTGAATGGTACAACGGGGCTGATACGATGCCAGAAAATAATTTTGTTTTTATGTCACTTTTTTACAGAGTTTCAAGGTCACCTTGACTTTTTTTAATGGAACCACCCTTTTTTAAATACCTACAATGATGGTCCCTTTCATTACGAATTCAGTGACTATAATTACTCAAGGTCATTCAAGGTCGTCCTCGATCCCCCGATCTAACACCATTAGATTTTTTCTTGTGGGGATATGTAAAGGACAAAGTTATGTTTGAACCACCGACGACAAAAGAGGATATGAAACAAAGAATACGTGACGCTTGCGCTTCAGTGACTCCCGAAATGTTAAAAAATGTTAGAACAACTTTGATGTTTCGCGTAAATAAATGTTTACAAGCCCGTGGTGGACATTTTGAACATTTAATTTAAAGTACATTTTATTTCTTCACGAATAAGCAAAGGACTCAGGCGCGTATAATTCCATAACGCTATTTCCGAGCGCTTCAAGTACCTACAACTCGAAACTTCAAACTGTTATATCTCATCATGGAAGTATCTGACAAAAAAATGTTTCAGACAAAATTGACTTGTTTTTCCGGTAGAATCTAAATATGTAACATTTTATAGGGGGTTCCATTTAAAATTACAAAGGTAACTCCCCTCCCCCGTTAAAGGGGAAGGGAGGCCACTTCACGTTTATGTAGTCAGAAAGGCCCGTCAGTTCCATGCAATTTAAGACTAAGAACTTTAAAATCGATGGCATAGTTTTCGAGATATTGAGCTGTTCAGAGTTATGTGGGCCACTCTGTATATTGTCCACGCCCCCATGTCAGATCCCAATATACAAAGTATTTCTATTTATTTTACAAAAAATATTATGCCTTGTAGTTTTGTTACGCTTAAAAATAGGTGTTTTTACAAATAGTTATAGTTACAGTTCACGGAAACATACTTCCCACGAAGGAAACAATAACACTGTACATGTGGAATGGACAAATTCTTTTTCATAACAAAGATTCCTATAGTACGGAGTATAACTTATAACAATGATTTTGCAGGAAAACATTTTAGTCCTTCTTGGTTTCGAAACATTTGTCTTTTCAACAATTTTAACGATATTAGTGATTTTAGCCTAGTCGTTAAACTGCGGATTTTATGCATTTACGACAAAAATGAATAGATCAAATGCAAAACAGTAGAAACATTTAAAGCATTAAAAAGAAACTGTCGTACTACTTCCAACTAATTGAAATTATTAAGAAATTTATTTATTAGTTGAAATTTATCGTGACAATTTTTATTTTACATAAAAATCCAGTGTCTACTGATTGTTTAGCTGAAATATTTAGATTGAAGGAAACATTTGGATTCATACTACTTCGAAAAAAATTAATTGTGACACATGGGTAATTGTTGTAAAACTCGCGAACAGTAAAACGTGCTACGTGGAGGGATTGGGGAGATGTTAAACATAGTGTTTGATGTGTATAGCCGTAAGTAGGACTTATATCTAGTGGAATGCACCTGAACACTCGCAATCTTGGCGCAACGAGGCAATGAAGCGCATGGTGGTTGGGATTTTATTGAATCGTTAAACGAGAATGATGATTCGCGACAATTTGACCCGTTTAATCCGCGCGATACTTAACTTTCTCTTCTGCAAATTGCAGCTAATTATACGAACGAATCATGGCGAATCGTCTTCATACTACTCCAACTATTTGATCGCTGCACCTAATTATCCCATATGATGATCTCTGCCGCGATTTTCATACCGATGTGTTGCATGATTTTTCTAAACTGTGTAAATTCGAAGGTGAATTGGAAAGAATATGGAAATTTTTTACCTAAACAGTACCATAAAGAAAGGTGTCAATTGCCAGAATTCTTTAACTCTTTGCGGGCGCGTGTCTGCAGACAGTTGCCCAAGTAAAATTGCTACTCTGTGACTAAAAATCACTCTTCAAAAAATTATTACTCTCAAAAAACACCATATAAATTTTTACCAAACACAACACTTGCTCCTTCATTTAATTCTTATGCGTAGCTTTCAGTACACTATTTCATTTCCCAAGGAAAATTGTACATTCGAACCGTCGCACAGTGGTTCCAAATCCCCAAAACACGGCCAAAACCTCAAAAATAAACTACCTCCTAGGAGTTTGTAATTGTAGGACTTGGTAAAGTGACGATATGACCACTAAATGCCAGCAGGGGAAAAGGTAAAAACTTTATGGCGCGGTTCAGTAGTCAGTTCAAAGTTAGCCTTCGTTTGGTGAGCATTTGTCGCGCGCATTAGTAGGAAATTGAACGTACCCTTCTAAAGTGTATAACTTTCAAAATAGTGCATCAATTTCAATGCTGTTCCTGGATGTAAGTAGAATGTTTATCTGTTTTTGTATCTCCAAAATTGTTAGTCATTACGTTACACGATGGAAATATTCTTTGGAGAACGTAGAAGGTAAAACTTGATGCGCGTATTGCAGAAACGTAGACATAAGTTAAAAGTTCCACGGAGTACCACCAAAAGTCCTTTTCTGACTTGTTGCTAATACATTTATCTTTGAAAATTTATATAAACCAACTGCCACTAGGCGTCACTCTGCTCATACAAGGGTAAACTTTGTTTCTTTCCTATGGATTTTAAAAATGCGATTTTACAATTGTTAGTAAGCATTTCTTTATAATCATTGTGAATTGAATAGATATCTGCTGCGATTCGGATGATTAAATCTTATGTACATAATTTATTGTACAATTATACTAATTCTTGATATAAAAAGTGTAACTTTGCTTGTCATTTATACATTTTTACCTATCAACCACTCAAAACACATTTAATGCGAATTGTTGTCTAAATTTTAATCGGCCATTTTCTTTTTTGGAATTTAAACTTCATATTCGTAACCAGCGACCCCAAAGACCCCAAAAAGATCATTTTCCAAGCAGGCATAACCATTTTTTAATGTACATGTCCAGCATATTGGATCCGCCATTTTGTTTTTTGGAAATTCAACTTCATATTCGTAATCAGCGACCTCAAAGATCCCAGAAAGATCATTTTCCAAGCAGACATAACCATTTTTTAATGCACATGTCCACCATATTGGATCCGCCATTTTGTTTTTTGGAAATTCAACTTCATATTCGTAATCACCGACCCCAATGATACCAAAAAGATCATTTTCCAAGCAGGCATAACCATTTTTTAATGTACATGTCCACAATATTGGATCCTCCATTTTGTTTTTTGGAATTTCAACTTCATATTCGTAATCAGCGACCCCAAAGACCCCAAAAGATCACTTTCCAAGCAGGCATAACCATTTTTTAATGTACATGTCCACAATATTGGATCCGCCATTTTGTTTTTTGGAATTTCAATTTCGCATTCATAATCCGCGACTCCGAAAACCCCCGAGTACGAATTTTTGAGTGCATTAAAGTACGTTTAGAGGTTTTGGCCGTGTTTTCGGGATTTGGGACCACTGTGCGTCGATAAGTACGCTAAACATAATTCCCGTCCGCAAAGGGTTAAGCATCATTGGCTACTATCCACGTTAATAGGTTTATGGTGGCTTTGGATTATGAAAAGATGGAAAAAGGAGAAGGAGGCGTTTCGTCCTAGGCCCGCTAGAGGACTCATCGGTAAGGCTATCTAGCGAACCCGTGCCTTAGACGCGGGATGTCGTAAGGACAGTTTAGGACGGTATATATACAAACAGAGGAAGATTCTGGTAGTAGCGGGAAGGTACTGTCGTAATGTCCCTCTGTTGACGAGCATAGGAAGTAGCCGGCACAATCAGAAAGACAAAAAAAAAAGAAAACTAAAAGAAAACAAAAGAGTTAATTATTTGCATATTTTAAAAGAAAGGTCATACAAAGCTTTGGAAAACAAAATGTACTGAAAATGAATAATGATTTTAAGAAATGCCAAACAAGTTATTTTGATCCCTCTTGGTAGATCTAGTGTTAAAAAATGTATCAACGCTCAGCAGTGTCCCCTATCGGAGGATGGATACATAGTTACATTTTCCGCAGACTTGGAGATTCTGAATTTTTTTTGATCGACTCGTTAAATCACCGTATATTTTTCTTTCTGGTCTGCAAGCATTCGAAACGCGTTGTCCAGTATATAACAAACTTCTTTGAAAGGTGCGCGCGTTGAGATCGCGCAGAAGAAGCGCAGGAATGTTTACGAGGTTCTCTGGCGTCGGTGTTCTCTTCTAGGAATGTACGAGGCACTGTCCGTCGCCGGGTTTCTCGTCGAAGATCTTATTTGTAGAGCCAGCTATTATCCTCGAAAAACGCGGCTGAATAATGTCCGGGTTGACGACGTGCTGCTGGAATACGATGTTTGATGAATGAAGGCGAAGAAGAACCGGTGAACCAGTCTGACTTCCTCTCAATGGGACGAGCCGGTCGCTCGTCTTTTTAAAGGTTGTTCCCCGTGTCGTTAGGCTCCGATAATTCGTCGACTCGTTTTCTCCGTATTTGGACACCGAACGAATCGACTCGTATTCACCGGTCCTTTTTTCCCGCCGTTTTTCGTCGCGTCGCTGTCTTATAATAGTCTTGCGAGGACCCCAAGATTATTAGTTTTTCTACGAACGCGCTACACTCATAATCTTTATCGCAATCATTAACGATAGAATGGTGTGCGGGGGATTCGTACGAGGAACATTTCGTAACATTTTATTTACCGGACGTCCATAAATAGGATTTTCAATACTCGTGCTGTAATGTGTTAAAAAATCATCTTTTCTACAGGATGATTCGGTTAAGTGTGCCACCTAAATTGTTCAAATGAAAGTTGGACAATTTTGTTTCTGCTTTGTTCTTTTTATCGAGATATGAAAGTTGCTTTGAATTGTGTTATTGTAAAGAGTACATTTTAATCTCGTTTCTTTCGATAAAAAACTATATGGATATAACGGGTGAAATACTTATACCAATTAAGATGTTTTCTATAAATGATTTTTCGGATTCCGATGATGCTAATTGGAGATTTCAACGTGAACTTTGCATCGGAACAATCAAAATTATTAATAGAATTTTTTAGAAGTAAATTAAGATTGGAAATGGTGAATAATCCTAATGAAGCGAGAACAAGATCAGGAACAACTCTCGATGCAGTATTTGCACAACATTCAGACCAAATTGATTCAAGAATATTTATATCATATTTTAGCTATCACAAGCCAATTGTTTCAATAATAGAATCATAGAAAGTTAAATGTCATAAAATGTTAATAAAAATTCGAAGAAAAATTAAAGAAAGAAGTTTCACTTCAGCCATTTGGTCTAAGCACACACCAATGTTTGAAATGAAATCCTTTTTATAATAAAAAATTTTATAATAAAAAATGTTGAAAGGTGACGAAATTTCAGGTATTTGAAATTCAGTGAAGGAACTGCTGTTGTGTAAATATATTTTGTGAATAAGGATTCGGTTTATTAATACAAAGAACGGTGTCGAACGATCGGTAACCGAGAAGAAAGTGAGTGGATGTAAATCACGAATATGGTCGGCCATATACGTTCCTTGGTAAATATTTAATATGTATAATAAACTCGTACATTACGTATAATAAAGTAAGATTACTTTTGAACGAAATTCCCTGCATTGATTAAACAATTTTTTCATCCTTATTGCATAATATTCTTTGTATAATTCGATTTTTCTTATTTTTAGAAATTATTTTCTCAAATTGCAATATTTTTTATCGTGTTTAGACATGAATCATTTAAAAATTGTGACAGTTTGTCTTCTATTATTTCATTCCAGAATCTTTATATCGTCATCCTTTTTAGTCACTTAAATTAAATTGTGATATTTCCATCTGTTTCAGTTGTTAGTTTGTCAAATTTTGATATTTTTAACACATAAATGATTTACTAATAATATTCCACGTATTAATAATGATTAATGGAATTAATCTTTGGGAGTCTAGTGTTTTTCGACGGTTTCAATGCTTAACTATTGAAATTACAATACTCGTATCGTTTTTGGTTATTACTTTGACCATTTATAACAGTTTTGTCACTCTTGGCCATCGTTTATTAAATTGCAATATGTTTTTAAGCTTTCTTTTATGAAGTAGCTGTTATTCATATCGTTTTTAATCAATAATTTTTCAAACTGTATCGTTTCTCCGTGTTTACTTATTACTTTGCCAAACCGTATAATTTTAATCGTTTCCAATTCTAAATCTTTTAAATTGTAGTATTTTTATCAAGCGCAGCCATTAAATAAATAAAGCAACATATCAATAATATTAATTTGCTAACGTAAACGCCTACCAATAATACATTAACTGCAGCAGGTTAATTTATAAAATCGTTGGTTTATATTTTTTGCGATCCACATCCATAGATGGATATTATATGGTTTCTACTCTATTTCTGTTTATTCTGTTTATGCCCCTAAGTATCAAGGACCTCCTCTTGGAACGACATACTATGATTCATACAGTATAATTATATTCGTTAATAGCACGTTATAATAATCGCTTCATGAATATTGCTTTGTTCCTCGTATCAAGGTCGTTTCCATGCCAATATCCAGAAATAAACTTTGTCGTATTTGCACGCTGGGTCATGTTTATCACGATATTAAAATGTGTGGAAGATTTTATCTTCCAGTCTTTCCACAATTAGCATATACAGTGGCTCACAAAAGTATTCGAACGCCCTTAAAATCAGAATAATTTGTTTAAAATTACACCACTCAACTTGACATTTTCTTTCTCAATTAGTAGCATTGATTTACTAAATGACGTGCAAAAAAGATTTTTAAAAAAATTACGATAGATAGGCATTACATAAAAACATAACAATGCCACTTTTTAAAACTTTTTTATTCCAGCCCGTAATGAAAATTTAAACTATGCGTCTTGTAGACCTATGTTAATAATACACATGCTGAAAATTTCATCGAAATCGATTAATGTATACACGAGCTACAGGCGGTTCAAACGGATAAAAATCGCAGTTTTTCACTACTTTTGGTCAGATTTTGCTTAAAATCCACAGATTCTTACATCTTTCGATGCGTGTCGTTTTTTTCTGCGTCAACCGATTTCGATGAAATGTTCGGCACGTGCATAACTAACATAGATCTATAAAACGCACATTTTAAATTTCCATTGCGAACTGAAATGAAATTTTTTTAAAAAGTGCAATTTTTATTTTTCATTTAATCCCTACCAATCGTAATTTTTTCAAAATTTTTTTACATCCCACTTAGTAAATCGATGCTTGTAGTTGCTAAAGAAGAAATCAAATTATTTGGTCCAAAAGTTATTCCAATTTAAAGTGCGTTCGAATACTTTCGTGATCCACCGTATGTACAAGGTGAGTCACTTAGTTTCCATCATGTAGTTTCAAACAGTATCGAATACTGGAGTAAAAAAGTAATAAGGCATATATGTAGAGTGAAAAAGAGATAGTTACCGAGATATTCTTCAGTGAAAGTTGATGGAACCGCCTGTGCATGTTTGGCTTTTTTCAATGATATCTTATTTGTTTTCAATTATTTTTTTATGAAACTTTCGCGAACATATTCGTGACACTTTTCTGATTACAATGATACCCAACAGGATTCGGTCTGTATCGTATTTACCTGTTTAATCCACGATTTAGTAAAACCTCGATTATCCGAACTAGTCAGTGGGACGTCAGAGTTCGGACAATTAATGTTCCACTGAATGGTGTATTTAACGAGTAAGTGCTTTGTCTCAATTTAAGCAGAAAAATGTGACAAATAAATTACTAAAATTATTTCATAAAGAAATAATTAAAACCCAAAACGTTTCGTCGTTGTACTTTCAAGGTTGAATCGAAGAATAATTCAATAATTATTAGTTTTTGACCCCATATACCTTAGTAAATTTTTACGCAGTATTCAATACTCTTTCAAATTGAATATTCAAATATTATACATTCTGAAACAAAATCTCAAGGTCACCCTCATGTCTCGACGAAAAAGTGAAATATGGAAAGATTTATTATATATTGTGTACCGATTAGTATCCAAGAACATTTGTTTGAAGCATTTTTGTTTACAACAAGAAGGTTACGATTTAGATCATATTTAGATAATTTAGATGATACAATTAAGTGAGTCACCCTTATATATATTCATACTTAATTTGAACTATTGGCTATTCACGATATTGGATGTACATACAGTGTGTTTCTTCTAACACAGGACACCTAAATATCTCCAATACCTCTGAAAATACAAAAAATGTTTCTAACGTAATCTAAATGGTTTCAAATAACGAATCAGATGGAAGAATTGTTTTTTTATAAATAGTAATTTTTTAATCGTTTTCTCAAGGTCACTCGTGTTTCTTTACATATATACACACATTTTTTGTTGTTGTATGATATAGCAAACATTATTGTGCATTCATCCATGTTTAATAGCACGACCTTGAAATGACCGCGAACTCTAAAATTTGCTAATTAATTAACTTTCAGCGGCATTTCAGATTTCAACGGTAACAGAAATTCGACCATGAACTTGAACTTGTAAATAAATACATTGAATCACTCCCGTGTGTACATAGAGAGTGAGAGAGATATGTATTTAAGAGTTTGCTTACTGCTAGATTTCTCAGTGTATATGAATATACTGGAATATACTAGAATATACCAGAATATACTAGAATATACTAGAATATACTAGAATATAGTAGAATATACTGGAATGTACAAGAATATACTAGAATACGGCATAATATACTAAAATATACTAGAATATGGTAGAATATACTAGAATATACTTGAATATACTAGAATATACCAGAATATACTAGAATGTACCATAATATACTAGAATATACTAGAATATGGTAGAATATACCAGAATATACTAGAATATACTAGAATATACTAGAATATACTAGAATATAGTATAATATACTAGAATATACCATAATATATTAGAATATACTAGAATATACCAGAATATACTAGAATATACTAGAATATACCAGAATATACTAGAATATACTAGAATATACTAGAATATAGAAGAATATACTAGAATATACTAAAATATAGTAGAATATACTAGAATATACTAGAATATACTAGAATATACTAGAATATACCATAATATACTAGAATGTACCATAATATACTAGAATATACTAGAATATGGTAGAATATACTAGAATATACTAGAATATACTAGAATATACTAGAATATACTAGACTATACTAGAATATACTAGAATATACCAGAATACACTAGAATATACTAGAATATACTAGAATATACTAGAATATACTAGAATATACTAGAATATACTAGAATATACTAGAATATACCAGAATATACTAGAATATACTTGAATATACCAAAATATACTAGAATATACTTGAATATACTAGAATATACCAGAATATACTAGAACATACAAGCGATCCATAAGCGGTGTAACATGCAGGTTTCTTCTTATTCATCTACATTTCGAAAGTTACAGATGCAATATTTGTTTCTGTTATTTATTATATTTTGTTATTATAATTTTTTTTATACAAAATTATTTATATACAATATTATTTATATAGTATTATATACAATATTTATTTGTAACACATACCACATTTATTCTTACTTGATACAATTATTACATGTAGTACTTATATATGTATGATTTTCACAAACATTTATCGTAAATCACAACATGAGTCGGGTCAAAATGAGGCGGCATTCGAAATCTTGAAATCTTGATTATTTAAGAAATGGCGGTACTTTGAGCTAAAATTATTGATTTCTTAAATATTTTTCCGTGTTGAGCACGTTGAAAAATAAAAGCAAGGAAAAAATTATGGATTTAAAAATATTTGGTTCGTGGTATGACAGATTATGTGCTGAGAATCCGCTCAAAGTTTCAGGTGATTTGGTCGACTAGAAAAAAGTGGTCTGTAGAAAACTACGTTCAAGAATTCAACTGTTAATTGTATCAGATGCGAGTTGTATTCTTCTAACGTTCATAATTATGTTAATTTTTCGACTTCAAATAAATTCTTTTGCACACATAATCTACGACACTTATAGACAATGCAAACAAAAAAATCGATTTTTTAAATTTGAAAAACCAGAATACCCCTTTAATAAAACATAGCGCATTACGGGAGAAACTACCCAATTGGCATAGCCGTCCACAGTTTACTGTTAGGGACCGAAAGTTGATTCACGGTTCGAGAATGTTTTGTTCGATACGTTCGCCAGGATACTTCTGGTTGCAGAGTCCGTGCACCTGGTGTTACATAGAGACTTCTGGTTTTGGGAGAACAACGCAACAACGGTACTGGCTGGCCGCTATGTCTATCCGAGGAGCAACGCGATTCCAAATGGCAGAACCCCTCGATATCTTCCATCGGAGGATCTTCCGGGTACCTTTCATATGTGGCGCGTTATTAAACAAAGCCAGCCGGCCCGTAAATCACAGCGTGTCATCTGGAAATACCTTGAGCATCGCGTGGGTGTAACGGTCGAGTCAATAAATTGTTATTAATTGCCGTGTAAATATCAGCGACTGCGATTCTGACGGAATCCCGTAATTCGAGGCTCGGCCTTCTTTCGCCTCGAATCAAAGTTAATAAAGAATCCTCAAATATTGACGCGAGCGATAATTACACGGTATCAATTATTGTCAGTGGGATTTTTACATTCTGACAAGGTATGCCTGGTGTTTCTTGCACACAGTTCCTTCGAGAAGAGTCTCCGAATTGAATTTTTTCCAGACCCGTCCGTGATACGATCTTCCTGGTCAACTATAATTAATATTCATGACATCAATATAGAAATGTCTCGATATTACAGCGATTCCCATAAATATTCGGACACTCTTAAAAAGATGATAACTTCTTAAATATTAGACCTTACGACTTGCAGACAAATGTTTGAGGTAAAACTTTTATATTTTTTTTGTGCAATAAAAAACCAGGTCCCATTTAAAAAAAACGACATCCGGCCTGAAAATCCTGTTTCCGGTTAGTACCGGAAATTGCAACTACCACCATTCTACAGAGCGTACTCGAATTAGTTACTAAAATTTTAGTTTTCAATCAAAATCACTCTCTATTAGTTTAATAGGGGTGGACGGTTGTTTAGGACACCCTGTATATGTATATTTGAGTTTTGAGCAATATGTCCCGGAATGGTCTCAGAAAAAGATGGCAACCCTAGTCATGAGAGACCTTAGGATGCCATTGCAGGGTGAATAGAAAAACTATTGGAAATGGGTGGTTAAATAAACTGTACACGGCGTATGCTGGTAAAACTCTAGTTTATTAACTGAGCTCGGAAGGAAGTCGTATCGCATTGATGGCTATACACGAAGTGAAGAAGAAAACGAAAAGGCAACGTGAAAAGTCCGTTGTCCACTTGAGATAAAGGACTAGGTCTGCGTCCTGCCTCTTTCCCAGGCAGTTAGGTATACGAAAACTCTAACAGGCCCATGAGTCCGCTGACATCTGGTTTATTGCCTTAACCAGTGATTCTCATTCTTAACTAAATTCATTGTTGCTTTCTTACTGACGCGTTGTTACTAATAATCCAACAAAAATTTCTTATTCCTTCTATGCGTACCCATTTGCCACACTGCCGTGCCGTTTAGTTCGCGTTTCGTGACCTTGCGTCCGCGACATAATTTCGTTTTATTTCTCGAACCGTTCGAACATTGACTAATGAGACGTCGTAACGAGTTCGCCCACCCGCGACCAATACATCGCCGTTGAACCGTCTGGTTCGCATAAACAAGGCATTGTTCTGGCGAGAAATTTCGAAAAGGCGGGTCCCGATTGCGCAAGCTATTTTTTTCGTAGAAATCCTGGCCCACCGCGAAAGAGCCGCCAGACGTCTGACGCCAATTCGCGGACTCGCCTATTCTATTTCCAAGAGTAGCACACCTGTTTCAGATGTATTTTTGATGTAGTCGGCATTGCTTGGACTACACGAGCTCGACACAGCGAAACTCTTCTCTGCTGACGAATGATGGATCGATGTCTAATTGCGATGCTGTTATCGTAAATCAGGGTTTGACTTTATTTGCTCGCGAGGACCGTTTTCCGAGGGCTACGCCTCCTCGACCCGGCCTCGCGTCTCGTTCCCCGTGGTCGCCTACGTGCTCGGACGAGCTCATTTCGTATAATTTTTATTATTCCGATAATTGCTAACCTTGTATCACGAAAACAGTGAAAGTACCACAGTTCCAGTCGACATATTTGTTTAGTTACGATATAAATATTTTATCTTTATTTATATAAAATAGTATATACTTTTAAGTTATTTCAATTTGACTCAAGATGGTACGAAGTAAACTATTAAATAAGGATTGATTGATTGATTTTATTGTTTTTAACGTCGCATCAACTGCCAAGGTTATTAGCGACAGGGACCTACAGCTTATAAAGGTGGGGGAGCAGATGAAGATAATGGCTTATAAAGATGCAGGATTTTCTAAAAGAATTGCCTTAAATCAGGGTTTGACTTTATTTGCTCGCGAGGACCGTTTTCCGAGGGCTACGCCTCCTCGACCCGGCCGCGCGTCTCGCTCCCCGTGGTCGCCTACGTGCTCGGACGGACTCAGGCGCGATCATAACAGACAGATGAACGTGGCGCATAAGGGGCGACACTCGTTTCAATAGGTTTCCACATTACCATCGAGGTACTATTGTCAATGCGTTTTTATTATTAGTGGTATCCCCTGTAGGCCTATTCCACTATGTCACACGATAATTTCGGACAATAGCTGTAGAAAATTAATTAAAAAAATAAATTCATAAGATAAATTCTAAAAATAGTTTTTAATTCTATCGTTTAAATTTTAATACGGTCCGGAACAACTTGATCTTCGTGCACGTTTAGACGTGCTTGGCAAATTGTTAAGGTCTATGGAAAGTTTGGACGTGGATATTCGCATCGCCGACGCAAGCGAAGAATCATTTAAACGTGTACGGTGATCCGATTTAATATAGCGCATTGTTTAAAATGACCTTTCGCACAAATAAGTTGATCCAAACATTGAGAATATTCGGGTCGCAAAATTTCGAAGAATAGGCTACTTTGATTCTTCCAACGTTTTCAAGAATTCGGCTCGTTTTTCTTCCCACGTTTTCAGAGAGATGTCGTGCTGAAGATCGCACAGTTCTCGTTGAAACTCGAGGGCTTGATCTGCAATTTTGACAGTGGGGGGATCCTCGAAGAAAATTAGATCATTTCTAAACGAGTCGAAGTCGCTGAAATTATCGTGTGACATAGTGAAATAGGCCTACAGGGGATACCACTAATAAAACAATTGGTGAGAATGGTTTTCACTCACAATTTGCCAAGCACGTCTAAACGTGCACGACGATCAAGTTGTTCCGGACCGTATTAAAATTTAAACAATAGAATTAAAAACTATTTTTAAAATTTATCTTATGAATTTATTTTTTTAATTAATTTTCTACAGCTATTGTCCGAAATTATCGTGTGACATAGTGAAGTAGGCCTACAGGGGATACCACTAATAAAAAAACGGATTGACAATAGTACCTCGATGGTAATGTGGAAACCTATTGAAACGAGTGTCACCCCTTATGCGCCACGTTCATCTGTCTGTTATGATCGCGCCTGAGCCCGTCCGAGCACGTAGGCGACCACGGGGAGCGAGACGCGTGGCCGGGTCGAGGAGGCGTAGCCCTCGGAAAACGGTCCTCGCGAGCAAATAAAGTCAATCGAATACCGAATACTTGCTCTTGCAGAAATACTTCACCTAAAATTCAAAGCTCGGTTTAACTGCGTTTTGGAGAACTCTTTTTTTCAAGTTCTTTTTATACGATCTTATAGATTTCGACGAGAAAACACCGAGAATGAATATCTTAATGCGCGGAATTCATTAGTTAAAAAGTTATACGCATATAAAGATGAACACTTTTAAGCCTTTTTGACAGGTTACAGCGCCGCCATATTGATATATTTGCTAGGTAATACACACAAAATAGGCTATATACTTCCGAACAAATTCCGCCAAAACAACAATATAAAGGGCACTTTACTCTTGCTCGCCGCCCTTCGCGCTTGGATACTATATCATTAATTTGACTTTCTGGTTATCCCACAAACATAATATTGCATATCTGTGTTGTGCTAGCCTAGCACAACTCGTAGGGAACACTTGCCATATCACAACGTTTACAGTGGGTGTAAAAAGTATGACTACACCTCTAAAAATCAAATAACTTTTTAAAATTTGACCAAACGACTTCAGTTTATTTGAGATGTTAAAAGGATTAGTTTACTAGGTAATGTGTAAATAATTTTTTCTAAAAATAGCTATTGGTCGAAATTGTGAAGAAAAAAAGTAAAGGTCTCTTACTTAGATCTATAAAATGCGTCTTTTAAATTTTTATTACAGGCACAGATAAAAAAGTAAAAAATTGTGATCATTACTATTTTCGTCGCAATTTCGACCAATAGCAAATTTTAGAAAAAAATTATTTACACGTTACCCAGTAAACTTATGCGTCTGACATCTCAAAATAATTGAAGTCGTTTGATACAATTTTGAAAAAGTTCTTCGATTTTTAAAGGTGTACGAATACTTTGTACACCCACCGTACTTGTGTTATTTAACAATATGAAACGTTCACATGCGAAAGAATCTTTCCGAACAACCTAATAACTATCTATTGAATAAAGGTACTTGTTCAGTAATTTTCTGCAAAAGTAGCTCCGCAATTCCAACAAGTGTAGAACAAACAATTCGATACCGGTCAGTTGATCAGCGGCGGTGATTTTAGCGTTGAACCTAATCGTTCGCGGAGAAGTAGAGCGTTCAGGATACCCGAAGAGGAACGCGAGCGAGTCCGTCCCGGGTACCTTCTTAAATTGTTTCTGTCTCGTTTTGATTAATGACACGGTAGTCCCCGTTTGTTCGCGATACCACCTTTAATTGCGGCCTTTCTTTCGACGTGGAGGGCCAGTTTGCATAGGTGAAATGTTGTTTCAGGCTCGCCGGAATAATGAGGTACGCGCAACGAGATCCATTTACGAACCTCCGGTGATCGATGCCATTGGCACGCACGCATATTTATCTCGGACCTGTCTCGAAAACATCGTTCCATCATTTTTAATTAAGAGAACTCGTCTCAGCGAACTCATTTGCTTATCGATCCCGCGATCGATCCGTAATTACGTGGGCAGAACTAGTTTTATATTCGACAACTACATCCTGATTGCAGCCGCTTTTTACGTATGCCTGTTATGGTAATGCACAACAATTTTTACTGTAATCCCCCTCCTCCGCACTTGTTGGTTTAAGCAGGGAGAGGAAGAATGTCGTTTAAATCAATCGGACATTTCACTTTTCCGTTAATTGACTCTTTCGTAAACCATATTTTCATTGCCCTCGCTGTTCCGCCGTTTTAACGACCGATTCGACAACTTTTTCCAAAATACTTTGTTAATTAATTGCCGACTACAGTGTTTTCTTACTGACACGCTCCTGAAGCTTTCCTCTTACTACATATCTGCTACATTGTTTGAAACAATCGGTGAGAATGGTTTTCACTCCCAAGGGCTCGAACGCTTCCGTTATCGGTCGAAATAACACATACCTGTGCCAAATGTATTATAAATTGTTTATGTGTCCCTGAGTAATATTTTGATTTTGCATAAATTATCTTGAGATTTCCTTCTTTGTATATGCCTGCTACACTATCCGAATTAATCAGTGGCAAAGCTGTAAATTTGCACTCCAGTGTTCGAACGTTTCTGTAACCGATCCAAGACTTGTTCTTAACCTATTGTAAATTTTACATACGCCGTCGAATAATTTTCCAATTTTACAGACTCAATCTTGAGTCTTTCCTATTTTTATAAATCTGCTATATTGTGTGAAACAATCGGTGAGAATAGTTTTTACTCCCAAGGGCTCGAACGCTTCCGTTATCGGTCGAAATAATACATGCCTGTGCCAAATGTATTATAAATTGTTTATGTGTCCCTGAATAATATTTTGATTTTGCATAAATTATCTTGAGATTTCCTTCTTCGTATATGCCTGCTACACTATCCGAATTAATCAGTGGAAAAGCTGTAAATTTGCGCTCCAGTGTTCTAACCTTTCTGTAACCGATCCAAGACTTGTTCTTAACCTATTGTAAATTTTCCATACGCCGTCGAATAATCTTCCAATTTTACAGACTCAATCTTGAGTCTTTCCTCTTCTTATAAATCTGCTATATTGTTTGAAACAATCGGAGAAAAAGTCATAGACTTCCTGTTGATTGTTCGAATGGTTTCGCGAGTGACTCCATAATCAAATTTCGTAACAATTAAATTCCATCAAAATTCGTTTCAAAGCATAACAGAATGGTTGAGAAACGTTACTCCACCGAATGTCCATTGTTTCGCGTAAAAATGCTTGCACGCACGCCCTCGTACGTTTTACAGAGAACCGCGCGCTAGATTTTATATTTAGGAAGCCACCGTGTAACCCTAGAACTACTGAATTAGGTTAGAACGAAAATACTGGCACCCACGCACGCGACTCGCGCGTCTCTACCAGTTATGCGTTTGTTTATTCCTAAATTCTTACGGTTTTTCACCGACCGCTGCTCGGTGAGCGTTACGTAAATGGCCGACGTCAGTCTCTCGCGTTCATTTAAATTTTTAAATCGTCGAAATGAATGTTACACGATACCGCCGGCATGAATCAAACTTTTTCACACTCAGAAATTTCGTATCCTTGCTAGAACATTACGCCATCGTGTGTTTATTCTGTTTTGATTGCCATGTTGCAGTCATATATGAGCAAACACGGCGGAAGTCGAAACAGTTACTCATTGCATAATGAGAAATTAAGTATAACTTCTGTAAAATATAATAATATCGTAGGATGTTGCGTTTGTCTTATGCAGGCCACGCTAAAATTATTTTATTTAATGACGATTAACCCTTATCACTCGAATGGCGACTCTGAGGCGCCACTACAAATTGCTAGACCATTATTCAGAATATTGTTTACATGATTAAATTTGTTAATATGTAATAAATTACTAAACATTTAAATATTGTATGAGGTACTATATCAGTTTCTTACGCATATAATGAAAATAACTATGTACAATGGAAATATTCTAGGTTAGAAGAAATGTTTGGTTTTTTAGTTGAAGTATCTCCGAGTGCAAAGGGTTAAACCCTTGAGATGCAGTGTTCAATCAGGAAGATAAATATTGACTTACACCAACTTTTGCACTAAACGACTCGTATATGACCGACATAATCTTATTAACAAACTTGAAAATAAAGGTGATGAAAATTGCAGGTGTTCATGATTTTCAGTTAGGGTGATTCCGAGAATGACGGGCCAGGAAAGTATTTCCTGCATTATCCACCAAATGTGGAATGCGTCAGTAATATTTTGTTTCACCGAAAGCGATCGAGAGTGACTCTCAGTTTTACGTTTTAATTTTACGAAATGTGAAGAAAATCAGCAGTTTAATTTTTGGCACGTAGAAAAATTTTCGTACGTTGCCATAAGAAATAAGATTTCTTTGTAATTTGGGCAGATGTTTATTGCATTCTCAAAAACTAAGCATCACTAACATTCGTTATAATTCTAACCTAAAGCAATGATGTTTTAGGCAATCTTAACGGGTCGGATAAGTGGTACTATCTATTTATCGATTTAACTGCGTTTTGGAGAACTCTTTTTTTACCAGTTTCTTTTATACAATCGTATAGATTTCGACGAGAAAACACCGAAAATGAAAATCTTAATGCGCGGAATTCATTAGTTAAAAAGTTATACGCATATAAAGTTGAACACTTCCAAGCCTTTTTGACAGGTTACAGCGCCGCCATATTGATATCTTTGCTAGGTAATACACACAAAATAGGGGTGTGACCGACCTTAAAAAATAATAAATGGTAGAGTATAAAATAGAATAATAAGCACAATAAAGAGGAAATGCGTCTTCTTCTTCTTCTAACGGACTTTTGATCCGATAACGAATCCAAATTTTTTCAATTTTTTTTGTGTCCCACCAATTCCAGTTCCGCATTATCTCCCAAGTATGATGACGGTCCAAGTATGTTTTGTTTTCTTGCATTAGGCTTTCTAATATTCTCTTTCAGGGTTGATTTCGGAATTCCAAAACTTCCACCGGCTTCATTAACACCCATTGAACTATTTTCCACACAATCTGTTGCGGAGTTCGTCGCAACCATTCGCGATAACTTGTGCTGCGCATAGCGTGTGGTGTACGACGACCGTGTACGATCAAAGGACCACCCACAATGACGCGGGGAATGAACTTTAATGTGGCTGAATAAGTAGCACCTTTAGTTAACCTCTTAGGCACGGCTGAATTTTGCGCGGAGCTGTTTCTCTGTACGGCAGAGTTCAACGAGAATTACGTGTAAACGATACAACCTACAATCTGTGACGGTCAATGCTGTTCACTGCGCATTAAAAAGTCATGTTCAAAAGAACATCTGGTATATAAGAGCAAATGGTATATTTATTTAAATGAAAAGCAACAATTCATACCTGACACAGGTGTATAAAAAACAAAGACTGTGTATTCTGACTGTATATTGTCAACACCGTTATAAATCGATGCGAAGACAAAAAAGTGTGAAACAAAACAGAAGACGATCATTTAATTCAAACGGTGAGCGAGTGAGCTACTAGAGTGAGCCACTGTAGTGGCGCGTCGTTCAAAAAGATGACATCCCCAAAAGCCACTATAGTGGCGCGTCGTTCAGAAAGATGACATCCGTAAAAGCCACTATAGTGGCGCGTCGTGCCTAAGAGGTTAAGAGTTACTGCACGATCAGGGATTGAAACTGTTATGATATCGGTTCCGGTTCTCGAAACAGTTATGAAGAACCGAAATGATGTTATAACTGTTACTAGAATATCGGTTCTGGCTTATATCGGTTACGGTTACGGTTCTCGAGAACCGATATTATTTCGGTTCTAAAACAGTTATTTTTCGGTTCTGGGTTTCGGTTCCAGTTTTGGTTCTGTCTTCTGTCATTCTGTATTCTATTCTGTATTGTGTTTGGCCTTCTGTATTAATTATTTAAGTAGTTGTTTATTGTTATTTCTAATTTAAACAATTTTTAAATAAATAAATTTTTATAATTTCTTTCTATACTTATTATTTGAAGTATTTCAATCATTTGTTGTTAAACTAACATATTTATTATTTGAATTATTATTTCGATAAATTAATGTTAAAATACTTGTTTAAAAAGTTAAATTTTCATAATTTGTACTGTAAAAACTATTTTTTATTGAAAGCGTCTGCTGCTCTCACGAGAGCTAACGATGACATTAGTAAAACTTGAAAATTTATAATCACCCGATAACCTCAAGAACGGCCGAAGCCAAGCGAAGAAATTTTTACGAGACGTGCGGACGGCAAAGTGTTAACATGGTCGGACTATACCAGAATCGCGGAGTGATCGACCACTTTCTTAACATAAAGTAGAAACGAATAAATGCGTATTATTGTCGTTATATTATAGTCTTATGTACATTATGTCGCCTAATTTCAGAACAGTGTAACCTACCGTCAACAAATTTTCACAATTTTACAAAGTCTTGTGTTTGGCACCTTTCGAATTTCTTGCATCACAGAATGCACTTACAACGTAAAAAGTGAAAAAGGGTTATGGAAAACTCTTTGAACAAGATTATTCTCCATTTTTCAATTGAAACCAGGGCGGCAGATTCGACAATCATAATCCCGACTCCGACTCCGCATTTGTTTGCGTTCGACGAATACAGTTTGCGCCCCACAAAAGACAAAAGTCGTAATCGCGGTGATGACACCGACATACAGAGAATGAAAAGGGTTTCTCCAAAATTGATGTAGCGACTTCTTTGTTAACACTTTGCCGTCCACACGTCTCGTAAAAATTTCTTCGCTTGGCGCCGGCCGTTCTTGAGGTTATCGGGTGATTATCAATTTTCAAGTTTTACTAATGTCATCGTTACCTCTGATGAGTTTTCAATCCTGCCCTCTATTTTCATGAAATTTGGAAGATATACATATGTAAATATTAAATATTAATAGTAAATAGTAAATAGTAAATATTAAATAATGCGCAATTAACACTTTGCCGTCCGGCGACACCACAGTGGTGTACTGGACGGCATAGTGTTAATTGCGCATTATTTAATGCATTCAGGACATATCAACGTTTCAATACAGAACGCAAGAGTCTCCGATTTCATGATTTTTCATTGAAAGCGTCTGCTGCTCTCACGAGAGCTAACGATGACATTAGTAAAACTTGAAAATTTATAAACACCCGATAACCTCAAGAACGGCCGAAGCCGAGCGAAGAAATTTTTACGAGACGTGCGGACGGCAAAGTGTTAACATGGTCGGACTATACCAGAATCGCGGAGTGATCGACCACCTTCTTAACATAAAGTAGAAACGAATAAATGCGTATTATTGTCGTTATATTATAGTCTTACGTATATTATGTCGCCTAATATCAGAATAGTGTAACCTATCTCTTAAATAACCTACCGTCAACAAATTTTCACAATTTTACAAAGTCTTGTGTTTGGCACCTTTCGAATTTCTTGCATCACAGAATGCACTTACAACGTAAAAAGTGAAAAAAGGTTATGGAAAACACTTTGAACAAGATATTCTCCATTTTTCAATTGAAACCAGGGCGGCAGATTCGGCAATCATAATCCCGACTCCGCATTTGTTCGCGTTCGACGAATACAGTTTGCGCCCCAGAAAAGACAAAAGTCGTAATCGCGGTGATGACACCGACATACAGAGAATGAAAAGGTTTTCTCCAAAATTGATGTACCGATTTCTTTATTAATTAAGGATATGAAAGTCACTGCGATCGTAGCACTTCTACTCCTACAAACCAGACTGCAACGCGAATTTCGATCTAACACGTTTCAAATTTCACGGTTTTACCTCTCTAAGACGAGAGGAAAAACAGTGAACTCCAATATTTACTCGTACTTTGATACAAATGTACTCTTTTTAATATACGTATAAATAATTTTTGTAAAATTTACCAACGCGGAGTCGGTCGGCATATTTGCTTCCAACTCCGATTCCATAAGCCTGATTGAAAAAAAGGACTTTTAGTTATCAAAATAACGGTAGAAAAGGATTCAAATACCTGATACACCCCTGTAACATCTCTTGTAACAGCTACGAGCGAGCCAGCACGATCGTCTCGGTAAAGCAGCCATATTCGGTCGAATTAGCGCATATGGCGATAGGAGGAGGGTTCGTCGATTCTCGATCCACGATCGCGAGGCTCTTTAGAATGGGGGGACTCGATCAGGTGGGATACGAAGGTGGGTATTGGCCAGGGGGTGGGAGAATTTCCACCGAGAGAGCGCTGCCAATCGCGATCGGCGGGCTTTACCTGCGATCACAATTGCCCGTGCACCCACAAACAGATTGCGACGGTGGAATAGTAGCTGCTCCCCCTTTTCCCTGCCCCCACCCCTTCATATCCAAGCACCAACGCCGACTATCATACATTTACATTTGGACATACCAGCCAGGAAAAGTTTTACTACTGGCGTCTCTCGATCGTCCAATCAAAGTTCCAGAGAGGGCTTGTGCAAGTGACAGGTATACACTATACACTCTGTCCCTCATTTGCCGCGACGCTTTTTGCCACGGAGATCGTTACTATCGCTGCTCTGTTATGCCAAATGATTGCATGCTGAGCCATTTCTTTGCTCACCGGACACGTTGCGTACAGGTGCTCGAGACACGTGCACGCGACCCCTTTCTCCCGCCAAACCGATTCGTTCGGTTTTAATTGAGTATAGCATAATCTGATATCTTACGGCATTCTGGCTCCATGTGTATCTGTGTTCGGCGATAAAAAGTCAACGCGCAATGTGCGCAATATTTGTTGATACACTAGAACCTCGGTTATTCGAAATAATCAGTATATTAGTTAGGGATAGTAGAACAGTTACCTAACATTTTGCTTACCGGCAATATTCTGTTAGACGTGTTTAAACTGAAGACCGGCAGTTGAGAATGTGTGTGTATATATGTAAAAAAACACGAGCGACCTTGAAAACACGATTCTTCCATCTGATTCGTCTTTTGAAACCATTTAGATTACGTTAGAAACATTTTTTGTATTTTCAGAGGTAGAGATTTTTAGGTGTCCTGTTTTAGACGAAACACCCTGTATTATGCGATTGCTGCGGCATTATGTTAAACTACTTCTAGTTAAGGAATTCTAAGATAAATTAAAAAAAATCAAAACTGTACAAATAGGATTCATAGATCTCGCAGATTCAACACGTTTACTGACGGATCAATGTAATGTAACAACTTCTTCTCAAATGATTATTTAAAAGAAAATTATTGAGCTTCTTTTACATACAGCTCAGTAATTAGAAAGCTTATTAATAGGCTTCCGGTAGGTAAAGCGTTAATGTCAGCGCTAAATTGAATCCTTATTGAGATGTACAATAATTTGTGGGTTGTACAAGAATCGTTTTAGATTATATGTATATATATACAGGGTGTCCCATATAAATGGGAACACCTAAATATCTGTCGTATTTACAGTCCTATCAGAAAACTTCAGAGGACAAAGTGACACTATTGCAGGGGGCAAATATAATGGTAAAGATAAACAATTTTTATGTCATGTTTTTTAATGAAATTTCAAGGTCACCGATGTTTTTTTTAATGGAATAGTATATTTTTTCCGATAGCAATATAGACAATAAAAAACTGAATTTACTGGATACCAGCTTTTTGACCTTGAAATGACCTTGAGCAAGAATAATCATGTTGGAGCGGATAATCCTAATGGGGATCTTGCCCCATAGATAAAAGTCCAACGGTGTCAGATCCGGAGAACGGGCTGGCCATGAAATTGTTCCTCGTCGCCCAATCCAGCGTCCAGGATATTTCGTATTTAGCACCGTTCTAGCAACTTTAGAATATTGCGCTGGACAACCATCATGTTGAAACCACATGCGCTCCCGATCGAATAACGTAATTTCTTCTAACAGGCCCGATAAATCCTGCCTTAAAAATGCTGCATACTTTATACCAGTAAGAGTTCCTTGTATAAATTCGTTCGACGTTCAATTACGTCTCAGGAAATCGTCAATGCCTACAGATCATTTAATGCAAGATTGCAATATTGCATAAATGAGGAATAGTCAACATTTCGAACATTTATTATGATATGTAAAGGTCAACCCGCCGTAAACAACGCGTAATTTTTGCTGAAACGCGTAAATTTTAAACATCCACATTTTATCCGTTCCAACATGATTATTCTTGCTCAAGGACATTTCAAGGTCAAAAAGGTGGTATCCACTAAATTCAGTTTTTTATTGTCTATCGTGCTATCGTAAAAAAATATACTATTCCATTTAAAAAAACATCGGTGACCGTGAAATTTCATTAAAAAACACGACATAAAATTTTTTATCGTTACCATTATATTTACCCCCTACAATAGTGTCACTTTGTCCTCTGAAGTTTTCTGATAGGACTGTAAATACGACAGATATTTAGGTGTTCCCGTTTATGTGGGACACCCTGTATATGTAAAACATATTCAGACAATAAGTAATAATTTTGACATCCAAGATTCGGTCGTTCACCGCAGGACAGATTTGCATTAAGGCGACTTTACATTGAAGACGCCGCCGTAACACTTCAGAGAGGAAGCGCAGCATAATTGGGATACCAGTTTGTTTAACCCTCATACATTCCCAAGGGTGAAAATTCACCCATTTACTATTTTTACATACTGTAAAATCATCGATCTGTATTTGTTTGTATCGTGAGATGTATTTCTTTAAATTCTGTCATTATATTAGGAGGTTGAATAAGTTCTCGCTGTTTTTCGAAAGGTGGTAATACCAGAACTGCGTGAATTTAGTTTCAGATAGTAACGTATCTATAATGAAGTACTACATATATGCAAGGTTAAAATTCAGTGTATGTCATTCCACTGAAGTATAAACAATTTTTCTTTCATTGTGCTAAATGTCGAATTTCATGCCAAAGAAAGAGTAATTGCGGGGAATTTTACTACGCTATTTTATTAAAAAAAAATCTGCAGCTGAAGCACACAGAATTCTTGTTGACACCTACGGCGACCATGTTCTGTCGGAAACAATATGCAGAGATTGGTTTAGACGCTTCAAAAATAATGATTTTGATCTTGAAAATAAAGAACGCCCTAGCGCACAACAAAAACTTGAAGACGAAGAATTTGAGGCATTACTTGACGAAAACTCGTGTCAGATACTAGCTGAACTTGCAGAATCATTAGGAGTTGATCACGCAACAGATTCGAAACGTTTGAAAGCATTAGGAATGATTCACAGGAAGGACGTTGGGTGCTGTACGAGTCGAAGCGATTTTTCAGCATGACAACGCGCGGCCACATGTTGCAAAACCGGTGAAAACGTTTTTGAAAACACTTAAATGGGAAGTACAACCCCACCCGCTGTATTCACCAAACATTTCCCGATCAGATTACCATTTGTTCCGATCGATGACACATGGCCTGGCTGAGCAGCGCTTCCAATTTTATGAAGATATCAAAAAATGGGTCCACTCTTGGATTGCCTCAAAAGACGTGTCGTTTTTCCGACATGGAATTACTATGCTGCCAGAAAGATGGGGAAAAGCAATGGCTAGCCAGAGACAATACTTTCAAGAACATATTTTTTACCAATTTTTTAAAATAAAGCATTCATTTCATAAAAAAAAAACAGCGAGAACTTATTCAACCTCCTAATATATGCAACAGAATTTATTAGTTTAAATTTCAGACCAGAAGTGGATGAATTGCTGCATTAGAATCTTTTATGCGACTATTTCTGAGGAACGTGTGAGGGTTAAGACGAATAAATATTTGCAGCAAATGGTGGAGTCAAATGAAAGTGTGTACTAGCATAGAGAAACTAATAAACTAGTACACAGTCAAACTTCATTTATATGAACCTGTTGGGAGACAAGTTGGTTTACATAATCGGGTGGTTCATATAATAGGAGTCCACCTATATATCGCTAGTTACTATCATTTCTCGTTTATTTAATAGCAGTTCACGTTCATATAATACGATTTCGCTCAGCTAGAGTTCAGTTAACCAGGCACTGCTAAAATTTAGTTCATACAGGTAAACGGAGTTGTATTGTATTTCAAACAATTTTTTACAATCTCCAGTTTGACACGAAACAATGTGAGCAGATTAAATAGTAAATTGTCTAATAGAATAAATTATTAGATTCAATTAAACTATTTATTGTATAATTTAGACATATTTTAACGATGATTGCAACGAGTGAGTACTTGTTACAAAACTTTTAACAAATAGACATTTCTTTATGCAGATTGAATCGGAAATGTTAAAGCTAATGTTATTCGCTCCTGTTGTTTGCGGTTTATTACAAATTAGACAATTGTCAGATATCATTAAAAGTTTTTCTATATATTTTGGTATTCCAAATTACCAACAGAATTACAATGTTTGCTGCACTGTTATAAAATTCTGACATTGCTATCCAATGGCGGCAGAGGCAATAATTTTTCGTTTATCATTTGTTTTAAGAAATTTTTAATTCAAAATATACTTTATTTATATATCATTGCAGTAAGCAACAGTTACATGTTAATCAATTATATATTCACCAACTTTTTGTTGCTATGACTACTCGCCATTGGTAACTCGAGCATGATGTGGAATGATAATGACATTACTGCAATTCGTTCCCATAGCAGGAAATTATTTATGAGTTTTCGTGTCATAAAATTTGTTATTGAAAAAAAAGTACAAGTTTGAAATGTACTCGAATTTGTTATGAATCCAGATTGAAAATGTCTCGTCGAGTACACTCTTTGTCAAGATGATTTGGTTCATAGGTCGTGAAACGAGAAGCGCATTAGCAGAATTTTGACTCATGGTACTTCATGACTCATGCCTGTGGTAAAACTGTTCTGTTTCTTAATATTCATGACTCACGGAGATATATGCAAGTATTTGGATACGTCATTTCGTAAAAACTGCGTGATTTTCCTTCAAAGGTCCTGAGGTCTCTGAAAATCAAGAACAAATTTTTGCTATTATCCTATACAATAGTTACACCATTTCAGTATTTACAAACGAACTGTGGATCTTTATACGAAATAAAAATTTGTTAAATCAATTGCGGGATTTACTTCTCAGGAAATCGACAATGCCTAAAGATCATTTAATGCAAGATTGCAATATTGCATAAATGAGGATGGTCAACGTTTCGAACATTTATTATGATACGTAAAGGTCAACCCGCCGTAAACAACGCGTAATCTTTGCTGAAACACGTAAGTTTTAAACTTCCACATTTTATCCGCTCCAACATGATTATTCTTGCTCAAGGTCATTTCAAGGTCAAAAAGGTGGTATCCAGTAAATTCAGTTTTTTATCGTCTATCATGCTATCGTAAAAAAAATATACTATTCCATTTAAAAAAAAACATCGGTGACCTTGACGTTTCATTAAAAAACACGACATAAAAATTTTTTACCTTTACCATTATATTTCGCCCCCTGCAATAGTGTCACTTTGTCCTCTGGAGTTTTCTGATAGGACTGTAAATACGACAGATATTTAGGTGTTCCCATTTATGTGGGACACCCTGTATACGGCCGTAGTTTTACTGTGTTAATAGTGAGATCGCCCACACGAGTGACAGAGGTGTGCGCGCGAGTTGCGTCACTACCAAATTAAAAGCAGCGCGCCTCGAATAGTTCCCCGGAAAAAAAGGCGCGAGCTGTTTAACGGTATTGGTAGTTGGAGCCCCGGTACATATTCCTTTCAGATTTCAACGGTGCGTAGGCGAGTTGATTGGCCTAACTGTAAGGTGGTCCAACGTTTGTGCGCAGAAAGTGCTCCTTTCAGTTTTGATTTACGGAAAAATCGCGTCGGGCATCGCGGTTTTTACCGACCCAGCGCGGCACGGCGATAGGAAGTAAAGTATAAATGTAGATGTAAAAGAGGAAGTCGAGTAAAAATGTAGACGTAAAAGAGGAAGTAAAGTAAAAATGTAGATATAAAAGGGGAAGTAAACTAAAAATGTAGATATAAAAGGGGAAGTAAACTAAAAATGTAGATGTAAAAGAGAAAGTAAAGTAAAAATGTAGATGTAAAAGAGGAAGTCGAGTAAAAATGTAGATGTAAAAGAGGAAGTCGAGTAAAAATGTAGATATAAAAGGGGAAGTAAAGTAAAAATGTAGATGTAAAAGTGGAGGTAAAGTAAAAATGTAGATGTAAAAGAGGAAGTAAAGTAAAAATGTAGATATAAAAGGGGAAGTAAACTAAAAATGTAGATGTAAAAGTGGAGGTAAAGTAAAAATCTAGATGTAAAAGAGAAAGTAAAGTAAAAATGTAGATGTAAAAGAGGAAGTAGAGTAAAAATGTAGATATAAAAGGGGAAGTAAACTAAAATTGTAGATATAAAAAGGGAAGTAAACTAAAAATGTAGATGTAAAAGAGGAAGTAGAGTAAAAATGTAGATGTAAAAGAAGAAGTAAAGTAAAATTGTAGATGTAAAAGAGGAAGCAAAAATCATAAAGTTTCGGGCTTGAATCGCATTTTCTCACAATTCTTTCCATTTTTAATTATTTATGGCTCGTAACAACTGTAATCGATTATGTTCAAACTTACATTGCTTAATTCACTTATATTTGTAAAAGGCATTTATTAAATTTTCGTTATAGGCACAGATGAAAATGTTAAAAGTCGTGACATTCACTTTTAGATATTGCTAATAGCAATATCAAAACAAATTTTTTACACTTATAAGAGAGTTAAGAATTATAAAAGAGTTATTCGTTTTTAAGTGGTGTATTTAAGTAGTTGGTCGCCGCTATGATTCCGGATCGAATCTGTCTGAAGATATTATTATTCTGCTCGCCTACCTACGTATAATTTTCCACTTAATTTTGAAAAATCGTGTCGGAGAGTATGTAGTCTTCTGTTTTTGTTGGCATGGCTAAGTTCATGGGGTTTCAGAGGAAACGATAACTTAGCGAGCGAGTGTGCCTGTAGTAACTGTTAAATAATGATCCATGTATGCGCGGTTAGGTGAATGTCGTTGCACTGGATTCTTAACTGTAGTTGTTAGTCATCGTGGAATTCGCGGGAAAAATTGCGAGCTTGATATGCGTGGCACGCCCAGAATATTTCTTTCCTGCTTTTTTTATCGTTTACTGTACTGATCGATTGTTATTGTTGCTAGATAAAAGCATTCAATCGAAACGGAGTCCGCCGATATCGTTTTGTTTCATTTTTCAGCGGTCTTTGACAATTACAAGCAAGAAACTATCGTCGGTAGAAGATTGCGGATCTTTATGAATTTGTGGTTTACAAAAAGGGCCTAGCCGAATAAGATGGTCAAAAATGTGCTTAGTGGTTTTTCCAATGACCATTGAACCATTCGAAAGCTGATCGGGAAAAACCCCTCTGAGTAAAATTTCAACCCCCTAGCTTGCCCGTGAGGGTAGTTACAGGGTAAATTAGATTTCCCGCTTTTCCACGCATTTTCCGCTCTTTGATGCTTTCTAAAAATCTGAAAAAATGTGAAATATTTTGGGTCCTAAGACACATTTTTTAAAATTTTTTCAGATTTTTTTGTGTCAAACTGTGTCCGTAAAAAATGAAAAACGCTCAAAACGTCAGAAAAATGTAGATTTCTCGAAAATATGAGTACACGGCATTTTGCTGTTTAGTTCCCCGACATAGTTCCATAACCGGCAGTGTCATCAATTTTTTTTTAGATTTTACCTTGTGGGAGATCATTGTCAAAAACAATGAAAACCGAATTGCTTCAACGAGATTTTGAAATTTTTTTTGTTCCAAACTGAGCCCGTAAAAAATGAAAAACGCTCAAAACGTCGGCAAAATGTAGATTTCTCGAAAATATGAAAACACGGCATTTTGCTGCTTAGTTCCCCGACATAGTACCATAATCGGCAGTGTCGTGAATTTTTTTCAGAATTTTTCTTGTGGGAGATCATTGTCAAAAACAATGAAAACTAAATTGCTTCGATGTTTTTGCTGTGAAGAGGTAAGTTACACTTGTTGGTTTTACCGCAGGTGTATATTAAGCAATTTTTAACCGAGAAAATAATACATGCTCCAAAACTATTTTTATATGTATTTTACTTAAATATTTGTAAAACATTAAAAAAATATTGTTAAAGTCATGTGAATAAATCGTACAATATAATATTGAAAAAATAAAGTACGACGTATTGAAAAAAAAACTTTGCCACCGGCAGGATTCGAACCTCAGTGTATTCGCTCCGTAGTCGGACGCCCTAACCGCTCAGCCAACCGGCGATGTTGAAAGCGTTACGTACATTTTGGTACATATCACCCACTAGACAATTTTTTTATTCTCTTAAATCACATTTCCTACGTAAAATAAATGCTTGTTTAGATGTAATAACGTTAAAAATTGCTTAATATACACCTGCGGTAAAACCAACAAGTGTAACTTACCTCTTTACAGCAAAAACGTCGAAGCAATTTGGTTTTCATTGTTTTTGACAATGATCTCCCACAAGGTAAAATCTAAAAAAAATTGATGACACTGCCGGTTATGGAACTATGTCGGGGAACTAAACAGCAAAATGCTGTGTACTCATATTTTCGAGAAATCTACATTTTTCTGACGTTTTGAGCGTTTCTCATTTTTTACGGGCACAGTTTGACACAAAAAAATCTGAAAAAATTCTCAAAAATGTGTCTTAGGACCCAAAATATTTCACATTTTTTTCAGAATTTTAGAAAGCATCAAAGAGCGGAAAATGCGTGGAAAAGCGCGAAATCTAATTTACCCTGTAACTACCCTCACGGGCAAGCTAGGGGGTTGAAATTTTACTCAGAGGGATTTTTCTCGATCAGCTTTCGAACGGTTCAATGGTCATTGAAAAACCTCTAAGGGTATTTGACCATCTTATACGGCTAGGCCCTTTTCGAAATATGTCAGAATAGTTCAATATTCCATAGGAATTGAGATTAAGTAGTTCACAAACTTTCTCTTATGCTGAAGTGTATCATTGGGGTTGCAACAGCCTTGTACAAACTTGAACTAACAATAGTTCAATGTACGTTAATGGGTTTGTCCGAAAATTCAAATAATCCTCTACTATAGCAAAAGAATTGAAATCAAATCAACTGTTTGAATGTAAAATGGAATTGCGATTTCGGGGTTAAGTGGAATACATTATTTACCAATGAAATTAATCAGTATCAGCATTTATTTACCAATGAAAATAAATGGAAAAGGAGGTTCTAATATTGATTGGCTGGTATTAGAACATTTTTAAATGTACAACCGTTCAATCGCGAGTAGACTGTAGACTGTAGTAGACTTTATGCATTTGCGACGAAGTGCTACTTCGCGCCAGCGAACCGTACGTTCCGCGCCCCGGCCGCGAGATGGCCACCGCGACGCGCCCGTTCCCGCAAGTAAAGAAAGCCTGCGGCCGGTATTAAGCGCTCCCCACCACTCGACCGCGCAGCCTCGCGCCACGGCCGCGAGATGTCCACGCGACGGATATATGATAATACCAGGCGATTTCAATGTGAGTAGATATATTATTTGTAACCCATAGTTATTAACACGTTCGGCGCCGCGTCACCCATATTTGAGTGACGGGTGTGCTTCCGCGGGGGCCCCGTCACCCATATACATATGGGTGACGTTTTTCTTGTTCAAGTTAAATAAGATTTTCAGTTGCATTTTTAAAAGAAATTTAATGGAACAAGCACCGAAGTATAAATGTAGAATATACAGCATAAAAATATATAATAAAACCTACTCGAGTTACATAGTTGCTATTCCTACTTATCGCTCTGTTTACGTTCTAGCACTCCGACAGTCGGATTTCGGCCCCGCGAGAAAATCAACCGAATCACGCTGGGCGCCGAACGTGTTAGACGAAGAAATAAATGTATATTCAACTCCTTTATCTTGTAATCAATGCACCACATTCTTATTTTGCATAAAGTTGAAATGGTTTCAAGAATAGCATACAATATAATAATAATAATTAGTCTTTTTCGTTTTTATATCGAGATATAAAATTCATTTTAAGTTGTTTTGTTGTAAAGGGTAAATTTTAATAAGGGGAGAAATACTAATAATAACTGAGGTGTTCTCTATAAATAATGTTTCATGTAAGTAATGAACAAAATGTTCTCCATTGCAATGAATACATAATTGCGTAATCGATCGAAAAGTGCAAGTGATATATACGCTGATAGTTTTTTTTATCCAAGATCCACTTCTCTCTTCAACAACAAGATTTAAAAAATTTATCCTTTACAACAGGGATGGGCATTTTAGTCTCAATTGAGACAAAACCGTCCCCACCACAGCGCCCACTGTCCCCCACCAGCATCCGCCGTTGCCATAGAGGAAAGAACTGCTTCGCCCGTCGCGAACAGTGCGCAGGCCTCGCGCATGAAAGAGAGGTTGGTGGGAGAAGCAGTCGTTCGAGGGGCTCCACCCGTGCCCATGCCTGCTTTACGATAAGGAAACTCAAGGAAACTTTTATATCTTTGTAAAACAGCAAAATGGAGAAAAATTAATTGTTACATTGTATGCTACTCTTAAAATCACACAATATTCTCTTCAACCATTTTTTCATACATCAAATAGTTAACATGTAATTCAGAAGGCACGCTTAGCTGATTCACCCGGTATTGCTGTTTCGAAAGATGTTATCACCGAAAATAATATTCTGCTTGATTCTAGTTCTTTAAAATTCTTCTGTAGAAATGCGGAATTGCATAAACCACGATTACATAAATATAATCGTTAGCGGATCGCGAAGGAGTTCTGCTCACGTCAGAATCACGAAATGAAAAATTGCGAAAATAAACGAAAAAATAGAGTTAATCCATCCAGAAGCTGTTGTTTTTCTATTTTCTCATTTAGTATTGTCCTGTTTGAGTTTATATAAGAATTTTTGAGACATCCTGTGTACATCGGTGAGTGTGTTCACGAAGAAACGACATAATCCGACATACATAACTCGCCGTCTCGCGAGTTAATGAGCCTTGAATGGTCGATTGCCTGTACAGAGAAGTGGTATTTCCCACAACTGTACACCGGATGACGAGACGCGCAATCTCTGTTCTTCGGCAACACGTCCGTGAGCGAATGTGTGCGATTTAATACGCACTCTGTTATACGAGCTACTCAGGAGCCAAACTGGTCAACTTCTCTTTTTGTAAAATCAGTTTTATTAGCCGAACACGCGCTAAGTATCCGTCCTCTCATAAACAGACGACGTACTTCCATAAATTTATTTATTGCTCGGAGATGGCACGACTATATTTAAGATATCTGAATGACAATAAGCACACGTTAAAAGCCACTACTTTTACGATTCTTTCATTAAAAATCGAAGTGTATTATTGATGGTATTGCTTGCAAGTAACTGTTGCTTAATGTAAAAATTGTTTGTAATCGTTATTGTGACACGCAGAATGATGGAATAAATTTTCCACATTCAAAAGTTTTAATTTGAGAAACGCTTTCGTATTTATTAAAGACTATCATCGGATTTAAATGAAGAGCACGTGTTGAATAATTTAGTCATACATATTGTAAAACAGAACAGAAATAGACATCTTATCTTGAAATTAGATTTTGCGATGTTCTCCATCAATATATTAACAAATTCAATATATAGATTACTTTTGATCAAAGACAATATCAAAAGTTATTAGATCGTTCCAAATTTCAATTTGTTCATAGAAAAACAACTATAAATTTTCCAAAGGTAGGTTATTCCATCTAAAAATGGTCTACTGACTTTTGAGTCAGCCTGTACAAATGTATTACGAAAAATGAAATTTCATATCGCAAAGATTGAAAAGCTCTGCACGTTCCAGGAAGAAAATCCGTTAATAAAAAAGAATTTGTTAACAAAATCGGTAATAAAATGGATGATTTGCCTGTTGTATGTTATATTTGTGGCAAACTAAAACTCAGCGGCGGTAACATGTGCAGGGAAAAGTTGTTCAGAATGAAGACCTTGACAACACATGTCAAGGTCATCAAAATCGGTGAGGAGGGTAAACTTCTAAATAATTACCTTACTGTTTTATTGTTCCGCTGCTCGTTTTCTATAAAATGATTTCTGTGAAAATAAATTATGTATATTATGATTACAACATTGGTGCAATAAAATCAAAAACATAATGAAAGTTATATGGAATACATATTGATAAATTATATAACATATATTAAAGGGTAAATATAAGTTAAATAATATTAACTGGCTTTCTAGTGGAACAGAAAATGTATACAACTCGATTTAATCAGAATAAAATGATATCGTTTGCACTGTATTATAATTATCACCATTTCCATTTCAAATATCATGAGTACAGTCACTCCCATTAATATTCGAACACTCTTAAAAATATGATAACTTGTTTAATATTGGTCCATACGACTTGGACTTCTTTGAGAAGTTAGAATAATTAGTTTACTACACGACGTGAAAAAGAAATTTTAAAACAATTGCAATTGGTCGGTATTGCAGAGAAAATACTAAAAGTTGTGCTTTACAATTTTTTGATGTGGCTTACATTGAAAATTTAAAACATACATTTTACAGATCTGCATCAATTGTATACATTTTCAAATTTTCATCAAATTTAGATTACTTGGAAAACAGCGACAAGCATCGAATGACGTAAGAGTCCTTCGATTTATTACAGTTTAATGCTGAAAATTGTGAAAAGCTGCAATTTTTACCATCTTCGAACAGTTGTAGCGCATTGCAACGTTTGCCGATTTTGGTGAAATATTCAGAGTGTATACAGTTGACACAGATCTACAAAACGTATCTGTTGAATTTTCAATATGAACCCACACAAAACAGTTATAAATAATAACTTTCTTTTTCTCAACGTGTATTAAACTAATTGTTCTAACTTCTAAAAAAAAAAAATCCAAGTCGCATGATTCAATATTAAAAACGTCATCGTCTTTTAGAGTGTACGAATATTAATGGGAGTGACTGTAGAGTCAGATTGCGTCGATTGCTATAGGAAGAACGCAATCTGCTCTCGATCCACTGCCTCGTACTAATCGACTTAACGTTTCACCGTCGATCTCGCAGGCGCAAATGCAACAATGATTAGACACTGTTTTTCTTGCGAGGAACGTAATCGTTTGTTGAAACGGCAGCTTGTCGACGGTCTTGTCCGGTTTCAGGCTGTCGCTGAAGTCGGCACAACGTTGCTCCGCGAGCGTCGCGGATAAAACCTGGTGCCAGCGGTGGAAAGTAGCTGTTGACATATCGCTGCCAGGTATTGGGACACGTCGGGCGAGTAGGCGGGGTGGCTTAACCTATGCGGGATATAATGTACGCCTCCGTCTGGTATCGGACACACTCGCATAAACTCGTTGCACATTATCGTGCGAGCGCCCCGACGTTTCTCTCTATTGACAGTAGCTGCAGCGACGGGCTGTGAATTAAATGTCAGATTCGGAATCCGCTGTTACACCTTCGGATTGCCTGTACAGTCCGAATCAATTACTAATTAACCCATTTACAGTTACTCAATGGCCGAGATTAGCGTGTGAATATTTTCTGAGACATTTTTTGTTAGAAGGTGTCAACTTTGATTCATTAACCTGGTAGAGTTTAGTATCTCTCTTTCGATGATAACTAGATAGCAGGTTTTATGCATTTATGATGAAAATGAGTAGGTGTAATCTAAAACAGTAAAAACATTGGAAGAATTTAAAAATATTGTTACGTTATTTTGAACCTGTTAAACTATTAAGGAATAAAATAAAATATTTCGCTCTAGTTTGATACAATAAAGGTCCGCTGCCTAATGCCAACGTTTTGACATTTTTAGTTAATACTGATATTTTCATATTTAAGGGTAGGGTAAAGTGGGGCTAAACGTCCGGCGGTTAACCCCTTCCCGTGCCATTTAGCTCGACGAAACTTTGGCCCAAGCGGCAGGCATCGACGCGCGCTAAACAGACCAGACTGATGCTTGTAAACAGTCGCAATACAAACTATTGGTGTGTTTTTTACTTTTTGCCAAATCCATGATTGTTGTGTCGTACTTTCCTCTTCACTACTCTCATCTATAATCATACGCCTTATACGCTTTACGACTGACACAAACGCGTCACTATCAGAGGATTCGTTATCACTGCCTTCATTTAACATTTTTGTATCTTACATTTTGAAGGGGTTTCTCAAATTTCAATAATTGAACTGCTTCGTAACAGCAACGATAAGAATTGTGACTAACTGTCATGAGGTACTCATAGGAACTAACATTCGGTCACGATCGCAACGGTCAAAAAATCAGTCCGCGAGCTCGGCTTGTTGTGTTTACGTTTGGCCCAAGTATCTGTTCGCGAGTCTGACTCGCTAAAGTACGGGAAGGGGTTAAGAAGCCCCTACTTGAATATCTTCGTTCGCTTATGGTCGACTAAAGTTTGCCATATACTGTAGGCAGTAGGGTTAGGCAATTATGAATCGATTCTCGGAAGAATCGTTTTTTTCTAAGATTCACAATTTTTTTAAATCGATTCTGGGATATTCGATTTTGAAACGAACCAAGCTTCAATTTGAGGGGAGGCACGAGAGAGTTCAAGATTTGAAGTGGACGATCGGGAAACTGATGTTAATAAATAACCATTTAATGAAGGATAATAAATGATAATTAATGAATACTTTAATTATTGTTAATTCTTCTGTGAATTAATTTGCTCCATTTGGATTTAAACACCCAGTATATGGAAACAGCGCCTGAGATTTCAAGTTGTTTATAAAATAATAGCGAATCATTCCTTCATGACATGCGATATTGATTTATTAGGGTAGCGTATTCCTCACTCTTCTGATAAACTCCGTTCTGTTAAGATGTACATTATACAGGGTGGTCCACAGAACTCTGAACAGCTCAATATCTCGAAAACTATGGCATCGATTTTAAAGTTCTTAGTCTTAAATTGCATGGAACTGAAGGGCCTTTCTGACTACATAAACGTGAAGTGGCCTCCCTTCCCCTTTAACGGGGGAGGGGAGGTACCTTTGTAATTTTAAATGGAACCCCCTATAAAGTGTTACATATTTAGATTCTACCGGAAAAAACAAGTAAATTCTGTCTGAAACATTTTTTTGTCAGATACTTCCATGATGAGATATAACAGTTTGAAGTTTCGAGTTGTAGGTACTTGAAGCTCTCGGAAATAGCGTTATAGAATTATACGCGCTTGAGTCCATTGCTTATTCATGAAGAAACACAAACAATAATATTTACAATTCTTGAGTTTGACTCACTTATCTATGAAAACGTTTTCAGTTTAGAGCTGTTATTCAAGCAGTAACATTATGGCTACTTTTGACACAGAAGTGAATATGTTATTAACGTTAGGTGAATGCCAAAAAAATTATCGGCGTGCAGCAGTGATGTTTTTGGAAAGTTATGGGATCAAAAAATGTCATGCAGCATTTCATAATTTAGAAAAGCGGCTTCGCGAGCACGGTGAATTGTGTAAAAAAACTCGCAATAAACCTAAAGCTGTCACTAATGAAAATATTAGTGCCAGTATTCTTGCTGCAATTACATTAAATCCGCATATTAGTCAACGTACACTTGCACAAACATCACATATTAGTCGTTCATCGATTCAACGAATTTTTGAAACTTCAAAAGTATCATCCATATCACATGGTTTTATCACAAGAGCTTTCGATAGCAGATTACGATCACCGCGTAAGATTTTGTGAGTGGCTGCAGGGTGTTGTGGAAAATGACTTTTTGTGCAAAATACTTTTTTCCGATGAGGCCACTTTTATGAATTCAGGGCATGTAAATAGACATAATCTGCATTATTGGGCCGTGGAAAACCCAAATTGGATGCGATGTGTTCCCTTTCAACATCGATGGTCTTTAAATGTTTGGTGTGGCCTAATAGGAGATTTTCTGATTGGACCTTATTTTTTTCAAGAAACTGTAACATCTGCAAGTTATTGTGATTTATTAAAAAATCATTTGCCTGCGCTTTTGGAAGATGTGCCACTGCACGTTAGAAGAGAAATGTGGTTCCAACAAGACGGCGCTCCTCCACATTTTGCAATCATCACCAGGCAATTTTTGAACGAAAAATTTGGAAACAAATGAATAGGTCGTGGGGGACCTCGTCAATGGCCTCCTCGATCCCCCGATCTAACACCATTAGATTTTTTCTTATGGGGATATGTAAAGGACAAAGTTATGTTTGAACCACCGACGACAAAAGAGGATATGAAACAAAGAATACGTGACGCTTGCGCTTCAGTGACTCCCGAAATGTTAAAAAATGTTAGAACAACTTTGATGTTTCGAGTAAATAAATGTTTACAAGCCCGTGGTGGACATTTTGAACATTTTATTTCTTCACGAATAAGCAAAGGACTCAAGCGCGTATAATTCCATAACGCTATTTCCGAGCGCTTCAAGTACCTACAACTCGAAACTTCAAACTGTTATATCTCATCATGGAAGTATCTGACAAAAAAATGTTTCAGACAAAATTGACTTGTTTTTTCCTGTAGAATCTAAATATGTAACATTTTGTAGGGGGTTCCATTTAAAATTACAAAGGTACCTCCCCTCCCCCGTTAAAAGGGAAGGGAGGCCACTTCACGTTTATGTAGTCAGAAAGGCCCTTCAGTTCCATGCAATTTAAGACTAAGAACTTTAAAATTGATGGCATAGTTTTCGAGATATTGAGATGTTCAGAGTTACGTGGGCCACCCTGTATAATGACAGAATTTAAAGAAATACATCTCACGATACAAACAAATAGAGATCGATGATTTTACAGTATGTAAAAATAGTAAATGGGTGAATTTTCACCCTTGGGAATGTATGAGGGTTAAACAAATTGGTATCCCAATTATGCTGCGCTTCCTCTCTGAAGTGTTACGGCGGCGTCTTCAATGTAAAGTCGCCTTAATGCAAATCTGTCCTGCGGTGAACGACCGAATCTAGGATGTCAAAATTATTACTTATTGTCTGAATATGTTTTACATATACAGGGTGTCCCACATAAACGGGAACATGTAACATTTTATAGGGGGTTCCATTTAAAATTACAAAGGTACCTCCCCTCCCCCGTTAAAGGGGAAGGGAGGCCACTTCACGTTCCATGCAATTTAAGGCTAAGAACTTTAAAATCGATGGCATAGTTTTCGAGATATTGAGCTGTTCAGAGTTATGTGGGCCACCCTGTATACTGTGAAATCTAAGTGGGGATGCTCTCAAGACTTCCGTATTAGGGAATCTTGAAGATGTTCTCGAAATTTCTATATTCGGAAATCCTATGAAACTGTCCCTGTACTGAATTATGCTTTGTGCCGGCTGCATCCAGCTGGAGCATAGTCATGGTTTCTATAAGCAAAGGGATGGAACAGGGCGTTTTCCGTTCTGAGAAATGTTCTCATCAGCAAAACAAATTTTTGTAATTCGTAAAAAGATTGCAGTCTGTTTCAGTAGTACTGTAGCAGTACTTTTAGCTGCAACTGCAAATGTGAGTCTAATATTTATCCGTTAGTATCGTGTTTTTATATTTTATAGGACATGTGGTAGTTGTTTAAATTTTTTCGCGACATTTTTAGTTTCCTCCCTTTCAGATCATGCCACTCTGAAGATGTAATACTACCCCTGAGAAAAAGTATTCGTTCAAATAAATCAAATGTTCCTCGTTGCAACTATTGCTATATTACTTTTGGGAAACGTTTTCGTTAATGCTGAAAGCGTATACAACGATATTTATTGTCCTATTCTTTCTTTCGTATTAACTCGTTGACATACAAATTACACGAAATTCGATGTGACCAATATTGATACCATTCATTATTGAACTTATTTAAGCGTTTTAAGCAAGCTTATTCAAGTAAGTTCTTAGGCTGATCATTGACATGCTGCTGGTAATATTTACTGTTAACACTAGATTTACGGGGCCCGTCAAAATGACGGATTCAAAAATTTTTAATTTACAATTATTAAGAGTGTAAGAAGGCATTCGTGAGGAATTATTAAATAGATTTATTTTTTGTCTACATATTACAATAAAAATCGCTGAAGATTTAAGTAAGTACGATTTTATTATTTTATAAAGCAACGTAAAATAATTAATTTTAGTGCTCCGTAAACCTAGTGTTAATATTATTACTTTAAGTACCGTCTACACAATTACTGTGTTGCATCGCTGGCAGCCAAAAGGAATAACTTGGGCATTTTGTCATCAACATCAACTGTTAAATCAACGTGTTTGAGAATCAGAAAATATATTTCGGTGATAGAAAAATGAAAAATGTTTGCGAATTTATATATTTTTATTTATATCGGTGATTGGCTTTATTCTAATGTAAATCAAAATACTTATTGAATTATTATATTATGTATTAATATTGAGTATTACTATTGAATCATTATCATTGATCAGCTGACTATAACTGTCTGCGTAACGGTGGCAACGGAATGTGGAGGGTGAAATCTTAAATATAGGAATTATTTTACAACATTTCATTCAATTAATATAAGCAAACACAATAAACAGCTGTCGTCGTGTAGTTTGTTATGGAATAGTATTCTCTACAAATACTTGTGACGTATTCAATAAACATTTAGTATTTGTTAAATAGTCGCCGGTAAGTAATGTGTTAACATTCAACGTTTTATTCCACAAGCTTAGAACAGCTGTCAGTAATACCATAGGTACACCGGTTCTTTAAAAGTTCTAAAGTTCTTTAAAATTGTCCATTTAACAATCGTGGGCAAAAATTAAGTAGACACCATTTAAAGACTAATAACTTTTTTAAATTAAAATCAAACGACTTAAATTTTGTTCGAAATGTTAAAAGAATCAGTTTAGTAGATAATGTGTAAAGTAGTTAGCAGTTTTCAAAAAAAGGGAGCTTATGATTTTTAATTTTTTTATCTGTGCCTATAATAAAAATTTAAAACACGCCTTTCGTATATCTTATTAAGTTATACACATGCACAATGTTTCATCGAAATCGGTTGACGCATAAAAGAACTATGCAGTTTCTCGCAATTTTTTCCATTTTTGATTATTTATGGCTCATAACAACCCTAATCGATTTTGATGAAACTTTGTGCTTGTGCATATAATGTATCCACAAAAGGCATATTTTAAATTTTCATTATGGACACACATAAAAACATTAAAGTCACCTTTACGTTTTTCTTCTTCACTACTCGACCAAGAGTAATTTTTTATTGATTTTTTCTGTACATTACCTAGTACATTAATCCTTCTACAATTTCAACAAAATTTAAGACGTTTGGTCCAATTTTTAAAAAGTTATTACTTTTTAAACAGTGTCTAGTTAATTTTGACTCCGCGTAGGTATGTGTATCATAAAGATCATGCTATGTAATTATGCAAAAAAATCTCAACCGACAATGAGATTAAAACTGACCAAGTAAAATACAACATTCAAAGAAAATCCGATATCTCGATAACAACAAAAACCTAATCCAGCTGCAACGTAGCGAGCCTAAACAGTTGTAAGGAAAATAGGAAACGCACAGGCGCACAACGAAAGAAGGGCCGAGTCGATTCGAGCCGAAAACTAAAGCAAGAAAACGAGAGACAGACAGACTGAGGGAGAGAGAGCGAGAGAGAAGAGAGGGAGAGAGCGAGAGAGAGAGAGAGAGAAAGAGGGGCAGAAAGACAAGTTTCAGATGTCTGCTATTACAGAGCACCTCTGTGGTCACGGCGCACAGCCCGATATGGAGCAATCTCAGATTTCCATCCGCCCAAATCAAGAATATACGCCCTCGCCTCCGCTCGCTCTTCTTCCTCTTCAGCGCGGGGACCTCCGCTCATCTTCTCCGCCACCGTGATTGTCGCTGTCGTCGTCTTCGGAGGTGGAGGCGCAGCTCGGGGTTGGTGCTCGCCGGTCCGCGCGGGTAACAGTGCCAAAACTGCCTCAAAACGGTCTGCTCCGTTCAGTCCTCCCTCCCTTCCTCTATCACACGTCTCTCTCTCTCTCTCTCTCTTTCTCCTCACCTTGTTCCTGCGAGTTCCTCATCTTCCTCTCTTCGTCTCCTAAACCGTCCTAGACACGTGCCCTCTTCAGCTTCCTGACTGCGACCTGACCACCTCCCTCAGTCCATTCGACGTGCCCGACACCGTTCCACCTCGCAAACTATCGCAAAGCGTAGCAGAGTCACCGTAAACCCTCGATAGTGTCAACAAGTGTCCGACGAATCGCGTCATCGGGGTTCATCGTCCTCCTTTCGATCGTCGCGAGTGAACAGTTTCATCTAAGGACGCCTCTAGGGAGCCTAGACCACCAGCCGCGAATGATAAACTATAGTCGACCAGGATTTACCCAGAGGCACCAGACAGCACCGAGCGTTCATGTTGCCAGAAAGCAAATTTCCCGTCACAGGTAATTCGAGACTTACGATGACTCGCTGGCGACGATGTTTGCGGCCCGTCTAGTGACTTTGTTTGGACTTGGATTGTTTGCTTGTCTTTGTAACAGAGCCAACGGAGCATGGCTCGCGAAGGCTGGATTCTCAGCTTCGTAATTTTCTTGTAGAGTTTTGATGGATCTGATCAAAGATTGTGAATTTTTTCTGGATCACCTGGAGCATAATCTTCAGCCTTCAGTTTTTCGGCTCACAGCTTTGTAGAGTCACTGCTACCACAGATAGCTAATTTCGATCCGTAGATCAGGTTTCTCCAACGGGATATGGATCTTTGCTAGGGGATCATACTTCTTAGCTCTCTACCTTCTGACTCCCAACTTTGAAAGTTCAAGTTGGAGTGATTGTTACCAGTATTAGCATTTTACGTACAGCTTCTCCAAAATCGCGGTATTGTTGCTAGGATATCGCCATGACACATTCCTAAACACTCAGTCTTCAAAATTTCGATGCGGAGTCTGTAGTACCAGTCTTGGCATTCAAAACGAAGCTCGCTTGATACTTCCAAGTATTCAGCCTTCGAACTTCCAGTTTTGAAATTTTAATATAGGGTCACTGCTGCAAGGGCTAGGTTGCAAACTTAGCACCCTGGACCGAGCTAGCTTAGCATATTCCTGAATATTCACCCTCGAAACTTCAATTTGGAGTCACTGCTATCAGTATTAGCATTCTAGATGGACAAGACGTCTCCAAAGTTAGGAAACTGGAACTTGTGCTTCTTCAGAGGCAGAGAAGTGGTAGCTCCCAGCAGGTTCTAGTGACTCTGCTTTCTGCCATCACCTTGACAAATTCCTAAATAATTGGTCTTTAAACTGACAGCTTCAAAGTTTCAACTGTTCGGTCAGCGCTACTAGAATTGGTGTGTTCTCCAGAGCCACCGAAGACAGATTGTGTTAGTTACCCTAATAGTTCTTAAAGAGTTTCTACCTCGTAATCGTCTTGACATATTCCCGAGCACTCGGTCTTCAGACTCTCAGCGACAAAATTTCAATTTTTGCGTCACTGCTAAATCGGCATTGTCGATAAAGGTACCATATCTCGTGTTAGCATCTTAAATAATGCTGGCTTGGTTCTCCAAAGCTAGGGAGGTGGATTTTCACTAAGAAGATTTCCTAGGGAACCTCTGCCCTGTATCGCCTTGACATATTCCTGAGCATTGCAGCCGACTTACCGTTTTTAACCTACTTGCGTCTCTGCCAATTGAGACCGTACACACTCCCGCCCGCGCCCCGCGCTCCAAATCGTCCACTTGTTGCCTGCAATTGTGTACACTTGCCCGCCTCGGCACCTAAAGCTTTATTCTCGAGCAATACACTGCTTTGTTATGTAAAAGTAAATATTCCTGGGTTTGTGGATCAAGTATTCAGGATCCTTAAATCCTTGTGTTAACAATCGGATCACAGACCTCTGTGACAACCCTTCAATCTACGTTGCTCCGTCATCCATTAGTTTTCTATCCATTCTTGTAAACATTCTAATTTGTCTATTATTTTGAGTAGAAAAGACATTCGTACTAGACTTACAGTAAATAATGGATTTCACGTTTTTTTATTTAATAACATTTTTTTCGACATACATTATACCATAATAAGAAGCGTGAAGAATTTGAATGAAAACATTTCTGTAATTTTTACAAACTAATGTGAAATATCCACTTGTGGTGCTCCGTAGGTCTAGTGTGAATTCAGAATAATCACTGAAAGCTGAGAAATTAACACTTTAACTATCTGCTTTGAACAGATAGAACCATCGAAGACAAATACTGACATATATGTATGTAGGGGACATAAAGCTCATGTTTCCAGTTTCTAAAGTTAGTAACAAATAATCCAAGTACTTCAATAGCTCAAGAGCAGTGCAGATTTTTATTTTTATCCCAGTAAATAAGACTTTGACGTATGATCTAGTTATGTAAGAAAAATGTTTTTAATACCCTAAAAAAGCCTCGTCCACAACGGGATAATTCTTTAAAAAACTCGGCGATAAATAATCGCAGATTTCTTAACAAATTGTTCAGTAGTGATGGCAACTTCGTTTGTAGAGCAACAAATTATCTTGAGTCGCGTAATTAACATAACTCTTAAGATTAATATTTAAATTGATTATCGTTAAGTTTCCTTCAAGTATAGCGAAGTAATAAAAAAGTCTGTTAATAGTTAAAGTGCTAATGAAATCTTCAATGACTGTTGATGACAATGAATGTTAGATTAAGAAGAAGCTTAGACTTATTCTTTGAAATAATAGTTCTCTCTGTTTTGGAATTTCTTTCGGATTTACAATGATCCAAATTTCTTTGATGTCAATCATTTTCTAGAAGCAAACGAAAATTTATATTTGTTGTAGGTGAACATTTACTGTGATCGTTGAATGTTGATAATACAAAACAGAATATTGTTTCTAACTAATATGAATAAATAGCATTTATATTTAGTATATCGTATTTGAAATCTTCACCACGAGCCTGATTTAATAAAAGGCACATGGTTAAGTTAGTAAATAATTGAGGGACGGTGTTGTTTTTATTATCATATAGTTCGATGCTATGTAATTAACGATGCTATCGATTTTTATCAATTTTTTTTAACGTATTATTTTTATATTCTCCTTTCTGTGAATTTATCTATTTGTCTATCGTTCTTAATGAAACAGATGTTAATTAGTTAACACCTAGCTGTTTCAATAGTTAATCAAAAAATCAAAGATAAATGATTGAAGATGTCTCAGTAAACTTTTTAATAGTAACAGCAACGTCGTTCACAGATCACCATGTTATTTTGACTGATACGATTAAAAAGCCTTAAGTGTTAATATGATTTTCCATAATTTGATTACGTCAAAAAAGCCAAAAACTGTGCTTTTAACACTAGGTTTACGGAGCACTAAAATTGATTATTTTACATTGCTTTATAAAAATAATAAAATTGTATTTACTTAGATCTTCAGCGATTTTTATTGTAATATGTACACACAAAAAATAAATCTATTTAATAATTCCTCACGAATGCCTCCTTACACTCTTAATAATCGTAAATTAAACATTTTTGAATCCGTCATTTTGACGGGCCCCGTAAATCTAGTGTTAAATAACTACCTGAAAAGAAATAATTCATTTATGTTACTAGTTCTGATTTACTGTTTTACATTAAAAATTTTCATTGCTATTGGACGATTTTTTAAAATTTTATTGATTGAAAGGCTATTAATATATTTCTTAATGACTACATCATATTTAAAAGAAGCTTAACATTTTTTTCTCAATTATGCTAAAACATAACTTGAATAAACAACTATTGAAAAATTGACCTACACCAGAACTATCGAGTCAGTCCAAATGGCCAATTTGAGATTTTTTTATTTCACAATTATTAAACTATCAAAATACTTTTATGGAAACTCATTGCATACATTTATTGACTTGTGAGCATAGTGCAATAAAGAACTTGAGAAATCAGAATAAATACAGTCTTGTTACTTTTACAAAGCCGTGCAAATTGGGAGCATTTGGAGCTCGGTAAATAAAGTATTAAGAAATACTGAGCTATGAATTATAGGCTTTGAAACATTGTTGAATAATCACTGATACGAATGTTGTTAATGATAACTTCGACATTGCGAGTCAAAATGGAAATAAGCGTAAAACTGTCTATCATTTATTCTAATAATAAATTACATGGCATTCGCATTGTCACATGGAAATATTTAAATACACTCACCTCAGAAAATTTCTATGAATACAATATACCCGTCTTCTTAATTGAAAACGAGATCTGTATTAATATGAAAATAAGTTATAATATTTATAATGTTATAAAAATAATTGTTACTATATTTAGGAGAGTCTGTAAAATTGTTTGAGATAAGAAACATTTGGATGACTTCTATGGTTAAGATAAAATAAATTCTTAAAGTTGATTATTCAATAAAATTGGTCTGTTTGACAATGTTTCGCTTGATTTAAAAAGTGCTCAAACATGTCTTTATGTTTATGCTGTTAAAAAGAATTATAATGTTATATTTGGGATAATTTTTAGAGTCGTCTTACACAAGAAACATTCGTGCTGTAATAAACATTTTATAACGAACATGTACTTTTAAATTTGTTTCAAACTGTGCGTATAGAATCTCGTTATTCGTATCTACTTATACTGCTAATAAATAAACCTATAAAAATATTTGTGTAATACACACATAATATTTCTAGAATTTTTTTATGATAACTGCTCAAACACATTCGTGAATCAGTGTGTAGGTATATGAATGGGTTGGGCTACCTTAGCTGTATAAAAATCATAGCATTCTTTTACAATGTCTTCTTATAACAGAATACAATTAGTGAACAATTTGGTTCTATAGTATATTTCTTTTTTCTATTTTACTAATTTATAACATTTTCTAGCGAAACTGATAAAATTTTCAAACAATATTGACTTGTGTAGCAACTGTACATATTCTAATAAAAGTTTTCATTTTTCATAGTATAAGTATATGTATGTAGAAATGTCTATAGCAAAACAAGTTTGAAATACTTTAGAAAAATAAAACGCGTTTCGCTAGCTTACGCAAAGAAGGAGATGACGTTAAAAGTCAATCCGACGGAAATTATACTAGCAGTTCTGAAAATCTCATTACGAGAAAACAATTTCGAAAGTTTGAACTTGTTATTTGAAAATTTTGCCAACCAGAAGCATATTAATAGGATTTTCGATAATCGTGCTCTACCAAAATAGAAGCTTGAAAATCTTTTTCATTCTAGTCCCAAACGGAATGATTAAATTACATTAATTGACGATCGATAAATCTATTAAAAATTCCAAAGCCGTGGACCATGAACGTTCAAAAATTATGAAATAATTGCCGATAGATAATACGTTAACACTTGAAAATGAAGTCAGCAAATCGGTTCAAAATCCGCGAGATAGTACGAATTTTCAAGCGACGCTATTGGCATTATACTTTGAATTACAAACTGTCTGAAATAAAAATGAAATGCAACGAGGGTTTAAACGTTTAGAGTAGTCTTATCCCTCGACAAAGAAGAGAAAGGAAACCTGGACAGCGTTTATTGTTTGGAGCGGTAGATTCGAGGGATCGAACAGCTGTTCGTGGAGGGGATATGCGAGCGTATAACGAGAGTGTCTCGAACTGGCAGGGTCGTAAAGATACACCGCGCCGCGGGCCCGTCATCCATAATCCCAAATATGGAGTGAGAAATTTGAGAGAACCGAAAATAGTGGCGCTACGCCAACTGCTAAAAATAGCCAAAAAATAAATTGTAGTTACGCGGCCGCCTGCATCATTCTATAACTGGTCTTCAATGAATCGGGCCACCTCCCGCACACGCCGTTATTAATACCGTCATACGGACACTCCCCGGCAAACTATATTGCTCCCGTTTTTGGCGTCCGGCTGTCGCGAAAGGCTAGCCGAGCGTTCCCTCTCCCCTACCGACTCGAAACACTCTAAATCGCAGATTTTTCGCGAAAATTGCCGATCTTCTTCAATGAGAATATACTGCGGGGTACAGTGCCGGATTTAGACCTTTGGATACCCTGAGCACTCGAGGGAAGATTCTCGTGTAACCAAATCTTCGCGACTTTATTACAAAAACTATTTGTATTATCGGAGTACAATTTTTTGGCATACAAGTAGGCATGCAACTTTGAACTAAAGAAAACATTTTTTGGTTCCAGTTTTTTGTTAATTTTATGGTAACTATTACAGTCCTGTCAACGTTGTTAAGAAATTAGCTAATATTGGCGTACAGTTTAGCAAGTGTTACAGTTATCCGAATGAAAGAAATGGAGAATTATCTTAAAGTTTCATTATCTACTGAAACAACCTTTTAAAAAATGTATAGAGAATTGCAGAAGTTATGGATTTTTGATGGAACAAGCCTTGTCCAAAACTGATCAGTTGATTAGCTTCCAAGTTATTTCATAATACTTCAAGACTATGTGTTTACTTTCCCGTAAGGTCTAGTCCTTCATGTCCAATAGTTATTCTGATAAATACTTTTAAAAATCACTTGTTTCCGCTGCCGTTACACGCGAAACTTAATGTAAACATGGTGGAAGTTAAAACCGTGAATCATTGAATAATGAGAAATTAAATAAAACTTCTATAAAATACAATAATATCGAAGGA